>JAAGEH010000030.1:43292824-43369361 GCA_011751065.1 Lasiurus cinereus
TTTATGGTTGGGGGTCACCACAACATCAGGAACTGTATTAAAGGGTCGCGGCAGTAGAGAGGTTGAGAACCACTGGTCTAAGTGATGTTTATGCATAGACGATTAAGAAACTCTGATCCCAGTCATGTATGAAAAGCAGGTTTATTTTATAGCTCCCAGATGGTTGGAGCTATTATTTGTGGCATCATCTAGGCTGGCTTTAGCAGAGAAACCAGACAGATTTGACGTTATCTGAAAGTATACACACTGTCTGCCAGGAATAAGTCGATTTCTTAGAGATAATAAACTTATTTAAGACTCTTTTTAAAGATGAGGCATCTAAGATCTAGAGAGGTTAAGTGATTTGCCCAATAACATGAAGAGGCTATCTTTAGATGGGACAAAGGCCCAGGTTTCCTAATTTCCAAACTCTTCTGCTCCTCCTCTAGCATGTATTCATACTACCACTCTTGAATTAAAGCAATATAATAATAATAAAATCAATATCAGCAATTCTGTTTGCAATAACAGGTAAAGGTTTGCCAATGAATATTTGCATACATGCACACACACACACACACACACACACACACACAGAGCTGCTTCAATGAGAAAAGATTATTTGTTTCATGCATATTTCTCTAGTTTTCCCTTTCAGTATGCCATATCCATCACAGAAGGTTGATTCAGATGGCTACAGAAGCTAGACACAAAGAAGTTTCATCTGGGGATATTTTCATATGGATAAGGCTTTGCCTAGAATATATTAAAATATCTAGTAGTTTAAATTAAGTGATAGACTAATCAATATTATATACAAGCAAAATATCAAACCCTTGGCATTATGTAAATACAGTAAGCACTGACTGCCTGAATTGCTCACTGTTCAATCAGGTTTGCTATCATGTGAATAGTGCCTGAGGATTTATACAGTCATATACATGACCACATTCCATTGAAAATCACAAATGTTTGGGAATTATCTCCTTTTTTAATACCATTGCTTTGAGCTCATAAATGTGCATTATTAGTGTTGAGTAAATAGTTTAAAATTTACACATTTATTTAAAATGTTTAATCTAAAGAAGAAATGAAACTTTTAAAAATTGGATTCTTACTGGTTTTTCAAAAACATTTACTATACTTACATAAGAAAAGGGAATAGGCTGGCAGTTTTGATTTATTACTATGACATAGTTATAATTTTATTTAATATGAAGTTAGCATTTACAATGTTTAATCATTACTGTTTTACTCAGCTCAAACTACATTATCTTCTCACATGTGAAATACAACTTTTTATGCGTGTTACTCTTTTAGGATTGTGCTGTAGATACTAAGATGCTTGTATTGAAATGGCTACATTTAAAATGAATAATACATAAAATATTGTTTTGTGTAGTTCTTAAAGTATCTCATTGGATAAGACATTATTAACATGCTTATGATATTTTTTCTTATTTTAATGGAAATAGCAGCACACCAAATACTAACTGCACAACACAACTATTAGTATGTATATTTTTATGCCCAAGCTATAATCCAGAAGCTTTAGAAATTGTCTCTCTTGGGAAAGCACAGCTTTGTCTAATATAAGTTTATAAGGTATGTATCTATGTTAAGTCTTATCATGAAGTATCTCTATACAGTGACCACTGAGACAATATGGTGGCTATTGCCAACCTATACAAATTCTCTCTCAATTCCTGAAGTTACAGTGTTTATTTTTCCTCCAATTCTTATACTATTAGTCCAGTGGACAGGACTTTTATCTCTGTTTACACTCTGTAAATAGTTTATTGTTTGCATTTTGCTTTATGTCTTAAAACCTGTGCCTAACCACAAGAAAAGAAATAGAATAGGGTACATTAGCATATGGATTTCCGGTTCACCTGCTTTTCTTTCTGGCTACTATATATCATTATTTTTTCACTTTCATTATTCATTTTGTATGTAGATATACTATGCATTTATTTAATATTTATAAAATACATATACTTTTAAGTAATTTATCTCAAAAACTACAATTGGTTTTGTTTGTTTTTACTGGATGAATTTAATTTTAATGCTAGATCCAGCAAGTCTCCGAATTATTGTTTTAGTAGATAAAATGACAGTTTGGTACAGTGGAAAGATTTAACATGGATGACAGAAGTCTTATCGGGGTTAAAGCTCTGTGGTCAATACTTGTGAACTGTGGGATACTACATCACCTTCCCTCTGTTTTATCACCAATAAAATAGAATTTCCTATAACGACATTTCATGTGACACCAGATAAAGATCCCTAAATATGCCCATGTCCTAATTTCTGGAACCTGTGACTATGTTACTTCACACATCAAGGATTTCCTAGAAGGAATTAGGACTTTGAACATTAAAATAAAGAGATTATCCTGGATTATCTGGGTAGGTCCAGTGTAATGGCATGGGTTGTGAGGCTGAGGAGGAAGGCAGAATGGAGAGAGATCTGATGACAGAAGAGGCAGCAGAGATTTAAAGCATAAGACTCAATACACCATGACTGACTTTGGAGATAGAGGGAACCATGTGCCAAGGAATGCGAGGTTGGGAGCAGCTCTTAGCCCACAGCCATCAAGGAAATGAGAACCTCAGTGCTAGAACCAAAAGAAACTGAATTTTCTCTACAGTGAATGAACAAGAGCCTCCTGAAAGAAATGTAGTCTGCTAATATCCTGCAGAACTATAAATTGTACATTTCTATTGTTTTAAGCACTAAATTTGGGCTCATTTGTTTCAATAGAAACCAATGTAATATAGTTGAAGCAGATGTAAGCTGTATAGGAAAATATTTTCCAAGCCCCAAAGCCTGGATTCAATTCAATAAACATTGTTAAGAGCTACTGGACACGCTGACATGTACCAGACATACCAAAAAACAAAAAACAAAAAGCAAGGTATAATCCCTGTTCTCAAAGAACTAATATATTAGCAGGAGAGACAAGCTTATGAATAAATGAATCAAGGCCACTCTATGTCAAATACGTTATGTTAGAAACAAAGTGTAAGAAGCAGTGAGGGCACAGATGAAGAAGCTTGGTTTTCATAGTTATTAATTATCTTGTATTTTCAATTCTTATTCAAAAGAATCTCTACATTTTTAATAAAACAGAGAGCTACTTTCTATTTTTTGTCTGACATTTTATAAAAGTATACTTGTGTGTGAAATTTCTATATTAAACACCTCCATGGAAAATGTCCTATATCTAACTGCTTACAAAAATGGTTTTCCTCTTTTTTATTCCTAAACTGTAAACAACTTTTGAACTCTTGAGCTTCAGTGGCCAGGAAGTCTTCAAAAATGAGGTTTTGTCAGTTAGTGTAGATTGTTGAAAGTTATTTATTACTATAAAATAGACTTATTTCTGTACCCCTAATCACATAAAATTATTATTCTTTTCATAGTTAATATTATGTGTTAACAAAGCTATTGTGCCCATAACAAAGCTGTTGTGCCCATTTTATATAGTACTGTGAAGGTATTGTTTTAGATTATTAACATTTAAATCAGTAGACTTTTAGTGAAGCAGATTTACTTCTATAATGTGAGTGAGCCTCATGTGATCAGTGGAAAGTCTTAATGGAAAAAATTGAGAAAGCCTTAAAAGAAAAAGGAATTCTGCCTCCAGGATGCCTATGGATTCAAGATTGCAACATCTATACTCTTAGATCTCCAGACTGCCAGCCTGCTCTGCGATTTCAGACTTCCAGACCCCACAATCATGAGAATCAGTTCCTAAAATAAATCTCTCTATATACACACATTCATCCTATCAGTTCTGTTTCTCTGCAGAACTGTGACTAACACAGTTTTTATAATTGATGACACACTGTTCTGTAAAACATAGTCACTCTCCTGCTATCTTTGTACAGTGACACAATTTTTTGGTATCCATACATTTATTTTTGTGTGTGTAGAAGTATGTATAAGGAGAAAAAAATAGGAAAAGGACTTTTCTCATCAATAATAAAGAGTCATCATTAAAACTCTATCACCTGTAATAAATTATTAATAAATTATAACCTTTTCTTTTACTATTATATATAGATAACTAGAGGCCAGTTGCATGAAATTCATGCACGGGATGGGGAGGGCGAGTGCCCCAGCCTGGTCTGTGCCTTCTCAGTGTGGGAGCCCCATGAAGAACTGCCCCAAAGAGTTAGGCCCTGCCAACCCATCCATGGCTTCTTGATGGATTGCCCCAAAGAGGTAGGCTGGAGCAGGGGGTCCCGCCTCCATGACAGGCTTGAGGCCACGGGAACCCAAGAGGAAGCTGAGTGGAGCAACCACCGGGACCCACCCACACAGGGTGTGTGGGGCTGTGGGAACCCCAGTAGAAGCTGTACAGAGTGTCCACCTGGCACCGCCTCCACTGTGCATGCAGCCATCTTGTGATGGTGTGAGAACCTCACAGAGTGATGGCATGAGGACCACATAGGCTTTTATTAGTAAGATTAGAGGCCCAATGCTTGAAGATTCATGAAAGAATGGGCCTTCCTTCCCCTGGTTGCCTGTATTTTCTTTGCTCTGACCAGAGCTGCCTTTCTGCCTTCCCATGCTGCCCAGAGGCATGGAGTGGCTGGGATGGTGTGGAACACCTGCACCCCACACTGCCCCCAGCCACTCGGTGCCTGCATAAGCAAATTAACCTACCAGCTTTGTTTGCTTCCCCCTCCTGATTGACTGGTGGGTGTTTCAAAGGTAAGGTCAATTAGAATGTTATTCTTTTATTAGGTAGATAATTATTTAAATGTGGGTGAGAAAACTAGAATCTCCTGACAGGTACATATGATATGATAAAGTAAAATATAATTTTAAAAAAGAAAATCTGATTTTTATTGAATATGCATTCCATTTCTGAATGTTCTGAAATATTACTATCAAGTTATTCCCATGAAAACAATGCCCTTCAAATAGCATTCTTTATTATATTACTAGAGGCCAGTGCACGAGGCATGTGTCCCTCAGCCCAGTCTTCACCCTTTCCAATCTGGGACCCCTTGAAGGATGTCTCTCCAACTCTGTGGCTGTCATCATTTTTTGGGGATTTATTTATCTTCTATAAAGGAAACTTTGTAGTCTCCAGTGAAGTCCAGAGCCAGCCAGATGTGCAGAAAGCTTGGCTTCCTCCATTTTCAGGGAAACCCAAGCCTCCTGCTCCTTCCAGCTGTAGCCATCTTGGTTGGGTTAATTTGCATACTCACCCCTGATTGGCTGGTGGGCATGACTTGTGAAGATATGGTAAATTTGCATATTACTCTTTTATTAGATAGGATATTTACAGCTTTACATATTATTTTATTTACTCTATAAAATATAGCTTTGAGCTCGGCCTTATTTTTCCCTACTTCTGAATTATAAAGTTAATTCACAGAAAAAGTACATTGTTATATAGTTAAGTGGGAAAGTCAAAAGCTATCCCTTGTATGTCTCATTTAAATGCTGGTCTTGCTCTAGCCATTTTAGCTCAGTGTGTTATAATTGATGACACATGTTCTGTAAAACATAGTCACTCTCCTTCTATCTTTGTACAGTGACACAATTTTTTGGTATCCATAAGTTCAATTCCAGTCAAGGACATATGCCCTGGTTGGGGCTCAATCCCCAGTGTGGGTCAGTGATTCTCTCCCATCACTGATGTTTTCTCTCTCTCTCTCTCTCTCTCTCTCTCTCTCTCTCTCTCTCTCTCTTCTACTCTGAAATCAATAAAAATCTGTTTAAAAATAATAAATAAATAAATAAATAAATAAATAAATAAATAAATATTCCTTACCAATAATTTACTTAAGATAGTTTACACATTAGAGGTTGGAGAACCTGTTCATCTAAGTTAATTGGTGAGCTTGTCATATAATTATACTCAATCAACTATCATTAACTGAATGTCACATGGTTAATGGATAGATACAGTATTGATATCAAACAATTAGTTTGGTGGGAAAATGCTACAGAACTTTAATGTTAGATTATGAGGTCATATACCTGCTCTGACACACACACACCACAAGAACTCTGATGTTCTGCATTTCTTTCTCAGTCTATAACCAAGACTAAGAAATGTTACATTTTAAAAATGTTGACAGGGTTAGACTTCTCTATCAGTCAGACTAGACTAGATTATGCTGCAGTAACAACTTCCACATGTGGATTAAAAGGAAAAAATATCACCACACATTGTTTTTGCTCCTATCTTACCTATAGCACTAGTCATAAGGGAGGCTTGGCTTAGCAGAATCTTTCAGGAACTCAGGCCAACAAATTGCTAACCGTCTCTTGTGTTGCTGCCCAACATGGTAGAAGAACAAATATGGGATCTCAAATTGACAATTAAATTCTTTACATTGAAAACTGTCCCTCCACTTATAATCTTGCAGAACTTCTCACTTGACAACACTCCACCATGGGAGTACAACCCTTCTATCCTTTGGGAGAATGAAGGGCAGAGTCTGTTTGATGTATAGCACACATTTTATTAACAGTTCTAGACAGACCCATTTCAGGAAAATAAACAAACAAACAAACAAAAAACACACAAAAAATAAAAATACCTTGTATAAGAAGAAATCATTTAAAGCAATGTTTCCCAATACGTGTGATACGTGTGTCCTTAGAAATGCTAGTATTCCGTATAATATTTAAAGCTGTTAATTTAAAAAAATGCTCATGAAGTGAATTAATTGGGGCAATTTTACATACTAGGTCTAATATATTAATTGGGATTATGAAAAATCCTTTTGTACAAAAATCTCTTTAATTTTTCAGTCCATTATATCTCAGTTATAAAGTGTTCTGTAGGAAAGTTTTATAAATCCTAGTTTAAGATAAAGAACAGTGAGTGATTTACTAGAGGTGGATTACTGACACTTTTTCCATGGATCACTGTCTGATCTCGTGCAATGTTCTCCAGGAGAGCACATCACTGGGAGGGAATGGATTATAAGAAGTAGTAGGACCAGGTCTCTCTGCAAACTAATTTTCCCCTGTTGCCAGGAGTTGAAGTACCAAAGCCATGGGAAATCTGGAAAAAATTTTAATAGCATCTTTGTGAACATTATATAATGTTGTGAATGGTATACATCCTTTTATTTGGGATAATTATTAGGATACATTTTTTTAACTTTTAAAAATAAGTTTACTATGAAAGAAATTCTAGAAACATTTTATTTTATTGATTGATGGTATATATCCATGCTATTTATTAAAGTAGACACCCAATATTCAACATTGTAAGTGAGCGTGTGAAATGCAAATAAAGGCCAGATTTGCTTAAAAATTTAAAAGATGGGGAACAGTTTCAGATGAGGATCCACAAGCGGATCATCGACTTGCACAGCACTCCTGAGATTGTCAAGTAGATTACTTCCATCAGCATTGAGTCGGGAGTGGAGGTTGAAATCACCATTGCAGATGCTTAAATAAGGCTTTTTAATAAATTGACTATCAGTTCTAAAAAATAAAATAAAATTTAAAAGACCCCTAAACACTTCAGAAGTTCGTAAAGGTTATATATTTAGCTTTTATCTCCCATGATCCTTTATTTGCACTTATCAGCAATATCAAGAATATGTCTTTAGCTATTTTTCCATTAAAGCTTTTTTTAAAAAAATTTCTCTTCCTTCTTCTCACTCAGTTTACTTCTCATAAAACTTCATATTTTAATTGAAAGCACTATTTTATGGATAATTTCACCCTCAAGTCTAAATTAGGTCACGTCCTATTTGTATACACTATTTAGACTTCATAATATATTCCACATTTTATAATAACTATTTATTTGTCTGATTTTTAAAACCAGTTCTGCCAACCCTTCATATTTGTGTGAAAGCAGAGCCATGACACTTGTGTACCCCACTGTGTATCTCCAGTGCCCTGCATACAAACGGGTTTAGAGGACTGCAGTGAACCCTGATGAGTGAAGGCATGAAAACCTTGGAATACGGTTATATCCTTGTATATGCACCTTAGAGTCTAAGCTCTTAGGTGCAAGCTTTATATCTTTTTTTCTTCATAGTAAAATAATAGACCACATAGTTACGTATAAAAACATTGAAGGGCAAGTTGAAAAAGAAATGAAAAATAAGAATTAATGAATATTTATTTCCATATAATCTATTTGTGTTCAACATTAGCTGAGTAAGTTTGCAAAATTTTCTTTTGGTTTGTTTCACATGGACAACCATTAATTGCAATTTGCAAACCTGTGAGGAAGAGGTATATTTTAACTGGGTTTATCAAGAGTGTGATGCTCATTACCTAAAGGAAGTTTAAAAATTTTGAGGAACTTAGACGTTCATTTACTTTTACATTCATTCAGAATGGATCAGCAAAATAAATGTGAACAAATGAGTTAAACAGTTTGTTTTCCATGGCTTGTTTGGTAAACCTCCAATTAATGAAAAGAACTAGTTGTTTGGTTATTTGTTTGAATTTTTAGGTCAACTACCAACACTTAAAGTACTACTATTATTTGTTATGCCTTAGTAAATTAGACCAAATTGAACATTTATTTTCTTCTGATACTAAAAGTTTCCAGTTGAGTTTCTCAGGAATAGAAGAATTTGAAAATAGACATTGTAAAGGGAAAATAAAACAGGTATGATAAATAGGAAGTTAGTGCATACCATTTGCAAAGCTGAGAAATAATATATGGAGTTTAATACATAAGAACTATTTAAGGAGAAGCATAACAATTTTTGGAAGGTAAAGTGATTATGTAAAACAGCTACTTATTGATAATGATTTTGTCAATTGGTTCTAAAGTGTAATAAAGCCTGATATTAGTCAGGTTTAGTGTTTAGCTGAGCCATTTTTCACTTAAATGAGTAATTTAGCTATGGAACTATTTTTCCTTTTGCATAATTTGAGATGTTTATTTTCAACTTTAATATAACAAGAATACATTAAAAGAAAAATATGACTTTAAGAGACTCATTTTTTCATCTAGATTTATAGAAGAACATATATGGTGCTTGGTATTCTTTAATATTGTAGCTCAAAATATTTGTAGAAACATTATCTAGAAGACATTAGCTTGATTTTGAAATCCTTAATTTCCAAACATTTTGGTAATTCTATTGTGCATAACCTTTTATAGTTCAGGTCATTTTTATAGATACAAAATTCAAGAAAATTGAATTTCTAAAGTGAACAGTAGAATATAGTTATATTTTTTCCTTAGCTAGGAAATTATTAACAATGAAATGTCTTTCCTTATAAAATCTCTCATTAATTTCTTTAAGTAGATGTTTCTATTTATGATACTAAAGTTGATTTTCTTTTTTATTAAAATTACCTATATATTCAAGTTATGAATTCTAGAATTTCAAGTTAGATTAAATTTGCTGAATAAAAATACAATTAAATAGAAGTTTATATGATGACATTTTTCCTATAATGTCGTATCTTCAGTTCTCAAAGTTTCCTAGTGAAGCAATGATAAAGAATGATACTGTATGGTGTTGCTCAGTGGTTGAGCATCAACTCATCAATTAAGAGGTCAGGGTTCAAATCCCAGTCAGGGCACATGCCTATGTTGCATGATTGATCTCCATCAGGGGGCATGCAGGAGGCAGCTTATTAATGATTATTTCCCATTATTGATGTTTCTCTCTTCCTCTTTCTGAAATCAAGAAAAATACACTTTCCAAAAAATGACATCATTTTTTTCTATGATGAGATGTAACATAATTTAATAGTGCAATTGGATATTCATGATAAAAAAAATGAAAATACTGAATTTTTAAATATATCTAAATATATCGAAGTAGATCCCCTTAAGTTAGGTCTTGCGTTTCACTGAACATATTTTGTCAGGGGTACATTCTAATCATTAGAATAAAAGACTCACCCCTAGGCCTTTAAGAGGATTAATTATGAAAAGGATTAAGGAATAATATAATGAAAGGAATTTATGTTTTTGACATTGGATTAGTAAGTGGAGTTTTATGAAGAATAAATAAATTGCAAATGGGCAAAAATGAAGGCAAACACCATGTTTGCAGCTGCTTTCCTAATGTTTTCATTTGGTTGCTTACCTCTATCCTTCCTTTGTTTCCTAACAATGGGTATGAAATCACATACTCAAAAAAATAAGCTATTTGGGGGGTGCCTCTTGTCCTTGAAGAGTTAAACAATGTCCATTGTAAAAAAGAGAGAGGAAAGAAGGAAAACAATAGTAAGCAAACTCTTTGGTCTTGGCTCCAGTTTAGGTAAGAAAATGCATTGAACTGTAATGTCCACAACACTCCTGTCATCCGGCTAGCAAAGGGATTTGGATTTTGCTCAATTAGTTGTTTTCTCTTTCTAGCTTGCTCAGTTTCCAACTCCCAAACTCTTCCATTCCCTTGAAGCATGTGGAAGAGACACAAAATGTCAGATGTGATTTCTGCACAAACTTGCATTGAAAATGTGGCGTTGCTCTGGGTCACCCTCTATGGTCCATGAGACAAGAGTTTTGAGGCTTCTTTGCAATCCAGCTAAGTTCATCGGGTTTGAAATTTATGTGAGGTTTTGGGCCAAAGTCACAGATAGAAATAAATGAATTTATCTGAAAGCATTCTGGCTTTTGTGTACTCCTCAGAAATCTTATATGCTCTATCAATATTTTATTTTAGGTTCTAATTATTTATTTCCTTCTTGGAGTATGATTAATCTATTTCATAAATACCTTTATGTTTGTTTGTTTGTTTAAACAAGCTCACATTATACATACACACACATATTAAAAAACTAAGCTGGCAGAGAGGCATTTTTTATTTTAAGCTCTACTCAAGGTAAAACTATTCTCTTTGGATTGATGGTGATATTAGGAGAAGTCAAACAAAGATTATTACATGTATTCCAATTTAAACTTTTTATTCATTTTCCAATAATTGCACTTCAGAAGCCTTGAAGATGTGTTCTCAAATTTTAAAAACCTTTGGGAAATTAGCCAGTTTTGTACTAATAAATTAATGATATAGTTGAAATAACCTTTTCCAAGGTAACATAAAGGGCTGTGGCATTGTTCTACTTTCTTAGGGATAATGTAAGTTTTTAGTTGACCTGGAATAAAATCTGTACAATTTCCTTTCAGAAAAAAAACAATGTCAGTTTAAATTCTCTGAATGGCATTCTATTTTGTATCCATAGTAGCAAAGGTCTTGGTTTTTCTTTCACATTTTTTATTTCTCAAATTGCAGAGTGAATCTACCCTATTAATCATAGTATTAAATTTTCTTTTGGCAAGGGGCATATATTGAGGGGTAGGGGGGTGATGGTGTATTTGATATTATCAGATATAGTGTTTTAAACTTTGCTGTAGAAAACTATGGTATCAACTTCTATTTCCTATAACATAAAATTATTTTCTTGAGGTTACAACTTAGTTTCCTTTGTAATTACTCTATTGTGTCATTAAGTAAACTGCTTTAGTATAACACATTATAACTTAGTGGGTCTTCAAGGGATACCCATAAATTAATCTAGAAAATCTGTCTTCATGGAGTTTCTACATTATTTCCTTCTAGAACATGAATAATGTAACTTATATAAAATAAGTGAAATAACACAATAATATGTAATACATTATCTTATTAATTTAAAAAATTATAACACATGTGAAAATGATCAGAAACTCTAAGGTATATTTTTTCATATTTATTTTTCATCTTCATTGCACTGTCTTTTGAACATAATAGGCAATTAACAAATATTTATTAAATGAATAGATGAAGAAGGACAACAAGAAGAAACCTGATATAAACTTAGAGAGATCAATTATTCCATCATTGCACTTTCATTATATAAGTGTGTGAAATATTAGGGGCATATAAAATATGTGCCATAGGACCATTAAATATGCTATTATTCATAAATATTTTTTAAAAAATATATTTTATTGACTTTTTACAGAGAGGAAAGGAAAGGGATAGAGAGCCAGAAACATCGATGAGAGAGAGACATAGATAAGCCGCCTCCTGCACGCCCCCTACTGGGAATGTGCCCGCAACCAAAATTCATGCCCTTGACCGGAATAGAACCTGGGACCTTTCAGTTCCCAGGCCGACACTTTATCCACTGAACCAAACCGGTTTTGGCCATAAATCTTATAATTGAGTTAAATTAGTAAACTTTGCCCATCAATGTTTGGTTCTTAGTTTCCTTCATTTCTTTATTGGCTGTGATCACATTTCCAAGCTCAAGAGTATATAAAGAAGAAGACCTATTTGTGTCACCTAATACAGAGAAAGAACTTGATGATTAATTAATAATTTATTGAATACCTGTTGGATCATAGGCCTATATCATACTGAAATTCAACTGTAGTTAGTGAATCCAGGTGATATAAAATAATTAAAGTTTATAAATAGGATATATGTACACATAACACAGATTATGGT
This sequence comes from Lasiurus cinereus, assembly GCA_011751065.1. Lineage (NCBI taxonomy): Eukaryota > Metazoa > Chordata > Mammalia > Chiroptera > Vespertilionidae > Lasiurus > Lasiurus cinereus. The sequence continues at coordinate 43,305,205 of JAAGEH010000030.1, forward strand.
ATTTATATTGCAAATAGCTTCATTTGATATTTTTCTAGATAATTGGTAATAAATAGACTATAAGAGTGCTGTGAATTGAATTGTGTCCCACAAAAAGTGATGTTCATGTCTTAACCTCCTGTGAATGTGACCTTCTTGGAAATAGAGTCTTTGTGGATGAAATCCAGTTAAGATTAAGTGACACTGGATTAGTCTGAGGCCCCAATCCAGTGACTGGTATCTTTATAAGAAAAAAAATGGGAGTGTAGAGACAGTGGCAGAAAGAGAGTGAACATATGAAGATGGAAGCAGAGAATGAAGGTATGCTGCTACAAGCCAAATAATGACAAGGGTTGTCAACTACCACCAGAAACTGGGTAAAGGCAAGGAGAAATCTTCCTCCAGAAACTTCAGAGATAACATGACAATGTCTACTCTTTTAGTTCATATTTGAAAACTCAAGAAATGTAGGAGAATAAATGTTGTTTTCAGCCACTTAATATGTGGTACTTTACATGGCAGGCCTGAGAAATTAATAAAAAGAGTTAAAACAGGAACGGAAGAAACATCTACAGGAAGAAAATAAACACAAACAAAATGTAAGGTAATTTGAGGCATGTAAAATAGATAAATGAATTGTTCATTATAGAAAAGGTAGATTGGTAAATTAATTCATTTGCTGATAGTCTGGGACTGTAGGAAGGAATGTATTTACTAATGCTTCAACAAGACTCAGGGAACCTTTCAATTTCAGACCTTTTTGACTCCATCATTTTCTATCATTTTAAAATGTAACTAAAAAAAATTAAAAATGGTACTACCCAAATCTAGAACTATATTCTAAGAAAACCAAAATACTCATCAGAAAGAATATGTGTACCCTCATGTTCAGAGCAGCATCTCTCTATATAAAAGCCTAAGTGACTGAATGACCAGTTGACCAATCACTATGATGCACACTGATCAATAGGGGACAGATGCACAATGCACAGGATCAGGTTCTCTCCTGTCTGGATTGGGCCTGCGGGGATCTGGACGAAACCGGCTACCCAACCTATGAACCAGGAAGTCACAGTTTGATTCCCAGTCATGGCACATCCCTGGGTTGCGGGCTTGATCCCTAGTGCAGGGCATGCAGGAGGCAACCAATTGATGATTCTCTCTTATCATAGATGTTTATATCTTTCTCTTCTTCTCCCTTCCTCTCTAAAATCAATTACACACACACACACACACACACACACACACACATATATATATATATACATATACGTATACATATACACACACACACACACGCACATACACATACACACACGTGTGTGTGTGTGTATGTGCGTGTGTGTGTGTGTGACCATAACAGACATAATGATTATAATAACAAGTTGCTATGATGCTCACTATGGGGCTAACAAACTGGCTGATCAGGGGGTGGGTCTGGCTGGCCAACCTCTTGGCCCCTTCTCCCTGCTGGCCTGCCCCTGCTGGGATGCTCCCACCCACCCTGATCAAGAGCTGGCTGCTGGCCAAATGCCTCCTCCCTTCCCACCCGGCGAGCCCTGCCTCCGATCAGCCTGCCCCATCAATATAGGCCCGCAGCCCCTCCCCATGGCTGCTTGTGCTGATTGCACTCTCCTCCTCAATAGAGGATGGGGATGGCCAGCCAACCTTCTGAAGCACCTCCTCATGACTGGCCATGCCCCCAATGGACCCCCAACACCCTGATTGGCCTGTAGCTCCTCCTGCTTGCAAGCCCTGCCCCTGATTGCCTGCCAGCCCTGTAGCACTAGCTCACCCGGCATCATCCCAGATCAGCCCCCCTACCCTATCAGATGCCGGGCTGGCCTGCCAACCACCCATGACCTCTTCCCTAGGCTGCTGGCCTTCAACCAGCAGCCCCCACCCCATCCAAAGGTAGTGCTGGCTGGCTCACCACCCGCAGATGCTCTCCATGGCTTGCCTTTCCCTCACTTGGCCCCACAGCCCCAATTGGGGTCAGGGTCCACCAAGCAACCACCCATGGCCGCTCCCCCAGCTGGCCCGGCCCCATTCGGGCTCTCATTGGGATGGACGAACCAACCATATCCTCTTCCCAAAAGGCCCAACCCCAATCCATCCCAACTGGGGCCGAGCTGGCAGAACCCCACCTGTGCATGAATTCGTGCACTGGGCTTCTAGTGTATATATAAAGCTGTGGTACATTTTACACAATGGAATACTATGCAGCTGTAAAAAAGAGGGATATCTTATTCTTTGCAACAGCATGGATATTATTATGCTAAGTGAAATAAGCCAGTCAGAAAAATACAACTATCACATAATGCCACGTATATATGGAATCTAATAAACATAATATGCTGGACAAACAAAAATAGTCCCTGAGTCATGGTGCATGAACCAGACTGACAAATTTCAGAGGGGAAGCAGGTGAAGAGAATGGAAAAAATGAACAAAAGAACTGATACATGTATATGCATAGCCCATAGACAAAGACAGTAATCTGTTGAAGGCCTGGTGTGGGGCAGGGACTATTTGGAGGGGAGAAAAGAGAAAGAAAACAGGGGTATCTATATTACTATCCGCAATATATATATATTTCATACCAGAGAAAGGATACGTAACTTTCTCATAATGCATTCCCAAGCTAATTTCCTGATTCATATCCCTACTCCACCACATACTAACTAGCTGGATGACTTTGGAAAAGTTATTGCATTAGTTTGCAGAGTGTATTTCCTCACAGTTATGAATGCTGGAAGTGCACGGTAAAGGTGTGTTGGAGTAGTTTGTTCTGAGACCATAAGTAAAATTACTGGGTCATATGGTAGTTCTATTTTTAATTTTTTGAAAAATAACATCTATGCTGTTTTGTATATATATATATATATATATATATATATATATATATGTGTGTGTGTGTGTGTGTGCATGTCTGTGTACATATATATGTTTCAAAAATACTATTTTGTTCCATTAATCCAATTGTCTGGCCTTGCACTCCTGCTACAGTATTTAATATACATTTATACTAGTAAATTGAAAACCTTGATATTTGGATAGAATGTTTAGTACTATTCCTACTATCTTAGGAACATATAGTATTTGAATAATTGTAATTATGATAATACAATTCTAAACATTTAAGATTCTATTTCCAACTAAATCCCTTTATTATTATTTTTTAAAATCTGTATGAAGTTTTATATTTGTGCTAAGTATTATTTTATTTAAATATGAATTAACAAATTTCAAAGTACTATTCTATGTAATGCTTTACATTAACCTGAACAGTATAGTAATATATCTATAGTAGATGTTTTTATATTTGTATGTTTTATAATAAATAAGAAAATTAAGCGACAGCATTTTTGAATTTTTCAAAATCATGCTAGTGATTATCTTGAATTGAGAATTTTGCCATGTTTGTTACTAATACTTCATTTATTTTTCTACAGAGCTATATATGTTCAAACTAAATTATTTCCATTATTTTGGGGAAGCTAAAAGTAGATAGTTATGAAGTCATTCACATCACCAATATGCTATGAAAATATAATATAGTATATTTTTATTTCCATGCTCATCTCAGTTAAAAATTAAAAAAAAACAACAACAAAAAACAAACAAACACAATAATATACTGGTCATTTAGAAACAAATCAAATTTCACATCCTAAATGATCCACAGAATGCTCTTTGTTTATTTAGGCTTCCAAGTTTTTAATTGATAGTAAGGATGTGGAAGATGATTGTGATTATGATAACATGAGTTAGGATAAAGGTTGGAGAGAACAAATGTTGGCATTTAGGATAAAAAATAAATAAATTTTTAGAGATAAATAAATAATATTGTCACAGTTAGAAAGTAGATTGATGTAAATAAATGAATAAATATTTTTTTTAAAAAGAAAGTAAATTGTACAAGGGTGAATATGAATAGCAGAGTTTATGGAATTGGTATGCAGAAAGGAGATCTTAAAATAAGATTTTAAATTTACCTTTTTATAAAGGCTATAAAAATTCACTAAGAAAATTACTTAAAATTAAATTAGAGTAGCTTGAGAAAATACATAATGAACTTAAAAAAGAGCCATGTGAGTACAAGAGAAGCTATGTAAACTAGATAAGAGAGATTAATGCAAAACCTACAGTACATCATTATTCTAAATATTGCTAGACTTTAGGCTCATATCCAACATATATTCTTTATTTTACATCTAGCAAAATATGAATTAGTTTACTATTTAAAAATTGTTTTTAGTTCTAACTTATTTAGAAATTGTGAGAAATTTATAATTTATCTTATTATCCTGTATAATAAAAGCCTAATATGCTAAGTGTCTGACATGCCATTCAACTGTTCAACCAGTCTCTATAATGCATAGTGACTTCCAGGGGGCAGATGTTTCAACTTCTGCTAGGGTCTGGCTGATCGAGACTGGGCTAGGTGGGCAGGAGAGGCCCTGGGGCCTTCCTGTGTTTCCTCCCCGGACCCAATCATGTACTAGTGGGGTCCTTCAGCCTCGCTGGCACCCTCTTGCAATCTGGACCCTTTGGAGAATGTCAGAGAACTGGTTTCAGCCCAATCCCAACAGGCCAGGCTGGCAGACCCCACCCATGCACAAATCTGTGCACTAGACCCTTAGTACTCTACAATGATGGACTTTTTATGTGGCAATGTATGTCAATTTTACTTTTAAAATGACTGTTTTTATTTATCTTATTAATATATCCATATCTAGGTTTTAACTTATTTTCTTTATTTATCTGAGAGAAGTTCAAAATCCAGTAGCTGAAGCAAATAATTAATTAATTAAAACACAATTAGGCAAAAATCACAAGTAATGTAAATATATGTCTTCATTCATTCATTTATCCATTCTCATCTGCTTCCATTTATTCATACAGTAGATTTTTCGTTATTTACTTACTATGTGGTGAGTATTGTAAGATAGCAATGAACAAAATATATAAAAATCTCTGACCTTTTAGGACTTAATTTCTTATGCAATGTAGATAATAAACAACATAAACAGAATAATATTCATAATATCTTACATAATAAACACTGTAAAAAGAGAGCTGATTTAAAAAGGCCTTACTAAGATGGAGACATTTGAATATAACTATAAAATTAGTGGGGAGAAAACCATAAGGATGTGTGGAATAAAATTGTTTGGTAGAGAGGAATTTGAGAAGACAAGTGCAAAGAATGTGAAAGGGATATGCCTAAAGTATTCAGAGAGGGTAATATTTACTAAAGTAGTATTTCACATATCCAAAAAATATGTGTTGAATCAATAAAGATAGAGTAAAATTTTCCCATGAATTCTAAGGAGCTTTAATCTGTTGGAAGTAAGGATTGAAATGAAATGAATTCGGAAAAAGAATTGTTATATATATAGTCTGGTATAACAAATTTTCATGAAGTTCTTGACATAAAACAATAGAAATGTGTTTTTTTGTTTGTTTGTTTTCACAATTCTAGAGGCCAAAAGTGTCACTGAGATGAAATCAAGGTGTCTGTAGGGACTTCTTCCCTCCAGAGGATGTAAGGGAAGAATGTATTCTTTTTTTTTTTAAGTTTCTGGTGGCTTCCAAGATTCCTTGGTTTATAGTCCCATCATACCAAAGCTTAAAAATATATGAGGGTTTCTTTTATGTCAACTTGACTGGGCCATGGGGTGTTCATATTGAAAGGATTTTTAGAGACAGGAAAGGCAGTTTTAGGGAAGGATGGTCCATGGGAAAGGAATGCATATGTGACACGTAGAGACAACTCCGAGCCACCTGATTGTTTACAAGAGAAGAAAAAGAAGAAGAAGAAGAAGGAGGAGGAGGAGGAGGAGGAGGAGGAGGAGGAGGAGGAGGAGGAGGAGGAGGAGGAGGAGGAGGAAGAGGATAGAGCACCAGGTGGGTTTTGAAACTTTTATACTATGCAGAGAAAGGGAGGAAAAGAGCCTATTAGGAAAGCATGGGGGACATAAAATGGGAAGGGGTCCCATTAGAAGGTAGGACATATACACAAAAAGCTGCCAACATTGGTAAAGTCTTAGAAAAAGAGGCTTCACTGGTTACCCACTTGGGAACCCCTCCCTATTTGGGAGTTTGTTTATGCTTCCAACATATTTCCACACTTTTACTAAAAAAGCTTTAAGTCCTGGAATTTATTCTTCAAACTTCATAAGACAAGAACTTGAAATGAGAGTCCGAACTTGGCATTCCATGTATCAATATTAAGCATTATCTCTTAATATGTGTCACAGGTTGTTTTTGAATGATATTAATATTTTAATTAGTAAATTCTCCTCCATAATGTAAGTGAAACATATTCGTGGCCATTGAATATCTGACCAGAACAATAAGAAGAGGAAGGAAGGATTTGTCTTCTTCTTGCCTGCCTTTTGAGCTAAAATATCAGTTTTCTCCTGTCCTTGGAGTGGGTTTTCCACTGTTGCCCCTGGTTCTTAGGATTTCAGAATTGGAATAGAACTATACAATCAGCCTACAGACATCAGATCATGTAACTTCCAAACTCCATAATTACCTATAAATACTGACTTAATTACTTACTTAGTTAACTAATTAATTCATCTGTTTCTGTTTCTCTGGAAAGCTCTAATAAAGCTCTGAGCTTTAAATTTTTCTCTGTTCTTCACAACATCTATTCTAATTTGTGTGGTCAAATCTCTGTTTCTGTGTTATAAAGATCCATGTGAATGCATTTTGAACCCTCCCTTGCTAATTCAAGACAACCTCCATTTTTAGATCCTTGACTTAATCATATCTGCAAAGAACTTTTTTTCATGAATAGGTTCTAAGGAGAAAGCACCTCTTATCTTTGGAGGATCATTTTCCAACTTACTAATAGACAATGCATCAATAATTTATTTCAATCTATTCTCAGAGAATATTCCAAATACATTCACTTTCCTCCATCTCTATTTTTTAATTCCAGCTACTATAGTATTTCACTTTGACTCCTATAATAAGAATTTATTTATTTATTTATTTATTTATTTATTTATTTATTTATTTATGCTTTCACTCAATTTTTCACACAGCAGCCAACGTGATCATTTTAGAAAGCAAATCAAAGTTGGTTCCCACTAAAAGCAGATGCTTGACAAAGGTTTATTTATAAAGATCTTATTTTGGAAGTACAACAATATTTGGATTTGAAGTGAAGAAGTGAAAAAAGAAAAATAAACAAAAACAAAAACCAGCCAATAAAGAATGTATCTAGGCAGCTACCTTTGTGGTTTACTAAAGCTGAATCTCCCCAATAGACTGGAAAATGGCCAGAATGAAAAGGGAGCCCAGGTAAGTATACTAGTATACAGCACTCATTGCCTGAGGGCTACCTCAGCACAGTGAATTTCCTCTGCAGGTTGGACTATTGGTAGGAGAACATTCTAGCCTTTCAGAGATTCAGAGAGAGCCCCAGGCAAAGAGGTGTGGTTATGGGCAGTTGGAAGGCAGCCAACAAATATTTAAGTGGTCAGGCCCAGGGAATATGGACAGGGCACATAAGCCATTTTTTTTTTAGACTCTGCAAATACTTATTTTATTTAGGAAAATATTGCAGCTCCTCACCACAGTCTAATGGCCCAGCTTGCTGGTTTATTTTCAAGCCACTATCATCCACTGCAGGACTTAACCTGGAATACTCCTTCTCATCATTCAGAACTCAACTCCCATACTTTGTAAGTGAAGCATCTATTAGTTATCCAAATGGTCTAGAATAGCCACCAATTCCATACTAACACACCACTTTTTTTATTTGCATACCCAATTTATTTTTTTCTTAGCATCACTATCTTGATTGATATATATAAAATTTACTCTCTCTCTCTCATGAAAATGTAAGCTTCATGAGAAAAATAAAATTATCTGGTTCAGCACTATATCCCTAACATTTTGACCAATGCCTGGCCTATAGTAGGTGCTCTAAAAAATTATGGGATAATAGTTTTGATTAGATAATTCAAGACATGACAATTCATTTTTAATTTTTTATATTGTTTCCCTAAGCATGGTATGTATTTGGAATTTTAAAACATAACATCTGGATTTAAATGATAGTTCCAGTGTTTATGAACTGTGAACCTTGGATAAGTTATTTGACCTGTCATTTGTAGTACTTACTTCATTCTGTTGTATTATATCATATCATATATGGCTGACAGTAAGTACCATAGAGCTATTAATTATTAGCTATTTCTTCTTAATGAACATTATTGATTTATAACCATATACACATTTATTGCTAAAAATTGAGTTAAAACCTTGCTTTATATTTTGTAGTGAAAATAGTACATTACCAGAGGGGGAAAAAAAATGGAGGCAGAATAGAAGGACGTGTCCTGAGCCTAGTCCCTGAGCAGAGAGAACAGCTGAGGGTTGCACTGGGAGTGTTTCTTGGCAAAGTTAAGAAACAGCTATACTCCAGGAGAAGGTGAGGCACTGCTCGACAGGGATCCCCTGACTAGTCAGCCACCTCTGCTGCGGGTTTCTTCTCCTGAAGCTACCATCTCATATGCAGAAACCATGCCATCTTGAAGGGGAAAGCAGATGTTATTGGAAGCCTGAAAATCTTCAACTGCGGCACCCACCAAACAGCTGTGAGCCCCAGAACACTGGTCTCCAACTGGTGCAAACACTTGGATTCAGAGGAGGTCTACACTCCACATGGAAAGGTCAGATTTCATCTGGGATAAGATGAGGTCTCTGGTTCCACAGGACAGAGAAATGCGTGCACTATGGAAGCTGGAGAAACAGGGGAAGTCTGCACCTAGAGAAATTAGTGGCTGTTGGACCTGGTGTTATCCATGAATGTAGAAGGGAGTCCTCAGAGCTGCTAATAGAGGGGATCTCTAGGAAAGTAACCCATATTTATATGACCCAGAAGAACAGCGTGGGAGTTATTAAAGTGTGCCAACTGCATAGACAGGAGGGAAAAAGGGGGACTGTGCAGACTTGTGCTCTTTCCTCTTCAGATCCTTGCTTCTGATTGCTAAGCCCAATACATAGGATCACCCAGTAGGGGACACCCTGGGAGGCTGCAGGGGAAAGTTGCTTTTTTGGAACCTGGGAATAAGAGGGGGGAATGACTTTCCAAGAACCAGCTCTGGGGCAGCCCATTCCCACAAATCAGCATTGAGTGCCACAGGAAAAGCAGGGTCTAAGCATAGGCTAGAAAGGACCTATAGTCTCGGAGGTCAATCCAGAAACACTGCCAACCAGTGGCTGATTCACAAATTGACTCTTGTGTAAATACAAAATAAGGAATATAAGAGATTAAGACACACTGCCAGCTTAAAAACCAGGAGTGGCTTACAACACTGATCACCAGTGGAATGCAGGAAACTGAAATACTGTCCTGACAGGAAAACAGGCAGGCCAAACAGAACAATAGAGGAAGTGAATGACCTTCACTACTGCACATTATAGTTTTTTATTTTTTATTTTTTCTTATTTTACTTAAGAATCTATTTTTTTTTCTTTTTTCCTCACTAGATTTTAACCTTTTAATTATTGCATTTTTATTTTCAATCAGTATTATTATTACTACTACTACTATTTTACCTTTTTGGGAAAAAAAGTGTCATTATATTTTCTCTTTATTTTATTTTGGGATTAGAGTTCTACATTCTATTTTCTTTTCTTAAGCATCATTTTACTCTATTTCAACTCTACCTTTATGCCAACACTCTCTTCCTAACTTTTTCCTTTTATTATCTTGTTCCTCTGACCTTTTCCTACTTTAGATTTTTCCTAGTCTTTCTTTCTACCCCCTATTAAAATTTCTTCCTACTTATATATCTAATTTCCAATCCCCTGCTTCAAGTCCACACACACCTCTCTCTTCTCTGTCTTTACTATCCAATAAATTGTTTTTCTCTATGTCCTTTTGTTGTTGTTTGCTTGAATGTTGATTATATCTATTTTTATACATTTTTTGCTTATTATTTTTGTTTTTTTTTTTTTGTTTTATTTTATTTTTTTTTTACTTTTGTTTTCCCTCACCTCACTTGATATTAGTTGTTTTTTATAGTTTGTATTAATCTCCAGGTACTTGTTGCTGACAGTTGTTTGGATTAGAGGCTGTTCTATTGGAGTTTTCTACCCATATATATAATTTGTTCCCTTCTTCTTTCTTATTCTCTTTCTTTTATCTATTACTTTCTTACTTATTCCTCCCTTCTCCAAATTTCATTTTTGTACTTCTTTCTTTTTCTTTTTTTATTTCTTTTCCTCTACTTCTTTCTCTCCTTTATCCTAATTTGTCTCTCTCTGGTGGTCACCTTTATTTGTGGCTATTAATATGAATGCATTCCTGCTCAGTGTCTTGTGTGTTGCACCAGGTTGCCTTTTATTTTGTGCCTTTAAATCAATGCAGGAGAGAGAGAACTTTATAACCAGACAACCAGAGAAGAGAGACCATGGGAAGACAAAGAAACAACCTGCATATAAAAGAAAGCAGGCATCACCAGAAAAGGAAGTGAGTGAAATGGAGGCAAGCAGCCTATCAGAGAAAGAATTCAGAGAAATGGTCATATGGTACCTGAAAAGAATAGAAGACAAATTCGACAATATGAGTAAGAACCAAGAGGAAATGAAGAAGAACAAAGAAGAAATGAAAAATAACATCACTGCTGTAAAGAACTCAAGACAAAGCATCAAGAGTAGACTAGAAGAAGCAGAGGACCAAATCAGTGAGCTAGAAGATAAGGAAGGAAAAAATATCCAAGTACAGCAGCTTCTGGAAAAATAATTTAAAAGCAGGAAAAGAGCCTAAGGGAACTTTGGTACAACACAAAACATAATAGCATATGCATAAAAAGGGTTCTAGAAGAAGAAGAAACTGATCAAAGATTAGAAAAACTGTTTTAAAAAATAATGACAGAAAACTTCCCTGATATAGGGAAGAAAAAAAAAATCCACACAAACCCAAGAAGCTCACAGAGTCCCAAGCAAAATGTACCACAAAAGACCAATGCCAAGGAACATTATAATTAAATTGAAAACACCAACAACAAAGTAAGAATCTTAAAAGCAGCCAGAAAGAGACATAAAGTTACCTACAAAGGAAGCCACAACAGACTAATGACTGGTTTCTCAACAGAAACTCATCAGACCAGAAGGAAATAGAATGAAATAAACAAGGTTATGCAAAGGGAGGGTCTGAATCCAAAAATACTGTACCCAGCAATACTTTCAATCAAAATTGAAGGTGAAATCAGGAGATTCACAAACAAAGAAGGACTAAGGGAGTTTATTACCACCAAACCAGCAATGCAAGAAATGTTAAAGGTTCTGCTGTAAAGAAAAGAAATAGGAAGAGAAGAAGGAACACAGGAGTAAAGAATAAAAATGCTGACAAATAAGTACCTTTCAATAACAACTTTAAATGTAAACGGATTAAATGCTCCAATCAAAAGAAATAGGGTAACAGATTGGAAAAGAAAACATGACCCATATATCTGCTGTCTACAAGAAACCCACCTCTGAAAAAAAGATGCACACAGACTGAGGGTGAAGGGATTGAAAATGGTTGTTGAGACAAATGGAAATGAAAAATAAAAAAGTTGGGGTAGCAATACTTATATCTGACAAATTATATCTCAAAGTGAAGGATATAAAAAAGGAAAAGGAAGGCCACTTCATAATACTAAAAGGAACAATCAAAAAAGAAGAAATATCTCTGGTAAACATATACGCACCCAATACAAGAACACACAAATACATAAACAAACAAACAAACAAAACTCCTGGAGGATATTAAGGGAGAGATTGATAGTAATACAATCATGGTAGGAGACATTAATACCCAACTTTCACCATTGGACATATCTCTAAACAATAAATCAACAAAGAATCATCAATCCTAAATGACTCACTAGACCAGATGGAATTAATTGACACCTTCAGAACATTTCACCCAAAGCCACAGAATATACATTCTTCTCAAGTGCACATGTGTCATTTTCAAATATAGACTGTATGTTGGGTCATAGGCAAAGTCTCTTCAAATTCAAGAAGATAGAAATCATATCAAGCATCTTCTCAGATCACAGTGGCATAAAACCGGAAATCAACTATAATAAAAACAATCCAAAGAAATCAAACACATTGAGACTTAACACAATTTTATTAAATAATGACTGGGTAACCAGAGAGATCAAAAAATAAATTAAAAAAAAAACACACACAACATTAGGAAAACAAATGACAATGAAAACTCCACAATCCAAAAATCTATGAGACACAGTGAAAGCAATCTGGAGAGGGAAGTTGATAGCTCTAAAAGCCTACTGCAAAAAACAAGAAACAACGGTAATAAATTACTTAACCCTAAAACTCAAAAAGCTAAAATAGAGTAACCATAAAATTCCAGTGTAAGCAGAAGGAAGGAAATAGTTAAGGTCAGAGCAGAGATAAACAACATAGAGACCAAAGAAACAATACAAAAGATCAACAAAACCAAGAGCTGGTTCTTTGAAATGATAAACAAGGTTGATGAACCTCTAACTAGGCTCACCAAGAAGCAAAGAGAAAGGATCCACATAAACAAAATCAGAAATGAAAAAGGTGAAATAACAACACACCCCATCAAAATATAAGGATTGTTAAAGAATACTATAAATAACACTATTCCAACAAACTGGACAACTTGAAGGAAATGGATATATTCCTAGAAAAATATAACCTTCCAAAACTCAATGAGGAAGAATCTAAACATCCCAGTAGGCCAATAACTATGGAAAAAATTGAAGCAGTCATCAAAAAGCTTCCATAAAGACAAGAGGAGAAACAGTTCAGAGATGGAAGATGCTGATGATGCCTTGCCATGCAAGCAGTCAGCAGCTGTGCATCACTACAGGATGCCTAGGACCAAACCAGAGAGGGCCGGGCCAGCATTGCCACCATTTGTTCACTATCCAGATACCATTTATGTCTTGTACACATAAGGAACTGTTTGACATTAAAACTGGGATTCAAACCTATTGGACATTGAAATTGGGATTCAAACTTTTTTTTTCTCTTGTGGGTTTGTTTCTAGCATACAGGAGCAAGATGTTTTTAAAGACAAGAATCAGGGGGTGAGTAGGAAGCAAATGCAGAGGCAAAGAAGCAATGAAGAGACTGTCATGCTTCAGAGGGAAGGCTGGGGAGATTGTGGGGCGGGCGGCTATAGGAGATAAACCGAAGGACTTGTATGCATGTGTGTAGACATAGGCAGTGGATACAGGGCATTTGGGGGTAGGGGGGTAGGGGAGATGAGTAAGGGCATATACTGGGGGGTGAGGAGGGCTGGAGAGGGCAATAGGGAAACAATAAAAATAAAATAAATTAAAAAATAAAAATACGTGATTAAAAAAAAAAAAGCTTCCAGCAAACAAAAGCCTGGGGCCACACAACTACACAGGGGAATTTTACTAAACATTCAAATATAATTAAAACCTTTCCTCTTCAGACTATTCCAAATAATTAAAGAAGAAGAAGCACTTCCAAGCTCCTTCTATGAAGCCAGAATCACCCTAATACCAAAACCAGATAAAGAAAACACAATGAAAGAGAATTACTGGCCAATATCCCCCATGAACATAGATGCCAAAATCCTCAACAAAATTCTATGAAATCAGATCCACCAGTAAATCAGAAAGATTATACATCACGATCAAGTAGGATTTATCTCAGGAATTTAAGGATGGTACAATATACATAAATCAATAAACATGATACATCACATAAATTGAGAGATAAAAATCACATAGTCATATCAATTGATGCACAAAAAGCATCTGAATAAATCCAACAGCCTTTCTTGATAAAAACTCTCAACAAGGTGGGAATAGAGGGACCATACCTTAACATAATAAAAGCCATGTGCAAAAACTAAAGTCATTTCCTTTAAGAACAGGAACAAGACAGGGATGTCCACTCTCACTACTCCTATTTGACATAGTACTGGACATATTAGCCATTGAAATTAGACAAGAAGAAGATATAAAAAGCATCCAAACTGGAAAAGAAGAAGTAAAGTTGTCCTTATTTGCAGGTGACATGATATTGTACACAAAAAACCGAAAGACTCAATCAAAAATTAATAGACTTAAAAAATGAATTTGGCAATGTAGCAAGATACAAAATTAAGGCCAAGAAATCTATGACATTTCTATATACCAATAATGAAGTTACAGAAAGAGACTAAAAAAGCAATCCCGTTTACCAAAAAAATTAAGATACCAGGAATAAACTTAACAAAGGAGGTAAAAGACCTATATGCGGAGAACTACAAGACAGTGAAAAAAGAGATAGAGGAAGATGTAAACAAATGTAAGAGCATACCATGCTCATGGATTGGGAAAATCAACATCATTAAAATGTCCATACTACCCAAAGCAATCTATAGATTCAATGCACTACCCATTAAAATTCCAATGGCATATTTTACAGACCTAGAACAAACTCTCCAAAGATTCATCTTGAATTAAAAAAGACCCTGAATAGCCACAGCAATCTTGATAAAGAAGAACCAAATAGGTGGGATCTCAATGCCAGATTTCAAACTGTACTGCAAAGTCACTCTTCTCAAAACAGCCTGGTAATGGCACAAGAACAGTCATATACCTCCATGGAATAGAATAGAGAATCCAGATATCCACCCAAACCATTATGCTCAATTAATATTTGACAACAGAGGCATGGACATACAATGGATTCAAGACAGTCTCTTCAATAAATGATGTTGGGAAAATTGGACTGACACATGCAAAAAAATGAAAATAGACCAACTTACACCACACACAAAAATAAACTCAAAATGGGTATAGGATTTAAACATAAGATGGGAAAACATAAAAATACTAAGGAATCCACAGGCAAAAAATCTCAGACATATGTCGAAGGAACTTCTTCACTGATACTCTTTCCAGGGCAATGAAAGCTAAAGAGAAAATAAACAAATGGGACTACATCACAACAAAAAGCTTTTGCACAGCAAAAGAAACCATTAACAAAACAACAAGAAAGCCCACTGTATGGGAGAACACATTTGCAAATGTTATCACTGATAAAGGTTTAATGTCCAACATCTATAGGCAACTAATACAATTTAAGAAATGAAAGATAGATGGAGAATCCAAGATGGCGGCATAGGTAAACACCTACACTGCTGCCTCTCACAACAATTTCAAAACTATAACTAAAAGACAGAACAGACATCATCCAGAACCACAGGAAAGCTGGCTGAGTGGAAATTCTACAACTAGAAGGAAAGAGAGGGGCTCACAGAGACCCAGAGGAGCTGCAAAAAGCTGAGGTACAGAAATGCACACATAGAGAGCGGGTGCTGGGGAACCTGGCTGGCTTTCTCTGGTGGGAGGGAGACAGAGACTCTCAAACGCATTGAACCCCTATCCTACGACACTAAAACCCAGATCCAGCCGAAATTAATACTGGGGGAGTTTAGACTGTGAAAAGGAAGAAGTGCACGGAAATTTAGGGGAGTTGCAAAAGATCAGAAGTCTGATGGCTCGCATGGCACTGCGCAGAGGACAGACAGCTGATTGTGCCGCTGGCTTTCACGAGCGGGTGGGAGACAGACCCTCCCAACTGTGCCACTTCTAACTCCACTAAACCCAAGTTTCGGGTGAAACCCTTAGGACCCAGACTCATATGGTCCTGGAGCGCAGGGGAGCAGGAAAGGCAGCAGTCTAGAGGCACTGCGAAGAGCACGAGCACACAGGGACTTCTCTAGCAAGTACCCAGTCACGTGAGACTCAGGGGCAGATTGGAAGTCAAGGCTTTCCCTTAAGCCCTGAGATTCCACCCATCCCAAGTTCAACAGAGAGGCTTTTGCAGTTCTGCAACTCTTGTATCATAAGGCTGAATCCAACACAGAAGTTCTCCCGGCATAGTGAAAATGCCGAGACAAGGTAAGTGATCACAAACAAAAGAAATGGAGGAAAACAAATGACTGGATATAGAGTTCAAAACCACGCTTATAAGGTTTTTCAAGAATATCCTAGAAAAGTTGGATAAAGTTAGCAAGACCCAAAAGGAGATGAAAAAGAACCAATTAGATATGGAAAAGATCCAACTAGAAATTAAACATACACTGACTGAAATAAAAAATATTATTCAGAGACCTAACAGCAGACTAGAGAAAGGCAAAAATCAAGTCAAAAATTTGAAATATAAAGAATCAGAAAACACTCAACTGGAAAAGCAAGAAGAGAAAAGAATCCAAAAACATCAAGACAATATAGGGAGCCTCAGGGACAGCTTCAAGCATACCAACATCAGAATTGTGGGGGTGCCAGAGGAAGAGAGAAAGCAAGATACTGAAAACCTATTTAAAGAAATAATGACTGAAAACTTCCCACATCTGGTAAAAGAAATAGACTTACAAGTCCAGGAAGACAAAGAGAGAATATTAAAAGCAGCAAGAGAAAAACAGTTCATTACTTACAAGGGAGCATCCATACAACTGTCAGCTGATTTCTCAACAGAAACTATGCAGGCCAGATGGGAGTGGCAAGAAATATTCAATGTGATGAATAGCAAGAACCTACAACCAAGAATAATCTATCCAGCAAAGCTATCATTCAGAATTGAAGGGCAGATAAAGAGCTTCACAGATAAGAAAAAGCTAAAGGAGTTCATCAACTCCAAACCAGTATTATATGAAATGCTGAAAGGTACTCTTTTAGAAGAGGAAGAAGAAAAAGGTAAAAGCCAAAAAATTATGAACAACAAATACATATCTATCAACAAGTGAATCTAAAATTAAGTGAATTAAAAATTTGATCAACAGAATAAACTGGAGAGTATAATGGAATCAGGAGCACAGAAAGGGAGTGGACTGATAATTCTCAGGGGGAAAGGGGTGAGGGGTGTACAGGGAGAGACTGGACAAAAATCATACACCTATGGATGAGGTCAATGGGAGGAGGGTAAGGGTAGAGGGAAGGGTGGGAGCTGGGTGGAGGGGAGCTATGGAGGCGAAAAAAGAGAAATTAATAATCTGAATAATAAAGATTTAATTTTAAAAAAGGAAGATAAATGAACCTATAAAAAATGAGCAACTGACCTAAATAGAACCTTTTCAAAAGAAGATAGAAGGACAAGAAAGAAGACAGAGACACATGAAAACATGCTCAAAGTCACTAATTATCTGAGAGATGCAAATCAAAATGACAATGAGATACCACCTCACACCTGTTAGAATGGCAATCATCAACAAATCAATAAATGACAAATGTTAGCAAAGCTGTAGAGAAAAAGGAACCCTCTTGCACTGCTGGTGGGAATGCAAACTGGTGCAGCTACTATGGAGAACAGTAATGGAGTTTCCTCCAAAAACTAAAAATTGAACTCCCATTTGACACAGTAATCCCACTCCTAGGAATATATTCTAAGAAACTAGAAACACCAATTAGAAATGATATATGTGCCCTTATGTTTATAGCAGCACAATTTACAATAGCTAAGAATTGGAAGCAGCTAAGGTGTCCGTCAGCAGATGAGTGGATCAGAAAACTATGGAACATCTTATGGAATACTATACTGCCATAAAAAGAAGGAATTTTTACCATTTGCAGCAATCTGGATGGAACTGGAGAGCATTATGCTAAGTGAAATAAGCCAGTCAATGAAAGAAAAAAATACCACACGATCTCACTCATTTATGAAAAATAAAGAACATTATAAACTGATGAACAAAATGTAGATAAAGAGGCAGTAAAGCATCAATCATACTGTCAAATTACAGTGGGAAGCTTGGGGAGAGGTGGGATAGATAAGTGATCAACTGAAAACCTTGTATACATGCATATAAGCATAACCAATGGATGCAAAACACTGGGGGGTTAGGACATGCATGGGAGTGGGGTGGGGACAGCAATGGGAAGATATGTACACATGTAAGACATTACAAAAATAATAAATAAATTTTAAAATTAAAAAAAAAAAGAAAATAGTACAATATCAGCTTTGGAACCAAAATCAGGTTTATTTTATACTAGAGGCCCAGTGCATGAATTCATGCATGGGTGGGGTTCCTTGGTCTGGCCAGAAATCGGAATGGAACTGGAGAGCATTATGCTAAGTGAAATCAGCTAGTCAATGAAAGAAAATACCCCATAAACTCACTCATTTATGGAAAATAAAGAACATTATAAACTGATGAACAAAAAGATAGATACAGAGGCAGTAAAGCATCAATCAGACTGTCAAATTACAGCAGGAAGTTTAGAGAGAGGTGGGATAAATAAGCGATCAAAGGCCCTGTATACATGCATATAAGCATAACCAATGGACACAAGACACTGTGTGGTTAGGGCAAGCATCTACCCCCACTGGTCAGTGTGCATCATAGCTACTGGCCAGTTGCCCTATCATCCAGTGATAATAGCCTTGTGACTTAACTACTTCCCTTCATGAAACCTCCTTCCTTATTTATAATTAGAGGCCTGTTGCTGAGATTCCTGCATGAGAGGGGTGTCCCTCAGCCCAGCCTGCATCCTCTCCAATCTGGGACCCTCGAGGGATGTTCAACTGCCCATTTAGGCCTGATCCAGAACTGCTGGCTCCCAACTGCTCACTTACCTGCCTGCCTGATTTCCCTTAACCGTTTCTGCCTGCCAACCTGATTGCCCCTTAACCACTCCTCTGCAAGCCTGATTGATGCCTAAATGCTCCTCTGCCAGTCTGATTGCCCCTAACTGCCGTCCCAGATAGCCTGGTCACCCCCAACTGTCCTTCCCTGCCAGCCATCTTGTGGTGGCCATCCTGTGTCCACATGGGGTGGCCAACTTTGACCTCATGAGAGTGGCCATCTTGTGTGTTGGAGTGATGGTCAATTTACATATTACTTCTTTATTATTTAGTATGGGGCTAATAATGACTATCATTTAGAGTTGTTATGAAGATTAAATAAGATATGTGTAAAATGCCTAGTATATAGAAGTGTGCTACAATATTAATATCCTTTGCACCTCTCTAACTATCATCAATTATTTGTGTGAGTTTAGAAAAGTCATTTAGGCACCTAAGGATCAAAAGAAATAATCAGTATTTGTCAAATACATCATGGGAGAAAAGTTCTTTAAAAGTTTAATATATCTGTCTAATAGAAAAAATAAGGGACATGGATATCTAACAAATGCAGAAATATTTTTGTTCTCCATATTTAAAAAGTCCTGAAGTACATTGATGATTTATAATCCCTTGCAAATCTTGCACTAAAGAAGACTGAACAACTTACTTTAAGATAACTTTACCCAACACTGTTTTACAATGGAACAACCTTTTGTCATGATGATCTATTAAAATCTTCAGAGACTCTGGAACTTTCTATAAAGTGACATCTAAAACCTTCCCAGGTTTAATATCTGAAATTCTATGATTCCTTTCTCTCTTAGTACTACAGTTTTTATATCACTTTTGATTGCTTCATCCCACCACTTTCCTACGTTATAGACATCATTCATTTCAGCTATGTTCATTTCCAACTGCTGCCCCAAGACTTCCTTTCTTATTGCTTTATACCCTTATATTATATTCTAAATCCTATTGTTGCTGTAGTTATCCATATTTCTGCTTTCAGATAATATCATCTCATTTTAGAGGTTATACAGGTCAAAATATGCATGGAATATGGGCAATTCTATATCTAACATCCAAAGAATTTGGGGTGGGGAGGCAACCATTTTTTAATTATTCTAGAGTGGCATAAACATGCTATGAAGAAGAAAAAAAAATCTAAATTTCAGAAATAAAAATGTCAAATGAGCTAGATTTTTTTGGTAGTTTTTCTCATAAATTATTTTCATCTTCTTACTAGTGTTCTAGGGGCAGGCAAGTCCTCCTACAATATGTTATATTAAGATTTACTCAATCTGGTAATCACATTATGCCAAATTTTGTAGTGACCTATTTTACATTATAATATCCTAGTTAAATACTTCTAGCAATAGACAAAAGAAAAATTCTTGTTAGCACATTGCAGATAATTAGAAAGGATATATTATACTGGAGGATATAGTATACATGTAATGAAGTAAAAAACAAAATAAGATTTTAAATTGCAAAATAAACCTTAAAATCATATATAAGTTTTAAAAGAGTCATGTATAAGTCAAAACTGATAAAATCTAAGTAAGTCTCATTTGCAATTTAAATATTTTCAGTCCTGGGTGATAATAATTGTTGGTAAGAGTTTTCTTAGGATCTGTGGAGAGTGCAGATGTATTGAAAGAAAGAGTGTTCAGCTGCTCCTGATGATCACTCTACTTCCTTGTGACCTGTCTTGAAAGACAACATGGCATTTCTTATTCCAAAGACCAATCTCACATTACTTTTTATGCAACTGACCCCTTTTGATTGTTTTGAATTGTTCTCCATCAATCTTTACCTCTTTTCCATTATTTTATGTATGTATGTCTGCTTGTATGTATGTATGTATGTATGTTAATCCTCACCAGAGGATATTTTTCCATTGATTTTTAGAGAGAATGGAAGGGTCGGGGAGAGACTGACAGAGAGAAATACATTGATGGTTTCCTTATGCATAGCCCTTAACCAAGCCAGGGATTGAGCCTACAATTTAGGTATGTGTCCTTGACTGGAATCAAAACCAGGCTTCTTCAGTTCATGGGCATATGTTCTATCCACTGAGCAAACCCAGCTAAGGCTTTTTCTTACATTTACAATTTCTCTTTTTTAAAATTTTTTTTTCACTGAAATCTACCTTTAATCTCTAGCTGTCATTCTTATGAATCCCCATTTTATACTGAATTTATTTCTCTAATTATAGGATCTAGTAATAATAAGATATATTTACCAGCATTTTGTAAGACATTTAGTTGTGTTTTTTTTTTTTAATATATTTTATTGATTTTTTACAGAGAGGAAGGGAGAGAGATAGAAAGTCAGAAACATCGATGGGAGAGAGACATCCATCAGCCGCCTCCTGCACGCCCTCCACTGGGGATATGCTGGCAAGCAAGGTACATGCCCTTGACCGGAATCGAACCTGGGACCCTTCAGTCCGCAGGCCGACGCCCTATCCACTGAGCCAAACCGGTTTCGGCTAGTTGTTTTTTTTTTAAAAAACCTTAATTCTTATAAGTAGATATAATCATTAACCACATTTTACAACAGATTTTCTGGTGCTCAGGCAGGATGAGAATGTGCACAGAGTCAGCTTCATGGACATCCAATCTCAGCAAAAGTGATTAGTTTAATGCTCTATTGTCACTGCCTTGAATTATAATAACTTTATCTTTGGACCTGTGTGTTGTAAGGGAAGTCTGATTAGACAAAGGGACCTATATCTGAGCAGAGGAGATGCACACACTAAGCATGCCACTGCTATCTTTGTTGCTCCATTTGCATACAGTGGTTCTGATGTCCCACCAGGATTTCAGTATTCTGGTGAATTCTGAAGGTCAGCAAGACTCAAAACCAGTGGATTATGTTTATGACTGGATAAGAAAGGAAAACAATAGCACCAAGAGGTTACACTTTTCTTTTGAATAAGAATTTGCTTCAAATTCAGAAAGAAATGATATTCTTAGAACTATGCATGACAAATGAACTCTACCATATATTTTTTACATATATATATATATATTACTTTTCTGTATTAGCCAAAGATGTATGCTGACATTGATGACAGAGAAGGAAAGAGAAAGATAAAGCAATAGTTCATTTTCCTTTTTGTCCTTCCTTAGTCAATGGTAAGCCATTGACTCCACTTTGGTTAACTTCCAAAACATGTAAGGAACTCATATAAAAGAAAGACAAATAATCCAATTAAAAAATGGGCAAAGGATCTAAATAGACACTTCTCCAAAGTGGACATATAGAAGGCAAGAGACATAAGAAAAAATACTCAAATTCACTAACCATCAGAGAGATGACAATTAAAATGACAATCAGTTATTACCTTATATTGAGAGAATGGCTATCATCAATTATCAACAAACAAGTACTGGCAAGGATGTAGAGAAAAGGGAACCTTAGTGCACTGCTGGTGGGAGTGAAGACTGGTGCAGGCACTATGAAAAATAGTATGGAGTTTCCTCTGAAATTTAAGAATGGAATTCCCATTTGACCCAGTAATCCCACTTCCAGTAATATATCCCAAGAAACCCAAAACACCAGTCAGCACCCTGTCTTCATAGCAGCACAATATACAATAGCTAAGATTTGGAAACAACCTTTGTGCTCATCAGCAGATGAGTTGATAAAGCTGTGGTACCTTTAGACAATAGAATACTATGCAGATATAAAAAATAAGGAATGCTTCCATTTGCAGCAGTATGAAGGGACCTGCATAGTATCATGCTAAGCTAAATAAACCAGTTGAAGAAAGATAAGTATCACATGATCTCACTCATATGTGGAATCTAGTGAAGAAAATAAACTGATGAACAAAATAGATCCAGAGATATAGAAGCATATAACAGACTGACCAATCTCAGAGGGAAGGCAGAGTTAGAGGGTGGGGAGAGATTAACTGGGGAATTTATATGCATAAATATGCATAACCCATGGACACAGATAATAATGTAGTGGGAGAGGTGGGTGTGGGATGGAGAAGGTCAATAGGGAAAAAAGGATATCTATAATAGTTTCAAAAATGAAGATAAATTTAAAAAATAAGGTGGATCAAAATTCTCAATGATCACTGGTTTCTTACTATAGCATAAGCTAGCACACACTGCTATGTTTATGTAAACTGTTCGGTTCTAAACTATGACTATTTATTTCACTTAAGAAAAATCCTCTGTAAACATACCTTCCTCATTTTTGTGTGATTTACTCAGTATATGGTTGTGAAAAAAAGTTCCCCAATTATATTAAAACTAGAGGCCGATGTGCGAAATCCATGCAAGGGGCTCAGCCCGTCTGCATGATGGCGACCTTGGCTCCATGTGATGCTGAGCTTGCCTCTTCCTCTGCCCCCAGCCGCCAGGGCTTCATCCAGAAGGTTGTCTGGAAGGACATCTGGTCTAATTAGCATATTATGCTTTGTTAAAATAGGGACATATTTTTCAATAGCTATTTTCTTGTTTGAAGATATGTTTTTATTGATTTCAAAGAGAGAGGAGAGGAGAGGAGAGAGAGAGAGAGAGAGAGAGAGAGAGAGAGAGAGAGAGAAAGAGAGAGAGAGAGAGAGCAATAGAAACATCAATGATGAGAGAGAATCATTGATTGGCTGTCTTCTATGTGTCCCCTACTGGAAATCAAGTCCACAACCATGCCTGTGCCTAACTGGGAATTGTACCAGGACATCTTGGTTCATGGGTGGATGATCAACCACTGAATCATACAGGCTGGGCTCAACATCTATTTTTTAATCACTGACAAATTAAATTTATTATTTGTCTACATGCAAATAAGTTCTTTTGATAAAGGATGTGATGTTGATTTCTACTACATTTATACTATGTTTTTACAACAGAAAATCATAGAATATATAGAGGATAAGAAAAAATATCCAGATTATTAAAACAACAAAGAAAGTTATTCATTCATTCATTTATTATAAATTTATTGAGCAAATGCTATTTGCCAGAAGTTACAGATAATATGCTCATTTTCTTAACACTGAAGAAAATACCTTAACCTAAAAGTTAAGATTTTTCAGAACAAATTTCAAATGTTTAACTGAAGTTACAAATTATTTATTGATAAGAACTCAGTGCTTGGTAATGGAAAAGAGGACATTTTATTAAGCACATAATCTGGAATTTTACTGTTGGGAAGAATAAAATCTGACTTCCTTGAGATGAGATAATGCTAAAATTATAAAACTAATATAATTCAGTGCATATTAAAATAAAAAGAAAATTTAGAACATAACCATCTAGCTTTAATTATATAGATTTGGTGAGTATTTCTTGGAATAGAAAATGTCTACTTGAAAATTCAGATTTACAAAATTGTATTATCACAATTTAAAGCAAAAGTTGCCACCTTAAAATTCTAAAAAAATTAACAAAATAATTAATTAATGACAAGCAGTATTTGAATATTTTAAATTATGACTAAAATCACTGTGTGGCATTTCAATAATGCAATATATCATGGAACACTTACAATAATATAACATGCTCCCAGAGAGAAAAAGTTGCTAAAAGGAATGGAGTATGCTGTTAAGCTCCACCCTACTAATCTGAATACACAAAGCCAGGATCCTAACATTTTCCCCCTTTTCCTGGATGGAGACTCTGATCTGCCTTGGAAGTCCACTTGAGGGCAAACTTGTTCTTTGTCTTACCTATATACCATAAAAAAATTCATTATAGATTTGACTTAGCTCATAATGAAAGACATGCCTCACCTTTTAAAATGAATTAATTCCTCAATAAAAAACCCAATCACTTTCAGAATCAGACATAGTCCCACCTCTATTAAGTCAGATACATTATTCACTTAATAATATCTATCACCTGTTAGTTAAGACAAAACATTTATATCCCAGGCTTACACCAAATAAATCTCTATTAAATAAATATATTCATATTGAATAAAACAAAATGTTTTAGTAAGTAAAATTAAGTGTTTACTGTTTATATGTTAAATGATGATTTTAATAAATTAGACCTTTTATTGTAAAATATTAACATTTTAAGGATTTTAAATTTTAGTTCTCTTAAGGATTGGTTCACAAGTGGTCTACTTGGGTTTTACCTATTCATCGCTTGTTTATTGATAGCAAATAATATTACACTTTATTTTCTGAATAATTACAGGTGCTATGGTCCCTGGTTATTATTTCTCCGACAAATATCAAATTAACATAAATAGGTTTGATATCAAATTACACAGTTTTTTTTTTGTTGTTGTTTAATTTCTAATTGAGGACATTTTATATACAGGAACACTGGGAAAGTTAACTGCTATCTTTTGGTGTCATAAGCAAACCCTTTTCATGCTTGTTGTTTTGTATCAACTTTATGGTACTTGCATTTAAATGTAACCTGTGTCCTACCTGCTCATAGTGCTCAACAATGCATGTCCTAAATACAAAATATCACCTTAATTAATGAGACTGTACCAAAATATTCAGTTTACATGAATCAAAGTTTATCCAGATTTAAACTAATCTCTTGAGATCATGAAAAACACTAAAGATTTAGACCATTGACTCTTTTTCTTTTTCTTTAACACATTCATTAATTTTTCATGTAAAAAAATCCTGGGTCTATAGCCTTTCTGAGGATTTCATAATAACTGCAAATCTCAGCAGCCCTCGAAGAGCCACACCCAAATATTCCACTCCAAATCAAGAAAACGGAACTCAAAATCACCTGTTTCAGAGACCCTAGAGGGGACCTTTCTAACAGAGGCAGAAAAAAGAAATAAAACACACTTATTTTTATAAGAATCACAAATCCTTTAAGTAGAGTTCTGATAAACAAACTTCAGATTGGCATTTGTAAATGTGCATGTTCTTTTTTTCCCTCTTTTTCCACAGTATGAAAGCACTAACAAATACTTCCCCTTGCCCATTTAAAACTATTTGAAATATTTTTCAAACCATATTTTTTGTTGTTTCAAATTTATTTGGAGAATACTTGCAATTTCTCCTGGACACCTGGAGTTTTCTATTTCCTTTCTGTATGTTTACTCTTTTATACCTATAGAAATTGGCTTTGCAGTCTTTTTCACTCACCTCCCAAAAGAATCTCTAAAATTCTGGTACCTTGAGAGTTCTAAGTCCTACTTTGTGGCAAGACTTTCTGAAATCACATCTCTTTCTCTTTTTCTGTCTTCCTCTCTTCATATTTTAATTTGTAATCTTTATTTGTATATTTTATAATTTTAAGAGACATGTTTTTTATCTCAGTTTCTTGGTTTAATAGAGCTATTCCAAATTTATATTTTTACTAGCACTTGATCTATAGTTTTTTCCAACTTTTTTTTTCAAAGACACAGATTAATCTTTTCATGGTCATGTAAATATGAGTTAACTAGAATACCCAAAAAGCATCTGTGGTAGCTTGGATTTTAATAAACAATACAGATGAATTATAGGTTACACAAAATATGGGTAATACAGAGGGATTATCTGTGGATGGTTGAGGGTTGGCCTCATTATGTTAGAATCCCAATAAGCATATCAATAGTCATGGAGCTGTGAACAAACAAATAACGAGAGTTCTCCGTGCATACCTAGGTTTTAGGAAGTAATCAATAATTTGCTTAAATCAGATTAGAACTTTATGACTCATTAAATTACATTTGAAATCTTGGAATTTATTATATATATATCTGGTATTATCCTATATAATAAAAGCCTAATATGCAAATTGACCAAACATCTGAAAGACCAGCTGAACGCCTGGTCATTATGACATGCAATAGCCACCAGGGGGCAGATACTCAATGCAGGAGCTGCCCCTAGCTAGCAGGCCCCAGGCCAGCCAAGGTGGATACCAGCAGGGGCACACTGATTGCTCCACTGGTCACCCTGCAGATTAGCCAGCCCTGATCACTGGCCAGACCTAGGGACCCCACCTGTGAACAAATATTGTGCACCATACTTCTAGTATATAATTTATATGACATATAGTTGTAAAAGTTTTCTCAAAATTTCTCTACTTGTATCTATTTACTATTCCATATGTCCTTCTAAAATTCTCCTTCAACTCTGACTTTTACCATTATTACCCTTGATATATACTCCAATGGTTTCTATCTTCCATAATACAACCATCTGGAATTTTCTTCTTAACATCAATACCTATCAACACTGTTAGTCCCTTCCATCTTGTGCTACAGAACAAAATTTCATAATGACCAATTACTCTATAATTGTATATTTTAAACAAATTACAATAAAATAAACTAACTTTTCTATATTATTTCTCTTACAACTTTGATTATTACAGAAGGCAAAGTGAGAAGGATCAGAAAGGTCACATGCATATCATAGAAAAGAGAAAATAGAAGCTAAGCAAACATCCCTGATTTTGGAGAATGGGAGTCACTGATGACAATGTATGGAGTAAGTTCTATAAAGATGTGGAAGGAATGGTCCCATTGGAACTGTTTAGGAAAGAGTGGGTGGTAAGGGAATGGAAGACATAAGGATAGCAGATTAAAAAGGAGGCATATTATTTGTTGTTTCCTTTTCATTAAATTTTAATCAGTAAAGAAAATTCTATGCTGAGAATAAAGAGAAAAAAATAATAACAGAAGAAAGTAATACTAATTGTTTCATAAACATTATTATGAGAGAAAATTATCATTGAACATAACTAATGTATGTTTTTTAGAAAGAGCACTAGAAGTAATGGAAGGTATCATTACAAACAAATCCTGCTAGAAAAATACACTCATTTATATCCTCATTTGTTCATTCATTCATCCAACAAGGATGTATTCTGTACTGATATATCTAAAATTGCTATACAGTGGGAAAATAAAAATGAGCAGTTTTGTCCTTAAGGTTGACATAATTATGACAGGAGACAAATAATTAAGTGATGACATAGTAAATATGCTAAATGCTTTAACAATGTTATAAACAATGTGCACTGTTGATGAAAATACCAAGTATAGAGAGGCGTTGGGAATATCAGCAAAGTTTTGCAGAGTGGTAAATATAGGTTAAATTGGGGCCTATAGAATGAATAGCCATTTACTCAGCAGGAAGTGGGAAAGGCTATTCTAGGCCCTGGGAACAGTCTGAGAAAAGGCATGGTAGCTACGCAGCAGCATTTCCATTATGGAACTGCTTGTGAACACTGATTTAATCATGTTGGAGAGCAGAATAGTTGATAAAGCAGAATATCCCAATATTCTGATAAAATAGAAACATGCAAATTGACCATATCTACACTATACCCACAAGCCACACCCACAAGCCCATCAGGAGCCAGTATGCAAATTAATCCAATCAGTTAATTGGTATATCCCAGTGCAGAGAGAAAACTAAAGACAGTGTAGAAGGAAGTCAAGTGCTGCGGAAGGGAGGGAAGCTGCGGAGAAGCAAGCAAGTGGGGTGGCGGAGAAGGGAGGAAAACAAAGGGGCAGGGAGACCACCTCAGGAAGCCCTATTCTTGTAGGAATCTTCCTGCAATGGGTCTCTAGGCCTATATAATAAAAGAGTAATATGCAAATTAACCATCAGTCCACTACATCCACTAACCATCCCTACAAACCACACCCACCCGACAATCAGGAGCAAGTATGCAAATTAACCTCAACCAAGATGGCTCAGCCACTGAGTGAGAAGGAGGGAGGATTGGGTTTCCCTGAAAATGGAGGAAGTCAAGCTTTCCACACACCCTGGGCCCAGACCTCCACTCAAGGCTACAAAATTTCATTTATAGAAGATAAATAAATCCCAACAGAAATAGCTGCCACCATGAAGCGAGCAGAAGGCTTGGCTCTGATCCAGGCTACAAAGTTTCAATTGAAGAATAAATAAATAAAATCCAGATCCCACGGCCTCCACTTCAGTCTCCAGGGGGCATGACAGGCCTTCAAACCACCACAGGCCCTTTTCCCAGGCTGCCCCATGCCCCAAGGAAACCTCCACCCTGATCCTGAGACACCCTTCAGGGCTAACTAACTGGCCCCCACCCATGCATCAGGCTTCTATGCTATCTAATAAAAGAGTAATATGCAGATTGACCATCACTCCAACACACAAAATGGCTGCCCCCATGTGGTCAAAGATCCTTCCCCCATGTGGACACAAGATGGCCACCACAAGATGGCCAGCAGGGGAGGGACAGTTGGCAGGGACCAGGCTTGCAAGGGAGGACAGTTAGGGGTGACCAGGTCTGCAGGGGAGGGCAATTAGGGGCTGTCAGGGGAGCAGCTAGGCATCAATCAGGCTGGCAGGGGAGTTGTTAGGGGGTGATCAGGCTGGCAGGCAGAAGTGGTTAGGGGCAATCAGGAAGGCAGGCAGGTAAGTAGTAGGGAGCCAGCAGTCCTGGATTGTGAGAGAGATGTCTAAATGAGCAGTCAGACATCCCTTGAGGGGTCCCAGATTGGAGAGGGTGCAGGCTGAGCTGAGGGACATCCCCCCTCCCCTCCCCCGCCCCCTGTGCATGAATGTGTGCATCAACTTAGCCTTTTATATATATAGAATAAACTTGCTTAATTAGATCTGCTTTCTGTTGTAGTTAAACTTTATATAGAAAAGGATAATGTACTAGTATATATATATATACATATAAAAGGCTAATGTGTATATGTATATGTGTGTGTATATACATATACATGTATATAAAAGGCTAATGTCCCAAGGGTCTCTGACAGGTTGCTATAGCACACACTGACCTGTTAGGGGGCAGACACTCAATGTAGGAGCTGCTGTGATGTGCACAGAGAAATGGCACCATGGACCTGGCACCTAAAAAGCAATACTAGGCTTCTCCCAATGGGAGATAGGTTCCACCACCACTCTGCAGCAACAGCCAATACTGCCGAGACTTCATAATGCAAAATGCAGCCCACAGCCCAGCCCAGCCCAGAAATGGTTGCTGTGGGCATCAGGTAATAACATCACATGCCACATAGTAATACCTGGCTTCCTCTCCTTGATAGTGCCTAGCCTCCTTTCAGTTCCTTCAGCCCAGGAACACAACTTGCTTTATAGCCAGGTGCAAACATTTCACACTTAAACTAAATGTCTGTGAAGCATTTTTCCATGCCTCATTTCATTTGATCCTCACAGAAGTCCTGGAGTAGATAGATAGGAAACTCGGTGGAATCCTATTTTCTTTTCATTAGCCAGAAAATGGAGATTTAGAAAGTTTAGAAACTTGACTCTACTGAAAAGAAGTAAAAAATGGTGGACTTTGAAAATGACTTTAGGTTTTCTCACTGCACAGAATATAGTCAAACACTGCTGCAGTTAAATATTTCACCCATTTTTCTACCTGCATGATCTGTAATAATAATCTGTTTCATGTTGATATTTACCACTATGTTGCTGACAATTACCTGAAAGAGAAGTTGGGGGTGCTTCACTGGACTGGAAAAGTTTAACTACATCAGAAAGCAGATCTAATTAAGCAAGTTTATTCTATATATATAAAAGGCTAAGTTGACTCGCACATGCATGATACATATAAAGCTCTCACTGACACCAATCACACACATATTTCAATCTGTCATTATCCATCATGAGTTTGGTTGACACTTCTATTACAGAGAAAGGGCGAATAGCAATATTAAAATATTTCTTCTTCTTAATTACCTTTCCATGTGCACAAATCCATGCACTGAGCCACTAGTACAAATATAAACTTCAATAGTGTTCACTGATGTTTCATTTCCTCCCAATTTCTTCTCCTCTTTCTTATCAATCATAACAAAAATAGTAATAATTATATAATCATTAGCATTAACTATTCACTGCCTGTTATGACTTTGCTTAGTAATTTTAGTATGCTAATGCATTTGAACTTTGAAACAACCTATTGTGCAGTTATTGTTTACCATAATCTAAAAATGAAAAAGTTGGGACTTGAAAAGTTTTAGTCACTTCCCTGAAATATTAAGCTAGAGAAAGACAGCGTAGGATTGGAATCTAAAACTGTCCAGCTACCACAAAATCTTGACACCATTAATATAAAATAACATGTTCATCTCAATAGAAAGTGAGTTTGATGCTAGAAAATCAGCTCATTCTGTTTCCAAGGATAACATCTAGAGAAAATAAACCATATCTAAATGTTATATTATAGGGAATAGCAAATATTTTACCTTATGATGTTTTCTGACTATAAATGTTATACTTACTAAGAATATTTCAATTAATGTACTACTCATGCAATATATATATATATATATATATATATATATATATATATATATATTAAATATGTGTGTATGAGTATAAACATGTCATATATCATATGTCTAGGTCCTGTTAATGAATAATCGATTCATGAACAAGGGCTTAAGATACAGGAATAGTCCCAAATTTCAATCTTAAATTCATGTATGCAGATAGCATGATAATTAGAAGCTGTTCTTCACATTCTTTGGAGGATTAAAACAAAAGCAAGTTTTTAGTAACATCAAAACAACCTAGGAAGCACTGGAACTTAGATGAACCACAGAGAAAAACGACTTATTTAAATTCCTCTGTAGCTAGAAGTATCTGCTTAGCATGTTAAAAATGCAGACTGCATCAGGGAAGTAGCAAAATAAAATTTGTTATAACAATGAATCTCAGAACTCTGGGTTGACTAGAGCAACACAAGTCTTAGAAACTTGTTCAGTTTCTCTCCAGTGCAACACCATTAAATTTAATTACAAAGAGAAACTTATTTTTGTTATACAAATAATATCCCCACGTAGCCTAATTTAAACTAATTGCCTACACAGTTTCATTCCAAGGGGAAAACAAAACTAAAATAAGTGCTGACTTATTGAAAATGTCTTTAATTATATTATCACACTGAATTCTGCTTTGACCCTTCTTCAAGAGTTACTTTTAAAATGAGAAATGTTATTGCAAAATGTGGCATACCTGCACTTTGTAAAGATTCGCTCCTGCCTGACCTATTTTTACCAGTCGTTTTTCCTTCTATTGTAGAAAATAACTTATTGCAGACAAATTTCTAAGTGTCTACAGTAGGACATGAATTCCTGTACTATTTTTCTTCATTTCCATTTCTTGTTATCTTATTATCTGTTAGGAAGACTGAAACTTAACTATAAATCTGGAGGTGGAAAAATTACTGATGTCTGGGCTTGGGGAGTGGGGCATTTTTGCATGCAAGCTCTCCTAAGGATTTGACAGGGCCAAATGCACCTTCTCTAGAGTGCTGTGTGGTGTGACAACACTGGGACAAAGAGCTGGGCTCCAGATTTCTCTCACAGCATGGAAAAATGAGATTTTTAATTGGAGTCAATTATGGCCTCACCAGAGCTATGTCACTGTCATTGAGACATCAGGGAATTCATAATTGAGATTGTGTGTTGTTGTTGTTGTTGTTTTTTAATAAGCTTCCCTTTATAATATGCTTTCTGAAAATTTTGTGTGAAATACAGATGGGAAAGTATCAAATTTTAAATCATAAAAAGGTTTCTCCACCTCAGCAATATGGATATTTTGAGTAGGAGAAGTTTTTGTCGGCAGGAGGCTGTTCTGTGCATTGTAGAAATTTAGCAGATTCGCTGGCCTCCACCCACGAGATGCCAGTAGCACCTCCCAGTTGCATCAACTAATACAAACCTGTCTCTAGACATTGCCAAATATTCCCTGAGAGGCAAATTTGCCTTTAGTTGAGAACTACAGAGATAGCTATAGATTTATACAACCAACTGCATTTCTTCCATCTTTCAAACCACTTAGTTATAACATGAAAAAGCCGAATCAATTAAATCTTCAGCACAAACATTCCCACCAGGTCTCCCATTCTGTATGCTCTGTGTGGGGATAAGGGTATGATTACATTACACAGAGTGAAAGATTTCTCCTTGATGGATTTTCTATAAAGGAGACCATGCATGGAAATGATCATGAGAAAGCAATAGAGTATCTCGTGCATAGTTTGCTGTCCCTCTGGATTTTATAAACCATTCTCACAGTTCTCCAGTGATAATACATATTGATTCAACACCCAATAGGAGCCTTGAGACATCCTTCACTCATGGGTATTTAGGAGCACTAAAGAGATCAAATCAACAGATGAATTATGGCTTCTAGATGAATGGTCACACTTGAGCAGTCAGTTCCTTTCCACGTTTGAAAATGTCACCTAAAGCACCATAAGAGGAGAACAACCTGGGTGGTTACTTCTTGATCTCTATTTTGTTTATATATTAAATTCTCCATAATATTTTTCAATTATTTTATAGTTCTCATTATTATTGCCCAAATGTTAAAAGGACAATGATGCCCTGCACAGTTTTTCTCAGTGGTTAGAGTGTTGGCCCACTAACAAAGGGTTGCAGTTTTGATCCCCAGTCAAGGGCATGTAGCTTGGTTGCAAATCCAATTCTCAGCCCCTGCTGGGGGCAAGCAGAAGGCAACTAATTGCTGTGTCTTTCTCACAGCTCTGTCTTTCTCTCCCCACTCCACCCTTCCTCCCATTACTCTAAAAAAAATCAACGTAAAAAATATCCTCTGGTGAGGATTAAAAAAAAAAAAAAAGGCCAATGATATAACCAATAGCTTCTTTTGTGAGCCAGCTTTTACAGTTTTCTTCTTTCTCAGTCTTTGTCCACAGACACATACGAATACATTGCTGGAAAATAAACACATTTTAAAAAGAAAAATTCATTTTTGTATTAATAATTTCTTAATTTGCTATGGAAATTAGTCAACAATCCTTTGTCATTCTGCCTATTTTATTTTTTAAAAACAGTTGGCTTTGTTGTTCTTACTTTGTTTTTATCTTTTTGGTCATGAGAAAGAATATTTTAAATTAAGAATTAAACTTTCAATAAGAAAACTCATGACTGTGTTTGTATACACGAGATGCTGACCAAGACTTAATCATAATGTGTTTCTGAGATTGAGACACAGATGATGAGTTATTACTAACACACAGCAGTCTTGTTACAAATGAGATCTAATAAAAAAATGACCACATGTTAGACAACAATTCATTGGATATTATACTCCTAAATTTTAATTTGGTAGAAAATTTGGCAGGAGAACAGGGTCATATGGTGTTAAACACTGTTTATTTTGCTAACGGCTGTCAAGTTGGCTTTTTTTTTTTTTGCAGCGAGATACAAGTTCTACTGCAGAGAATCAGCTTTACTGAAAATGCAGAGAAGGGTCATGTTCACAAATTGGCTGACAGTTCGGCACAATTATGTTATTCAGTATTTATCCACAGAACCAAAGCAGCACAGAAAATAGTACAACTGTGTTCCTTACAGTGGCCCTTACAACTGCAACCCTTTGGATAAACTCTAAACATCAGAAAGCACTTAGATCAGCAGAAAAAAATCATCTTATTGTCACGAATGTGCAAACTATGATGCTGTTCCTAGTGTAATAATGTTTCTTCCTTTTGTTGTAAATAATATTACTACATGCACAGCAGAAAATGTTTTTTTATAAGTATCTTTATATACTTCCCTGAATGGGCCATGTGCATCATCTCACTTAACTATCATAGACAGTGAATAGTGTGCCCAGAATAAAGATGGGAAAACTGAAACTTAAAATGATTTGAGTACATTGCTCTAGGATTCACAGCTAGAAAATTACTAAGACAAATGAAGATGCCATAACCAGATTGTCTTCAATTTAAGCCACATGGTCATCCATAATTTAAAAAAACACACAAACACAGCAATTTGATTAATATGTACTTTTTAATTTATTACTGGTCTAGACTAAATCTAATCTTATCCCTTTAATCCATCTATATGTGAATAGAAAAGCTGAAGTAGAGACATTCTGATTACCTGAGAAGTGAAGGTAATTGTGATAGCTCCACTTAGAAAGCATTTAGTGACACTGGTTGACCCAAGTATGGATAGCTTTTAGACCAGGGGTATTGTAAGTGTTATGTTTACGTTTCCATCACCTTTGAAGATCACCAACTTGTTTTGTAATACCAGACATTTATTATATGAATACTCTGCTAAAAGTAATATTTTCAATATTTACATAATGAAAATGAAACAAATTTGGCATGGAATTTATCTATTTTTTTTTTATTATCAAAGGGCAAAGGAGGCTAGCATGCAAATATTCCTGGTAGTTTTCTGTTATATTTTTTCAAGGCTCTTATTTACATGATTTGCTTAGACAGGTTGTTTAATGATGAAGAAATGAGTATATTTGGGATGTTTAAAGAATTTGAGCTGAAAGTCTGAGGTATGGTTTATGGGGTGTGGTTAAAAGTGTGAACTTTGAGGTCAGATACAGCTAGGTTTGAATTCTGATTCAGAATCTTCATATATAAGTATGTGTTTTATAGATTAAATAAGATAATTCACAATATTAAAACTGCTTAGCTGAGTGCAGCTCAATAATGGCATTGGGTTTCATGACAGGATGATTACAAATTAACTATATTTAAATTAACTTTCCTCTTCTATTCTCATTTCTAGCTACAGTAGAAAAAGAACGTTTTTCAGATTGTAACTTACATGATAGAGGCTAGAGATGGCTATTACTTTTTGTAAAGATTTTTGCAATAACCTCTTAACTATCTCCTTGCTTCCATACTTTGTCCCTCTTCACTTTGTCCTAAACCAGCAGGTATAAAGTTTCTTTAAGCATATTCTGATCATGTAACTCCTTTGCTCAAAGCTTCTCCATCTTATGTGAAAGGGAAGCTGAAGAATTTTGAGTAGCTTATGACACTATTGCTATACCTTCTCACTTCTATTACTGATCTGGTCTCACAGGTTATTACTATGTTCCCTCCCTTACTCTGTGTACTGGTCAGGGTTCTCTGAAGAAACAGAGCAATAGAAGATATGTATTATAATGAGACATTGGCTAATGCAGTTGTGAAGATTGAGAAGTCCCATGATCTGCTGTCCAGAAAAGCTGGTGGTGCAATTTTGTCTGAGTATGAGGCCTGACAATCAGGGGAGCTGATGATATAAATCTAAGTCCAAAAGTAGGAGAAGATGAAATGAGATATCCCAGTGGAAACAGTGGGGCGGAGGGTGGGATTGGGTGGGAGAGGGTTGGGTAGGAGAAGGCATAAATCATTTTCTTCCATCTTTTGTTTTCAAACCTTCAACAGAGTGGATGATGTCCATTCTTATTGGGGAGGGCAATCTGTTTCACTCAGTGTACCAACTCAAATGCATCTGGACACACCCTCCAAGACCCACCCACAAACATAGTTTAACCTGGTATCTGTAGCCCACTCACAATAACACAGGAATTCATCATCAAGTTCTGCTTCATCTCAGTGGCCTAATTTTAGTTCTCCAACTTGCCAGACACCATGTATTCCAGTGTCTTGATCTTGGACATCCCTATCTCCAGAACTGTGAGAAATAAATCTTAGTTGTTTATAAACCACATAGACTATTGTATTTTTGTTGTAAAGCTCACATAGAGTAGGAAATAATGTTCTGTAAAGAAGAAAATTTACAATCATATTCTAAAATCATAAACTATCATAGTCTTAGAGAAAGACTAGCATCCAGGACTATGTACTTTTTGAAAAAATAAGTTTTTATTGATTTCAGAGAAGAAGGGAGAGCGGGAGAGAGATAGAAACAACAATGATAAGAGAGTCATCAATCAGCTCACTCCTGTACCTCATCCCTCTACTGGGAATCAAGCTGCAACCCAGACATGTGCCCTGAACAAGAATTGCACTATAAACTCCTGATCCACCCTCCACCACTGAACCTCACCAGCTAGGCAACTATATGCTTCTCTTAAACACTGGTGCTGTGCTTTATTCATATTCTGCCAGGGCTGACAAACAGCCCTTCAGATGAATGATTACTCTGACACAGGTTCCCTGTGATAGAGAGGGCTGAGGATGGCTAAAGGAACCAGACAGCCTCGATTGCCTGCCTTTTTAGGCTTTTATTGTAACAGTAGTTTGAGATAAAATTTATCTTTTAGATACAATCAGTAGGCTAAGTAATCTTTGGGGGACACATGTATCTACAGTGTCCTTTAATCAGGGACACCCAAAGATGAAGCATGGAGATTCTGATAAACACATGAGAGTCTGCACATGTACAGACTTGTTTGGAAAGGTCAAGAAACGATTAGGGGTGGCTGCCTTTGGCCAACTTCCTTAAGTCAGAATTCTAAGAAACAGAGGTGGGCCACCCTCAGCCAAATCCCTTAGGTTGGAATTTCCTCCTTACAAACTTCCCAACCAAGTCTCCTGTGCTTCCTACAATATTCTTTTCCTTTTTTAAAAAAAATATATTTTATTGATTTTTTACAGACAGGAAGAGACAGAGATAGAGAGTTAGAAACATGAATGAAAGAGAAACATCAATCAGCTGCCTCTTGCATACCCCCTACTGGATATGGGCCCGCAACCAAGGTACATGCTTTTGACCAGAATCGAATCTGGGACCTTTCAGTCCGTAGGCCGACGCTCTATCCACTGAGCCAAACCAGTTTCTGCTCTTTTCCTTTTTAATCCTAACCTGAGGATATATGTTTCTTGGCTTTTCTAGAGAGAAGAAGAAAGTGAGAAAGAGAAAGAGAGAAACATTGATGTGAGAAACATTCATCAGTTTCCTCCCATATGTTCCCTGACCAGGGATTGATCATACAACCTAGGCATATACCTTGTCCAGGAATCAAACCCACAACTTTTTGATTGTGGGATGACACTATGATCAATTGAGCTATCTAGTGAGAGCTGCCTTATCCATTGTCTATATTCAGAAAGTCTTGCCCATTACCTTATACATAATAGTCTTATTACATTAATATGTAAATGGATTCTTAATGGCTAGAGAGCCGCCTTATCATATTTCTATCCTTAAAGTCTATCCTGAGTCAGAGTATTAATGTATATACACACTCACACACACATTTAAAGATAAATGAAAACAGTTTTTGTATTGTTATGAAGGTAGTTTTTATTCATATTGCTAAATGTGGGCTCATATGAAAATGAAGCAAACCTTTCAAATTCAGGAATAGTGTGCCTAGCATAATAACCAGCTATGACATTCTTGCAATAAGATTAAATCATTGTCAGGGAAAGATAATGAACACAGCATGGTTCTACTAATGCTATGCCAAATAAACTGGATGCAATCCAACTAACTGATGAAATAATATCACCAAGGAAATGAATGAAACCTCCCAGGTAGACTAGTCAGACCATTGGTTAATCACAGCCACTTATGGGATCAAGATCTTGGCCCTCACCACAGTGACCCAAAAATCTACAAATTGAGTTAATTATTAACATTAATTATTCTTTTCTAAGGATTTTGGGCAGTAATTTAGTTCATTTAAGGATTATAAGAAACCAGAGATTATATCTATTTTTATATCAATATAGACTCCTACCCTGCAGAAATCAGCTGATAGTTATATTATTATCCTATATAATAAAAAGGTAATATGCAAATTGACCCTTATACATTGGCATAAGATGGCTGCCCCCATGTGGTGAAAGATGACCACCACAAGATGGTCAGCAAGGGAAGGTATTTATGGGCAATCAGGTCATCAGGGGAGGGCAGTTGGGAACAACCAGGCTGGCAGGGGAGCAGTTAGGTGTTAATCAGGCTGGGAGGGGAGTGGTTAGGGGGTGGTCAGGCTTGCAGGCAGGCAATTGATTGGGAGCCAGCAATCCTGTACATCTTACGAGGGGTTCCAGATTGGGGAGGGTGCAGGCAGGGCTGAGGGACACACTCCCTTCCCCCCATCCTACCCCCAGAGCACCAATTTCATGCAGCAGGCTCTAGTTAAAAAATAAAATAAAAACAGAAATCAATTTTCAGATTTTGCTGAGATTTCTTTACTCTCATTTAACTATATCTTATCCCATATGTTTTACATGTCATACAATGTCCAATAGCAAATAACTAAGTATTTGAATAAAAAAAAGGCCACTAAATTAGGGAATTATAGATTGTTCTTTGTCTAGTTCAAGGACTATAGCCAGTAAAGGACTAAGTTAGATATAAATAACCTTCAGGAGCACTAATATAAATTACTAGAAGCCCGGTGAAAAAATTTTGTGCACTCAGGGGGTTCCCTCAGCCTGGCCTGCACCCTCTCGCAGTCTGAGAGCACTCAAGGAATGGGAACAGGCCTAAGGAGGCAGTCAGACATCCTTAGTGTCACTGTGGAAGTGGGATAGGCTCTTGCTACTGCCACTGTGCTTGCCAGCCATAAACCTAGCTCAAGGCTTCTGACTGAGCAGTGCTCTCCTGTGGGAGCACACTGAGCACCAGGGGACAGCTCCTACATGGTGGTCAGTGCTAGTCATAGTGATTAGTCATTGGGTCATTTGGTCACTTAGGTTTTTATATATATAGAGGACCAGTGCATGGAATTCGTACACAGGGGAGAGGTGTGACCCTCAGCCCAGCCTGCACCCTCTCCAATCTAGGATCCCTCAAGAGATGTCTGACTGCCCATTTAGACTGGATGGGATTGGGCCTAAACAGGCAGTTGGACATTCCTCTCATAATCCAGAACTGCTAGCTCCAAAGCACTTGCCTGCCTGTCTGCCTGATTGCCCCTAACCACTTCTGTCTGCCAGCCTGATTATCCCTTAACCACTCCCTGCCAGCTCGATTCCCCATAACTTCCCTCCCCTGCTGGCCTGGTCACCCTTATATTCCCTCTTTGCCAGTCTGGTTGCCCCCAACTGCCCTTCCTGTTGGCCCAGTCACCCCTAACTTCCCACTCTTGCCAGCTTGGTTGCCCCTAACTGCCCTATGCTGCCAGCCCCATAGTCTCTAACTGCCCTTCCCTGCTGACCTGGTCATCCCAACTGTTATCCCCTGCAGGCCTAGTCCCCCCAACTGCCATCCCCTGACAGCCATCTCATGGTGGCAGTCTTGGGTCCATATGGGGGTGGCCATCTTTGACCACATGGGGGCAGCCATCTTGTGTGTTGGAGTGATGGTCAATTTGCATATTACCTCTTTATTTTATAGTTTATGGGTTCTGTGTGTCTTTGAGCAAGTATTAGAGCCACATTCTATGTCATAATGATGAAAAACACTAGTTCTCAGAGTGGCCCATCTTAAATTTTTGCTGTGTTAATGGCCAATTTTATTGTGTGTGTGTGTATGTTGAATATGATTATCTATATTGTTGAAAATGGACAAGAATACAGAAAGTCAAAATTTGCCTATTTCTTAGGCAACCCTGACTTTTCCAGGCATAACCAAAAGTGACTATGTATAATAAAGTGTTTGGTAATACTTTCAATATTATAATGTTATTAAATACAGACAATGACAAAATTATTTTAAAAACCCATCTTTGATGTTCCACCAAGGCTCCCTGGCCAAAAGTAAACCTGCTACTTGTCAAATCTGATGTTCTCTTTCATCTCCTGTAATATTTGACCTTCCTAGAGTGCTACTGGTCATTTTCTTCTGTTTGAAACTGTAACTTCTCTTGAGTTCCATGGCACCAAGCTTGTCGTCTTTATTTTAGGACTACTCCTTCCTCATATCCTTCTCTAGCATCTACTTATCTACCACCTGATCACATTTTGGTCTCTCAAGTTTTTATTCCAGACCATTTTTTTACACTTTGTTCAATCTCCAAACTTCTAGGACTTCAACCTTTATGACACAGCCATTTGAGGAATTCCTAGGATATATCACTAATGTCTTTTGAGCTCAAGGTCCTTATCAGTTTGTCCACTGAACATCTATATTCTGATAATACACATATATTTAAATTCAGGTGTTCAAAATGATTGGATATTCATACACCAATTGTTTTCCAACTTTATTCT
Organism: Lasiurus cinereus; assembly: GCA_011751065.1. Classification (NCBI taxonomy): domain Eukaryota; kingdom Metazoa; phylum Chordata; class Mammalia; order Chiroptera; family Vespertilionidae; genus Lasiurus; species Lasiurus cinereus. Next base: position 43,345,590 of record JAAGEH010000030.1, read on the forward strand.
ATATTATGCTATAAGAGTAGTACTAACCCAGACACATATGCAAGAAACTTTTTTTGCTTTTAACTTCTGCACTTATTTTCTTTTTGTGTTTTATTTTATTTTTATAATTGCACCCCATTTTTATTTATCATATATATTTAATCAGACTCTAAGTTCTGTAGATTTTGCCTCCTTTATTTTTTTAAAATATATTTTTATTTATTTTTTACAGAGAGGAAGGGAGAAGTATAGAAAGTCAGAAACATCGATGAGAGAGACATCGATCAGCCTCCTCCTGCACACCCCCTACTGGAGTTGTGCCCGCAAGCAAGGTACATGCCCCCGACTGGAATTGAACCCGGGACCTCTCAGTCCGAAGTCCGATGCTCTATCCACTGAGCCAAACCGGTCTCGGCGATTTTGCCTCCTTTAGATTGCCCTCCCTAATACCATTAATTTTCTCTTCTTTTTTATAATTTTAATTTCCCTTCAGATAATCTCTATAATTCTGCTTCTGGTTTTGACTCCCTTCAGTCCACCCTCCACAACTTCTAAAATAATGTTTCTACAGTGAAAATCTGATTTTGTGACACTCCTGATCAAAATATTTTAAAATATCTCTGTGGTATTCAAATTATGTATAAATTTTTTATTTATCAATAGGGCCTTCCAAGATATGGCTCCTTAGACTTTGCTGTACTTATCCTCAATACCATAGATTTTCACCTTATTAAACTTTTCAATTTTCTTCTAAATCAATTGATATAACTTATGTATTCATTTATTCATTCATCAGATATTTTATCATTTACTCTGTGATAAGCCACCTGATGGATATTAGATATGCAGAGGGATTAAAACACACATACTTCATTCTCTTTATCATTCAGTATTTAACAAATATTTCCTGTATTCTATTGCTTGAGAAGAACATGCCCTAAGGTTTGTGGTATAATAGAAAAGAGAGAGAGGGAGGGGGAGAGAGAGAGAGAGAGGGGAGAGAGAGAGAGAGAGAGAGAGAGAGAGAGAGAGAGAGAGAGAGAGAGAGATCATAGCTTCATAACACAATGTCAGGAATGACTTTCTGAGGAAAAATACAGTACAGTAGAGATTTGAATGATAATCAAGAATAAATTACATATAGAATGGATTTAAGACTCCTCATCCAGAGAAAATATTTCAAATGCATTTTTTTCAGGGATCATGCACAATGATACTATTTAGGTAAATAATACTTTGGTATTTTGGTTTGTATGTATGTTTGTTCCTTTAAAAAATCAATCCTGTGTGTACTGAAGGATTGATAGAACCAGATCTGTATTTGAAATGACCAGGAGAGTTTCTATGTAGAGAATTGATTAGAAAGTCATTGAGAGAATGCACACACATTGTAGAGGAGAATATGTCAAAGTATAACTTAAAAAATAATGGAAGCAGGGCTTAAAGTAATTGTGGTAGAAATAGAGACAATTAGATGCAGTCAAAAGACATTTAAGAGATAAAATAAGTAGAATTTATGAATGAATTTATAATGGGTAGTCAAAAGAGAGTAATCAAAAATAATGCCAAGCTTTATGCTTATGCATCTAGGTGTATAGGTGATAATTATGAAGTAGTAAACACTTTTAGATCAGATTTATGAAAAATAAAGTGGGAAACCTCAGTATTTAATTTGGGACATATTTTGTTTGATTAGCTTTTAAAAACCCAAGTGGAATAATTAAGTGGGTAAGAAAGTACAGAGAAAGTGTTTAAATTATAGAAAAAATTGTGCAAAATCTACTTATAAATGATAAATTATGGACCATATATAGAGTTATAAAATACATGCATACAGATGGAGTACACACGGGAAGGGAAGAAAGTTTTTAGGAATAAGCTGGCATTTGAAAAACTATTGAAGTCATAGGATAAAGGGCTTAAAAATGTCAACAGTTCTGAATGTTTCTAGGAGATCCAAGTATGATATTGGCTGAAAATAATTCTTTCCACTTTATATTATAAAGTTGCTGTTAGTTCTTTGTGAAGTGATGATGATGAAATCCAGATGAGAGTGTTCTCAAGAAATTAAAGTATATGTTTTATATACTTTAAAATATATAAAATGTTTAAAATATACCTATTTGCAAACTGAGAAGAAAATGAATGAAATTCTACTGGAGTGGGTCAAAATGGACAACATTTCTAGGAAGTAACATTTAGATTAATCCTTATAAAAAGAGAAGGAATCAGCAAGAGAAAGAGCATGGCAAAAAGAAGACAAAGGATGCTCAAAATCTCTAAGGGAAAAAGACTAATGAAGCTGCATCACTGTTATCAAAGAAGATAATTATCACCAATAATATTTCAAAAGATGCACAGGACTAATGCCACTCAAAACTTTAGAGACAATTTGATGGAGCTTTTAAAACATTTAAAAATGGAAACTATTGACATTTATTTCCAAAAATAGCCCAAGGAAGAAAGTGACATGACTTGATATGCATTTTAAAAAGACATCAGGTACATTTGAGGGTTGATATGAAACCCAGATTGTAACGGATTGAAATACGGAAAACTTACCTTTCCAGCAATATGGCACACTAGATTTAGAAAGAAAAATCTTCCTGCTTCTTCAGGTTAATAGAGGGAAGATTGGGATCTTTATTTGCCACAAGGACACCCATACAATATCTGTCTGAAGATCATAGGAAACAGTAATAAAATTCAATTTAGAGTATAAACAGGATTGAATTTCATAAGTGAAGCTTACTAGCCATTTAGTGAATAAATAGAAGAATGGAGAGGTGACATGATTTGAGTCTCAAAACAAAAATTTTTTTTTTTATCCTATCTAATAAAAGAGTAATATGCAAATTGACTGTCACTCTAACACACAAGATGGCTGGCCCCATGTAGTCAAAGATGGATACTCCCATGTGGACACAAGATGGTCACCATAAGATGGTCAGCAAGGGATGGCAGTTGTGGCAGATCAGGCCAGCCTGGGACGGCAGTTGGAAGGAATAAAGCCTGCAAGGGAGGGCAGCTGGGGGTGATCCAGCCTGCAGGGGAGGGCAGTTAGGAGTGACCAGGCTGGCAGAGGAGGAAAGTAGGAGGCAACTGTGTCTGCAGGGGAGGGAAGTTGGGGGGGATGCAGCCCTGTGGGGGAAAGAAGTTGGGGAACCAGTCCTTCAGGGGAGGGAAGTTAAGGGTGACCAGGCCTATAGGGGAGAACAGTTAGGGACAATCAGACTGGCAGGGGAGCAGTTAGGCATCAATCAGGCTGGCAGAGGAGTGGTTAGGGAATGATCAGGCTGACAGGCAGAAGCAGTTAGAGGCAATCAGGAAGGCAGGCAGGCAAGCAGTTGGGAGCCAGCAGTCCTGGTTTGTGAGAGGGATGTCTGACTGCTCTTTTAGGCCCAAGGATCAGGCCTAAAAGGGCAGTTGGACATCCCTCAAGGAGTCCCAGATTGGAGAGGGTGCAGGCTGAGCTGAGGACCCCCCATGCATGAATTTTGTGCACTGGGCTTCTAGTATTTTAATAAGATGAAAAGTTGTGAAAAATTCTGGAGGAAGTGATGAAAATCAAAAGAATACTGACTTTTTCACCTAATTCTGTTATACTTAAGGTATATGAGAATAGACTCTATCCAAGAGAGTACTAAGAGATGGAAATATGTCCTAAGAGAAGAGTAAGGTTGAAGCAAGAGTAGAAGATGGAGGAAATTATTGGATAGAGATTGAGAGTATAATGGAAATTGCCAACTACTAAGTAAATGTTGCAAAATGCTGAGAAAAATAGAGAGAGAGAGAGAGAGAGAGAGAGAGAGAGAGAGAGAGAGAGAAGAAGGGAAGAGAAAAGAGAAGAGAAGAGAAGAGAAAAGAAGAGAAGAGAAGAGAAGAGAGAATTAGGGGAATTTGTTCAGATTTGTTCAGTTGAGTGGATAAACTGTAAGAAGGGACTAGGAGAAAAAAAATGGCAAGGAAAGCTAGACCTATATGCCTTTGTCTATGCTTCTCCCTATTTATCCTTATTTATTAATGCTCTCTATCTTCCCTATTTAGAATATTTATCATCATCTAAACAGAATATTTTATGTTCCTGTAATCAAGGCAATTATTTTATTCACATTTTTCTCTCAATCTCTTATAGATAGTAAACTCATTGAACATGGGGAAGGTTATTATTAGCTTTTATTTTTCCAGCATATACTGAGTGCCTGGGGCTTATTAAAACATTGAAAAATGAATTATCTCTTGATTAAGTACATTTCTTTATAGGATCTATAGTTCTAAGTCACAAGTATAAGCTGAAAGCATTATTTCAATGCCCTCCTCACTAAAGTGGAAGTGTTTGTCCAGAATGACCTCTATGGTTTTGTGCCACTGAAGATTTTATGACTTCTAAATAACGAATCCTTTCATTTGTTCAAGTGTTTCACCAGTGGCTCCCTTTCCATTTTCTCTACTAAGATATCTAAGCTAGATGAGAATTTTTGATACTGACCTCTATTTTGGGAGCCTTCTATGTCAAGTACCTTATCACTTATTTTTCTTTGAAACTTTTTGAAATGTAAAGTTAACTTTTATATCAACTATCTTGAAGAAGACATCTAGCTCGAAATAACACTTAGATGCTTTGTTTCTTAGAATTCAGTCCTTTATTTCATTTTAGATTTTAAGTTATTTGAGCCAGTCCTGAAATGACTTAATACTATTATCATTTATAAGCTGTAATGCATTACAGAATCCTAAAATAAATACTATCTATGATAAATTATGTGTCTAAGAAATAGAGTCAAGAAAATTCCAACTCAAATATTCACAAAACACTTTGCAAAATTAGTTAAATAGTTTATTTAGGGTACTTTTCTGCAACAATTACATATATATTAGAGGAATATATACTTTAAAGGTAACTTTAAATATATTCTCCAGGAGATAATATGTGGAAAATTGATATAAACAATCTTTTCCCTTTTAACAAAGGCTTATCTCTTTCAGCTTAGCTTTTGTGTGTGTGTGTGTGCAGTCTTTGAATAATATTCATCTTGACCCCTGAAAATATAAACTCCAGTTACCAGCAATAATATTTAATTACATTTGAAATATTTGCTTCACACATTTGATATGAAGTTTGGATAAAATACTACTTTGCAAAATATTTATCACAGGTAGATGGCCAAGTTCTCTGTCACCAAAATGGAATTATTAACTAATGGAAATTGGAATAAAAAAGGTTATAAGAACATGAAATAGCAAACCAAGAGAAATAATAAATTTAACTCATGCTCACACAGTGTGATTAAGTGACTGTTGTTCAGACAGATTCAGTGCTCTCTCCACAAGGGTGGATGCGATCAAGGCCTATCACCCTGTCAGCTGTCCGTTAGCAGAAAAGAGTTCCTTTAACACTTGAATTTCCCACCCCATCTCTTAATTTGCTTTGTGATACACTGTATGAGATTAATTACAGCAGTGATCCTATATAATAGTTTCCAGTAGTTTAGAACAGAGAAAGGATACTTAGAGTATTATTGTTCAGAACCCCTGGGCTAAGTAGATGTTTCTTGAGTCTAGAAAGTGTGAGAGCTTCTGTAATAGAATATTTCCTGTGTCTAAAGTCCCTCTTATGTAAACATATTAATTTGTTCAATTAATGCTGAAGAAGAAGGAGCAAATAAATAAAGTGGCCATAAGAAATTTCCTTTTGTATTTTAAGTATTCTTCAATTTTTCCATTTTGTCCATGTTCTCTGATTCTCGCCTTTGCTGCACCTAATAGTCATTGCACACTACTATTCTTTTTGTATTTGTCTTTTACAGATATGAAAATAGAAATAAAGAGGGGACACATGAAGGCTTAAGTAGAGATATTTTTATTTGCCATTAAGTCAATAAGCATTGTTTACAAAACATGATCCTATAGGCATCATGAAGAAGAACAGTTTGGAAACATTAAAAGGATTAATTACATTGACACATTTGAAAGCATAAAACTTATTTAAAACTATCTTGATCACAATGAAAATTAATGTAACTTCTTCAGCATAAATAAATATAAAAGCAAATCAGAGTAAATAAATATAAAATATGAAAGGATGATTTTTTTTTGTACGCAAGGTTGAAATCTTTCTTGACCTCACTAGTTTGGCTCAGAGAATACAGCATCAGCCTGCAGACCAAAGGGTTCCAGGTTCAATTCTGATTAAGGGCATGTACATTGGTTTCAGGCTCCTCCCCTGGTCAGGATGCGTGTAGGAGACAATCAAGTGATGTGTTTCTCTGACATCCATATTTCTCTCTGTCTCCCCTCTCTTTTTCATTCTCTCTAAAACAAAACAAAACAACAACCACAAAAAATAAATGTAAAAATATCCTCAGGGGAGGACTGAAAAAACAAAGATTCATCTGGATAATCCAGGCTCTTTCTCTTAAGAGCTTAATTTAATTATCACTTTTGCTATTGAAGATAATATTCACAATTCCAGGTATTAGAATTTTGACATATCTTTGGTTATTTGGGAGCTACATTTAGCCCACTATAATAGGCACAACAAATTCTATCTTTAACATAGCCTGATTTAAAGATAATATGTCTTTCATGAGAAGAGGGACAATAAGAAAGTGAAAATGGTAAATAATTTGTTATATACTGCTAGAGGCTCATTGCATGCATTCCTGTGTGGATTGGTTCCCTTGGCCTGGCCTGTACCCTCTCTCAATCCGGGATGCCTCGAGGGATGTTGGAGAGCTAGTTTCAACCCAATCTCTGAAGGCCAATATGCATATAAGATCTTTGCTTAATCTCTTCCTGCCCTCCCCTCCCCACTTCCCTCTGAGATTCATCACTCTGTTCCATGTTTCCATGAGTGTGATCTCTGCTCCTGCATTAAACATCTGCCCCCTGGTGGTTAGTGTGTGTCATAGCTACCTGCTAGTTGCTTAGGCTTTTATATATATAGATATCTCTTCAATATTTGAGTACTTCTTGAATACTTAGAAAGGTGGCAGGATTAATATTTCTAGTCCTATCAATCTCTGACTTGGTTGCTCTATCTTCTGGCCCTGTATTTAGAAAATTAAAACAAAAACTGCTTGTGATCTTTTTTTCAGGAAAGGCAGAACCTATCCCATAAATTACTCTACCTTGAACTTATAAAATTCACTTCTGTCAAAAAAAAAAAAAGAAAAGAAAGAAAGAAAGATGTGCTGCTCATAGGAAATGATGACTTCATGTCACGTCTCAGTTTTCTTTTGCAAAGGACTTACAAGCCACCATTTTGCCCTGGGGAGAGATGTTGCCATTTCACAGCAAAGTGTTTTTTTGTACAAGAAAATGACAGTTTTCTTCAACAGTAAAACTGAATTAACTTCTGAGGAGAAAAATGCAGTAAAAATGTCAAAGTCATAAAATATATCACGTTTGGAACATCTGCACATGGTTTTGACTGACCTGACTGAAAAAGAAAATGTCCTCAAGGTACTAGTGAATCAGGGACTTGGTGGTTGAAGGACAGGTGGGGTGAATTTGGGAGAATGTGGGTTTGTTTCTAGGTTACAGGTATAGAGTTCAAGGCATGTGGCTAATTCTGGATGATAGTATGAGGAGACTTTTTATTTTTGCAATATTATATTGAACAGTCTGAAAGATCTATGCACATCTAGAATCAAAGTAATACAAGTCTAAACTAGAAAGCCTGACATATCTTCTTCCTTCCTTCCTTTTTTCCTTCCTTCCTTCCTTCCTTCCTTCCTTCCTTCCTTCCTTCCTTTCTTTCCTTCCTCCCTCCAAAATGCTTTTCTGTTGTTATATCCTGTGAACACAAGTAATACATTTCAGAACAATTGTTTTAATTCATTGTGTTCTTAAATTTAGCTGCCTTGTTCTAGTTTGCTCACTTTTATTTATTTTTATTAAATATTCTTATTGATTTCATAGAGAAAGGAAGAGAGAGTGAGAGATAGAAACATCAATGATGAGAATCATTGATTGGCTGCCTCTTGCACCCCCCCTACACTGAGGATTAAGCTTGCATCCCAGACATGTGCCCTGACTGGGAATTGAACCATGACCTCCTGATTCATAGGTTGACACTCTCAACCACTGAGCCACACTGGTTGGACTCACTTCTTTATTAATTAAATGCTCACTAAACACTCTTTTAGAGAAACAGCTTGGCTTACAGAAAACAATAGTTGCAGTCCTTAAATGTATTCAGGTGAAACAATACAATCTACAAGAGCCAGACATTATGACTCTTTATATTCTGTTAGAATGTTTCAAAATACAAAAGAGGACCCCTCCTAACTCTACCAAAAAAAAAAAAAAAGTAAAAAAATAAATAAATAAATAAAACTAATCCATTATTTTTTTCTCCTGACCAATGAAACAAAATTAGAGAAATCCCATATTCTGTCCCATATGGCACAAGTGAAGAGTATAATTATATACTATTAATAAAATAATAGGTGCAAAACTACATGTGGTTATTTATTTTTACTAGAAGCCCTGTGCACGAAATTTATGTATGGGTGGGGTCTCTAGGTCTGGCCAGCAATCAGGGCTTGTTAGGCTTGTCTCTCCCAGTCCCAATTGGAGCAGGTCTGCTGGGGCCTGGGGACCTGCTGGCCACCAGATGGGGCCTTTAGGACAGGGCCTGCTGGATGGAGGAAGATATGGATGGAGGGCGGTATGCCAGCCAAGTGTGTGGGGGGAGGTAAGGACCAGGGGAAGTTGGTTGGCCATGGGAGGTTGGCTGTGGGAGCACACTGACCACTACAGGGCAGCTCCTGTGTTGAGCATCTGCCCTTGGTGGTCAGTGAGCATCACAGCAACTGGTTGATCTGTGGTTCTAATGGTCACTTAGGCATATATATATATATATATATATATATATATATATATAAATTATTTCATATTTCTTTTTTAAAAAATTCCCATCACAATAGTCATTGAAGCAAATAGGGGAGATAGTCATAGTTGGGTCCATAATGAGCTCCACATATTAGCTTCTGGTATAAAATATTTGGTTCTCTGAAAACCAGACAGATATCTGTGTGAATGAAAGTGGTTTCATATAGTAAGATAGGAAGCATTTTAGGAAACCCAGATTTTAGCTCACTTACTAGTATGTATTATTTGACTCTATCCCTGGGCCTCAGTTTGCCTCTTTGAATAATAAAGAGAAGCTAGTGGAATTCTTTTCAGCTCAGATAACCTCAAATTCTAGCAACTCTTTCAGCAAGAGTATTGCTTTCCCTCTGTGCATGGAAAAATCTTATCTTGAGCCTTTAAATTTCTCTTACTCTGGCTTATGAGAGCAGACTTTGCTTTTGGTGCAATCCTTGCCTCAATATGACCTGAGGATAATAGGATTGTTAGTAATAAGAGGATGATTTCAGGAATTAGATTGTCTTTATTATTTAATTCAGCTTTTCATATATTTGTTTTTCTTTCTTGCTGGCCCTAAATACCATATCCTTCTACATCTCTTCATGGTGTAGCCAATGATAGCCAGTCAACTGATCAGATAAATAAATTTACTTTTTAACCATAGACAATATCCAAGATATGTCTGAAACAGAACTTACATGTAACCAGAATTCTTCAAAGTTAATCATATAATTACAGTTTGCAGAAAATTGAAGTCCATATGTTTTGCACATATCCTTGGGAAAAAAAAACCACTCAGATGTTTCCTAGTTAATGAAGAGAGAAGCAGGGAGGGCCTTGCACATAGTATCAATGGCTGCACAGATCTCTGCTAAGCCACCTATTCTGGTCAATATTCTTTTGCATAAACCCCAATAAAGGATGTAGGAATATCCTGCGTCATTATTGACTGGGATGCCTTTGAGCTTGTGTAAGAGGGAGCATACATAATCTCAGAATGAATGAAAAGTCAAAGTTAAAGAAAAGGTGAAAAATAGTATATTAAATAAATTCACTGGGTGTTATATCTCCTAAGGCATTTTAATAAAATAACAGAAAGTGAAGTTGAAGGTTATTAAAATAAAAAAATCATTTTTTAAAAAAGAATAAGTATTTTTCTTTTCTGTCCATCCATTTGTTCCTATATTCATACTTTCTTCTCTTCATCTCCATTTTCCATATTATCTTGTATAAAAAAAGCAAAGATATTTGAAAAAAATCAAAGTTAGAATGTTGTATTTAAAAATTAATACTGAAGGAGGCAAACAAGAAGCACTTGTATGCTTTTATCTACAGTAGCATATGTAGCCCCCAACCAATTTTCATTTTTATCATAGTTTGTTTTATTCTCCAATTCTTGACTTGTCCAGATAAGTAATAATAAAGGGTTTGGATACAATTTCAAGTATTTCTCAAACCATGATGTTACTTTGAGAAAAATGACAAAAGCTAAACTATTGACCATATGTTAATTAAAGTCTTTTATTCTATCTGACCCTTTATTTACAATAAGATAACTCGATTTCAACAAACATTCAGATTTACCAATACTGATTAATCTGTAATTCCCAATGAACTTTGTTATTCTGAAATAATATTAGATTAAATAGCAGTGAAGTCAAGTGTTTTCTGAAATGTACTGGTTATCTTTGGTGAGCAATACCCATTAAGAGCTGCTGCCTTCTCTTCTCTGTCCAGCTCGATGTTCCAGCATACTTCATAAAGCAAAGTGCATATATTTCCTGCTTTCTTATTCCAGGTGGAATGAGCCAATGAAAAGCACAGGCAAGAGGTGGAATAATAGAAAAGAAGAGAAAATTGTAGATTCTTACTTTCCTGTCTGCCTCTAGGCCTCATCAAGATGCTATAATGCATTCTTAGAGGCACCACTCCTGCTGCAAACATCCTTCTTTTATGAGGCTCCAATCTTTACTAAACATCAGGGCCAACTCTTTCCCTTTTGCCCAAAAGGACATGCAATGCCAACAGCTTGCGAGTGGTCTTAGGTCAATTCCTTGGAAAAATGAACTTTGAGAGGAATATTTCTGTGGAGGAGCCCTCAGGAAAAACACCGGCTGAGATGAGAGTCAGCAGGATGGGACCAGGAGAAAAGTTGTCCTCTCAAAGGCCACAGGCATTTTCTGAGGATCTGTTGATGGATGTGGGCTACCCGGAGCAGGGGCATTACCTTGGTAGAGGTAGTCCTCTTTAACAGAGGACAATTTTTGTGATTCCTCGGCCCAACACTCCTAGTAGCTGGGAGAAGGAGTAGATTATTACTAAGGAGAGAGCAGAGTACACCACAGCATCCACTGCACTAATGCCCCATGCTTCTCCAGCTTTTCTTGGTTCTTATAACTTTGCCCAAACCTCTGTGATTAATCCCCTCATTATGCTCCCTTTGGCTAAGCCTTTGAAGAAGCATCTGTTTTGGTCTAGATTCCTGACTGATAAATAAAGTATTGGGAGAGATGAAGTAGCTAATGTCTTACTTCCTTCAGGATCTATGATTTATAGAAAATTATCATTTCTTTAAAAAACTTCTTAGGCAGTTTTTGATATTTCCACTTTCAAATCCTAGTTCTACCACTTGCCTCCCACTTACTTTGGGATACTGGAAGGTTATTTGAAATATCTGTTCTTTTGGCTTCCCTCTGTGTAAAATACAGAAATGGTAACATCTATCTCAAAGGATCTCCATGTGGATTACACATAACAATCAACTGATAAGTCTTGCACCTGACCAATAGAAAGCATCTAGAAAAGATAACTTTTACTATTATGCATAGTTTTAATCCAATCTCTAGAGAGCTGTTTTATTCGATCTTTAAACAGTTATAGTCCTGGATTTACTATTATGCCTAATGGGACTTTAAATGTTTAAGTCCTTCAAAAATACATTGTTTCACTGTGTTGGTGCAGTTTATTTATAGTCACTGCCTCATTAATTTAAATAAATGTTCAATTTCCCTCGCAGTTAAAGATTATGAAAAGACAAAGTTTTCAGAAATATAGTTATTTATAAATAATTTTAAACATTTTATTTCTATTCTATTAATTTTATATGGAAGCTGCTGAACATGTGAATAATTCTCAAGGGCTTAAGATCATTGAAAATATTTTGTTTGTCATGTGGAGATGGCTAATGTTTTTATTGTTATTGTTTACCTGATTATATTAGATTTTGCCTTAATATGTTCTTATTGTTTCCCATTAATAATCCATTTCTTTAATACTTTACCAACCAAAAGTGAACAGAGTAGCTTATTGGCACTAGTGTCTAAGTTTCATAAAACATTTGATTTGGCTTTTTGATATATGCATTTGAAGCAAACTTAGCAAAAGTAATTTCACTTGTCTTTACCCATGTTTTCTGCTTTTGGCAAGAAAATGAACATTTTCCTCCTTATTTTAGCAAATATAAAAAAAATTATCTTTCCATGGATCTAGAAATTTGGACCAAAAAGATAACATAACTTTTGGTGAAAAAAATTAAATGAATCTATTCATGATTGTCAATTACCATTAAGTGGACTAGAATCTTTCAAAGGTGGAAATTTTTTTGAAGATGTTATTTGTGCTTTTATTATTACTGTCTTTACTACTCATTTAAAAAATGTAAATTGAAGATTGGTAATTTACTGTGTTGTTTTGACTATTAGCATATGGTGGGGTTGGGTGGGGAAATCCAAATCCTGATTTTCTTCTGGCTTACAATCAAATTTCTAAAGAGAAGAATAAATATTTTTTATTAATGCATGCAATAGCTCTCATAAAGCTTAATGGTGACAAAGACCATTATCTTTAGACACTGGAACAATCATACAAATACATTAGTATGAGAATGGATTATTGTCTATTACAAGCAACTATGTGGAGGAAAGCTATACATAACATTTAAATAACTTAAAGGCTTTAAAGTAAGTCATAAGCAATCACAAGTAATGTCAAATATATATGCAGATTGAAGACCATAAATGATTGCATCAACAAAGCAGTAGAGAAAACTTTGGGTGATAAAAAATTAAGCTCTAACTTTATTTATGACTTTCTGTAACCACAGAGGTACAGATTTTATTTTCATCACATATACAGCTTATAAATTATTTATTATTCTAATAAAATAACCTAATTTTACAATTAAAAAATCACAGACAATTTCACAGGATTAAGATGTTGCTCTTTAGATTGCATTTGGTTTTCATGAGCATTCTGGTTTTGGTTTAAATATGAGCTAGCCAATTGAAGCCTGACAAACACTGAAATGTATTTAGTTCATTATTGAATGTACAGTTTAATGTACATGTAATATATGCACATTTTTGTTTCTGTTTAGGTACACATATGAATAAGAACTTTTAACTGAAAGACTGATAAGTGTGGGATTGTGAAACAGTTTTTAAAAGTTCTGTTGATTTACACCTGTTGTACACACACACACACACACACACACACACACACACACACAATTTTTTAATCTAAGTAAAAGAGCAGCTACGAATCCCCATGCCATTCTGTTGTTTCAGATAATAACAAAATTCAGATAGCCTCTTGAGGCGTATCCTTTAGTGTGCTAGCTTTATATGGCAATATCACTGCTGATAATCCAGGTTTATATGGAATAGTTCCATTTAATCTCTAATATCTTGTTTTACTCTATATGTCATTTGAGAAATATCTTATTTATCCTCTAATACATAACTACATTTGGTTATCTATTTTTTTCAGATACAGAATATAAAATGACAATGTAAAACCTCTGTTATTTTTATTAGTGATACAATGGCACCTGCTCAAATGGAATAATGCATATGTATTTGAAACAGGAAGTCATAAAATCATGAATGTATTTTGTATATTTTCAGTATTATAAAATATCTTAATGTTGATAAAAAATAATAGACATAATTGAGTTCAACCTGACCTGACATCAGACCACTGATCTAGGCTATTAGAGGGTAATGGGGGTTTGAGAAGTAATAGACTAAATTATTGAAATCTATTCAATAGAACAAATACTAGGAGAATGGGACTAATGGCATTTTTAAAAATTATTATAGGATACTTGGCATAAAAGTAGGTACTATTGGCAGTATAAATGTCCTTAATACAGAAAGTTTCTGTTATATTTCTTATGAACTCGTACTAGATTTTAGGAGATGTTTGTAACATTGTTGCTGGGAAATTCACCATCAAAGCCATGTTGATGTTTACTTCTTCATTTTGATCAAATGTTAATAGCTTATTTAATTACTAGAGGCCCGGTGCACAAAATTCGTGCATGGGGGGCCTCAGCCCATCCTGCACCCTCTCCAATATGGGACTCCTCAGGAGATGTCTGACTGCAGGTTTAGGCCAAATCCCTGGGCATCCCTCTCACAATCAGGAACCACTGGCTCCTGATTGCTTACCTGCCTGCCTGATCAGCCCTAACGGCCTCTGCCTGCCAGCCTAATCACCTCTAACTGTCCCCCAACCCCACCACCAGCCTGGTCACCCCTGACTGCTCCCCCATTGGCCTGGTCATCCCTAACTGAATTTCTGCCAGCCTGGTCACCCACAACTACCCCCTTCTGCTGGCCTGGTCACCCACAACTGTCCCCACTGCCTGCCTGAAGCCTGATCACTCTCAAACTTCCAGCCTGTCATCCTGGTTGCTCCCAACTGTCCCCCCCCCACCCCTACTGGCCTGGTCGCCCCATGTAGCCTACTGTTCAGTCATTTGATCATCCCTCACTAACCTCCCTGCCGGCTTGGTCATCCCATACAGCCTGCTGTTCAGTCATTTGGTTGTCCCTCATTAACCCCCATACTGGCCTCATTGCCCCATGCAGCTTGTGGTTTGGTCATCCATGTAGTTGTTTTGGTTGTGATGGCACCTGGCTTTTTATATATTAGGATATGATACACAGTTATTTCTCAATTTTGAAACAGTTTTGTGAACAGTCACATTGCTATTTAATATCCAGTATTAATTCATCTACTGTAGAATCATTTGCCTTGTTGATTTTCCCAATTTTACAGCTTACACAAGTGCCTCCTTAATTTTTAAATACCGACTGAGTGATAGGCAATTGAACCCATGGAAATTTGTGAGATTGTAACTATAGAGCAGAGGTTGAAAAACTATAGCTTCACAAGCTAAATCTGATCTACTACCTGTTTTTGGAAGTAAAATTTCATCATAACAGAATCCCACTCTTTTATTTTCACTTTGTCTATGTGATACCATGCTACAGTGACAATTCCTAGTAGTTACAACAAAAAATGTGTGGACTTCAGAGCAAAAAATATTTTAGTCATCTGGCCTTTTATAGAAAATCTTTGCTAGCCCCTGTGATAGAGTGTTATCTCTTTCATTGAAGGAGGTAAAATTTATAATAAATTAACACTTAAAGTTAGTGGGAGTGCGCGCACGCGCTCGCGCACACACACTCACACACACACACACACACACACTAATATTTAAGCCAAGGTTGCTGAAGTTGTAGGATCCACATATTTCTGAAAAACATAGACAAAAGGTGCACCATGAAAATGAGAAATCTGTCCATCCTAATACTCACAAAGAGAGTATTCTTATTTAAAAAAATATATTTATATTGATTTCAGAGAGGAAAGGAGAGTAAGAGGGGGATAACAACATCAATGATGAGAGCTAATTATTGATTAGCTTCATCCTGCCTGTCCCTACCTGGGAATTAAGCCCACAACCGGGCATGTGCCTTCACCAGAAATCAAACTGTGATGTCCTGGTTCATGGTTGACACTCAACCATTGAGCCACACCAGCCAAACAAAGGAGTATTATTTTTAAGGTTTTTCTAATTCAAATGTCCTGTGTAATTATGGAGCTATCACATTTATTTTGTGTTTTCACCCTATTTTGTTAATCTGTTAATTCCATTTTCAGTATCTATTTTAACTTCCATGTACACTTCTTTTTACCACTAAAAAATAGTGACATAACTTTATTTACTATTTTTTTAATTCACAAATAATTTTTCTTTCTCGTTTTCTACACACACACACACACACACACACACACACACACACACAATTCTAAGAGTCTGGGTCTCTGCAACATTTAGTAAAATAACTACAGTTTCTGGCAGTAAATCTCCTTGTCATCTCAAAGAACAAAGGAGAAGTCACCTTAGGGTGAATAGAACTCAGAAGTAGTGCAAAACATTGTGTGTGAGTGTGATGTGGGAAAGCACGGCTATGCCCAATCCCTCTTTAATATCTGCTACAATGAGAATGGCCATTAATTTTTTATGGCCTCCCTCCCCTATTATTTTTCTATCCTTTAGGGCAGTGATAATCTTTGGAGACTCAAATTTGAGTTTTCACAGAGCAGCAGAGTACTTTATTCAGATCTTATAGGCAGGTGGTCCATCAATATTGTTTGAGTCTTTACTGTGTACAGAATAATTTTCTAGAAACTTGTGAGTACTGAAAAAATCCTGAATTTATAGTTCCTGCCCTCTAGAAGATTACAATCTAAATTATGCTTTAGAAAAAAAATCATTTTAAAAAGAAGTAAAAGATAGAAAACTTTGTTTTTGTACAAGTTGTATAACTGGTTTGCAAGAAGTCAAGCTTTATTAGGAATCAATGAGAGAATCAATTTAAGAAAAAGAACTATTAAGAAGAAAGAGACTATGTCATTAAAAAGGTCTTTTATTTCATGTTGTTGTTAATTTAGGATTCCATAAATTGATAATGGCAACAGTAGTTTTAAGATCTTTTGGAAATCACTGTTAAACTTTCAGAGTGTGATGAAAGAAGAGGCATATTGATTCCTTGTATTTTTAATTCAATAAAGACTGTGAATTGTTAGTAATGTTATTGTGTTATAGTAAGTGTAGTTGAAGCATAGGAGGCAGAGGTGTTTGAAAGAGTCTCTTA
The DNA here is from genome assembly GCA_011751065.1 of Lasiurus cinereus. Classification (NCBI taxonomy): domain Eukaryota; kingdom Metazoa; phylum Chordata; class Mammalia; order Chiroptera; family Vespertilionidae; genus Lasiurus; species Lasiurus cinereus. Next base: position 43,362,395 of record JAAGEH010000030.1, read on the forward strand.
AAGTAATCTATAGTTTTCTACACACACACACACACACACACACACACACACACACACACAATCTCTAGGTTTTTCTAAATTGAAAGCAACATGGTTACCAATGCATATTTGTACTGAGCATTAAGGAAGGACAGAGGAAGCCTGTAGAGCAATAGGATCAGGGATCTGGGTTGGAGAGAGAGACACCCAACTACCAGGATGAGAGGGTCAGAAGGAAATTGTGCTGTACCAAGTCTGCATCCCTTGGGGACACACACAACACTCTACTGTGTAAGGGGATCCATAGGGCTACTGGCAGCCAGGGAATTTAGATCTCCCACAGCCATGGGAGGCTGCACTCAGAAATGCAGGCTGAAGTTCTGTACTGGCCATATAGCGCCGGGGAGAGAACACACAGTAGCACTGTTGCTCTGCCTTTATATTTACTCACAAAACCCAGTTCATAGGATCTTTCAATTACAAACATCTACTGAGGCTGTAATGCCCAGGGAGGTGCAGTTTTGTGGAGGCTGGATGCAAGACAAGGAAAGGCAACCAGGAATCCAGCCTGTAATACAAGAAATGCTAAAGGGACTGCTGTAAAAAGAAGTAGGAAGGGAAGAAGGAACACAGGCATAAAAAATTAAAATGATGACAATACTTATTAATAATAAACTGAAACAAATGGATTAAATTCTCCAATCAAAAGATATATGGTAGCTGAATGCATAAGAAGACATGATTCATATATATACTGTCTATAAGAGACTCACCTCAGAACAAAGGGCTCACACAGACTGATAGTGAAGGGATGGAAAAAAAATTAGGTGAATGAAAATGGAAAAGAAGTTGGTGTAGCAATACTTATATCTGACAAATAGACATCAAAGTGAAGACCATAACAAGAGATAGGGAAGTCCACTTCATAATACTAAAGGGAGAAATTCAACAAGAGAATATAACTCTGGTAAACATATATGAACCCAAGACAAGAGTGCCCAAATGCATAAGAAAACTTCAGCAATATAGTCATAGTAGGGAACTTTAATACCTTATTGACACCATTGAATAAATCCTCTAACAAAAAAACAGCAAAGAAACATCAATACTAAATGACTCACTAGGTCAGATGGAATTTATTGACTTCTACAGACCCTTTCATCTCAAAGCTACAGAATATACATTCTTTTCAAGTGGACATGGGACATTTTCAAAGATAGACCACACATTAGGGCACAGGCAAAGTCTCTTCAAATTCAGGAAGATAGTAATTATATCAAGCATCTTCTCAGATTACAATGGAATAAAATTAGAAATAAGCTACAATAAAAACAATGAAAATAATAAACACTTGGAAGCTAAATAGCATACTATTAAACAATGATTGGGTTAACAAAGAGATCAAAGAAGAAATAAAAAGTATCCTGGCAAATGACAATCTATAATAATAAAAGCCTAATATGCTAATTAGACCAAACATACTTCTGGACAACATTCCAGATGAAAGTTGGGGCTGCAAGGGAAGCCTGGGTCCTGGGTGCCTGCTGGCAGTCAAGGGGAAGCCCATATCCCAGTGCCAGGGGGAAGCCGATGCCCGCAACCAGGGGAAGGAAGGCTTACTCTCACATGAATTTTACGCATTGGGCTTCTAGTGAAAACATAACAATCCAAAATCTATGCTGGCACTGAAAGCACTTGAAGAGGGAAGTTCATAGCTCTACAAACCTATCTAAAAAAATATATGGTAGTAAATTATCTAACCCAACAACTTAAAGAATTAGAAATAACACAACAAGAAAAGCCCAGAGAAAGCAGGAAAAAGGAAATAATTAAGAACAGAGCAGAAATAATGACATTGAGATAAAAAAAATAATAATAATACAAAAGATCAATAAAACCAAGAGCTGGTTCTTTGAAAAGATAAAGAAGATTGATGGACTTCTTGCCAGGCTCACCAAGAAATAAAGAGAGAGGACCCAAATAACAAAATCAAAAATGAAAGAGGTGAAGTAACAACAAATCCCACAGAAAAACAAAGGATTGTAAAAAAAAAGTACTAGGAACAACTCTACTCCAACAAACTGGACAACCTAGACAAACTGGTAATATTCTTAGAAAAATACAAACTTCTAAAACTCAATCACGAAGAATTACAAAACCTGAATAGGTCTATAACTACTGAAGAAATTGAAGCAGTAGTCCAAAATCTTTCAGCAAACAAAAGCCCTGGTTCAGAAGGCTTTAGAGGAGAGTTCTACCAAACATTCAAATAAGAACTAAAACCTATCCTCCTCAGATTATTCCAAAAAATTTAAAAAAAGCACACTTACAAGCACTTTCTATGAAGCCAGCATTAACCTAATTTCATAACCAGATAAAGATACCACAAAGAAAGAGAACTATAGTCCAATATCCCTGATGAACATAGATGCTAAAATCCTCAACAAAATTCTAGCAAATTGGATCCAGCATTTTATTAGAAAGATCATATACCATGACCAAGTGAGATTTATTCAGGGGATGAGGATGATAAAATATCCACAAATCAATAAATGTGACACATCACATAAACAAACTGAGAGATAAAAAATCACATAGTTATATCAATTGATGCAGAAAAAGCATTTGACAAAATCTAACAACTTTTCTTGATTAAAACTCTCAGCAAAGTGGTAATGAAAGGATCATACCTCAACATAATGAAGGCCTTATATGACAAACCTACATTAAACATCATACTCAATGGGCAAAAAAACAAACAAAAACAAAACACATTTCCCCTAAGAACAGGAACAAGACAGGGATGCCCACTTTCAATATTCCTGTTTGATAAAGTTCTGGAAATGTAGCCATATTGATCAGACAAGAAGAAGAAATAAAAGGCATCCAAATTGGAAAAGAACAAGTAAAACTGTCATTATTCACAGGTGACATGATATTGTAAATAGAAAACCTAAAGACTCCATCAAAAAACTACTAGACTTAATAAATGAATTCTGCAGTCTAGCAGGATACAAAATTAACACCCAGAAATATATGACTTTTTTATACACCAGTAATGAACTCACAGAAAGAGAAACTTTAAAAAAAATCTCATTTGCCATTGCACCAAAAAAATTAAGATACCTAGCAATAAACTTAATTAATGAGATAAAAGACCTGTACTCAGAAAACTACAGGTCATTGAAAAAAGAGATAGAGGAAGACTTAAAGGAATAGAAGAACATGCCATGTCCTTGAATTGGTAGAATCAACATCATTAAAATGTCCATACTACCCAAAGCAATTTATAGATTCAATGCAATCCCCATTAAAATATCAATGGCATATTTCACAGACCTAGAACAAACTCTCCAAAAATTCATATGGAATGAAAAAAGATCCCAAAATAGTCACAGCAATCCTGAGAAAGAAGAACAAAGTTGGAGGGATCACAATACCAGATGTCAAGCCATATTGCAAAGCCATTGTTCTCAAAACTGCCTGATACAGGCAACAGAACAAACATATTGACCAATATTAATTATGCTCAATTAATATTTGACAAGGAAGGCAAGAGCATATGATAGAGTCAAGAAAATCTCTTTAATAAATGGTGCTGGGAAAATTGGACAGATACATGTAAAAAGATGAAACTAGACCACCACCTTAAACCATACACAAAAATAAACTCAAAATGGATAAAGGACTTAAATGTAAAATGGGAAACCATAAAAATCTTAGAAGACTCCATAGGCAGCAAAATATCAGATATATGTCATAGCAATATCTTCACAGATACAGCTCCTAGGGCAATAGAAACTAAGCAGGAAATAAATGGGACTACATCAAAATAAAATAAATAAAAAACTTCTGCACAGCAAAAGGAACCATCATCAAAGCAACGACAAAGCCCACTTCATGTTCATGGAAGAACATATTTGCCAATGCTATCTCAGATAAGAGTTTAATCTCCAAAATTTATGGGGATCTCATACAAATGAACAAAAGGAAGATAATCCAATCAAAAAATGGGCAAAGGACTTAACTAGACACTTGTCAAAAGAGGACATACAGAAGGCCAAGAGGATATGAAAACATGTTCAAAGTCAATGATCACCGGAGAGATGCAAATCAAAACAACACCTATCAGAATGGCTATCATCAACAAATCAACAAATGACCAGTGCTGGCAAGGATGTGGAGATAAAGGAACCCTTGTGCACTGCTGGTGGGAATGCAGTTGGTGCAGCCACTGTAGAAAACAGTATGACATTTCCTCAAAGAAATTAAAAATGAAACTCTCATTTGACCCAGGAATCCCCACTTCTGAGAATATATCCCAAGAAACCAGAAACACTAATCAGAAAGAATATATATATATATATATACCCCTATGTTCATAGCAGTACAATTTACAATAACTAAGATTTGGAAACAGCCTAAGTACCCAGAAGCAGATGAGTGGATTACTGAGGTACATCTACACAATGGAATATTATGCTGCTATAAAAAAGGACATTTTACTTTTCACAACAGCATGGATGGACCTGGAGAGCATTATGCTAAGCAAAGTAAGCCAGTCAGAAAAAGATAAATATAACATGATCTCACTCATTTGAACATGTACTGATGAACAGAAAGAGATCCATATACAAAGAAACATTGAACAGACCATTCAATCTTATAGAGAAGGAAGGGGAGTTGGGAGGTAAGAGAATAACCAAAGTACTTGTATGCATGCATTTTAGCATAACCAATGGACACAGTCACTGGGGCTGTGGAGTTTTGTCCTGGGGGTTAGGAGTGGTGGGAGGAAGGAAGCAATCAGGGAAAAAGAAGACATATGTAATACTTCAAATAATAAAAAATAAATTATTTATGCTAATATTTTTACATTTGCTGAGTATAAAATATTAATACCAATAGCTTAGACCAAGTAAAACATTTAAACCCTACATTTTATAATTGAGAAAACTGAAACACAGAATTTAAATAATTAAGAGTTAGGAGCAAAGTACTACTGTGATAATCAAAAGGGGATAACAGAATCATTAGTAAATCCACATCGAGTTTTTTTACATCTTAGTTTATATCTCAGATCAGATATTTTTATGTACATATAGGTTCTTTTTAAACACTATTCATTAAAAAATGACTGCTCAACCAGTGTGCCTCAGTGATTTAATCTGATGCAGCCAATCAATGATTCTCTCCCTCTCTCTATCTCTCTTAAATAAATTGAAATATTTATATACTTATATATATATTAGTACATATATACATATATTGCATATATACATATACATACATATATGTATATGTATGTATATATAGTATATATACATACACATATGTATATACATATATATATATGTATATATATATACACACACACATACATATACACACACACAGGACAATCTCTTGACTGGATAGTCAACTCACATTAGAGGAACATAATATCACTTATATAGTATTCAAGCTGGGATGCATAATCTAACCATGAAGAAAGATCAGAAAACCCTCAAAATGAGAAACTTCCTATTAAACACAAAAACAGGATTGTACCTTCAAAAGTATCATAAATGGCAAATAAAGGCTGCAAGATGATGAAAGGAAACTAAAGAAATGTGATAACTAAGTAAAATACTTGCACCTACATGTGTTCCTATACTAGATGAAGAAAAAAGAAATGCTATAAAGAACATTATCCAGTCAATTGACAAAATTGGAATATGCATGGTGGATTAGATAAAATATTGTATTGGTGTTAAATCACTAAAGTTGACATGTAAGAGAATATTCCTATTCTTAGCATTGCACTGTTTAAGAATAAAGGGGCATGATGTATGCAAAAAAAAAATAATTATAATGTGTTGGTGAGAGAGCTTACAGCTACAGAGTATTTCAGCTGGACTTACAAAATGGTTGTGGCTCTCATATTATCTTGGCATTCTGATTCCTCATTTTAAGGTGGCTAATGTGATCCCTAACAGTGCATTTGGTAGAGTCCCTTGGAAGAGACCTCTGCTTGTCTGTTTTCCCTGTAATCCAGTCCACACAGACTTTCACTGTTGGAATCCCTTCACCTTGCCAGGCAGTCACTTGGGGCAGAACTTATTTCTGCTTATATGACCCTCACTGGCCAGCTATGGTCTATGGGAAGCACTGGTTGCTGAAATATTCCACCATGAATGGATGATTTAGCATTTCCAGACATAGTTCTTTATTTCTCTTTTGCCTTACTCTTGGCTATTTTAGCCTTTCTAGGTATGAATCAGTCACTAGGACAGAGTTCCCAAGTGCAGGGAACACATATGTGGCTTGTCATGGGCTTCATCTGAGACCTCTTCATAACTTAAGACAGTAACACTCCACTGCACTTGGTGGCAGGAAAATGCAGGAGCTCAGAGAATCCAATATAATAATAGGCTAAGATACAAATTGTCCCCTTGACCTGGAGTTTAACTGGAAGTCTGACCAGAGGTGGGTCTGGCCTGCCAACTGCCCACAGCTCCTCCTCCTGGCCAGCCCTGGTCTCAATCATCTCCCAACTTCGATTGTGGGCTGATCTAGCTGGCCAACCACCCACAACCCCCCATCCTCCCACCCCTGGCTGGCCCAGCCTGATCAGCCTTAATTGGAGTGGCCTGGCCAGACTCCACCTATGCACAAATTCATGCACCAGGCCTCTAGTACTTTCTATAAATAAGTAGATAGATGATAGATAAATGATAAATAAATACCCTGTTTCCCCAAAAGTAAGACATTGCCAGAAAATAAGACCTACTTCCAGTTTTGCCTCTCACTATAATATAAGGCATCCCCCCCAAAATAAGACCTCCCCAATAATAAGGCCTCCCTCAAACATAAGGCCTCCCTGGAATATAAGGCCCCCAAAGCTACCGTAAGGCATCTGACTCCTGATTTAAAGAGACCTTGACCTCGCACTGCCTGATCAGCTCCTGCTGTGCTGCAGCCAATCAGTGAGCTGGTTTGTGATGAC
>JAAGEH010000030.1:43369461-43578263 GCA_011751065.1 Lasiurus cinereus
TCAACAATAAATGTGTACTGTATTCTTCTTCATGAAAAAATAAGACATCCCCGGAAAATAAGACCTAGCGCATCTTTGGGAGCAAAAATTAATATAAGACACTGCCTTATTTTTGGGAAACAAAATAGATAGATGATAGATAGATAGATAGATAGATAGATATAAAATAAACAAGGAGCGTCTGTTATAGCCTGGTGCCTTAGCCAAAATTTTAATTGCTTTAAATTTGTTTGTGCATTCATATTATGATTGCTTAGTTTAACTAGAGCAGGGATGGGGAATAAGACTTGGGGGCCATATAAGGCCCTTAAAATCATTTTGTCTGGTCCTACCAAAGCAGTAGGGGATGAGCTAATTAAATGTTTGCCCAAATACAGCAGGCTGATTTTAAGTTGATAATTTTGTATGGCCCAAGAATGATGTTATAAATATCCAATGGTCCTTGGTGGTAAAAAGATTCCCCATGGCTGAACTACTAGAGGATGTAATTATTCAAGTTATATTGAAGAGCTGGCTTCATGGGCATTTGACCTGTGCAACCAATCAAGGACTCAAGTTCAGTTGGTTCCATGCCTAGCGCTGTGCTCTGCTATTGCCTTCTTGAAATTCTTGGTAAATTTATATTTGAACTTGCACTATGTAAATAAAACCTAAAGGGATAAGAGCCTTATGCAATACAGGTGCCCACTGTTCCTATCCTCCCCATTGCTTACAGCATTCACGATACCCCTAAAACCCAGAATGCTGGTGAACCCGTGGTAGGTGGGAGTACAGAGGGACTCAGCCAGGATAAGTTCCATCTATGAGTTAGAAAGAGGACACTGATCACCTTTGAGAGGCCACACTTTCCAATCTGGAACTAGCTCTGAACACAGAAAGAAAGCAATAGTTGCCTGAGAAATACAAGTGCCAATAAACCTTGTAATATTCTTTCTGACTCATGTTACTTCATCTCTGAGCTAACCACGTGCACTGAAAATTAAGCCATGGAAAGAAAGGGAATAATAAGGCAACCACAGTTCTTTTTGGCTTGTTTTCCCTGCTCTTTCTTACTCAGTGTACAACAGGTAGGGAGTGCTGGTAGAGGGTGCACCTACCTACATGTAAAATAAAAAGTTGATTACTTCTATGTAGCATTTCTGCTACCCTGGAAATAAAGAAATATATGTTTATGCACAAACTGTGAAATAAAAACTATGAAATTTAGATTATTCAGCAGCAAGTCAAATGTTCTTTTACTTGCATTTTTAAACTGGCAGTATATGATATAATGATGAATGGCATGATTCAAGGTAATAATTTAAAATGTTTACTTATAATGTCATTAAATAACAAGTAAAATCAGCATGGAAAATTGAGAAAAGAAATATGTAAGAAGAGAAAGCTATATATTTCTGAACTGCTAACAGCACATTTGCAGCTTTTGGATCAGGGGCTCTCCATTTTCATTTATCAATGGACCCCACAATTTATATAGCTGGCCCTATTAAGCAGCTACTAAAAAACTTTAATAAACAGAAACATTTAAAAATTATATGGAGTCCCAAAAATGATTAATATTCCCTTTCTAGTATACATCATCTTGAGATTTTTTCCTTATACATGTACAAGTTTATTTTATCTTACTTTTATTTCTCATATTACTTCTTTTTAACAAAATCACACATTACAAAAATATTACTCTCTTCATTTTGAGTGTCTTTCTGCAAATATTTGAATGGTTTGCTCCCCTGTTTCTCTCAGATAGTCATTCAAATACCCCTTTCAAAAAAGCCTTGCTGGATCAGCTACCTGCCACACCATAGCTATAATATTTAGCTAATACCCATCTGATGTGCTACTTAATTTTACTTAATTATTAGTTTATTGTTTATTACTCTCTTTTAGTTTATTCAGGCTGCTATAGCAGAACACTGTAGACTAGATAACTTAAAAAGAATAGACATTTTTTTCTCAGTCTGGAGGCTGGGAAGTATAAAATCAAGGTGCGTGCAGATTAGGTGTCTGATGAGAAACAGCTTCTTGGTTTGTGGATGGCTAGCTTTCCTGTGGCCTTGCATGATGAAAAAGGCAAGGGAGCCCTCTGGGCTCTCCGTATAAGAACACTAATTCCCTAATGACTTAAACACCTCCCATAGACACCACTTCCAAATACAATCACATTGGAAATTACGTTTTTACATATTAATTTTTTTGGGGGGACACAGATGTTCAGTCTATACAGAACATCCTTAATATAAAATGCTAGCTCCATGTAAGCACTGGGATGACAGGATTACCATAATTTGGTAATACATTCATAGCAACAATAAACTGTTAGGCCTAGAAAAGTACATGCCACAAAAGTTTATTGAACAAATATGTTAATATTATATATTGTATTATGTAACTTCCATTTTCATAGATAATTATTTTTGAGAGTCAGTAATATTTTCTAAAATATTCTGATAAAAAGACAACCTTAAAACATATTTTATATTGTTTTGTGCCATATGTAGCATGTACTAATATAGTAAGCTAGCTACATAATTCATTATGCATTTATTGGTATAAGAAGAATGCTTCTTGTGGGGGATGTAATAGTGAATATTTAAAAATATATTAATTTTTATGATTAAAAATGATGGCCCTCTGCCTGGCTGGCATGGCTCGGGGGTTGAGCATCAATCTATGAGCCATGAGGTCACAGTTCAAATCCTGGTCAGAGCACATGCCTGGGTTGCAGACCTGACCCCCAGTGTGAGGTGTGCAGGAGGCAACCAATCAATGATTCTCTCTCATCATTGATGTTTCTGTCTCTCTCTTTCTGCATTCCTCTCTGTAATCAATAAAAATATATTAAAAAATAATGCCCCTCTTTTTTTTATTTTTTCTTTCTTTATTTATTGTTTAAAGTATTACAAATAGTAGGATATATGTCTCTCTCTTTTTTTTTCCAATTGACTGATACCCCTCTTTTAAAACATGATAAATTTCTGAAACTAATGCTGCTGCATTAAATATAGTTTAAGTATTCGCATATATATCTTTCAAAGTTGTATTCTAGTTGGGTGTTCTATATAATAAAAGGCTAATATGCAAATCAACTGAATGGCAGAATGACCAGTTGCTATGATGCTCACTGATCACCAGGGAAAGATGCTCAACATAGAAACTGCCCCCTGGTGGTCAGTGCACTCCCAAGAGGGAGCACTACTCAGCCAGAAACCCTGAGCTGAGCTCACAGCTGGTGAGTTCAGTGATGGTGGCAGAGCCTTTCCAGCCTCCACGGCAGCAGTTGGACATTTTCCAAGGGCTCCCCAGACTACAAGAGGGTGCAGGCTAGGCTGAGGGACACCTCCCCTGAGGGCACAAATTTCATGCACTGGGCCCCTGGTAATTAATCTTACACAGCAAATTTATTGAAGTACCATTTTTTTTTTTGCTTGACCTTGCCAATATAGGATATCATCCATTTACCAAATTGATAGGAAAAATATATATCAGAGAGGTAGGGAGATGGAGAGAAACAAATTGAAATATAAGTGATGAGAGAAAACTTTAATTGGCTGCCTACTGCATGCCCCACACTGGGGATCAAGCCTTCAACCAGGAATATGCCCTGGCTGGAAATTGAACCGTGATCTCCTGGTTCACAAGTTGATGCTCAACCACTGAGTCATGATGGTTGGGTATGAAAAACATTATCTTAATTATATTTTAACTTGCATTAATTTAGTATTATTTGTCTATTTTTCTTATGATTATCTAAGATTACTTGAAGTTATTAAAGACAATATCACTTTTGTATAATACAAATGCACATTTCTCATTTGTCTTTTGGGTTTAAATATTTAAAAAAATTATGTTCAAATTTTTTAAATTGATTATTTCATGGTTTAAAATATGTTATCCAGGCCGATATTTTATAAATCAGAAATATTATTTCTTTATCCTTTATATTGTTAGGCTTTTACTTCATTTAGATATTGATACATGGTTGAAAGTAGGCATCTACTTTTATCTTTTTATGTGTCATTAGCTCAGTAACTTGATCTTAATTATAGTGTTTGTTAGGGAGCAAGTATTGTATAAGAGCCCTAGATAAATTATTTCAATGTAACCTGTACCAATCCTCTGAGTATTAGTATTTTACAGCTTATAATGAAGTGTAGAAAGGCTAGTTCTCAAAATATGTTCCTAGATTTCAGCATCAGCATCCCCTGGAAAGTGCAATTTTTTTAGCCAAAGCCCAGACCCATTGAACCAAAAATTTGGAGAATCAGCCACCTGTGTTTTAATTAGTCCTTTAGGTAATTCTGATGCACATCCAAGCTTTGACAACCACTGGGCTAGGGGTGTGGTAGGCAAACTGTGGCTCATTAGCCACGGTTTGCCGCTCTGTTGACTAATGAGTTTGCTGACCACTGGACTAGGATATTGGCCAATCGATGCAGTTGATAATTAAGTGAAGATGAAATTTCAGTTCTTGCCATCTAACAGCAAACTCTCTTAACTGCTACAGTACACATTTCTCTAATGGAGCCTGTGCATTCTATCATCACACATTCCATATTTAAGAATCCCTCTGTATTTAATGCAGCATCTTGTGTACTTCAGCCTGTAGTTGGGGTGAATTTGAAATATCAGCATCCCACTGTCCTCAATCAGGCTTCAATCCTGTTGTTTCAAGTCAGAAGACTCTTACTTAATAACAGAGAAAACTTCTTTTATCTGGAGTGAATCATTGATCCTTCTTTAATACATGCTTTGTACCTCAGTCTTGTTTCTTCCGTGGTGACAGGCATTTTTAGATTTCTATAGAATTTATTAATATACTAGAGGCCCAGTGCATGAAAATGCATGAACTGGAGAAGGGGTCCCTCAGCCCAGTCTGTCCCCTCACACTTGTGCTGCTGCCACTGCTGGTTCTGGTTACCTGAGCCACAGATGGCCCTGGGCAGCTGGGCAGCTGCCATCCAAGGCTTGCCTGTGCCAGAGACAAGCCCTGGGCAGCTGGGGAGCTGAGAGGACTGGGGGACTCTGGAGGCAGGCACATGGAGCAGCTGGGCCTGCCTGGGAGTGGGTCCAGCCTTGCTGCACATCTGTCACCCCAGCAGGGCTGAGAGGACTGAATACCGCCATACTGTGGCTGTGGGCTCCATCATCCTTGAGGGTGGAGAAGTCAATTAGCATATTCCTTCCTTATTGGCTGTAAGCACTTTTTTGAGGGTGGGGCAGTCAATGAGCATATTCCCTCCTTATTGGCTGTGGGCACCATCATCTTTGGGACAGCATGAGGATCAATAAGCATATTCCCTCTTTATTAGATAGGATTTATTTAAAAGAAAATTTTGTTATCAGCAATAAGGAAAGTATGAGGGTTAGAGGGCATACTTTTAAGTATGCTTTCAAAGTTCTTAACATCCTTTTCTTCATAAACATGGAGTAATATCTTTGAATTTTATTCAAAAACATTATTTTTTTTTTCCCATTAGTCACTTCTAAGAACTATTTGGACTCAAAACAAAGTTCACAAGACCACGATATTTAGACATGTCAATTTTGGAAATAAAAAAGTTATTTTTCTCTGTATGATTAGTTGCAGCTCTTCGCAAGTCCAAATAAATAATTAAACAAAAGCCAAAATTGCCAAAGTAAGAGTAACTCAAGTTGATTGTCTTTTGTGATAAATATGATATTTAGTCACTTCACTTCTATTTACTTACTATATGCTAAGTATTGAGGATAATTGAATTTACTAAATTAAAAGCATGCATTCATATTAAAATATTAGTCTATCATTTTTAATGTAACTGATACATACAAAATACATGCATCTCTTTTCTGAATTATTAATTAAATATTTGATACTACTCAATTAAGCAATATTATGTAATGTTTAAAAATATATGAATTTTGGGATATTTGATTCTTATTTTTATACACACATGTTAATTATGATAGTATAATTATACTATTATGAAATAAAAAGTTCAAATCATTAATAATCTTCTTAATAATTATTTTTAATGATCAAGAAATATTTTTGAGGCTATAGCATAATTGACTTAAACATAGGCTGTATGTTATTGGATATCAGAATTATTTCAGTCATTCAAAATGATATGTGCTATTGTGTAAGTTCTCTTATTCAACAATTTTTTTTTCTATAATGTTGTTAAAGTTTTCTATTTAAGTATTTATTCAATACATTATAGAAGACATATCTTCCAGGTAAATTATAGTGAAACAAATTTTGGCAGATTCAGACAATCTATCTGAAATCAATACATCACTTCATTTGGTTAAATACTTCAACAAAGTTATGATATTAAATGTATACATGCAGTTATTTATTATTTATTTTTAAATCTTTATTGTTAAAAGTATTATACCCCCTTTTCTTCCCCATTGACCCCTTCCATGATGTTTCCCAGTTCTTTACTATTGTATTGTCTGTGTCCTTGGGTTATACATTTATAAATACAAGTTCTTTGATTGATCACTTCCTACCCACCCACCCATCCCATCCCAACCTTCCATCTGAGATTTAGTAGTCTGTTTCATGCTTTAAGAGTATTTTTAAAGTAAAAATAATCATCTCATTATCATTAAAAAGCAAAGAAGTTGAAGAGTTAACAGTCATCTTAACATAGAATTTTAGTAGTAAATTTAAAACTTCAAATGTTTTAAAATGTACCAACAAATTAAAAAGTCATTTAGGAAGAATCATTTGAATTATAATAGCTAAAATGTCTATCTCAATACTTAATATATATTATATATTTTTAAAGTATTTTTGAAAAATTTGTTTTTACTTATTTCAGAGAGAGGAGAGAGATGGGGAGATAGAAACATTGATAAAAGAGAAATATCTTTTGGCTTCATCTGCATGAAGGGATGGAACCTGCAACCTGGGAATGTACCCTGACCTGGAATCTATGACCTCCTAGTGCATAGGACAATGCTCAACCAACCAAGCCACATCAGCTGGATTTATATTATATTTTTACTTGTGTTTTTTATAGCAATGTGTAAACAGTATTATAGTTCCTTTATTTTATTTAATTTTCAAAAGATAAAATGTACACATGTGATTATATATGCATAGAATACACACACAGACACACACACACACACACACACACACACACACATATGTGCTACCACCACAATATCTTTGAATCAATAACTTTGCCCAAGCCTTTGCTAGAAAAAAATGATCTCATTAGGATTATTGCAACAGCTCCTCTAACCGGTCTTCCCATTCCAAGTCTCCCTTAATACTGCTGTCAAGTTATCCCTAAACACACTTATTCATACTGTCCCCCCATGACTGAAGGGCCTACAAGATTCTCTATGGTCAGTCTGCATCATAGTGACCAGTTGTTCTGCTATTAGATTGATTTGTATATTAGCTTTTTGTTATATAGTATTATATAGGATTATATGAATGGTACTTTTGAGGAATACATACACACACACACACACACATACACACATATATATATAAATTTTTCACAATTGTAACCAATCCTGATCTTAAAACCTGTTTTCTAGAGAAAACTATAGAATATAAACTTCACATTGAAATTCAAAGGAATAATTATTTATTTATGTATTTATTTTAATATTCATGCTTATACTATTAGCTCTATTAAAACATGAATTACAAAAATGTAAACATACAAATATACAGCACATGACAAAATGTATTTGCGATTATTAATGAGGGATCAACAAGAATGGTAATGTTCCTTTAAGAATCATTTAAAAAAGAATTTATATATTCCTCAGGACTCAAATAAATTTGTTATATTAGAGACACAATTGGTTAACATGTTATAAGCTAGTAAAAATATAACATGTAGGGTTGCCTTTTCTTCCAGAAAGAAATACTTTGCCTTCTTAAGAGACAAAAATCTACAAATATACTTGCAGCTTCTCACACTTTAGGCCTAACTATTAACAAATTGTAAATCAAACAAAAGCATTCTAGTAATTTAGGAATTAGCTTTTATTTTTTTAAAGGATCCCACTATAAATATTTAAACTTTATTGGATACATTCAATCTTTTTGCATGCACAATCTTTATTTTTTTGGAACACATTAAAAATGTAAAAACTATTTTCAATGTGAGGATTACAAAAAGAATGGGTCATGGACTGAATTTGGCCTGAGTACTGTTAACCTAAAATAAAAGGCCAAGTGAGAGGCAACAAGCATTTACTTGAGATAAAAAGACTAGCTACTCAGGACGCATTGATTCAGGCAGAAAGCTAAATAGTTTCCCGATTAGGGTGAAAGAGAAAGGGAAGGGAAATGATTACTTGAATAAAATGAAGGAATTTCTGAGGTGCAATAAGCTAAGTTATTCTCTAGCTATACAATGTGATACAGATTCTAAAGAAGGTCTTAATTTTCAGTCTGGCAATCAGGATGCCTGCTTTTCTGTTAGCTTTGGAAACAGCTGTTTAAAACCCAGTGTTAGTTTGGCCCAGTTCAAAGGTTATTTTGCCTAGTTTAAACATTCCAAGTCTGAGGAGTAAGACACGCAAGGCAATTCCTTTGAAATGGCTGTCAGAGCTGTATGTAAAGTGGTTCCACTTAAGTCACCTTTTCACAGTACCATAGTTTGCCAACCCCTCTTCCAGAGTATTAATAACCTGGAGTCAACAAATAAGACTACCCTCAGTGTGACCTTGAAAGGACACTTGCCATCCTGTTGCCTTATTTTCTATATTTTAGATAATTTTTCTTAATCTTTGTTATTATAAGTAATCTCCAAATATTTGTATTAAAAATTAGTGTCATTTTGTTGTTGTTGGCCTAAACAATTTACGTAGGCACAGCAAAAAGGTAATTCACCAGAATAGCCTCAGAATATGATTAACAAATCTAGAATCATAAAACATTGAGCAAATATCAAGAAAAAGAGTTCATTTTAATTTGGAAATTTCAAAACGAATCTAGGATTGCATTTTTAATTATTCTAGATATTTCTTTTTAAACACTTTTGTTGGATTTTTATTTTGAGTCTTAGGGGCCAGTGCCCCCCAAATCATTTATGTATATTTCATTTGCAGTGCTTATAATCAAAGTTAAATTGTTCTCTCCTCAAGATTTCCTGAGGACTTGGCTTGCAACCTGAAAGGAAGTAATCTTATTTATTACCTATAAGGCCTGGAACCTGACCTGTTTTCTAGGAAGGCTCTGTAGACATTAATTCCGTATATAAAGTACACTGCTTTTTCTTAGTAGTGGGATTATTATATGTGATCAATTAAAATTTGACACTACAGTTTTGACTTTGGTTACACAATCAATTTGCTCAATTATATTCTTGTAAACAGATGACAGTTCTTATTAAATCTGTGAAAATAACCACATTGCCACTAAAAGTAAAGCGACTTAGCAGATTGCTTCTGAAATCTGAAAGTGTAGGGCAGATATGTTATTTAAAGAATGTTTTATTTTACTTTGCAAAAAAATAATTTTTTAGATTCAGGGTTAGAAATAGGTTAAAAAGTAGGCTTCTTACCTACTCATCAAAACTGAATAGTGAATATGTAGCAATAATACCATCATATTTTCAATGGCAAGCAATGACAATTAGGTTTGTGTCCAGGCATTTGTTATTTATTTATTTATTTATTTATTTATTTATTTAAATATATTTTATTGATTTTCCACAGAGAGGAACTTAGAGGGATAGAGAGTCACAAACATCGATGAGAGAGAGACATCGATCAGCTGCCCCCTGCACGCCCCCTACTGAGGATGTGCCCGCAAACAAGATACATGCCCTTGACTGGAATCAAACTTGAGACCTTTCAGTCCGCAGGCAGATGCTCTATTCACTGAGATAAACTGGTTTTGGCCAGGCATTTGTTATTTAGTTTATTGTTATTCCTCTGAATCTTGGGCCAGCAGGCTGCTTTCATGAGTCATCTGTTGTCAAGTAAAATGGGAGAGAAAATGCTGATTCAGTTCCCAGTAAATCTGACAGTTTTCTACCCAATGACAGCTCAGCAGCTCATGTACATGGAACTTTTCCTTGATATAAATATATATAACAATACCTGGCACAGGTTTTTCTTTTGTTGTGTGTGTGTCTTTTCTTTTCTTTTATTTTCTTTTTTAAAAACCAAGGCTTTGAGACTGTCCTTCATGGTTGAAAACTCAATGAAAACTATAGTTTAGAGCAAGCATCAGAGGGAAAGTAGAGCAACCTGTTGATGAGACTGAACAAAAGTTATTATCTCGTTATAGTAACCAATAGTATCAGAAGTAACAATATTGTTTTGTAGTGAAGAAAATAACTATTCCTAACAAATTGACCAATGTTTTCTGTGAAGATAAGAACATATTATGGACACTGAAGACATTGATATAACACAGAGTATTCTAACACAGTTTATAAAGGATATACTCTTTAAAGTATATTTATAATAACTTTTTAATTCTTCCCTTTATTTTATTTTTACATCTTCATTTATCACTCATATGTCCTCTTCCACCTCCACCCAATTCCCTCCCCACCACAGTCACCTCATCTTTGTTCATGTTAATGAGTTCTTTCTCTCTTTTTTCTTTTTTTGCCCAAGCCTTTCACCACTACCCCTCAATACCCTCCCTCCCCCCCCCACCTGTTCTCTATCTATGAGTCTGTCTCTCTTTTGCTTGTTAGTTTACTTTTTTCTTTAGATTCCATGATGAATGAAATCATACTGATCTTTTTCTAACTGGCTTATTCACACAGCCCAATGTTCTCAAGGTTCATCCATGTTGTCCCAGTCTTCCTTTTTAAGACTGGGTGGTATTCTATTGTGTAAATGTATCATAGCTCTTTTATCCACTCATCTACTAATGGACACTCCTAAATCTTAGTTATTGTAAATAATGCTACAATGAACATAGGGGCATACATGTTTTTGAATTAGTGTTTTGAGTTTATTTGGATAAATTCCCAGAAGTGGAATTGCTGGGCCATTTATAATGATCAAACTAAGAAAGATGAAAATGATACCTCTTCCCTTGTTGATCATACAAAAGTGTTGAACTAATTAATAAATAAGAAACAAATCTAAATATTTAATATATTTCATACTCACAAAAATTAATGTAGGATTACTCTTAGTTTATATAATCTACATACCAATATAATAATTTTAGAAGGTTTGAATTAACTTTTATGAGAAACAAGTCTAAGACATTTTAAAATTTTAAAATATGATGCATGTTTTTTATCATAATTCAAATTAAATAAAATCAAAGAAAAGACAAATAGTCCTTTTAAACAAATTTATAAAACCAATCTGAATTTACCAAATGTTCAACTTGATTATGTAAACATGATTTCTTATATAAAATCATTCTGAGTTAGACAAATTTTAGATAACTTTATTTGCTTTGCTTAAGACTAGTATATTCTAATTGTGAGAAGTCATTTTCTTCTTTCCCTAGCCATAAAAATCTTATGTTACTTTTATTAATGTTTGCCTTATCCTATATAATAAATATGAAATTGACCAAACAGCAGAATGACTGGTCACTATGATGCTCACTGACCACTAGGGGGCAAATGCTCAATGCAGGAGCTGCCCCCTGGTGGTCAATGCACTCCCACAGCGGAGTGCTGCTTAGCCAGAAGCTGGGCTCACAGACAGTGGTGGTGACAGGAGCAGTAAGGAGCGAGGGGTTCAGGACTGTAAGGGCTCCGGACTGCAAGAGGGCACAGGCTGATCTGAGGGACTCCCATCCCCAACTATGTACAGGACCTCTAGTTGGTTCTCTAAAGAGGTAAATATGGAGTTCCTTTAATTTAAGATAATTTAAAATCAAATTCATGTATATTTATGAGGTACAAATACATTTCAAACTCTCATACAAGAGGTAAAAGTTTTCCTCAACTACAGACATTAAGACACACAAAACACCAAGGTCAAATCAAAGCAAAAGATAAAAGCTCACTGATCTAGATCTCAAAGGTGTTTCTCCTTTCCAATGAGCATGATATGTTTTTATTGATTAAAACTCATTGTGGATAAAGAGCAAAAAACAAATAAAAATAATACTAGCAAACACATCTTTCATTTCTAACCTTAGAGAGATTTTCATCATCATCCCAATAGAGATAAGTCCACAAAATTTTATTTTCACCCAGTGCTATTAATTTTCAACCATTGCTGTTTCCTGTGGAGATGATTTTTTAGCATCAGCAAACCAGAGCCAAAATCAAACCTTTCTAAGAACTAGAAGCAAAAATAAAACTAGAGAGAGAAAAATTTAGTGAAGAAAAAATTTTATTGCACTTTGGGGATTAATTCAAAGTCCAAATGGGGATGAGTGTTTTCAAGATTTTTCAGATCTTAAGGTGTATTTCTTTAGCAATTCAGCCTAATTGCCTCAAGTAAGAGAGTCTGCTTGAACATTTTGTTGGAAACTTGAAAACTATCAATGTATAAATTTCATTGTCAAAAACATGTTTCTCATGCAATATAGAGTGAATACATATCAAAGATATGTTTGATTCATTGGTCAGGGGCCCAGCAGATAAGGTAGATACAGAGCAAAAGACATATAAATTTTTATAGTTAGTTGGGAAAGGCATGATGAAATAAATTTGCTAAGTTAGAAACAAAATGGTTTAATATCCTATAGGTCAATAAAACTAATTGTGGTTATCTTTTCTTTTTTAAAAAATATATTTTATTGATTTTTTTTACAAAGAGGAAGGGAAAGGTTTAGAGGGCTAGAAACATTGATGAGAGAGAAACATTGATCAGGTGCTTCCTGCATACTCCCTATTGGGGATGTACCCGCAACCAAGATACATGCCCTTGAGTGGAATCAAACCTGGGACCTTTCAGTCTGTAGGCCGATGCTCTATCCACTGAATCAAACCAGTCAGGGCTATGGTTATCTTTTCTATCAGACAGAAATCACTTGTTTCTTGCTTCTCCACTAGACAGCAATATACAAGATCATACAAACCTAAACTAAATCTGAGAATAAACCAGTAATAAATTGCAAGTCAATTCACTTAGGAAATTAAATAGTGCTCGGTGGGCCTGGTAGAACATTAAAGACATGTAGACATTTTCTGCCTTATTTCTATGATTGGGCTATTTTTCTTAATAGGTTTTTGAAATTTATTGTATAAACAGACTTGGCAGTATTTTCCTATTAATTGAAATGAGGTGTGTAAATCAAATATAGGTTTTTTTCTGAAGAATAAGAGAATAAATAAGGCACTGAACCTGCAATATTGATGAAAGTATTATATTATTGGAACTTTATTACTCATGATTTATGGAGTTTCATACTTTTATTTAAGCATTTCATATTTCCTCACAGATAATTGTGGATTTAGATGTTACTCCATGACAATGAAAAACTTAAAATGATAGTAACATTAAGAAAATCTTAATATATGTCTTCAACATAATTTTTGAAAATATACCACTAAAGAAGATAGGTTACCAGTATTCTAAACTGATTTTTGTAACAATATTTACCTGTTATTTCCTTTGTGCTTTAATTGTAAAGATATAACCTTTCAAGAATAATTTATGTAATTTTAATACAAACAAAAATAACAACTTTTAATTTATATTTTCTGTGAACAAGATACTGAGGTTCTGACAGGATTAAGATAAAGGGGTTCCGTAGCTATTTCTGCATCTGTGTCTTCAAGAAGCTTTACAAGGAGCAATGGTCTTCAGGGAAGGAGCTGAAACCAGAATAGAGTTTGTGCTTTTGATATGCCCCGTTCCTGAGTCTCTCTGAGGTATTTTCATCTGCAGGTGTTTTTCAGACCTACATGCCCACCTTTTAAGTGCTCTGAATTATATATTTCAGGAGGGAATAAATGTTGTGTCTTTTATTTATAACTAGTGGCTATCCTACATATCTTCCTAATAAGGAACACATACCTGTACATCGGGAGAATTAATCCTTGCAAAAATTATCAGGTTTAACTTTTTTTTTAACCTAAAAATATTTGACCATGATCCATTCACCCAATCATCCAAGCCGTGAAGTAAGGAATTTATTATTACCATTATATTGATAAGAGAAGCAAGGTTTACAGTGGTTATATAAGTGGCCCAGTATCATCAAGCTTGTGAGCTGGTTAAGGATTGCAGAAGGAACTTAACCTCTTCCTGACTTTTTCCCATGGGACTGCACTGCCCTAACCTACTAAGTTGCACACCACTGCAAAGACCTCTTGGATATTCTCTGTGTTTCTCTCACCTAACTGGAGCCCTCCACATGATAGCTCAGATAATAGCCAGAATGTTTTTAAAAGAATTGTAACATTAGCCAATTAAAAAATATATTATTCAAATACTCTATACAAGGCAATACCTAATTTGGCTTTTGCCTATCTTATGGTTGCATCTTCTTTGCAATTCTCACTTCATGCCTGCCCCCTGCCATACTCCTGACTTCTTTACTTCACAACAACCTTTTGACTTATGAACTTTCTGTTTCCTTTTTCAAATTGTGTCCCCTGCCCCTCCACCCATCCTGTATCTTTACCCGGCAAGCTCTTATCATCTACTTCCATGGTCCTCATGACCACACTATCTAACATAGTCCTCAATCTGCATTGATCTCTACCCAATTAATTTAGTTTATTTTCTTCAAAATGTGTCATTATTCACTAATTCAAAAATATTTATTAGATATCTACAGTGCTAAAGACTCTTTTAGACATCTGGGATATCGCAATAAATAAAATACACAAAAATACCTGGCTGCATAAAATGCACATTCTATTTGGCGGAGAGAGGCAATAAACAAAAAATACATCAATCAATTATAGGTCAGCAGTGATAAGATTGTATAGGATAAAATCAAGCAAGGAAAAAGATGGACAAGTGTTGTAGTTTTAAATATATATTCAAGAAAAGAATCATTGAGAAGATGGGATTTGAGCCATGACCCAAAGAAGCTGAGAAAGTGAGCCGTGCTTCTGTCTGCCTGAAGACAATCTCAGGTGCATGTTTGGCACTCCTGAAATATACTTACTTATATAATCTTTCCCCTACATTACAATCTAGTTCCGGGAAAGCAGGGACCTTCTCTGGTGCTTTATCCTTGGAGCCTGGAAGAGTGCCTGCCACATTAGATACACTTTAATATGGAACAATTTTTTTTTTTTTGCTGGCTTTCAGTGCATTTTCCAGTGATGAAATATTTTTAAATTATATTTTTAACCCATAACATATTGGATTACTGTAATCAGGGAAATGATGCCTAAATGCTTTGCTCGGTCTAACTGATGTCTTACACATGCATTCTTATTATACTTTGGGACTCATTTTATCTTACTTTTGAATGTTTTTTTTTCAAATTTGCCACTTTTCTAACCACTTATACAACCTCATAAAATTTTCCCAATTTATAGACGTTAACTTCATATTTTGCTACCTACCTAGAGTTGTAGTGTTGCTTTCAAAATTATGTATCTCCTTTTGCTGCCATTTTTATAGTCACAACAAAATGTCTCCATTCTGAGACCATTATATTCATGCCCATATATTCCTACCTTTTATCTCTAGTTCCCACATTTCATCCATAAAAAATAGTACATTCTAGATCTCTAGTTCTTAATTTTTTTCTAACATTATTATGTGCATGGAACTTGAGCAAAATCTGTTTGTGTGATTTAGTCCATCCATTTCTTTCCCTTTCGCTCTCTGGCCCTAATATGCCAGTTTGGTTTAATTCTTATTAAGATGCCTCCAACACCCACTCATTTATCCCCATGCAGTCTCTTATGCCTTAGCTTTCATTTTGATTATTCTTATATCAGTAAGTATTATGGATCCAATTAGACTAATGTTCCAATTACATCAAAATAGTGTCATTTCAGTAAAAAAAAATACTTCTGCATGTATATAGTAAAATCTTTAATCCTTAATTTGATTTTAGAGAAACCCAAACATCATTACAAGTATAAAGAATTTTAAATAATTTTGTTGGGTTCTTCTTCCTCTTTGTTAAAAGAAAAATCTTTGTATGGATAATTGCTACATAGAGTTTTCCAATAATTTCTGTATTTCCTTTATAAATGTAGCAACATCCTAAATTAGGAAGCTATTTACATTTACTGGATCTAAGTATGTCTTGGTTTTAAAAAAAAGGATGAAAGGAAGGAAGAAAGAAAAGAAGGAAGGGTAGGAAGAAAGAAGTCAGACCACTCAATTCATAGTATTATATAAAACTGGCAGGAAAGCAACGTTCCCATTTCTGCATTGGGTGAGGAACTGCCTTCCTTGCAGGAAGCTGGTGGAGATACAGCAAGTGGCTAGCAGAGCTTGCATTCTGCTGAGTGTCTAAGTCACCTGTGGTGCAGGCAGTCTGGATCCCTCTCCCAGCCTCTTGTGGATATTTTACAGATGTTGCTTCACATGTTTCCTGGAGTCTTCAGGAACGTGTAAAAATCACGGGCTTGGCAAAGTCATGCTCATCAGATTTTTAAAAATTTTTATTTAATCTTGTTGAAAGGGGTAGTTCTTTAAAAATGTGAAAATATCTTAACAAGCTACATCAACAGATTTAACTGAAACTCATTTTAAATACCTAAGGGGATTAATTCTCCTGATGAATTTTTAACTCCCTTTATGATTAATGGAAACAGTACTTGATTTATAACCTGTTCTTGCCTTAACATGGCTAATGTCTGAAGAGGGAAGACCATCGACAAAATGATGAACTCTATTCATGGTTTTACTATTGCAGACAATAATTTCTTAGCTTAAGTTAGACCCTGTGACTTGATTATACATATCATTATATCCATCCATATTG
Source organism: Lasiurus cinereus (assembly GCA_011751065.1). Classification (NCBI taxonomy): domain Eukaryota; kingdom Metazoa; phylum Chordata; class Mammalia; order Chiroptera; family Vespertilionidae; genus Lasiurus; species Lasiurus cinereus. The sequence goes on from JAAGEH010000030.1 coordinate 43,386,269, forward strand.
GAGGGACTTCAGGTTTCATACTGCAACAACTTAAAAAGAAATCTGAATCTAATTAGGACTTTTTAACACAAGATTACTCACTGTAAAGTACTAATGACTGCAATAAAGGTAGAAAAATTTAGCTAAAACAAACACATGATTAGACTCGGAAACACAATTAATGGTTTGACTAATTTGTTTTTCCTTCCTTCAACATTAACTTTTGCATGAACTTTAGCAGGGATCTAACTAATTTCTTATATAAATAACAAACATTATCATCTAGCATTTATTAAAAGCTATTATATCTAAATTATCCAGGCACAAGAAAACAGTTTGGTAAATACTAATTATCACAATGAAGATATTATGAAACCATATATTGATGTCTTACAAAATTTACACAATTTAAGCAGTAAACCATATTTTCATATTGTATAATTTCTACTTCCTGTGCTAGTTGAACAATCTTTGTGTATTTATAATAAAAACAAACCTAATTAAAGACTCAAAGTAAATTGTTTTTCTTGAAATATCACTGTTTATTGCATGTAACATTATTATATTTAAAACAGTTTATCTTGAAATATTAATATGTATTGCATATAAATGGGTAATTATTTTGTACTTGAAAAAAAATAAAACAAAAAGGGCTCAAAGTAAACTTTGTTTTATTTAATTTTCAAAATTATTAAATTATTATTTACCATTGTGTAGTCCAGATACAATACTCTAAAAATTCTTATTTTTCGTTTCCACGCAAGGTTTTTCCCTATGTATTATTGTCTATGAATTTACCAGAAAGCTATTGAGAGTTAGTTGAAGAGTGTCAGATTGGTGTTTCTCGTGTACAAATTCTGAATTTAGTATTCCAGGTTAGTCTTATGAGTAGATATGAATCAACAATGATGATTGCAAAAATGTGGTGTTTATAATGATCAATTAAATTTATGCTCAATTTTTGATATAGTGATTTAATAAACTTGAAGGAAATTCATGATTCTGTTTTTTGTTTGTTTGTTTGTTTGTTTTTAATGAGCTAGAGTCCTGGTGCATGGAATTTGTGCAAGGGGATCAGCCCTTGCAGCACTGGCTTGGTCTGGTAGGTCGTCCAAAGATCGTTTGGCTGTCTGGTCTAATTAGCATATTATGCTTTTATTATTATAGATACAAATGATTCCAATGCCACTAGTTTTCAATATTTTCATATAATTAATATTTATTGAGTACCTACTATATCTTAGACACTCATATTGGTGCTGTCAATCTGCAGTGAACTAAAAGGATGAAAATCCTGTCCATCTGGAGTTTACATTCTAGAAACATCAATTTAAAACATTTCCTTGTTTCTGATGGGTTTAGAATAATTGTCAAGAATAGTTATGCAGATTTTATCTTGCACAGCTAAATACAGGAGAAGAACATTTATATTATGGATTATATAGATGAGACTTTCTCTAGTTGTATGGTAAACATTATACATGGTAATATCAGTGAAACTGAATTGGTTTTAATTCTGAGTTTTGTAAATAGCTGATAAACTCCCAAATCCTCATTACCTTCTGCTACTAAATAAATATACTATAGTTAATTCAAAAATATAAATGTATTCTTCCATAAATAAATATATCAAGGATTTATAGCAAGTTACACTTAGTTTCCTTCCAGACATTTCAGAACCACTTAAAAGACATATTTTACATTGTCTCTTTTCCTAATAAGTTCATAGTCAGATGGAACATAGGCATAAAGAGCAGAAATAAAACCCTAGGTAACCTGAGCTAAATACTTAAAAGTAGGTGCTACTGTCCTTTTCTTAAATTGGTATCATCTGATAATCAATAGGACCAGTCAGAAATTAAGCATACACTGTCTGAAATAAATAATAATATACAGAAATCCAACATAAACTAGAGAACCCCAAAAATCAACCCAAAACTTTGAAATATAAGAAAGTAAAAAACACCCATCCAGAAAAACAGAAAGATGTCAAGATAGTGTAAGGAGCATCTGGAACAATTTCAAGCGTACCAACATCAGAATTATAAGTCTGAGAAGCGCAGAGAACCCCAAACAAAAGGAATACAAAGAGGACCACTCCAAGACACATCATAATTAAAATGCCAAGGGTAAAAGAAAAAGAGGGAATCTTAAAAGCATCAAGAGAGAAACAGTTAGTTACCTATATGACTGTCAGCTGACTCCTCAACAGAAACTATACAGACCAGAAGGGAGTGGCAGAAAATATCCAAAGTGATGAATAGCAAGAACCTACGACCAAGATTACTTTACCCATGCCGAAACTGGTTTGGCTCAGTGGATAAAGCGTAGGCCTAGGGACTGAAAGGTCCCAGGTTCGATTCCAGTCAAGGGCATGTACATTGGTTGAGGGTACATCCCCAGTAGGGGGCGTGCAGGAGGCGGCTGATCGATGTCTCTCTCTCATTGATGTTTCTGGCTTTCTATCCCTCTCCCTTCCTCTCTGTGAAAAATCAATAAAATATATTTTTTTAAAAGTTAAAAAAAAAAGTTTCCCCAGCAAAGCTATCATTCAGAATTGAAGGTCAAATAAAGATCTTCACAGACAAGAAAAAGCTAAAGGAGTTCATCACCACCAAACCAGGATTATATGAAATGCTGAAGGGTATTCTTTAAGAAAAGGAAGAAGAAGAAAAAGGTAAAGATAAAAATTATGAATGACAAAGAGATAACAAATACATATCTATCAACAAGTGAATCTAAAAATCAAGTGAATAAAAAACTTGATGAACAGAATAAACTGGTGGATATAAGAGAATCAGGGGCATAAAAAAGGAATGGAATGACAATTCTTAGGAGGAAGGGGGTGTGAGGGGTGGGGGAAGAGATTGGACAAAAATCTTACACCTATGGATGAGGACAATGGCTGGGGGTAAAGGCATGGGGTGGGGGTGGAGAATCAGGTGGAGGAGAGCTATGGGGGGAAAAAAAGAGGAACATCTATAATAAACTGAACAATAAAGAGTTATTTAAAAAAAATCTGATTGATAATCTATAGAGAGACCTTATAGAAATAAACCCTTAACTAAACTCATTTTAAAAACTGTGACTAGGCCCTTGTCAAGGATATAAGAATTGAATAAATTTACCATATAATTAACTAAAATGTATTAATTTGGAAAATGTAGTTTTCAGTATGTATCTTTTGAAAAAATATGCACACTTCTTTTTGAATATTTTTTCTGTTTGAACTTTTCTAGCCCATTATCCATAATAAATCATTTGTTATTTTTACTGGAATGATCTTAGTCATGCATATTTTGGAAATAAGAGAATCCCATTCAATCTTGCTCAAGTTAAAAAACATATATTTTTTAAGAAAGAAATTTTACAGAAATTAAAAAAAATGGGCTTATTCAGAAGTGGGGCATTGTCAGGTAGTTACTCTGAGTCTGAAGGCTTATGGATTCTGAACTCATTTTCCTTCGGCATTCCTGTTTCTGTCTCCTCTGTCTGAGAAGATGCCTTTGCTGAAGACAGCTTGTTCTGAGCATATCTCACCATGAAGCTGACTTCTGCCCTTATTCTACAAAATCTTATTAGTACAGCGTCTAACTGTCTGACTCTCAGGGCCTTCCCTGCATATTTCCTGGAAACAGAATACAATCAATTATTTTTAAGCAATGATTATGTTCCAATCCTAACTAATTAACTGTGGTCATGAGAACAGGAATTTGCTACAAATATGGCCATCTAAATCTATCATTTCTGCTGGTACTGTTACTTTGGAATAATTCCAACTAAATGGGTCTGATATAGGCAAGAACACTTTGATTGAAAATTTTCATTTGCACTAGGAAGCTGACTGCATCAAGAGACTCTTGTCCCCAGGCTTTCCACTGGCTTCAAAGAATAGATGAATTCGACAGCCAAAGAAGAGTGAGATGTGCTTGTTTATTCTGGTTGCTTTGTTCTTGTGGAGTCAACTTGGTTTGAGAGTTAGAAGGCAGAAACTAGATTTCAAAGTTTTGAAGAATAAGGAACTATAAATAACAAGTCATGAATAATTTGGACTTTGGCTGAGAAAGAAAGAACAGAGAGAGGTTGGTAGCTTGAGTGTGACATCGATTAAGGTTGACTCTGGCTCCCAGATTAAAAAAATGAGCAGTATGGATATGTGAATATTTGGAAGGAAATAATTTGGTAAAAAGGAGAGAAAATACAAAGCAAAACTGTTGAGGAAGGGATTGGCAATGCATTTCACTCATAATTGTAGGGATTAGATTTGGAGGGGAAAAGAAGTGCCTCTCAAATGAATGCACACATAGAGGCAGTCAAATCAGGATGACATTAATTTAACTCTGAATTGCACTTATATGTTTATGGCATTGAGAGGAGTTTTTAGTTGAAGATAATTGTGATAAATTTGAAAATATTTATGAATTTTCAAACCTAATTTTTATAAGTGAATCAGTTACTGCTATTTAAGTGTCTACAGATAAGAATGGTTAGCAAAAATGTTAATGTGTTTAATGTGAGCTATAATTCCAAATTGTACATTGTTAAGTTATGGAGGATTTTGAACACATATGAGGGACTAAATGGACTTAATTAACAAAAATCTATTTTGTGGAAATCTGAAGGTTCAAATGGTAGGTCACTAATTTTAACAGTGTTTAGCAAAACAAAATGAATTTTACCTAATGAAAAGACTAGGGTATTAGCTCTTAATAAAACATGGTGACTTTCACTTGTCTTTGTCTACAGACTTCTAAATCCATGCCTATATCTTAGAGAGAAAGGGACTGGAAGTGAAATTACAATGAACTCTGTGATGCCTTGATACCCCAAAAGCACTGTAATATGCTTTTCTAATATCATGTGAACCATAATCAAAAATGTATGTTTATTCTGATTCTCTGAAGATTAGTACAAAATTTCACAGCTTCAAGTCAATAGAAGAGAATTATTGAGGAGAGTTGAGCCTGTTATTGAGGTAGAAAGATGACAAAGTGGGTAGAGCCTTCCCTGACAGTTGCAGCTCTGTTTGTGAAGCAGGAGGATGCCCTCAGTGTCTTCTGGTACCCTGTGGGACAGAGTATGAATCAATGGCAGCATGGAGTGAGAGCAGTACCTGGCAGAGTGGCACTAACCCTGAGCTCACTGAGTACATATAGGGCATCCTCTTGGAATTCTCAGAAATAATTCACAGGACATTGTAGTGGCTGAAGATCAAAAGGTAAAAGTAATGAGTCAAAAAGCAAAAACAAAAATGAGTTTTAATATTGACTTTTCAGGTATGTAGCATATCATTTAGTCATATTAAAGTACTTATATCCAGAATGTGACAAAGCATTTCAATAGTATTTTATTTAATGGACAGGAGTGAATCAAGCACTAGGGATCTTCTGATTATTAACCACCCAAAACTCTCAAAGGTATCATGTATGAGTAGATAAGCTTATGCTTTTCATTATATACACATGGACATTGTCAATTACAACCACACCCCTCAATATTAACAAATCCCCTACAATGCTACATTGTGCTCTTTCTTTGTTGTTATGTAAAATACATATTTCACATGTGTATGCACAAATCCTATATAATAAAGAGGTAATATGCAAATTGACCCTCATGCCCTTGCACAATATGGCCACCCCATGTGGTCAAAGATAGCCACCACAAGATGTCTGGCAGGGAAGGGTAGTTTTGGGTGTTCAAGCCAGCATAGGAAGGCAGTCAGGGGTGACCAGGATGACAGGAAAGGGCAGTTGGTGGTGATTGGACCTGCAGGGGAGCGCAGTTGGGGGCAATCAGGCTGGCAGAGGAGCAGTTAGGTGTTGATAAGATTGGCAAGGGAGTAGTTAGGGAGTAATCAGGCTGTCAAGCAGGCAAGTGGTTGGGAGCCAGCAGTCCCAGATTGTGAGAGGGTACATGCTAGGCTATGGGGATCAGGCCTAAACCAATCCCCCAAGGGGTCCCAGATTGGAGAGGGTGTATGCTGGGCTGAGGGACAGCCCCCCAATGCATATATTTTGTGCACTGGGCCTCAAATCTATAATAATAAAAGCATAATATGCAAATTGACCAAAACACTGAACAGCAGAACGTCCACCCAGATGACCTTCAAAACAACCATGCTATGACACCCACTGGTGCAGCCAGGCCAGCCAAGGAGAGTATGATGCTATTCGTCAGTGGTCTGGCCATCACCCCATGATTGCCCTGCATAGGGAGGCCCAGGCCAGTGGCTGGTGGGGCAATCAATCAATCGGGAGGCTCCATGTTCACCCCAAAGACCAGCAGGCTGCAGTGGGTGGATGGAGCCTCCCTCAGTGGGGTGCAATTGATGACTATACAGAAGGACACCCAGGATATCCCACGGTGGTGCTGTGGTGGATGAGTTGGGCCTCTCTCTGCAGGGGTGATCCAATGCGGAGACCTAGCTGGGTGGGTGGAGCCTACCTCTTTGGGGTGATCTATTCAGGGGCTCCTATGCTGTGAAAGGGCACAGGCTTGGCTGAGGGATCCCCCTACCCCTAAGTGCACAAATTTCTTGCACCAGGCCTCTAGTACATGTATAAGTCCTTACATTCCATATAAATTATTTTATACCAAGTAACATGATACATAATTAATATTGAAAATATTAATTCAATATTAAAAACTAGTTTTAAGAAGAATAATAAAAGCCTTATTAATTCTAAATTTCTTACTGTAAGATTGTTGGAAAAGATTCTTAATTTCCTCAATACATGTAGCTTTTTAAAACTATGAAATTCAAGGCTATCTCTACCACTATGATTTTTTTTTCAATAATGCTACTTCTTGCTTGCCCATCTTTACCCTAATATAGTCCTACTTTGTGCAAAAATAAAATGAGAGAGGGTAAATGCTACTGTAGACCTCATGGGGTTGTCTAAAGCTAATAATAATGGCTCTAATGAGCCATCTGGGTGTTGCTTACACCTCAGTCACAGACTCTACAGAGTGGTGAAAGAAAACACTGAGAGTGTGGACTCTCAGAGGAATAAGCCATATTAGGAGGTTAGTGGAGAGCGAAGGAAAATTCTTATAAGTGAGGCACCAGATTAAGTTGCTGAGATGGTTACTGAAGCATTTGTCGAAGTAAATACATGTGATGAATGGCTGACATAAGGATTAAAGCTTCGTATTAGATCATAACCCTAAAGTATCCAAGGTTTTTGACCAACCTCCAGCTCCTTAAAGGAAGTAAATTGCCAAACTATGATATTTCCTAATTATTCAATGAATACCACAACTCCCTATTATTCAAATAATAAACTTTTAAGACTCACAAGAATTCTTAGGATGTATTTCTAGAAGTGGGATGGCTGGTACAAATGGTAGTTCTGCTTTGAAATTTTTAGGAAATTTTTACACAGTAGCATTTCCACCAGCAGTGTAATGGGGTTCTCTTTTCTCAATACACTTGCCAGCACTTGTTGCTTGTTGATTATTGAAGGTAACCATTCTGGCAGGTATGAGGTGATACTTAATTGTAGTTCTAATTTGCATCGCTCTGATAATTAGTGATGTTAAGCATTTTTTTCACACATCTATTAGCCATTTGTATGTCTTCTTCAGAGAAATATTTATTCAGGTTCTTTTCCCATTTTATAATTGGATTGTTTTTATTCTGGTGTTGAGTTATTTAAATTCTTTATATATTTAGGAAATTAACTCTGTTAAATTTAAAAAAAATAAAGAGAGGAAGGAAAAGAGAAAAAGGAGAGATAGATAGAGAAAGATCATACTTGCTCTAAATGGGGACTGAATCCATAATCTATGCATGTACCGTGACTGAGAATCAAACCCACAACCATTTGATATATGGGACAATGCTCCAACCAACTGACCTATGCTTCCTTCTAGTATGTTTATAATTTTATAACTTATATTTAAGTCTTTTATGTATTTTTATTTTATTCTTCTATATGGTGTAAATTGATGTTCTAGTTTCATATATATATATATATATATATATATATATATATATATATATTTTTTTTTTTGCATGTGCCTATCCAATTTTCCCAACATCATTTGTTGCAGAGACTGTTTTTATTCCATTGAATGCTCTTGAGTAGATTTCTGGTCTCTTTGTTCTGTTCCATCTATGTACCTGTTTTTGTGCCAGTACTATGCTGTTTTTATTACAATGGTTTTGTAGTATAGTTGGATATTCAGTATTGTGATCCCTCCAATTTTATTCTTTTTTCTCAAGACTGCTGAAGCTATTGGGGTCTTTTATAGTTACATATAAAATTTTGGAATATCCCAAAACACCCATCAGAAAGAATGTATGCAACTTTATTCTCATAGCATCATTATTTACAATAGCCAAGATCAGTAAACAACCCACATGGCCATAAATAGAAAAGTGGATAAAAAGATGTGGTACATTTACACACTGAAATGCTATATTACATAACTGTAAAAAGAAGAAACTCTTACCCTTATAGTAGCATGGATGGAACTGGAGATTGTATTATGCTAAGTGAAATAAGCCTGTAAGAAAAAGACAAATACCATATAATCTCCCTTATATGTGGAATCTAATGAACAAAATAAACTCACAAACAAAATAGGATCAGAGGCATGGATACGTAGAACAGACTGATAGATCTCCAAAGGGAAGGGGGAAGAGATTACCAAAGAACATATATTCATATATGCATAGCCCATGGACACAGACAACAATGTAGTGAATGGAGGGCAGGAGTTTGATGGAGGGGAGCAGAGGAGGGAAATAGTGGCCCTCTGTAATAGTGTCAGTAATAAAAATTAATAAATAAAGATCCACAGGAAAATTCCAATATTTTTCATGGTAAACTCACATGGGGAAAGTCTTGCTAAATACAAGAAGCTAAAAATAATAAAAATAAGAAAAAGATAAATTTAATAAAATCATAATTTTAATGAGATCAAGATGTTTTCACTCGGGCTGGAGTGTCATCCTTTAAATCAAAAAGTGGCAGGTTCAATCTCTGGTCAGGGCACAAACCCAAGTTGTGGATTCGGGTGCATGCTGGGAGGCAATGTCTGTCTCTCTCTCTCTCTCTCTCTCTCTCTCTCTCTCTCTCTCTCTCTCTCTCTCTCCTTCCATCTCTCCCCCTCTCCTTCACCCTCTCCCTTTATCTCTCAAAAATAAAGTTTAAAGAGATCAAACTTTTTTGAACAATTTATTTACTTTGAGTTACGTGTGTTTTTTACTAATCATGGGACTGAGCAGGTCTCAATCCATTTACTCGTTTAGGATTTGTATAGGTTTTGCTTCACATCTGACAATTTTTTTTTGGATTTAATAAATTATATTTATTGGCATAGATAACTGAATCAATCCTAAAACATTGTGAATTTAAGTGTGGTTTAATCAAGTCATTCTCCTTGTCACCAAGATTCTAGGTCTGTTTCTTTGTGATTTATTGTGCTCTCTTAATGTAGCAATCTCATTCTTATGCTAGTCTTACTATAATAGCAAAATAATTGCAGTACTTCACTTTCTTTTCTAAATCAACATACTTGAAGGAAGTGTGCATTCCTTGTCCATGAAAAACAAGCTAAAGTTCTGAGGTGCACTCTATTTGAACCTTACTAAGTCTCCTACCCACCTCTCAGCGTGACCACTACACTAGAACAAACTAATTCATTTAGTCTAGTTCTCAAGCTTTACTTTGCTGTTTATGTGAAGTCGATTCCCCATCATGGCTCCTCAAGGTGCATGATAGATGCTGAAGGGAAAACCAAAAATTCACACATTATTCTTAAAATTTGTTCACCCAGTGAAATTCACCTTCAGCATGAAACACTTAAAAGAACTGGCCAAGGAGGGATCAATATCATTACTCTGACCTCTTTTTCTCTTTGCACTAAAGCAATTATGCTAAACTTTCAGTGATATATTTATTAGATATTTCACTCTTGAAGAAAATAAGTAAACCTTAGCCCTTGCAAAGTGGCTTCACTACTCAGCTTTCAAATCTGAAATAATATGTGCAGATCACAATTACCTCCCCTTATTTGATGTTCCTTTTACCTTCTAATCTTATTACATCAATTTGCTTCTAGTATTTCTGAAGATATTCCTTAAAATAAATGTGCATATAAAATTAAAAAAAAACACAAAATAGGTAACCAGAAGAGACAAGAAATCAATTTGTTTAAAGTTCATTTTTTTTTCTTTCTTTCTGATTCTTGCAGCATAATTTCTTTCACCCTCTGGAATTTAGACTATTTGCATAGGTCGCTCCACATTTTGTGTTTAACAAAATATTATTGCAGGATTTCATTTTACTTATTTCAACAAAATGGTTCACTTTCATTCCCGGCACTTTCTATGAACATCAGTTCTGCTGTTGTGAAGATACTGACCTATTTTATCGCTGACCCAAATCTGGGCAGGTTAGAACTTAAGTAGCGATGATGTGATGATGTGGTGTTAATGGAGCCGGTTTCCATATTTATTATGGAAAGATCCAAGGTGGCTTGGCCACATGGACCATATTGTTCCTGTGCTACTCTGTACCATATGGAGGGTTTACATTTGCATTTTAACCTAATCAAACATCAAATATTAATATAATCAAGAAGGGTCTTAATATTTTGAGAGCACTGTGAATTTTAATTTCCAAAAATGAATAATGGACTTGGCTAAGTTATAAAATTTATATATAATCATATCTCTGGGCTTTTTCTGGCTTATTCTGTGCTTATCCTGAAAGTAATTAATATGTTTTAAATTACAGATGTGCATAAAATAGCAAAGAAAAATAGTCCCAGGTTACAGGTTTTACTAAAATCTCTAGAGGCTCAGTGCACAAAATTTGTGCACTAGAGGGGGTGTCCCTCAGCCTGGCCTGTATCCTCTCACAGTCTGGGACCTCTCAGGGGATGTCAGCCTGCCAGCGTAGACCTGCAACTCATGGGTATTGGGCCTAAGCCACCTCTTGCCGTCCAGAACCCACTGCTTTTTACTGCTCTGCTCATTGTTCCTCAGCGTTTTCATAGAGGTGGGAGAGGCTCCACACACTGCCACTACACTCATGAGCTGTGAGCCCAGCTTCTGGCTGAGTGGTGCTCCCCCTGTGGGAACACACTGATCACCATGGGGCAGCTCCTGTTTTGAGCATCTGCCCCTGGAGGTTAGTGTGCATAATAGCAACCAGTTATTCTGGTCATTCTGCTGTAATAGTCACTTAGGCTTTTATTATATAGACTAGAGGCCTGGTACACAAAATTTGTGTATAGTTGGGGTCCATAGGCTGGTGATCAGGGCTGATCAGGGCAAGGCTGATCAGGGTCAGAAGGCTCTGGTGGGTCAGGGAAGGAGGAGATTGTCACCAGGCCAGGGAAGGAAGGAATAGACACCACACGCCAATGCTGCCCTTGGCACCCCTGTGGTTCCTCGCCTCCCACCTCCTCCTTTCCTCGGTGCCATGCTGCCATGGGGGGCCTGCTGGCTAGGAGGTATGGGGGAATGGGCCAGAGGAGGTTTCAATTCCCAGTTTGTAGGCAGCCAATCAATGATTCTCTATCACCATGGATGTTTTTATCTCTATTTCCCTTTCTGAAATCAAGCAAATATACAGTGTGGCCAGATTATTATGATTTCTGAATATATAATTGGCCACTCAGTGTATATCTTATACAATAAATGGCTAATATGCAAACTATCCCCTAGACCAGGAGTTTGACAAGCAGGCAGGCTGGCCAACCACCATGTCCCCTCCCCCTGGTCAAGCTGGCCAGACCCAACCCATGCATGAATTCATGCACTGGGCCTCTAATATATATATATAGTGAGCAGCCAGATTATTATGAGTTCAGAGATCATAATAATATGACTTTTTTTTTCAGCTTATATTTTATTGGAAAGGAAGCTCTAGACTTGCAGTTCCTGGGATCCCTGGGCCATAGCCTGTGCCTCCAGGCCTCACTGTGCACCTTCCCCCTTCTCTTGTGTTGAGTGTGCATCATAGTGACTGGGCAACCAATTGCTCTGGTCATTACGCTGTTATGGTCACTGGGATTTTATTATATGGACTAGAGGCCTGGTGCATGAAATTCATGCCTGAAGGGGTGTGACCCTCAGCACAGCCTTCACCCTCTCCAATCTGGGACCCCTCAAGAGATGTCCCTCTCACAATCCAAGACTGCTGGCTCCCAACTGCTCACCTGTCTGCCTTCCTGATTGCCCCTAAGCACTTCTGCCTGCCCTCTTGATCACCCCCTAACCACACCTCTGCCATTCTGATTGAGGCCTAACTGCTCCCCTGCCAGCCTGTTTGCCCCTAACTGCCCTCCCCTGCAGGCTTGATCACCTCCACCTGCCCTCTCTTGCAGACTTGGCCCCCCCAACTGCCCCTCCCTGCTGCCATCTTATGGGGGCCACCTTGTATTCACATGGGGGCAGCCAGTTTTTACAACATGGGCACAGCCATCTTGTGTGTTGGAGTGATGGTCAATTTGCATTTTACTTTTTTATTAGATAGGATAGGGGCCTGGTGCATGGGTGGGGGCCAGCTGGTGTGCACTGAAGGGTGTCCCAGTTCAGGGTGGAGGTTTCATTGGGACATAGGGTGACCTGTGTGAGGGCCCTGTGGTGGTTTTCAGGTTGGCCACATCCCCCTTACCCAAGTGGAGTATCCCGTATCTGGGACTTATCTTCTATAATTGAAACTTTGTAGCCTTGAGTGGAGGCCTGGGCCTGGCAGGGTGTGCGGAAAGCTTGGCTTCATCCATTGCCAGGGAAACCCATGCCTCCTGCTCTTTCTGTGGTCGCAGCCATCTTGGTTGGTTTAATTTTCATACTCATTCCGATTTGGCTGGTGGGCTTGGCTTATGGGTGTAGCGGAGGCCTGGTGATGCCAACCACCCCCTGTTCCCCATTTGCCATTAGGAGATCAGAGCCTGCAGGCCATGGTAAGGGACTGAGAGGTTGGCCTGAAGGCCCTGATCAGGAAATTGGAACCTGCAGGCTGGGGACAGCTCCTGCATTGAGCATTGACTGGTTGTTCTGCCATTTGGTCAATTTGCATATTACCCTTTTATTATATAGGATGATAAACATGTCTGCATGGTAAACAGGATTAGAATAATGTAATCAAATATAAGACATTTAGTTTCCACTTTGGCTAGTGCAAAAATTAAAATAAAGAAAGCTATTGGTCTCTGAAATTTAATATATATATATATGTGTGTGTGTGTGTGTGTGTGTGTGTGTGTGTGTGTGTGTGTCAAATAATACTAATATGAAAAAAAGCAGCAAACATTGATTCTAGAGGCAAATTCACCTGAACTTAGTAAGTATGAGTGTATGAGTATAATTTCTGGAGTCAATGAACTAGATGACTAAATTAATTTGCCCACCGAATGACTGTGAGGATTTTACTTAATCTCAATGGACTTCCATTTTCCTAATCATATCAATTTCACAGGACTGTCCTTGATATAACAAAAGAATGTAATAAGCACTAGCTTATTAATGCCTTAGGTCATGGATGTTAAGAAGGAAATTTCAGTTTTAGGTAGTCTGTATTCATTGAATAACAATTACACTAGAATTTAATTTTCTCTGTTTTCACAAATATTTAGGACTCGAAGCATAACTCTTATTTTGCTGTTATTTTATCTGCCAAACCTAATAATTTTTAGTGCTGAAATCTTTTGCTTGATTCTAAAATTAGGTGAATAGTTTATTTAAAATAATATACTTGAACATTAACCTAGTTTTGTTTTTGTTTATTGTTTTTTGTTTTTTATATCAGAGGAGATAACCAACTTAAGCTGGTTATCAGCTCATATCTCAAATATTATTAAACATACATGATGTAACCTTGAATTCAAATTACAAAAGGACCAGTCACTTTTTGTACTGTCTCCTTCTCCCCATAGGCTATCTTTCACTTTGTCAATATTATGAAATAATCTCAATAATGATAGGCTAACCGCTCCACTGGTATATTGAATGCAACTTTTGAAATGCCAAGTAATGGCATTCTAAGATGCTTCATTAAGTCCAGGAGATGTGATGACAGTAGCCTTTTTATTACTATAGATATGGTTGCAACAATACATAAGGAACATGTTGAAGATATGGAAAATATGCTCAAAATAAATTTGATACTAAATTTCCACTAAGGTAAGAATTTTAATAGCTGTTCAAATTAATTTGTATTTTTTATAAGGATTTCTGACAATAGCTTCAAACAAAATTGGTTTTAAAAATTTCAGCTGGTTTTATTTGTGCTGGTATAGTCTCTATATGGTTCATTCGAAAGAGTTCAAAGAATATTGAGAGTGAATGTATAATTTCATTCAAATTATTTTATTATTATTTTAACTCATGAATCAGTTCTAAAAAGATGTGCAATAACATTCAGTTTAATAAATATAAATGTCAAAAAGGTAAAATTCTTATTGAGTGACCCAATTCAAAATCAAATTATTGTGTATTTTCAAAATCAGAGATTAGACATATTTTATATTCCATGTGTCCAATGTAAGGAAAATAATTCTTTACTAGAGTATGTCATACATTGTATATTTTTTATTTGCACAATAAAAAAGTCATCATTTTTAATTAATGAATTGTCAGTAGACATAATTTAACTAATTCATTCAAAATTATAAATATTTAAAATATTATAACCAGATACAAATTTATTTTCATTACTGCATAATAATGCAAAGAATTGTCCCCTCAAATTTTGCTTGAATGAGAAAATATTTTAATGTATATTTTCTTAGTTCTCTTAGAAATTCATTTTAAGGAATACATGAATAAAATAATGTTTTATCTTTTTTATCAGATTAATGGAATTTACAGTGGACCTGAGTGTATTATTAAGGGTTTACAAATATTATAGTTTGATGAAATTAGAATAGGCTTAGTGGTGAAGATGAGTGATGTTACTTATACTATCTAATAAAAGTATAATATGCAAATTGACTGTCACTCCAACACACAAGATGGCTGCACACCTGTGGACACAAGATGGGTGCCACAAGATAGCCAGCAGGGGAGGGCAGGTGGGGGGGGGGACTAGGCCTGTAGGGGAGGACAGTTGGGGAGGACCAGACGAGCAGGGGAGAGAAGTTAGGGGCAATGAGACAGGCAGGGGAGGGCAATTAGGGGCAATCAGACTGGTGGGTGAGCAGTTAGGCATCAATCAGGCTGGCAGGGGAGTTGTTAGGGGTGATCAAGCTGGCAGTCAGAAGGGGTTACAGGCAATCAGGAAAGCAGGCAGGCGAGCAGTTGGGAGCCAGCAATCCTGGATTGTGAGAGGGATGTCCCAGATTGGAGAGGGTGCAGCTGGGCTGAGAGACATACAGCCCTGTGCATGAATTTTGTACACTGGGCCTCTAGTCTGTATATATAAAAGGCTAAATGTCCATCCATCCGACTGATAGCTATGATGCACACTGACCACCAGGGGGCAATTGCTCAATGCAGAAGTTTCCATGACACACACTGGCAATTTAAAAATAAATGGCACCACTGACCTGTGCTGAGAAACTGACACTGGACTTCCCCCAAGTGGGACACAGGCCCTATCACCACCCCTGAGAGATACCCTACCAAATTTCAGCCAACACTGCCAAGACCACATGGCACAAAATGTGGCCCACAGCCCAGCCAAGCCCAGAAACGGTTGCTGTGGGCACCAGATAATGACGTCACATAGCAACACCCGGCTTCTTCTCCCTAGCAACTATACTCTTTGGAGTTTTTCAGCCCAAGAACACAACTTACTTTATAGCCAGGTGCAAACATTTCACAATTTAACCAAATGTTTGTGAAGTGTTTTCATATGCCTCATCTATTTGATCCTCACAGAAGTACTGGAGTAGGTAGATAGGAGACTGGGTAGAATCCTCTTTTCTTTTCATTAGCAAGATGCAAATAATGCTATTAAAATATTTCTTCTAATTAATTTTCTTTCCATGTGCACAAATCCATGCACTGGGATACTAATTTAATCATAATACCTAAACAAGTTATGTAACTAAAAGGTATTTTTCTTATCTGAAAAATGTGGATAATCTCTCTGGCTTATTTCACAGAGTTGTTATGAATATAAAGTAAACCAAATATTTGCAATGTCGTTTGAAATATTAGAGAATTGAATGTAAAAGTAGGGAATTGCAACCCACTCACCATTCTTTTGACATTGTGTCTGTAAGTGCTGACTCTAACTAATATGTAACTTAGAGATAAATAACATATTTGTATAAGAATCCTAGGAACTAACTTCAGAATACACAGATTCCTACTCTTAGTCTTCCCAGTTCAGGGAGATTTGCTGACATTCAACCTTAACTAGGGTGATGTAGAACCAGAATGACAAAGATCAGGATGACCCACGCCAGGCCATCACTTGACCAATTCTAAGATCCTTATCAGAATGGACTGTGTTAGTCTGCATGTGGAGAACTTTTCAACCCCACACCTTAATTTCATAGGTCTGTTCCTTTCCCCTTCTTAAAAAAACAACTGCCTGCACTGAGGAGGAAAATGGGCATTGCAACAAGAGTCTACCATCTTGCCTGGCCAGCTGGCTCAGTGGTTAAGTGTTGACCAGGAGGTCAGGGTTTGATTTCCAGTCAGCGCCCATGCCTGGGTGGTGGGCTCCATCCCCAGTGGGGGCCATGCAGGAGGCAGCTGGTCAGTGATTCTCTCTCAATGATCTTTCTATCTCTCCCTCTCCCTTCCTCTGTTTGAAATCAATAAAAAAACATATTAAAAAAGAGTACCCTGTATACTCAGGTGTCTGTCACTTGAGTAAATCACTTTCTTTTTTCATCAACATCTGTCTTATGAGTTTGGCTTTTGTGGTGGCAGGCAGTCAAATCTTGGTTCTCGTTACATGAAGATATTAAAATATAGTTGCCTACGATTGACCCGATTAGTTTTCATAAGGGCACAAAATATATCCAACTTTATTTTTTAATGCTTATAACCATTCTCTTTGACATTATGAATCAAACTTGGTGAATTTAGGGTTGGCCTATTATGGTTATCACTATCATTTTCCATTTCTACTACTTATGGAACATTTAGCCTGAATCCAGTTCAGTTTATATTAAAGTTTGTCCTCAATTGCTTTCAGAAGGAAGGCAGCTGAAGCTTATCTAGAAGAAAACCTGGGGCAGTTCAGTACTGTTGCATTCTTGGCAAGTTAGAGGCATATCTAATTTCAAATTTTAGGCATGTATAAGGAAGAAGGGTGTCTGATGGAGATTCACAGTAGTTGAATTATCAGAAAAGAGACTATAAGCATGGCATTTTGATGCTTCATTTACAAAACAAGCTGTTTCTTATTGATATATTAAGGAAGTCACTTCAGCTGTGTACTCCGGATTTTAAAGCATAAATTTAAGTTCAAATGTGCAGCGTGCTGTATGATAAAGTTAAAATCACAATGGACTTAGCCCAGAACATCTGTTCTTCCTGCCAATATCCCAAAAGACATACCCTTTGGTCTGTTGTTTTTAGATGGCAACAGACCATGGATGGTAATGACATTTTAACATAAACAAAACCACTCTCTTGGGAAATTTGACACCACCCATTCTTTTTAAATAATTCATTTAAATCAACTAAGTTAAATGTATTTATCAAGGGTGTACTATGAATTTAGGAGTTCTGAAACTCTAGGGTATTTTTATGTCCGCATTATAAAAGTGATGCCTGGATCACATCTTGCCAGTTTAAAACTCTGAAAGTTTAAGCAGGGCTAACTTCAAACATTTGGCAAGAAATAATATTTTTGTATTGTTTCACAATCTTACAAAATGTCTAACAAAGCACAAATTGAACAGATTGAAACCTCTTTGGTCCTGGAAATTAAATATTGCTGTGGTTATAAATTAAAAAATTTTAAAACATTAATTAAATATGTAAGCTATCAAGATTCATTAATTCCCATGGAGCAATAATTCTATGGCCTTCATTTAGGAAAAGCAAGCTGATTTATGCCTTTTCATATGAATGTTTTGGATGTTTGTAGGCATAGCCTGCATCTCTACTATGCTTTGATCACTATTTACCATAATGTTCCTAGGAATAACAATAATATTTATTATAAGTTGAATAATCTTTAACCTGAACTAACATAGACTTAATTGTACTTTGAGGAAAAGAACTTTTCTAGCACTGTAGGCAAATTTATTTTATTCATTACATTTACATGCAAAATCTAGATTAATTTACTTGGATAATTGAGGCCTCAAGCTCAAGTATTTCATTAACTACTCAGATAATTTAGGCAATTTTTAATTTCTATTTTATCCTTGGATTATCTTGATAATTGCTTCTTCTTCACTTGATTTTCTTTTATTTTTTTTTGGGGGGGTGGATAGAGTAGAAAAATCCCTCAGTATTGTTTAAGTAGTTTTTTATTATTTTGCACAAAAAGTCTTTTTGGCATCATATATAATAGATATATTATATATGTACATTTAATGACTTATCTTTAGTTACCTGCTTCCTTTCAATGTATATATATCTTACATAAAAATAGATGTGTATTACATTACATTGTATTACATATACATGTGTATATACTCATATATGTACATACATATAATTTTTTTTCAGTTGGAAGTATTTTATCTTTATTGGATTCAACAACCCCACTGATGTCCCTATTAGCTAATCTTATAATCACTATTAGCTAATATTATATTCACCATTAAATGCATTACACCATGCACTTTGAATGATCACATGGTTGGTGTGAAGAATGGTGATCCTATACAGCAGATTGGTAAGAAACCACTGACAAAGCAGTGAGTTACTTTTATATGGCACTCATTTGAGGGTAAACCACTGGAACAACAAGGACTAAATATCAGAAGGCTTCTAACAAGCCTCCCAGGGACACTATTGGTGGAACTGACTGTGTTAATGAATCTGAAATGTTTGTGTGACTGGGCACTTTACTTCTTATTTTTTCCAGAAACTATTTCTAGCTTTTTTTTCTCTTTTCTTTTTCAAAAGGACCATGCTTTGTCTTAAGACCTCTTTTCTCTTATCAATCCAGATCTTTTAAAGGTTTTGCTATCATATGATATTACTCCTTACAATTTCTTGTCCTTATCATCTACATTAAAGTTTTAACTCCACAGTATCATTGTCTCTCTTTTTTGTTCTTTTATTATTTTGGAGGTTTTTGTATACTTGGTAAAGACTCAACGTACCCCTTAGATTCTTGTATTTCTGTCTTCCTCATTTACGTTGATGTTTTTCCCCTCTCTTCTTCTACTATACTTTCCAAAGATGGAGATCTGGGCTAGCATTGCCCAACAGAATTTTCAGCATTGATGGAGTTGAATTATCTCTGAACGGTCCAGTCTAATAACCATTAGCTACATGTGACTATTGTTCACTCAGATTGTTGTTAGTGCAACTGAGGGAATATATTTATAATTGTGTAATTTTAATAAATTAACATCCTATACCTCCACTACACCCACAAGCCATGTTCATCAGAATGCCAACCAGCCAATCAGAGCGAGTATGAAAATTAACCCAATCAAGTATGCTATGGCTACAGAGAGAGCAGGAGGGAGGCTTGGGTTGCCCTTGGCAATTGAGGAAGCAAAGCTTTCTGCAATCTCTGGTGGGCCCAGGCCTCCACTTAAGGCAACAAAGTTTCAATGGCTATAGGAACAGAAGGCTTGGCTCCACTTCAGGCTACAAAGATTCAACTGTAGAAAATAAATAAATCCCAGATACCAGGCCTCCACTTGGGTCACAAGGGGGCCTGGCTGGCCTTAAAACCCTCACAGGCCCCTAGCACAGGCCACTCTATGCCCCAAGAGAACACCCATCCTGGTCCAGGACACCCTTCAGGGCAAACCAGCTGGCCCCAATCCATGCACAAAGCCTCAATCCTATCTAATAAAAGAGTAATATGCAGATTGACCATCGCTCCAACACACAAGATGACTGACCATATGTGGTCAAAAGATTCTGACCCCATGTGGACACGAGATGGCCACCACAAGATGCCAGCAGAGGAGGGCAGGTGGCAGGGACCAGGCCTGCAAGGGAGGGGAGTTGTGGGCAATCAGGTCTCCAAGGGAGGACCATTGGGGGTGATCAAGTCTGCAGGGGAGGGCAGTTAGGGGTGACCAGACTGGCAGAGGAGGGAAGTTGGGGGTGATGGGGCCTGCAGGAAAGGGCTGTTGTGGGGAACCCAGGCCTGCAAGGGAGGGCAGTTAGGGATGACCAGGCCCACAGGCGAGGGAAGTTAGGGGCAAACAGGATGGCAGGAGAGCAGTCAGGGGGTGATCAGACTGGCAGGGGAGTGGTTAGGGGGTGATCAGGCTGGCATGCAGAAGCAGTTAGGGACAATCAGAAAGGAAGGCAGGTGAGCAGCTGAAAGCCAGCAGTCTTGGATTGTGAGAGGGATGTCCTACTGCCCATTTAGGCCCGATCCTACCTAAATGGGCAGTCGGACATCCCTCAAGGGGTTCCAAATTGGAAAGGGAGCAGGCTGGGCTGAAGGACAACACTCCTGTCCCTGTGCATAAATTTCTTGCACCAGGCCTCTAGTACTATATAGTAAAAGCCTAATATGCAAATTGTCCCCTCAACTGGAAGTTTAACTGGGCATTTGACAAACTGCTTATGGCCCATCCCCTTGGCCGCCTTGTCCTAGCAGTGGCAGCAGGCAGTCAGGGGAAGAAAGGCCCCAGCCAGCAGCCAGCAGCTCCTAGGCACTCTACCCCTGCACAAATTTTGTGCACTGAGCCTCTAATTCAAATTATTATAGTCAAAGTAATTTATAGTTATCATATTGTACTGTGCAATTTTTTAATTTGCTATCACTATTTATTGTATAAGATGCAAAATCACAATACAAATGATATGCACTTGGCCCATTATATATAATTCATATTATAAAAATAATATATTCTCATCATTCATAATATATTTACTTAAATATGTTTTCAAATGTAACAAGTACTCTAGGCCTTTGCCCTTATTTGCTTTATAGTTATGTGCCTCTTTTCCCAGTCTTCATATTATTATACATTATTATAATGACTCTGTTGCTCCATATTCCTGCTGTCATACTCCACAGGTAAAGTTATAACCTCTAACCCACTTATTGCACATTTCATAGGAGAAGAGGACAAACTAAATGGCCTGAAAGAAAGAAAATATAGATGTGCTGACTTGTCTCACTTTAAATTTAGCACCATGCATTTCTCTATACTATTCTTACCATTTGCAGCAACCTGGATGGAACTGGAGTCCCTTATGCTAAGTGAAATAAGCCAGTCAATGAAGGAGAAACACCACATGATCTCACTCATTTGTGGATAATAAAGAACATTATAAACTGATGAACAAAAGGATAGATACAGAGGCAGTAAAGCATCAGAAAGGCTGTCAAATTGCCGCAGGAAGGTTAAGGAGAGGTGGGGTAGATAAGAGATCAACCAAGGACTTGTATGCATGCATATAAGCATAACCAATGAACACAAGACACTGAGGGGTTAGGGTATGCCTGGGAGAAGGGTGGCAATGGGAAGATATGTATACATGTAACACATTAATAAAAAAAAAAGAAAAAAAATATTTAAAAAAATCTTATTCTGCTTTTCTAATTATTCATGATCCTCCTCTTCAAAATGACCATTTCATGCCATATATTGTCTCATATATAAACATCCCCTATTCCACCCTCAATGATACTGGATGAAATTGTCTAATATTTCACTTAGAAAATAAGAGATATTGGCCTTAAAAAAATTATTTCCTATCTATGTCTTTTTTAATGTCCCCACAGTCTTGTTGAATGAACTTTATTTTCTTCTAACATATAAAAGAAAATGAGTTTCAAACTTAAAGATTTTGTACTTATTGTTCTCTCTCTCATCTAAAAAAAATTTAATTAACTCCTTACTGTTATTCATGTTTTACCTTCAAAGGACATCTCCTCTGTGAGGACTTCCTTAACCAGATTATATATTACCTCTTTCTACTGACATTAACAATATTTATCCCATTTTTCTGTTTTATTGTCTTTATAGAATAAGGGCCCAATATAATTACCTTGTCTATTTGTTTATTTGTATAATGTCTATCTTCCCTGTGACACAAATTAATTTTATTTTGAGCATGAGTATTGCTGTGTTTTAATCACTTTATTTTCAGTATCTAGAATAATGCCTGAAATATTGGACAGTTCTAAAATTTTGTTGAATTGACATGTAAATGAAGAGATGAAATACAATAAATTGTTATTTTATATTCAACCAAGATACCATCTCCTCTTGAATTTTTTATTATTTTCTATCCATATTCTCAGATCTAGAAAAAGTGTCCCTCCTCTGTGTTCTTATAGAAATGTATAGCATGTATAGATAGTTAAATATTTCTTTTTCATGCCTTTCTATATTGTGAACTTCTGAGAAATGTTTAAAAATTATTAATCATTCTATATACAGTATCTAATACAATAACAACCTGAAGTAAGTACCTTATTAGCATATTTGTCATGAATATTAATAATTTTGGAAATCCTGGGCTATTTGTTTTTTTTGTTTGTTTTTTTTTTGCTCTTTCACTGTTGACTGTCATCAATAACAATTATAAAAATGCGTTTTCATTTTTTTATGTGTATCATAGATGTCTCCTTTGACATTCATCTCTATTGTTTACTTGACATTACCTCATCAAACATAACCCTTCTATAGAATTCCTTTTATTAGTAAACAAACCATCAGACATTGAGCATCTTAGCAATACAATATTATTATTGACTCTTCCTTCTTTCTTGCTGTATTCATGCACTCATCAGGTCTTCACAATTCTCTCTCTAAAACTTGCAAAGCTTCTGTTCTCTCTGTCTGCACTGCCATGCTTCATGTCCAGCTATAATTTCTGGCCTGGACTTTTGAAATAACCAAACAACTAGTCCCTCTCATCTATAATTGTCCCCCATCAATCTATTGTCCAAATTACTGTTACCTGACCTATTAAAAATGGAAATCTGAGCCCAACCAGTATGGCTCAGTGGTTGAGCATTGACCTATGAACCAGGAGGTCCCAGTTCTATTCCAGGTCAGGGCACATGCCCAGGTTGTGGGCTTGATCTCCAATGGGGGGTCTTGTAAGGGGCAGCAAATCAATGATTCTCTCTCATCATTGATATTTCTCTCTCTCTCTCTCTCTCTCTCTCTCTCTCTCTCTCTCTCTCTCTCACTATCCCTTTCTCTCTGAAATCAATAAAAATATATTTTTAAAAAATATAGCCTCATCTGGTTTGGCTCAGTGGATAGAGTGTCTGCTGTGGACCAAAGGGTTCTGGGTTTGATTCCAGTCAAGGGCATATACCTTGGTTGCAGGCCTCTCCCTGGCCTGAGCCTCGGTCAGGGCTTGTGCATGAAGCAACCAATCAAATTTTCTCTCTATCTTTAACTCTCTCTTCCAGTCTTCCTAAAAATCAATGGAAAAATATCCTCAGATGAGGATTAACAAAAGATGTCTTATATTTATCACTCTATTCCTTTAAATAATCCTTTATTCCTGTTATTCCTTAGGTGTAAAGACCTATGTTTAACAGCTAACTTGAGCCTAACACACATCTACTTCTCCAGATTTGAGAGACTCCATTTTCTTACACCTATTTTTTAAAAATTTATTCCAGCCATAGAACCCAGCCTTGCTATTGCCATTTTTTTTCTCTTGATTAAGCATCTACTTGGAGGCTGTTTTCATTTCTGATATTTTCAATTGCCATTGATTATTCAGTTTTGGGATCAAGATAAAATGTTACTTTAAAAAGAAAGACTTTTTAAAAATATATATTTTTTATTGATTTTTTACAGAGAGGAAAGGAGAAAGTCAGAAACATTGATGAGAGAGAGACATTGATCAGCTGCCTCCTGCACACCCCACAGTGGAGATGTGCCCGCAAGCAAGGTACATGCTCCCAACTGGAATCAAACCTGGGACCTTTCAGTCCGCAAGCCGATGCTCTATCCACTGAGCCAAACCGGTCTCGGCAAGACTTTTTTTTTTATCCCAAATCAATTCTGTTCCCAAAATCCTATGTACTCTTATAACTCCCTGACTTTATGACTAGTGGAGTATCTAGATAAATCAGAATGATTATGTTACACTGAAAGTGACAATCTACAATGACAAATTTTTCTGTCCAACAGTTTTTCATATGCTTTTCATGAAATATATCCTTATAATTTTATGAACAAGTGTAAACCTTCTTATATTATATCCTCAAATTATTATATTACTCAGGCAGGCTAGATATCATCATCCCCATTTCCCAGGAAAGAAACTGTATTTCGAATTGCCAAGTGCTGTAATGACAGAAGTGATACTTGAAGCAGGGATTCTGATATTAACCTCACAGTATTTCTTTGGCCAACACAGCTAGCTTTGTAGGTGCAATCACACTGATATTTAAGCATATTTTTCCAGGTTCAAAGAAACAGATAAAAGTAACATGCCTATGATTTATAGTATTATTTTGTTTACATAAATTTTTGTTGTAATTAAGCGGCCTGATTTTCATTTATCTTGATACTATATTATGTTCTTGATGGTTGTTCACTCCTTTTAAGTAAAGAGAGGAAATACTTATTTTTAGGATTCTGTTTTCAAGCTGTTGCAAGAACAAATTATTTTATGCCTACAATTTATCCTATATAATAAAAGCCTAATATGCTAAGTATCTGGTTATCTGATCATCTGTTTAATCAATCAAAATGTTATAGCTAATGATATTCTTAGTCCAGTCAACCACTTACTATGATGTGCACTGACCACCAGGGGACAGATGCTT
Organism: Lasiurus cinereus; assembly: GCA_011751065.1. Lineage (NCBI taxonomy): Eukaryota > Metazoa > Chordata > Mammalia > Chiroptera > Vespertilionidae > Lasiurus > Lasiurus cinereus. The sequence continues at coordinate 43,411,081 of JAAGEH010000030.1, forward strand.
CAACTCATAGGTTAGCTTGTTGCTGGGGTCCAGCCAATCAGAATTGAACAAGACAGGCTGGGCATCCCTTAGGGAGCCCTCCTGTGGTCCCTCCCTGTCTTGTTAATCTCCTGCATTCCTCCCCAGCCCTGATCATGCATTGGTGGGGTCCCTTGGTGTGACCTGCACCCTCTTGCCATCTGGAACACCTCGGGGGATATTGGAGAGTTGGTTTCAGTCCCATCCCACAGACCTGGCCAAGGGACCCCACTGTTGCATGAATTCATGTACTGGAACTCTAGTAATATAATAATAAGCATTTCTGAAAAAACCAAAACATACATCTTATATTCACTGAAGTATTGTTTTCTTAGAAAATGATGAGCAACAAGGATTCAAGAACAATTTTACCACATATTGCTCATGAATAAATTCTCTCTTCATTGTAAAAGGCCCAATCTTTGCCCCATTATTAGGTGAAATAAACCCAAGGACAAAGGAAATAAAGAGGTAATCCTTTTGGCAATCTTGTCATGCATTTTCTGCAAAACATTCCCTGTTGTGCAGGATTGTTCAAAGCTTCACATGCTGAGTCTACCTTGCTGTGCAAAAGAACTAGCTATTTCTTGCTGAGAAATATTTTCTGAAAAGAAAAAGGAACTGAGTGGCTTGCTATATTTGCATGGCCCAAGAAGATATAGTCTGGGCAAGCTGCAGTCCATGCCTCAGTGATCCCTTGAATGCATGCACATAATATGCTCTGTGTCCTTACTGGTTGAAAGGGCTTAGCCTTGAGAAAGAAATATCTCATTTAATGTTACCCTCTTTTTTTTTTTTTACCAAAAAGCATCTATTCCTACATCAACAGTTTGTATTTTACATATTCCACTCTAAATATCTATGATTTTTTAATACTGTTAGTACTTGATGTAAAAAAACAAGTAACATTATAAAATAAAAAAATATGTAATTCATGTTATTCATAAAACAGATAATATACAATTACTGAAAGCCCTGAAGAAAGTTTCATCTTATAATATTTCCCAACCTACCAATAAAATATCAAACTTCATATGTTTAAAGGAAATATAGCTGGGGTTGGAGAGTGACCCTTTTCCACTGTTGGTCACTTTGAGAACCAAGGAAACAGACTGATATAGAAAGTACTTTTTGAAAAGATGTTGCCAGGAAAAAATGCTTTTTTTTTTCCATGTATGAGACTATGTCCATATTTTATAGTGATTGTTTTCCTTTGTTAATTGTCATGTACCCACACACTGGAAATTATATTAATGTATTAACTTATTGAGCATATTAATGTAAATAGTATAGAGAAAATATGCGTAACATGTCCACAGATTTTTATGATTGCTTTAATATATGGCTGTGATATTACTAGTATGTTATCTGGCCAAACTAGTCCATACAATATGAAATCGAAAATGTTTAAAATGTTTAAACTATTCTTCAAAGAATTTCTCTATATGTGGTATTATCAAAATTATAAAATTCAGAATTCTAAATGTCCTCTTAAAGATTACATTTTTTCTGGTATTTCATTGGGGTCAACATTTCCCAGATACATTTAGTTAGTGTGGATGGGACCTTGATTCGTCCATTAACTAGTGTCCTCTATTGGATGGCAAGTTATATATTGTTTTATTTATTTTATTTCCATATTTGGTATGTAAAATTCCAACACATATTAAGACTAATTATAAAGCATGAAAAGATAAAGCAATAAAAAAAATGAAACTAGCTTTTAAACCGAACTTTCAATAACAAGACCTCAATTTCCATAGTTGAAATTACTTTTTCCATAAGTAGCTATAATGAAACACTTTTTGAAAATACCCATGAGTAAAGGATTATCTGGCTAATAAAACATTATCATTTTGATCTTTTCATTTTTTACATTTTAGATTGAAATCACCAAGGGATATTATAAATTAAAACAAATGTTAAGAATAGCAGATACTTACTAAATGTTTGTAAAGTAAACATCTTATCTAATAAAGGCCTAATATGCAAATTGTACCCCTTGATTGAAGTACAGCTGGAAATGTGACAGCTAGACCAGTTGCTATGATGCACACTGACCACCAGGGTGCAGATGCTCCAACAGGTTGGTTAACTTGCTGTGGGTGCTGGTGGGCTGGACTGGAAAGTGAAGTGTGAGGTAAGAGCCATCAGGAAGCTCCCAGGGTTTGCCCAGAGCACCCAGGTTGGAGCTGGCTGGGGGCAGGATCCATGAGAGACTGGGTGGCATGGGAGGCTGCTACACATGATCTGAGAGCTGTGGGTTGTGCAACCCTTCGCAGCCTGTGCATAATTTGTTATCTTCAGAACTGCTTCTTTTTATTTGTTAAATTTCACTAACTACTCCAGGAGAGTGGGTAGCACCATTACAAGAGGACAGGCCAGGGATACCTGCCTGAGGCCAAGGGGTAGCCTTGGATTCCCAGGGGTGCAACAGAGAGGGAGGTGGGGCTGAGTCAGAGAAACAGAATCCAAAACTTGACAGGAAGCAGAAGGCAGTGAAGGGCAGAGGGTGACAGCTGCGGAAAAGCTCCTGGGTAGAGGCAGCTGGGAGCCCGGTAACTCTCCCACAGGACAGGTTCCACCTCCCTCACTCCTCCTCCCGAATTCCTGTCACTGCAGCTCTCCTCCGAGGCCAACTGGGTTCACACTGCACAGCTCCACACTGCAGCATGGCCTTGCACAGCCACACCAGCACTGCCTCGCCCACACTGCCTGCCCACCCTGCACTGCCCCAACCCACCCCACATAGTCCCACCCCGCAAAGTATTTGGGGATCTCTGTTCCTGGAGGAGAAAGGGGAAGGCTCCAGACAGGAGGTGGCAAGAGGAGGGGGCAGAGCAGGGCCTACCAAGTTGGATGGAGGGGAGTGAGGGAGAGACCCCACAGGGCTGGGAACAGAGTTGGGTGGGGAAGGAGGGTTGTGTGGAAGTGTTGCCCTTAGTTGAAGTAGAAATCCTGAACCCATTTTACAGATCCCAGCAGTGTGTGTGTCTGTGTGTGTGTGTGTGTGTGTGTGTGTGTGTATTGGGGGGGACAGGGAATGGCGAAGACAAAAGGGCATGTGAGGGGACTGGATGGATGAAGAGCAGTGACATTTGATTCATGGCCTATTTATTTTTTATTTTTGTTAATATATTTTTATTGATTTCAAAGAGGAAGGCAGAGGGAAAGAGAGAGAAACATTAATAATGAGGGAGTATCCATCTGCTGTCTTCCACACACCCCTTACTGAGTATTAAACCCACAACTCATAATGTGCTCTTGACTGAATCAAACCAGGACCCTTCAGTCCACAGGCTGTGGCTCTATCCACTGAACAAACCATCTAGGGCGACCCATGGCCTATTTATTTAAAACCACTGCCATAGGCTGAGCAAGCGTGTTACCATGATGGTGTTTCCTGATAATGAGGGTGTTTCTTCTTATGTTGGCCTAATCAGAACTCCAACGAAGTAAAGGCACACCCATGGAGCCTTATTTCCATGCACATGATGCAATTTACTTCATGTGGCAGCTGAAGAGGGTGAGCAAAGCCTTGGAAGGACATGAGGTCTTTAAGATCAGGGGCTGGAGAGAAAGTGCCAAACATTCCATACCTTAAGTTATAATCTATAATATACAAAAGCCTAATATGCTAAGAGTCTGACCTAGCAGTTGACCAACCATTTGCTATGATGTGCACTGACAACCAGAAGGCACGATGGCACCAGACACACCCTGAAACCTGCCGAGGGCCCTTCCATAGTCACTCCCCAGCCACTGGCCCCGATCAGCCCTCTTCAGGACTGGGCAAGATGGCCCTGATCAGCTCCAATTGCCAGCCAGGTGGAGAGAGCTCCCACTCTCCATGCTCAAATTTCGTGCACCAGGCCTCTAGTATTTTATAAAAGTTTAGATATACAGTGGTTCCTCGAGATACGAGTTTAATTCGTTCCGTAACCTTGCTCATATATCAAGTTGCTCATATCTCAAAGCAAATTTCCCCATTGAAATAAATTGAAATGCATTAATTCGTTCCAGCCCTCAAAATGCCACCCCAGCTGTTCTTGTTACGTGTTTTTGAATAAGAAAAATGTAAATATAAATGACAAATATTGTATAAAAACATAATAGAGAATGTAAAGGAATAAACTGGTTTTATAAAGTGTATTTACCTACTCGCTACACTCTTAATGCTACACTTTATCCCTAAACTGAATGTAACTTAACTAATCTTCACTGAACTTAATTGCTACTGGTCTTTGCATTTTTGGCCGATTTCAAAAAAAAGTGTCCGACGAGGTTTGCCTCTTCCTCCCTTTCAGAATGTTTCTGAAATGGGTGAGGCAAGTTTCATTGAACAGCGCTGATGCAGGACCAGTAGCAACTTTTTCGGGATGTTTCTTTTCCACGAAGTGTGAGACCCTCTCCCACATTCCTAAGATCTCCTTTATCTCACTTGTAGAGATCTCCTCCACCTCTGGCTCCTCCTCGAAACCAATTTCTTGGAGAACCTCCGCATGTTGCTGAGACTGCAAGTGTCGTAACTCCTCATGGTGAGTTCCAGAGAGTGCTCCTCGACGAGCTCATTCAAGTCTCTCTCATCCACCTCCAGACCCATGGATTTTCCCAAGAGAGACACTATCTCCTCCTCCACTGGCAGCTCGGGTTCGAATCCTTCAAAGGTTCTTTCAGCTATGGCCTCAGGCCACAGCTTCTTCCATGAAGAGGTCAAAGTCCTCCTTGTAACACCCAGCTGGGCCTGATCAATAATTCTGAGGCATATCACGATGTTAAAGTGGTTCTTCCAGAACTCTCAAAGGGTGAGGTTTCTGTTCTCCGTCACCTCAAAGCAGCGCGGGAACAGGTGCTTGATGTACAGCTTTTTAAAATTAGAAATCACCTCCTGATCCATGGGCTGCAGGATAGGAGTGGTGTTGGGAGGTAGATAGACAACCTTTATAAACTTGAACTCTTCGAGGAGTTCATCTTCGAGGTTTGGTGGGTGAGCAGGAGCATTGTCAAGGACCAGGAGAGCTTGCATGGTTAGGTTGTTTTCCTGTAGATATTTCTTAACAGAAGGGCCGAAAACCAGGTTTACCCACTCCACAAAGAACTGCCTGGTGACCCATGCCTTTGGGTTTGCCCTCCACATTACTTGCAGTTTATCTTTTAAAATCTTATGTGACTTAGAGACTCAGGGGTTTTCCGAATGGTATATGAGCAGAGGCTTGATCTTGCAGTTGCCACTTGCATTGGCGCACAGTGCAAGAGTTAGCCTATCCTTCATGGGTTTGTGGCCTGGCATCGCCTTCTCCTCTGCCGTTATATAAGTCCTATTTGGCATCTTTTTCCAGAAAAGCCCTGTCTTGTCACAGTTGAAGACTTGCTGGGGGATATATCCTTTGGCTTCGATCAGTTCGGAAAAAGTTTTGAGGTAATCCTCAACTGCCTTCACATCCGAACTTGCTGTCTCACCATGCCTGATGATGGAGTGAATGCCGGACCTTTTCCTGAAGTTATCAAACCAGCCTCTACTGGCTTTAAATGAGTCTTTTGATGCTTCATCCATGGAAGTGCGCGGGATCTGCTCCAGCAAATCACCGTAAATCGCTCACGCCTTCTCCCATATGATGCCCTGTGTTAATGTATCTCCTTTAAGCTGCTTCTCTGTTACCCACACCATCAGTAGATTCTCCATCTTTTCATGGAGAGAGCTACGGAGCTTAGAAATTATTGTAACGCCCTTAGCTGGCGTTATACCCTTTATCGACTCCTGTTTAAGCACAGTGCATATCGTTGAAGTACTATTCCCGTACTGCCTCGCCAAGTCAGCCACTCTCACACCTTGCTCATATTTTTCTATGATTTCACGCTTTAATTCAATAGACATCATCCTCTTCTGTGCACTGACCTTTCCACTCGCTTTCTTTGGACCCATGGTTATAAAAAGAAATGTGATAAAGTATGTAAATGCACAAAAGATGCTTCGACAACCCGGTAAACAAGCACACTGACTGAGGTGTGGGAAACTATGAGATGCTTGAGTCGAGATAAACTGGTGGGTTGTGTGGAGCCGGCTGATCAGCGCCATTACTCATATCTCCAATGTTGCTCGTATTTCAAAGCAAAAAATCACTTGCTCGATGGCTTGTATCTCAAAAATCTCGTATGTTAGGGCACTCGTATCTCGAGGTACCACTGTATTTAAGTTCTAAAACTTTCTTCGGATGTTAACATCTTACATGTGCATTAGAAGAAATTAGCATTGGTGAATTACTACCAACTTCAAATTTTACTACTTTTTTCATGAACACTGTTTTTCTGTTCTATGATGTAATCTAATATACCACATTGCATTTAGTAATCATGCTCCTTAGTCTCCTCAGCTTTGTGACTGATATAGAAAGTACTTTTTAAGGGGATGTTGCCAGGAGAAAAAAAGTTGTTTTCCTGTGTATATGACTTTGTTCATATGTCTTTATTTTTCTGTCTTTATTTTTACTACTCTTTTTACTTTTGAAAGGAAGTTGTCAGGTATGATGTAGTGTGTCTCTGAATTTTGATTTGTTGGACAATTTTCTAATACTTAAATTGGGGTTAAGTGTTTTGGAAATACTAGGACATAGTTGAAGTGACCTTCTCATTACATCTTTTCAGAGATTACATGATCTCAATGACATATTCCTACTGATGTTAACCGTAATGAAGTTATTGTCTGCTAGGTATCTCCATTGTAAAGTCTTTTACTCTTTTTATATATAATTCTTTGGAAATAAGTTACTCTTTCAGCTTACACTCAACTAGAAAAGAATCAAATTCTACTTTCTGGAAAGAGGAAGGTCTATTATTTGGAATTATTTTGTAAAGATCCACTCCATTTAAGTTTTTATATTGAGATGTAGAAATTCAATTAAAGTTTATTTTCATGACTTTCATTTTCTAATTGTAAACCTATCTGGCTAGCCTACAATTCTCTCTTTGAGAACCTAAAGTAAATGATAATAAAGGAAAGTTTATATTGTTTTCCCTATCTGGTCTATTAGAATCCAAAATGCTAGAATAACCCATTTATTTCATCAGTGGGAAATCATGGTAGAAAGAAATCTGATGTATGTTGCTAGATCTAGAAAATATTTAGTTTTAAGTTTAATAAATTGAGTAAGGAATAACAGTATACTTCATTAAATATACATGAATATTAACAAAAAGATACATGTATACTAAGATATGAGGATCTGACTGCCAAAAATAATAATTTTAAGCATTTTGAGATGTAAATAAACATAACAGGGTGTTTTGTTTTATTCAGAGAGATGGGATATAACATCAAAAATAAGGAGCATATTTTCTAAAAACCTCAGCTTCCAGGGATTTGAATTCATGCTTTACTAAGAACTAAATGGCCTGCTCTCTGTGACCTCAGTGGGCAACCAGAGACATAAGGAGGCAAAAGATCTAGCACACATGTTGGTCTGTGGCTATTAAATGCTTTATAGTGAGTAACAAAACTTTAAAATCAATATAGATTTTTATGGGAAGCCAATGAAGATATATTTAAACAAATAGGTTAATTCCTATAAGAATGTGGCTGGTTACATTTGACAGATACATTTTAAAAAGAGCATTGCTCTGCTAAGCCATATGTAGAAAATCTGAATGATCTCAACTTTGGAAAATATATTGCTAACATCATATAGAATACATTATATCATAAGAAATGTTCCTTATGATGAGATAATGGATGAGGAAATATTTTATAAATAAGAAAAATCCTCACAAATGTTAGTAATGATTATTAGAGTTATTACATAATAATTCTCAATCTACTGCTTAGAAAAGGTGTCAGTTTAATGACAACTCATACTTAATAACACTGACAGCACTGAACTATGATTTCATCTGTAGGTGAGATATTTGGCTTTGAGATATTTCACATTTTTTTCTCCTTCTTCAATAAGTTCTGTCTAGATGAGACTATTTTCCAATAGTGAAATCATTCTTGGCTCAACTAACTTTTACCTATTCCATGTGGTGCTAGACAGAGATAGGACAGTTCACTAGGTGGCCTATATTTGTATTTTTGAACAGAAGTAACATATTGATAATAAAGCAGAAAAGTTCTTGCTCTGAAATTTTCTCTTAATCCACCAAAATGCATAACCTCAACCAGAAATGGAAAGGTAAAAGTCACCCAAACTATGAGGAAATTGAACTTTACTTCTGTTGATTCTATACATGATTTTCTCAAAATGTCTCTTTTTGTCCATCCTCACTGCCACTCTGTTTTAGACAACTTCAGCTCTCTCTGCTTCCTTGTGTCTGCTACTCCCATGGGATCATTCACTCTGTAGTGTGGCTTTCAGCAAATGCCTTCTCTACTTTTCTGCCAGATTAGTCTTTTTAAAATTTAATCTGATAATAATACTACTGTTCATATTAACACCTTCTAATTATCTTATATCACACATGATAAATTCAGAATTGATGCTGCTTTATCTTTGAATCTATTTTGTTCATCAGTTTATTTTGTTCAAGTGGAAAAAAGGCCAAGAGACATGAAAAAAACATTCAAAATCACTAATCATCAGAGCGATGCAAATAAAAATGATAATGAGGTATCACCTCACACCTATCAGAATGGATCATCAACAAATCAACAAATGACAAGTGCTGCCAAGAATGTGGAGAAAAGAGAACCCAAGTAGAGTGCCGGTGGGAACGTAGACTGGTGCAGGCACTGTGGAAAACAGTATGGAGTTTCCTCAATCTGGACCATTCTTACTGAATCTTTTGAAGAATTTCTTCCATACCTGAGGGTGGTTTGAGTGCCATTTATATGTTCCCATAGCCACTCTGTGTGTATCTCATTAATGTACTTTAAGCATACTAGATTACTTTTCTACTTATTTTCTGGTCTGTCTTCTCCACCAGATGGAAAAGTCCTTGGCCTGGAAGTATAATGTTAATCATCATATTCCCAATATGTAAAACAATGACCAGGATAAAAGAGATATTTATTGACTATTTGCTAAATATACATTGAAGCTATTTGTGCAAGAACAGTATACCCCCCCAATTAAATGACATATTTCTGTGATACAGAAATACACTTCAAAGAGAGCATCCTCAACTGTTTTTATGGTGTACACATTATATCAATTTAGTATTGTATGAAGTTTCATAAAATAAAATATTTGGAAAATGCATAGATCAGATACTATCACAAATTTCTGTCCTCATTTCCTTGTCTATTTCTTTACAAAGTTTTACATTATTCAAAACTATTCTTTATATCTATAATTTTATAACCTCAGCCTGAGAATCAAGGTGAATTTTGATGATATTTTTATAAACAACTATGGAGTGATAATACAGATTCACAAAAGTAATTGCAATTAACTTTTCTATTAAAATAATTTAATTTGGGATTTCTTACATATAGATATTTCAAAGTGTCTGAAAATAGAAGTAGCATGCCCATTCAAAGTGTATAGAACACTTTTAAAAATTAGCATGTAAACAAAATGTAAGCCATTCATTAAGAAAGCAAATTCAGCCCTGGCTGGGTGACTCAGTAGGTTGGATCATTGTCCCATACACCAAAACTGTTGTGGGTCCAATTCCTTAGGGAGCATTCGGAGGCAACAGATCAATATTTCTCAAAACTACCTCTCTCTCTCAAATCAATAAACATATTTTTTTAAAAGAAAGCAAATATTCAGTAATAGAGTTGGTTTCAGATGTCATGAAGCACAAATCCCAGCTTGTCTGAACATCGTTCATGGGCAATGAAGCATAAGGGACCCCGCAGAAAGGGAAATAGTAATTGAACAATCACTGCGGTATTGTTGAGAAAACCTTATTTTCTGTAAGCCAAGATTACAATAATTGAGAACACTTGGAAGGCAGGAGCCAAATCAGTAAATAGTACTTTTTACCAAATCCCTGCCTTTTAGAGCTCTCCCAGGGTCAGGGAGGCTGTTCCCTCCTGGGAATCATTGCAGAGGTTCATTTCCCACCAAATAATTCTGCACAGTTACTTAAAGGGGATATTGTCTTTTGCTATCTATAGCACTGCATTTGAATAACAGTGGAATAGCTAGTAATATTAATAGCTAGTAATATTTGCTATCTATAGCACTGCATTTGAATAACAGTGGAATAGCTAGTATGCTTAAATATCACAGGCACTTTAGAACTATTATCTAACTTAGCTATTAATACCTTCAAGGAGGAGTTGTGCCACATTATGCATTGATGTACAAATACAGAGATAAAAGCACACGTTCAAGTTAACACAGCTAAAAAATGATAGGACAAAAGTTCAAAATCATGTCCTTTTGGCTTTAGAGCCCAAGATCTTAACAACAACAACAATAATAAATAATAACAATAATAATAATAATAATAATAATAATAATAACAAAACAACAACAACAACACATGATAGCCTCAGAAAAGGAATATGTCATATATTACCTTTATCTTGAAAAAAAAATGCTATGCTTCTCATTAATTTTGCTTTGTAAAGAGCTATTTGTTTCAAAATGAAATAGACTATTTTACTTGCAAATAGGGAATTAGATTTGGAAAATTTTGTTTTTAATTTAGGTAATGTTTTACACTGATGAGATTTCTGGAGATGGTTTTGACATTGGAAAGTAATGCAAAGATAAAGTGATTAAAGTTGTCAAATGCTTCCAGTTGTAAGAATGTAGTAATTTGTATTACTTTCTTTTGCTACCAATTTTATATATTCTCTACAGTACATCTGCTTAGACATGCTTTTTTCTTACCTTTTGTTCTCTTTGTTTATTTGTTTAAGGCATTGTGATTGACAGATATTATTGCAGAAACACAAATAAACCAACTTAGAACTTGCAACCCAAGGAAAGCAACTTGAACAGCTAAGGTAAATGAAGACACTTGTAACTACGTATTCTCTATTGAGTACAGTATGGTCTCTGTGGGTTCATATCTCCTAGTTGTATCATCTTCAATTCTGTGAAAATGATACTCCTCATCTAGACTTGTTGTTAGCCTTTAGTATGATATAAGTACATTTATTTTATCTATTTTCTTTGTTTCTTGGGGATCATATAAGATAAATTAACTTCAAAAGTTATTTCCACAGACTATTCAAGAAAAGAAGAAGCCTCCATGATATCTAAGCCAGGTTTCTCTATAGCATAAAGAATAAGTGTAAAAATATTTCCAGTCCTGTGAAAACCAAATTTTGCTAATACAGCAATTATAATTCTGGGAAACACATTTTTTAAATTGAATGTTATTGCTGTGTCTTAAGGGAGACAGAGCTCTCAGTGTATGAAACAATTTGGCATTTTATTTTTCACTGTGGTTGAATATCATGGCTGAAACAACAAACAGACTTTTACAAAATACTCTTATAAACACACATCTTAGTCAGTTGAATAGTTTATATGTTCTGAGTATGTGGAGTATAAAGTGCCTGTTGCATTTGTCTACTTAAAATCCATATTAATACTATGAAGTTCCAGGTCTAAATCTCAAAATTGGTATATTAAGAAAGGCAAAATAAAAAAATGCTAATGTAAAATATAAATTAATATCAAAAATTATTTATTTTGATCTGAATTATCTTACTTTGATGTATTTATTTATCACTTAATCATATTCATTTTACTTCTTTCCACTTAATTGTATAAATATATTTAAATCTATTTAACTAAGCTCAACAAATTAAGTATCTTATATATACCTGATTAAGGAAATACCAACAAGGACATATTTTTCTGCCTGGGGCTTAGTTTTGATGGAAAGAAGACCATTTACCATGAGTATTTATAACTATAGCTTTGCCCTTATTCTCTCTTATGGAGTCAGGGTTTATCATTAGCATTTTTTTTAAAAGGTCTCTCAAAAGCTAAGACTGTACAGAATTTATATAGATAATATCCTAATAGTTAAAAGTGATAATCCAAAATTAAAAATAAGAATGCATGATATAAATAACAATTAGATTCATAAAAATGAATAAGTAAAAGATGTTATCTCAATCTGGAAAAAATTAAGACAAAATGATCAAGGCATAACATCATACCTTAGTGATTAATTCATTTTTAATCATTTAAGGAAAATCTAATTATAGTAGTCAATACTTTGTCAATCATTCAGTACTTGTTTCCTATTTTGTTATTACTTCATATGTTGAAAATAAATGGCATCTCATGTTTTTATAAATTCATTTTTTAAAAATACATTGAATTTATTGGGGTGGCATTGCTTAATAACATTATATAGATTTCAGGTATACAGCTCTAAAACACATCATCTGTATGTTGTATTGTGTGTTTCCCACTCCAAGTTGAGTCTACTTCCATCAGCATTTATGCCATCCTCTACCTTGGTCTACCACCAGACACCCTACCCACTTTCCTCTGTCAATCACCATACCATTGTCTGTGTCCCATGAGTCTTCTTTTTCCTTTCTTGATCCCTTCACCCATCTCACCCAACCCCTGTCAGCCAGTTCTCTATATCCATTGCCCTTTCTCTACTTTGTTTATTTTGTTCATAGGATGGCATATCTTTCACATCAACAACATTATGCCCCCTACTGGGGATGCCCCCTACTGGGGATGTGCCCGCAACTAAGGTACATGCCCTTGACTGGAATCCAACCCAGGACCTTTCAGTCCTCAGGCAGACACTCTATCCACTGAGCCAAATTGGTTTCGGCCCATCAATCTTGTTTATCCTTTCGAAGAAGCAGCTCTTGGTTTTGTTGATCTTTTGTATTATTTCTTTGGTCTCTATGTTATTTATCTCCACTCTAATCTTTACTATTTCCTTCCTTCTGCTTATACTGGGCTTTTCTTGTTGCTCTCTTTCTAGCTCTTTGAGTTATAGGGTTAGGTAATTTATTACCATTGTTTCTTGTTTTTTTTTGCAGTAGTTGTAGAACTATGAACTTCCCTCTAGAGCAGTGGTTCTCAACCTTCCTAATGCTGTGGCCCTTTCATACCAACCCTCATGTTGTGGTGACCCCCACCCATAAAATTATTTTTGTTGCTACTTCATAACTGTAATTTTGCTGTTGTTAATGAATCGTAATGTAAATATCTGTGTTTTCTGATGGTCTTGGGCGACCTGTCAAAGGGTAATTCAACCCCCAAATGGGTCGCGATCCACAGGTTGAGAACCACTGCTCTAGAGATTGCTCTCACTGTGTTCCATAAATTTTGGATTGTTGTGTTTTCCTTGTAATTTGTTTCCATGATGTTTTTTATTACTTCTTTGATCTCTCTGGTTACCCAGTCACTGTTTAATAGCATGCTATCTAGTCTCCATGTGTTTGATTTCTTTAGATTGTTTTTATGGTAGATGATTTCCAGTTTTATGCCATTGTGATCTGAGAAGATGCTTGATATGATTTCTATCTTCTTGAATTTGAAGAGACTTTGCCTATGACCCAACATATGGTCTGTCTTTGAAAATGACCCATATGTACTTTTAAGAATGTATATTCTGTGGCTTTGGGGTGAAATGTTCTGAGGATGTCAATTAATTCCATCTGGTCTAGTTTGTCATTTAGGATTAATGTTTCTTTGCTGATTTTTTGTTTAGAGGATTTGTCCAATGGTGATAGTGGGATATTAAAGTCTCCTATTATGATTATATTGCTGTCAATCTCTCCCTTGATATCCTCCAGGATTTTTTTTTATGTATTTATGGCTTTTATTATGTTGAGGTATGATCCTCCTATATTGGGTGCATATATGTTTACCAGAGTTTTTCTTTTTGTTGGATTGCTCCCTTTAGTATTATGAAGTGGCCTTCCTTATCCTTGTTATGTTCTTCAATGTAAGATCTAATTTGTCAGATATAAGTATTGCTATCCCAGCTTCTTTTTCATTTCCATTTTTCTGAAAAGCCATTTTCCATCCCTTCACACTCAGTCTGTGTGGGTCTTTTTTTCTGAGGTGGGTTTCTTGTAGACAGCAGATATATGGGTTGTGTTTTCTTATCCAATCCATTACCCTCTGTCTTTGTTTTGACCATTTAATCCATTTTACATTTAAAGTTATTATTGATAAGTACTTATCTGTTGCCATTTTTATTTTTTACTCCTATGGTTCTTCTTCACTTCTTCTTTCTTTCTTTCTTTTTTTCTCTCTTTCTTTTTCTTTTTTCTTTCTTTTTTTTTTTTTTTTTACAGCAGACCCTTTAACATTTCTTGCATTGCTGGTTTGGTGGTAATAAATTCCCTTAGTCCTTCTTTCTCTGTGAAGTTCCTGGTTTCACCTTTAATTTTGATTGATAATCTGGCTGGGTACAGTATTCTTAGATTTAGACCCTTCTTTTGCATGACTACTTTGTATATTTCATTTCATTCCATTCTGGCCTGATGAGTTCCTATTGAGAAATCAGTCACTAGTCTGATGGAGGTTCCTTTGTAGGTAACTGTCTGTCTCTCTCTGGCCACATTTAAGATTCTTACTTTGTTGTTGGTGTTTGCCAATTTAATTATAATGTCCTTTGGTGTTGGTCTTTTGGGGTTCATTTTGCTTGTGACTCTGTGAGCTTCTTGGATTTGTGTGGTTTTTTTCTTCCCTTTATCAAGGAAGTTTTCTGTCATTATTTCTTCAAACAGGTTTTCTATTCCTTGATCAGTTTCCTCTCCTTCTGTCACCCATATTATCCAGATGTTGTTTTGTTTCATGTTGTCCTAAAGTTTCCTTAAGCTCTCCTTTTGCTTTTTAATTATTTTTTTCTAGAAGCTGACCTACTTGGGTATTTTTTCCTACCTTGTCTTATAGCTCACTGATGCAGTCCTCTGCTTCTTCTAGTCTACTTTTGATGCTTTCTATTGAGTTCTTTACAGCAGTGATGTCATTTTTCATTTCTTTTTGATTCTTCATTTCTTCTTGGTTCTTACTCATATTGTCAAATTTTTCTTCCATTCTTTTCAGCCACCTTATGACCATTTCTCTGAATTCTTTCTCTGGTATATTACTTGCCTCCATTTTGTTTACTTTCTTTCCTACTGATACCTGCTTTTCTTTCATATGCAGGCTGTATCTTTGTCTGTCCATAGTCTCTCTTCTCCCGGTGTCTGGTTATGTAGTTCTCTCTCCTTTTCTTGTGGCTTTAGAGCTCCTCTGAATCCGAGTGTTTGTGCCAATTGGGGACAGGTGTTCTGGGGTTCATACCTGTTTGGTGGGTGCTCCAGCTGTATATTTTCAGGCTTTTGTAAACATTTTCTTTCTCCTTCTAGATGATGCAGTCTCTGTGTTTGAGTGCTGCTCAGGCAGGGAACCCAGCAGCAGTGGGTGCTGCTCAGTCAGGGGAGCTCAATCTAGCACTCCCCAACCTTCTTCCAGAGTGTAACTATCCCTTAACTCATCAACAAACACTCTCAGTGTGACCTCAGCTGTTCTCTCTGTCTCTAATGTTATTTTGTTATTCATATTTTTATCTTGATTTTTTTAAAAAAATTATTTTATTGTTTTTTACAGAGATGAAGGCAAAGGGATAGAGAGTTAGAAACACTGATGAAAGAGAAACATTCATCAGCTGCCTCCTGCACACCTCCTACTGGAGATGTGCCCACAACCAAGGTACATGCCCTTAACTGGAATCGAACCTGGGATCTTTCAGTCCATAGGCTGACACTCTATCCACTGAGCCAAACCAGTCAGGGTTTATCTTGATTTTTTCTTCTTCTTCTTCTTAAAGAAAACTCTTTAACATTTCATATAATACTGATATGATGGTGATGAACTCCTTTAGAGTTTTCTTTCCTGGGAAGCTCTGTAGTTATCCTTCAATTCTAAATGACAACTTTGCTGGGTAGAGTAATATTAGTTGTAGGTTCTTAATTTTCATCACTTTGAATATTTCATGCCAATACCTTCTAATTTGCAGTTTCATTTTGGGTGATCAGTGAGGCTGAGCCACTGGATCCTACAATGCGCCTACTGTAAAAGGGGACTATACTAAGCCCAGGAAACATAGAAGCTCTACTTAAATCATGTACAAATACAGGGAGCCTTCCAAAATGAAGAGACAAGGAAGCATGTTCCAAATAAAGAAACTAACAAAACTCCAGAAAAAGAACTAAGCAAAATGGAGTCAAATCATCTACTAGCTGCAGAGTTCAGAACACTGGTTATAAGAATGCTCAGTAAACTCAGTGAGATTTCCAACAATGTGAAAAAGGACCAGTCATAATTGAAGAATACACTAACTTAAAGGAAAAATAATTTACAGGGAATCAAATGTAAAGTAGATGATGCCAAGAATCAAATCAGGAATTTGGAATACAAGGAAGCTAAAACAAAACAAAATAAAACAAAAAAACAAACAATCAGAACATTGATAATATATTTGTCATTTGCCATTTGTTTGTCTGCTAGGGTTGCAAATGGGCCACTAGGGAAGACTTAGAGGCATGGAAAAGGAATGAAGGCTTTGCTTCCTTCTGTTTGTCTGCTGTTATTTTCAGCATTACTGTAGCTTTGGCCCATATTCTCAATAAGCAATTGGTTCCCGCTTCCTATTTTATTAGCACTCGCAGAACCAGCAACATTCATAATAGTAAAACAATGGAAAACAACCAAATATATGTAAATAATAGAATAGATAAATATGTCCTGGTCATTATAAAGCAACTGTGAGAATTAATGAATGAATCAAAAGCAGCTTGTACTAACTTGACTGAATCTCAAAGGCAATGTTGAGAGGGCAAGATAATAACATATATCTAGTATTATTCTATTTATATCAGATTCTAAAATATAGGACACATGCAAAGGTAAAGCAAGAAAATGATTATATCAAAACTGGGTGGTTTTCTGTGCAGTAAGAAAGGAAAAGTGATCGTGGAAAGACATCTGGGGGGGTAATTATATATTTTTGTTCTTTAAATTGTATATGTATTATGTCTGAGATAGTGTTATATGCCTAAGCTATTTTTCATAATAAAAATAGCAAAATGTAAAACAAAATTTCAAAGGCAAATTGATTGGGCTTTGGTAGGATATATTGGTGTCACATCAATAGTGGAGTGTCAGGGTTTTTTGTTTTTTTCTCCCAAAAGAAGCTATCTTGATAGAGATCAAATGAATTATAATTGTATCACTATCTTTTTCAAAAAAAGAAAGGAAGAAAAAGAGGGAAAGAAGAAAGGAAGAAGAAAAGGAGGAGAGAAAAAAAATAGTGAAGGAGGGAGAAAGAGAAGGGTGTGAGAAAGGGGATAAAGAGAAAAGAAAAATGTAAGAAAGTAACAAAGGAGGATAAAAAGAAAACTAGATCTACCCTTTTTATTATTTCAAAGACATAGTAGTTATGGGATACAGAATAGTTAGATGAGATTTGTTTACAATGTTTGAGTACCTAAATACCCTCGTCACTGTGGAATGCATGTCCATATGGGAAAATAAAAGGAAAACAAAAATCCCACAAGCTATAGCACTCTTGTAATGGCCATGTCAATGTGATAGAAATGGAGCTTACTATAGAGATCCTAATCACAAGCTCAAGCTCCAGCATTGCAAGGTTTATAACTTAAGTGATGCAACTGATGACCTGCACTTAAATAAGTGATCACAATTCTGGCAAACTGGGGTATTTTGCTATAACAATTTTTGTTTATAAAATGTGTAAAGTCATAGTCTAACTATCTTCAGGTCCACATGCACCTTAAACATAAAGTGAAATTTTTCAGAAATATATCCTACTATCAGTTGTGAGCAGAAGGTATGGGGGGAAATGAGATCTGGCAAATGAAAAGGGACAACAGAGAAGGAAACAGAAATCCATAATATTTAGAAGGGCAAGGCTATCAAAGAAAACACACACAAACACACAAAAAGCAACACAGTAAGATAGTCCAAGTTGTATTAAAATTATATTAAAATAATTAATCAAATAAAATATGACCCCCCCAAAAAAACCCACAAAATTCTTCCATGTAAATGTGTTTTCATAACTCCTTAGATTCTTTTGAATTACTTATGCTGTTACCCAAATCTCTGAACACTCAGGGAAAATCTACTGCAAAAAATGTACACTGGCTACCTTTTCTGTGCAAGGAACACATTTGTCTGTGACCTTTTTCTGTACAGTCAATCCTAAATTACTCCATCAACTACACTCTCTCTCTCGCTGGTTCCTTTAAACTCTCTTGCTATTTTTGCTTCTTCTGATATTTATCTGATCATATTCAGAGTCTTCCTGTAGTCAAAGGAAAAATGACAACATCACCTCTCTTCAATTGTATAGCCCTTCAAGTACTGCTTTCAGGATTCCTGCCTTGTCCTTGTTGCCAACATTAGTGGCACTCTCTTAAGTATAGCATTTACTATTCCCACTTAAAATACTGTTTCCACTTTTTCAGAAACTTGAAATTTGGTCTTTGTACCAATCAGCAATGCTCTTGCTGTCTGTCACTCAGTTTACAGTGACTGCTGCATTTTTAATGCATAGGATGCTTGTCAATCCATAATTGCCCTGGTGTCTATACTCGCTCTTTTGAAACTTTTATTTTCTTGGCTTCTAGAAAACAAATCTATTTCTCCCCTACCCTTCTTGTAAACTTGATCCATGTCTAGCTACTTAGAATGCTAAATACACCCTAATTTATCTTGCCTTCAGGTAGGTTAAATGCTATTTACTTGTCCCCCTTTCCTGTTGCAATGAGATTCCAAGTCTAACTTTCCCAGCTACTTGTTTTCTTCTTGTGAGCACAGAAAATACTTGCAACTCCCTAAGAACCAATGAGCTTGGAGAATATCATAAAGGCTGTCACAGTCTTTCCTGGCTATTATGCTAGTCATTTTTTACTGTTTCTAATGCACCATTTGAGAACATGACAAGGCTACATGAGGAATAATTATGAGGCTTTTCATTACCTTAGGAAGGATGGCACAAGTTCCCTCTAATTTCAGATTTTTTCTAACCCATTTTTTGCTTTCCTGTCATTTTCACTTTGCCACAAGGTTCTGCCTGGAGATAAGAAACAAGACATAGGGATCATTCTGAGTGGACTTTTATGTAAGTCCTTCTTACCAACTATTATTTTCCTTTACTTCTGTTGGTTCAGGAAGTCTTTTTCATGGAATCTTACAATGTCTCATATCATTTCAATGTATTGTTCACTGGTTCCCATTGCTTTTGCTGAATCAGTAATGAAGGCAAATGAAGAGGGTTTTTGCGAGAGTCAGCCCAGCCCCCTGACTTCCGAGTGGTGTTCAGAGTTCAGGTTTAGGGTTCGGGCTCTGGAGGAGGCCACACACAAATGAAATAGACTACACAAGACAATACTAAATTGGGAAATGGGTGCCAGATGGAAGCCCAAGAGAGGACTCTGTTTTGCTCTGGCCTTGCCATTCCTTTTATTCAGGTTTGGGATCCACCTACAGCCCTTCTGCTGGCAATTTCCAGTAGCAGGCAAACTATCTTATCAGTAAGGATTTACATGAGACTAAAAGGTGGAAGTTGTTTCAGCTCCCTTTGTCTCAAGTGGAAAGTGGGTATATGGCTCTGACCCTTGCCAGAGCCTCAAGGTTGACCAGCCTTCTGGATTCCTTGTAGTGAAGGCAATGGGCAGCTTCTAACTGGGACTCTCTCTCTCTCTCTCTCTCTCTCTCTCTCTCTCCCTCTCTCTCTCTCTCTTTCTCTCTCACTGTCTCTCATTCCAAGCTTATGAGACCTTGTTACCTTGTTAAACTTTGTTCAGCAACACAAAATAATCCACTGGGTTTATATGCCACTCACTAGGAACCAGCTAGGTGAGTCATGTCTAGTTAATATATATATATGTATGTTAAAGTCACTTAACAAGGAACTCCCTCAAAATTTGTAGATATGCTAGGTAGGAAGCCTTTTTTTTTGGGGGGGGGTGAGAGGGATGGAGAAGGAAAGGTATGCCCAGTGAAAAGAAATCTATACCTTGGAACTCTATTTTCTCCTTTTTTATTATTTCTAGTTCTCATAACAGAGCTTTCATAGCAAGGTATAAAATTAAAATTCAGTACACGGTAGTTTTTAAGAATATGGTCTTTTGAGTCAAATAGACCTAAGTCCATTATCCACTATTTCCATTTATTAATTGTATGATCATGGGCACATTATTGGACTATACAAGTCTAAAATTTTCCATTACTATAATAGGAATAATACAAACGTTAAATTTTTAAGAGCATCAAATGAAAGAATAAATAGTAAACAGTAAAATAACTATCATATAGTACATATTCTAAAAATGTGTTTTATCCATCTGAGCATTCAAAAAAATGTTTATGAACATATGCTAAACAATGATTCAGGGGAATAACAGTCTTTGCTCTCAGGAAATCTAGTGAGAGTAAACATAATAAAAACATAAATAAATCTAGAATATGTCAGATAAAGTGCATTCTATGTAGGAAAAATATGGCATGCTGAATGATAACAATTGTTGGACTGAGGAAATAATTTAAATTTTTAGAATGGGTAGTCAACAAAGAACATATTTGGATATTTGAATATGTTTATAGATTCTTAGGGGAAAGAGGATTTTGTTGTAAGAAAACAAGTATAATTGTCTTGAGTCAGGAGCATTACATTAGTGTCATTCTTATTTTAGTAATACATCTTTTTATTGATGGTCAATTTAAGCAGCTAAATATATGCTCCTAAGCACATGATGTTCTTTTGGCCTGGAACAGTCTCTTTGCCTAGTTAACTTCTATTAATTCACTATATCTCAATTCATGTCTTTTATCTTATCTCCTTAACACCTTAGGATAAGTCACACTTTTTCTTTTAAGTACTGCTCACATTTATCACACTTGTAATGTCATATTCATTTATGTGTTTTTCTGAATAAACCTGTTTTCTGGCATTAAACTCTAAGTTCCAGAATGAAGAAAACAATAAAAAACACATGTATTAACTGTCATGATAACTCAGTGTCCAAATTATTGCCTGGCTCAAAATAAGTTTTCAATATATATTTTTTGACTATATGGATAACAAATAAATGAGTGCATTAAAACAGAGAAATAAGCATTTGGAAAGTGAGAGATAATTCTATATGGAAAATGAAGTTATAAATTTATAACTATTTGGAAAAATTAAAGCCAATGGCATATTCATTTCCTCTATAGGTTAACGGAATTTTGCTGACTTATAGATCTAATGTCAATTATCTACAACTCTAGTACAGTTCAAAAGCACACAGAAGAAATCCATCAATTCCCATGAAAATAGTACAAAGGAGATGTTCTTTGACTGATGGCTTAAGAAACCATGCTCAAATAATTTAAATGGCATATTCACTAGCTAGAATGAGTAATTAATGTTAAATTCTTACAGTGTACTTAGTTTTTCATCTTAAATATAGTTGCCTCTGTATCAGTGAGCAAAGCAATAAATCTCTGTATTAAAGAATGACTTTCTTTTGTGTCATAGTAGATCATAAAACATTCATGTCCTGGAGAAATTTAGTAAGTAAATTTAGTAATTTTTTAAAGACTTTTACTTATATTTATTTATTTACTTATTTAGCCATTGGTAGATAAACCATGTAGAATCAGGCTCATCACATGTCAATAAAATAAATAAATAAATAAATAAATAAATAAATAAATAAATAAAAATAAGTAAATTGCGTTGATCTATAAATGACTTCCTTTTTACAATGTAGATATTTCATGAATCAATGGAAACTTTTAAAAATGAACTAACTTATTTTTTATATGATAATTCTGAAGTAGACCTATTTATATTGCATTTTTTAAAACATTTAACATATGCAGTCAAGAAATTTATTAGGTTGCATGTAATATGAAGAAAAAAATTCATCTTGGAGTTTAAAAATCTAAGTATTGTCTTTGCCTGCTCATTTTCTGCCAGTGTGAATTTAGACAAATTAATTAATCTTTGCAAATATTACTTTTCCTCTATTTAAAGTTAATATATTATTTGACATACCTATCTTAGATATTTATAAGAATCAATATAGACTTAAAATATATATGCAATACAGTATGTGGAATGTATATATACATATAATATATATGTATATGTGTATATACATACACAAACCCATTTTGTATATATGTCAGATGTTACTATACATGACAATAAGTGTCTGTGATGTCCAAAATCTATTAACATCCAGTCTTTAAGCCTCAATGGAGTAACATTCTTTTCTAAAAACAAATGAATAGGCATTGTATTATTATATGTGGTTTATAGAGGCTGATAAAGTAATTTTTTAATCTTTACTCTTAAGAGTTTTACAAAGGTCCTCTCTCTCTCTCTCTCTCTCTTTTTTAAATATATTTTATTGATTTTTTACAGAGAGGAAGGGAGAGGGATAGAGAGCTAGAAACATTGATGAGAAAGAGACATCGATCAGCCACCTCCTTCACACCCCTACTGGGGATGCGCCCGCAACCAGAATACATGCCCTTGACCAGAATCAAACCTGGGACCCTTCAGTCCGCAGGCCTATGCTCTATCCACTGAGCCAAACCAGTTTCGGCTCAGCTCTCTCTTTTGATCTCCACTACCAGGTTCTCACACTGCCCCAGGTTTTCACCACTCTATTATCTGTGTTCATGGACAATGCATATATGCATATAAAATTCATTTTATGCTCTTAAATTTATTAATGGAAGCTGGTGACATTCATTTTTCCATCTATCAATCCATTAACTTAGTTATGAACATGCAAAGTATAAGAACTCATAATTTCCACTTCTAGAAGCATGAAAAAGTCCTGAAGAGAATATGAGGGCCAGTCAGGACCACTCTATATATAATCTTCTAATCCCAATTTTTCACAAAGTACAACCTCTCTTCCCTTATGATATATATATATCATGTGTATTATAGTGTCATCGCTAAAGAGCTTACCATGAATTCTTTCCATATTTCTTCCAGGATTTTATTTATCAGAGACAAATTTTTTTCTGTGAATAGTCTGAAAGATCTTATTTTATTTTGTGCTCCAATTACAGCAATATGAAAAACAAAATAATCTTGGAAAAACAATGATTTGTGGTATATTCCAATGATACATTTTTATTCATTGAAAATGAAGGAATATAATACACTATTTCATGTAATTCAGCATATTTTTATATGGTAAAACTAAGTAATTATTCTTATAAAGACAACTATATAATGTTAGACATAGAAATTTAAGTGAGTTCAAAATCCATTTGAATGAGTTCTAGGCTCTCAAGCTTAATTATTGAGAGTTATAGAATTAACAGTAAACATAAACATGTTAATAATGGCACATACTAGTATTTAATATATTTTATTATCTTTTTATATAAGTTCAAAGCAATTCTGACATATGAAAAGCAATTTATCACACACACTGTAGAGAGCTTAGTGATGAACATAATTTGTATGTAGAAATATGCTGAAAATTTGGTAACAGATTTTTGTCTTAATAAGATTTATGTCCATATGATCTCTAGAATATATAAGATATTAAGACAAAACACAGACTTTTAAAAATATAGCTGGTTGAAAGGTAGGTAACTACAGAGTATAAAAGACTTTTGCAAAAAAGGAAAAGGAAACAAACAAAACAAAACAAACGGATTCATGATTAAATTTTAAAAAGCATTAGATTTAGGAAACAACACAGTTGGCATAGTCAGAAATGAGATAACTAAGAAGACTGAATAGAATTTTTCTCAGAATATCAGTAACAAGAATAGGACACATGTATATTATAAGAGATGGATGTAGAGCCCTATATATGGAGAATAGTGTTTGGAGAACCAAGATGCATATATATCAAAGGAAACATTAAAACATTAAAAGATAAACAAGAATCTATACTAATATGCTAATTAGGGCTGATGTCTTACGGACAAAGCTACAGCAGCTGTGAGCTCCAGGGCTCATGGCAGCTGTGGGCTCTGGTAACTGTGAGGTCTGGGGCTTACGCAGCCATGAGCCTCCATGGCTGAGAGGCCCTGGACTCAGGTTTTGCAGCCGCTGTGGCCGGCAGTGGCAACAGCAGAGGTGTGATGTGGTGGTGCCTTCCCCTGATCAGCCTGGTCACCTCCTGCAGGGGGAGTCCAGACTGCATATAGGGGGAGCGAGCCTAAGCTGTCAGTAGGACATCCCTAAGGGCTTCTGGACTATGATAAGAGGCAGGCCAGGCTGAGGGACCCACCCCACAGTGCACAAATTTTTGTACACTGGATCTCTAATCAATATATTAAAAAAAAATCTTCTGAAATAAATAAAATATTAAACTGCAAGTTGAAATTTGCATTTGGAGAAAACATCATTAATTCTTTTAATATTAAGGACAAAGAGAACACAGAAACATTAGGCACGACAGAAAGTATTACTGCTTATATGTGCCAACCATAGAAGGACAGGGAAGGACAGAATGAAGAGGAAGAATGTGGCTCTCTGGTTCTTTTTCTATAACTTATTCTCTCTACACCTTATTTTCAGTGTCCTAGCTTTCATCATGAGACAGAAACAGGTGAGCAGTTGTTGTAGGGCTATATGTTTGCATTTTACATGAAAAGCACAGCAACAAAGGGAAAAATTAACAAGTGGGATAATGTCAAACTAAAAAGCTTCTGCACAACAAAGGAAATGATCAACGACAGAAAAAGGCAACTTACAATATGGGAGAAAATATTATATATTTTATAAGAAGTTAATGTTGAGAATATATAAGGAACTCACCCAACTCAATCACAATACATAAATACTAATGATTTAATTTAAAATTACCCTGAATTTAAGTACCTGAATTTTACATACCAGGCATACAGATACCAAAAGGTTCAAGAAAGCTGCTCTACATCACTAATAATGAGGGAAATGCAATGCAAAACTATAATGAAATATCACCTCATACGATGGTTATAAAAAAGATAAGCAGTAATAAAAGTTGATAGGATGTAAGAAAAAAGGGAACCCTATACACTATTGGTGGTAATCTTAATTGGTGCAGCCCACATGGAAAACAGTATTTTTCCTCAAAAAATTAGAAATAGAACTGCCATATGACCCAGCAATTTCATTTGTAAGTATGTATCTGAAAGAAAACAATCAGTATTTCCCAATGATATCTGCAGTCCCATATTCATGGAAGTATTATTCATAATAGCCAAGATATAGAAATAACCTAAGTGTCTGTGGACCCGTGAATAGATAAACAAGCTGAAACCAGTTTGGCACAGTGGATAGAGCATCGGCCTGTGGACTGAAGGGTCCCAGGTTCAATTTCAGTCAAGGGCATGTACCTCGGTTGTGGGCACATCCCCAGTGTGGAGTATGCAGGAAGCAGCTGATTGATGTTTCTCTCTCATCAATGTCTCTGGCTCTCTAACTCTTTCCTTTCCTCTCTGTAAAAAATCAACAAAATATATTAAAATTAGATAAACAAATTGTGGTAGGTATACTCAATGTAATGTTATTTAGCTATAATAAATTTAAAAAATCCTTCCATTTGCAACTATATAAATAAAACTTTAGGGCATTTTGCTGAGTAAAATAAGCCAAAGAAAGACAATTTATAGTATTATTTACATGTAGAATTTAAAATAAATAAAATAAAAATATAAATAAGTAAAAGTTGAACTCATAGAAAGGATAGAATAGTGATTCACCAGGTCCTGGAGTTCAGGTGGGGGGGAAGAAGTGTATGTTGGTCAAAGGCTGCAAACTTTTATAAGATGAGTTCTTTTATAAGTTACAAGACGAATATGTTTTAAAAACCAACATGAAGCATGATGACTACAGCTAGTACTACTTTATTATGTACTTGAAATTTGTTGAGTAGATGTTCTAGAGATAAGCATATTACGTTTTTAATTACTACCAGAACTGCTGTAATCTTTCATCAACCTTGTGGAAACCCTCTTGATCTCACTTTCTTTTCCATACTTTATTATTTAGTTGACTTCTTGTTCTTTTATATAATAAAACTAGAGGCCTGGAGCATGAAATTTGTGAACAGGGGATGAAGTAGGGTCGGGTGGGGAGGGTGTCCTCAGCCCAGCTTGCACCCTCTCGCAATCCAGGACCCTTCTTCTAGGGTTCCTAGGCCTGGCCAGTGATCAGGTCTATCAGGGCTTTCTTTCCCCCAGTTGCCGGTAACTGGCCCTGCCCCTGCCACTGCCACTGCTTGCCATCTGTGTGGCACTGCTGCCCCCTTTCCCACCACCAGTAGCCAGGCAATAGGCATGGGGTTTGATTGCTTGGTCTGAGTTTCCCTCAGAGGGGTGATCACTGGTTGGACCTGCCCACCCACCATAGCATAGCTGGAACCCTGGGCCTCACTTTGTAGGGGGATCAATTACAGAGCCCCCAGATCAATTGCCTCATAGAGGGAGGCTCCATCCACCCACCACAGCACCACCAGTTGGGTAGCCTGGGACTCCCTCTTTGAGGCAATTGAACACGGGGCTCCGAGATCAATTGCCATGCACAGGGAGGCCCTATCCACCTGGCTGGAGCTCTGCGATTGATCACGAGGCAGAGGGTGACCTGGGCCTCCCTCTGTTGGGGGATTGCAGGGTGATGGCAGGCCCCTCAAACCCCAACCAATCGCATTGCACCTACTTTGGCCTGGCACCAGTGCATGTCATAGCGTGGTCATCTGGAAGTTTGTCTGGAAGGTCATCGGGATGGTCATTTTGCTGTTTGATCATTCCTTCAATTTGCATATTAGGTTTTTATTATTATAGATAATGTTATCACTCAGTAATTAATTCTCTTCCAATTACTGACTTATTTAAATTTTCATCTCTGTTTTAAAAGTATTATAAGGCTAAGATTCTCAATTTGATATACCACCTTAAATGTAACTATATTTGGGTAATTTTGTTTCTCTGGAAAACCACCCAAGAATTATTTAAGAGCAACACTCCTGTGAAAGGCAGTGATATGATCTGAAACAGCTTGCCATCTCCTTGCCACCTCCGGAGTTCCTAATGAAAGTGTCAAGGGAATAGGCAAAATGAAAGATAATGATAATAACACCTGAAATTATGCTATAACTTGACAAATTAAAAATGTAGAAATCCTTTGAGGCCTGAAACCACAGTGTTCTTTCTGTGGGAAATCAATATATTCTGTGGAAAAGCACTACAGGAGATAGTTTTTTATAGAAGTCTCTCTATATATAGGCAATTAAAAGAGGTGAGGATCAGAAGTTAGAGTCGGTAGAATATCTGTCAGGAATTGCACCTTTTGGACATCTTGCTCCTGAAGTATTGAAGTTTACTAAAAGCATTGGGAAACTAGACTGTGTGTGTGTGTGTGTGTATGTGTGTGTGTGTGTGTGTAGAGTTTTGTCAACATGGGAGAAGGTAGGTGCATAGCTGAGGGAACTTGTTTCATGTGAGTTTTAGAACATTCATTTTCTGAAGATATCACATCATTCTTACTCATGTCTGGGAAACCTGGCTCATTAATTCCTCTGACATCAAAATGACTTCCTGGAAAATGTGAAATTTTCTAGTCCAAATGTGAATCTACTTTAGGTAGTCCAAGTTTCATAGACAGAATAGTAGTTTTTACAGCTTTTTATTTTATGCAAACTGCTCAATTTTATCTCTGTCTTTAATCTTAGATGACTTAATTCCTAACTGGTCTGTTTCTATTGGTGGCCTTACCTCTTCTCTGCAGGGCAGATAGACTTAGCTTCTAAAAGAATAAATCATATAATGCCACACTTTTATTATATTCTCTAATGGATTCTTAGTTCACTTGGAATAGAATTCAAACTTATTAGCATGAATCAGTGTGTCCTACATTTTCTGATACCCACATACCATTCTAACATCACCTGGTTTTTATGCTCCAGGTCCTTAATGTTTATTTTTCTTTTTTTTAACATAATTTTACTGACTTTAGAGAGGAGTGGGGGGAGAGAGAGAAAGAGAGAGAGAGAGAGAGAGAGAGAGAGAGAGAGAGAGAGAGAGAGAGAAACATGAATGATGAGAAAGAATCATGGCTCTGCTATCTGCTGTCTCCTGCATGGCCCACACTGGGGATCAAGCTTACAACTGGGGTATATGCCTTTGACTGGAATCAAACCTGGGACACTTTAGTCCTCAGACCAATGCTCTATCCACTGAGACAAGCTAACCAGGGCATTAACGTTTCTTTGTTCCTTGGAAAAATAGTTACTGACAGCTAGGAGGTATTGAACTTACCCCTCTCCTTAGAATGCTTCACCTATATATACTGCTTTTCTAGAGAGAGAGGAAGGGGAAAGATCAATTTGCGTTCACTTATTTTTGCATTTATTCGTTGATTCCTGTATGCACCCTGACCAAGGCATCAGACCGTAACCTTGGCATATTTAGATGACTCTCTAACCACCTGAGCTACTTGGCCAGGACACAAAATTTTCCATGATAGGCCATTTTCCTACATTTTAATCTCAGATCTAAGATCACCTCCCCAAGATCTCTTTTTTCCTTCTCCTAACTAAAATAGATTCCCTCCCATTTCACATTTTCCATGAAGTCATTTTGATGTCAGAGGAATTAATGGGCCAGATTTCCCAGACATGAGTAGGAATGATATAATATTTTCAGAAAATGAATTTCCCAAAACTGGCATAGGAGGATGGGAGGTGATAGAAAATTTTATTGGTGTGGAGTTACATTTCTTGGTTCCACATTCCTCTGCCTCGTAGTGAGTCCTGGAAAACGTGCAGCTATGGGTTCAATAAAGCTAGAGTAGTGTCCAGAATTCCCATTCCATATTGCATCCAAGCCAATTAGAGTACATCAGTCCATGTGTGGAATCCTGTATGGCTACAAGCCATTTTGGGCAGGGGAGCGTATGTCCTGCCACAGAAGTCATAGGAGCTGGGTTCCCTGGAACCAAGATAGGGTGGCTCCTTTTTTCTAGAAGTTTATATATTGTGGCCATGCTTATCCTGGCTAATTACCTATTCCTGGAGGTGATTCCCACTCCACTCAGACCTTACTGGGCATGCATCTAAACTGCCTTTGCCCAGTCCCTTTCCTCATCCATTAGCATGGAATATACTTGGAGAGCGTTAAATGCAGCTTTTTGGTAAAGCTGTATAAATGGTATGCCTATATTTAATCTTCTCCCCTCCTCTTTTGCTATTAAATAACAACCAGGTTATTATACCAGGATCAATTTTACTTAATTTCTTTAATTCTACTCAATAATATTTAACTTATTTATTTACTATCTCTCTTAAATAGAACATAAATTTCATAAAAAGAAAGACTTCTTTGTATACTCTATACTCTACAGCCTAGAGTAAAATCTTAAATATAGTAAGCACCATGTAAACATTTATTAAACAAAGTATATTAGAATTAAAGGTAAACTCAATATTGAGTAAATCATAAAACTATTTAATTCATATTAGAGTTAAATAAATTGAATGTTTTCATCAATGTAAATGTATTATTGTGAGAAAATTTGCTAGCTTAATTTTTATTGAGCATCACAGAATAACAAGTTGAA
Organism: Lasiurus cinereus; assembly: GCA_011751065.1. Lineage (NCBI taxonomy): Eukaryota > Metazoa > Chordata > Mammalia > Chiroptera > Vespertilionidae > Lasiurus > Lasiurus cinereus. The sequence continues at coordinate 43,440,571 of JAAGEH010000030.1, forward strand.
AATTATAATTGTATAATCTTGTTTATGAAAACTTTATTTTCAAAAAACAGCACATGAAAATTATAACAGTGGGTTATTAATGTGTGAGGAGATTCAAGTTATAGATATTTATTATCTTTACAAATTATCATATTTTCCTAAATTCTAATACACAAATAAAACACTTAAGCAATAAGTGCCACAAACAAAATGTCTCTTTCTATATCTGTCATTGATTTCTATTCTGTCACTGATTCCATATTCAGAAAACCATCAAAATTGTTTATAAAAGTTAATAGAATAACAGGGGGAAACTTCTTAGTCAGATAAAACTTTATATTTATTACTTTAAAAGTTGGTTCCCTATATCAGGGAATGTTTCTGTCATTGTTTCTTCAAACAGGTTTTCTATTCCTTGATCAGTTTCCTCTCCTTCTGTCACTAAAAAGTATTACTTTCTTAAGTAAATTGTAAGCAGGCAACATGTTTTGTTTCATGTTGTCCCAAAGTTCTCTTAGACTCTCCTGCTTTTTAATTTTTTTTTTCTATAAGCTGCTCTACTTGGGTATTTTTTCCTACCTTGTCTTCTAGCTCACTAATGTGATCCTCTGCTTCTTCTAGTCTACTCTTGATGCTTTCTATTGAGTTCTTTACAATAGCGATGTCATTTTTCATTTCTTCTTGGTTCTTCTTCATTTCCTCTTGGTTCTTATACATATTGTCAAATTTTTCTTCCATTCTTTTCAGCCACCTTATGACCATTTCTCTGAATTCTTTCTCTGGAAGGTTGCTTGCTTCCATTTTATTCACTTCCTTTTTTGGTGATGCCTGTTTTTCTTTCATATACAGGCTGTTTCTCTGTCTACCTATGGTCTCTCTTTTTCTGGTGTCTGGTTATATAGTTCTATCTCTCCTGTGTTCATTTAAACGTATAACACAACCAGGTACAACACACAAGGCACTGAACAGAAATATATTCATGATATTAACTCAAAATAAAGGTAACCATTAGAAAAAGGGAAATTAGTGGATAGGAGAGAAAAAAGAAGAGAAAAAAGAAAAAGAAAGAAAGAAAGAAAGAAAGAAAGAAAGAAAGAAGAAAGAAGTGCAAAAATGAAATTGTGTAAAGGGAAAACATAGTAAGAGAAAAAAAAAGAGAATATGAAAGAAGAGGGGAACAAACAATATATATGGGAAGAAAACTCCAATGGAACAGCCAGCAATCCCAAAAAATGCCAGCAATAAGTACCTGTAGGTGAATACAAACTACAAACAACTAAATCAAGTAAGGGAAGGAAAACAGAAGCAAAAAACAAACAAAAACAAAACAAACAAAAAAAGAATAAGCAAAACAATTTCACAAACAAGCAAAAAAATCGATATAATCAACAATCAAGCAAATAACAACAAAGGACGGAGAGAAAAACAATTTTTTGGATAGTGAAGACAAAGAAGAGAGAGGTGTGTATGGATTTGGAGCAAGAGATTGGAAATTAGATATATACATATGGTGAAATTTTAACAGGGAGTAAAAAGAAAGAATAGGGAAAATCTAAAGCAGGAAAAGTGTAAGATTAACAGGATAGCAAAAGGGGAAAAGTTAGGAAGAGAGTGATGGAATAAAGGTAAAGCTGAGATAGTGTAAACTGAAGGTAAAGGGAAGATGAAAATAGAATGTAGAACACTAATCCCAAAGTAAAATAAAGAGAAAATAAAATGATACTCTAAATAAAATGTAAATAGTAGTTGTAATAATACTGATTGAAAATAAAAATGTAATAATTGGAAAGGTAAAACCAAGTGAAGAAAAAAATAAAAAAATATTAGTTTCTTAAGTAAAAAATAAAAACAATAAAATAAAAATGTGCAGTAATGAAGGTCATTCACTTCCTCTACTGTTCTGTTTGGCACGCCTATTTCCTAATCAGGACAGTATTGCAGTTCCCTGTGTTCTACTGCTCCTCAGTGTTGTAAGCCAGTCCTGAATTGTAAGCAGGCAGTGTGTCTTAATTTCTTATATTCCTTAATTTGTGTTTACACAAGAGTCAATTTGTGATTCAACTCCTGGGTACCAGTGTTTCTGGATTGACCTCTGGGTCTATAGGTCCTCTCTAGCCAGTGCTTAGATCTTGCTTTCCCTGTGGCATTCAATACTAGTTTGTGGGAGAGGGTTGCCCCAAAGCTGGTTCTCTGATGATTATTGCCCCCTCTAATCCCCAGGTTCCAGAAAAACAACTTTCCCCTGGGGTCTCTTAGAGCGTCCCTAATTGGGCGATCCTATGTATTGAGCTTAGTAATCAGAATCAAGGATTTAAAGGAAAAAGAAAACAAACAAACAAACAAAAAGAGCAAAAGTAAGTGTGTGAACTCTGGAGCTGCGTGCAAGTCTGTGCAGCCTTTTCCCCCTTTGGGTCTAAGCATCTTGGCACATTTTTAAGCTTTTAGACTGTCCTTTGGGTCAGATCAAAATGGGTTGCTTTTAAGAGTTCCTTTTTGTTAACAGCTCTGAGGACCTTCTTCAACATTCAGGGATCACGCCAGCCCCAAACAGCCACAGATTTTTCTAGGCGCAGACTTTCCTGTCCTTTAGCTTCAGCAGTGTGTGCGCTTCTCTCTCCTTCCAGGAACAGAGACCTCACATTTTTCTAAGTGAAATCTGACCTTTTTGTGGTGTAGTGTAGAGCTCCTCTGAATCCGTGTGTTTGCGCCAATTGGGGACGGTATTTGGGGTTCATAGCAGTTGTAGAATTTCAGGCTTCGGATAATATCCCCTTTCCCCTTCAGGATGGCTTGGTCTCCACATCCCAGATGGTCGCTCTGGGAAAGAACCCAGCAGCAGTGGGTACTGCCCGGTCAGGGGAGCCCTGTCCAGCAGTCCCCCACAGTCTCCTGGAAAATTGCTATCCCTCGACTTACCAACAAACATTCCCTGTGTGACCCTCAACTGTTCTTTCTATCTGCTCTGAGACAAGGCTCGGGACATATTTGTCTATTCTACCACCATTTTTCCCTCTCTCCCCAAACTCCAAGAGCCATTTTAATTTTTGAAAAATAATACAATACCTGTTTTAGAAGAACTGAAAGTACTATAATACACCTTTTTATTTGCCATATTATTCCCCTTTATAACAATTCTAATTTTTAATTGTTTAACACAGTTTGGAGTTTTCTACTCATGTAGGGGTTCCTATCATTTAAATAAACACATTTAATTTTTAGGCACCTATAATGATTAAAATCTTTCTCATATAGAAATGAAGTATTCTTTGCCTATGTTCAATTTAACTCAATCTTCTGAAGTTTCATAAGATAAAGTTAATCTCTAACTAACTATTTATCAAATATCAGAGACAGCTGTCAAAAATATCTACTAAAGGCTCTTAAACTGTATATTTTCCAGTAAACTCATTATTTTAGATATTTCAGTGTTTTCAGACATAAAAGTCCTAGTCAAACTTTCAGACCCTTTAAAATTGTGATGCCAAAAAGAAATTCAATGATGTAGGCAGACTTAAACCAGGAAAAAAAATAACATACAATTACATCACTCTTTTTCCTTTAATAATGGAATTGTAATAGTATATCTTAAGGTGTATTATTTATTTGGCAGTCATATCACATTGTTGATTCCTACATAACATAATATGTATGAATTGTTTTTACCAAAGTCACCAGTAATTTTTCTATTACTAAAACCAATGAAACCTTTTCTTGTGCAACCCCTGCTATGGGCTGAATTGTGTCCCTCAAAAAGACAAGTTAAAGTCTTAATCCCAATAATTGGGAATATGACCTGAAGTAGAAATAGAGTCATTGCAGATGTAATTAAGTTAAATTGAGGTCATAGTGAATTAATGTGGGACCTAATCCAATTAGATTGGTGCTCTTATAAAAATAAGAGTCAGGGACACACATAGAGAGCATCATTTTGATGATGGAAGGAATGATGCCTCTCCAAGTTCAGGAGCACTCAGGATTGCCAGCAACACCAGAATCACAGAGAGGTATCAAACATATCCGCCCTAGAGAATTTAGAGATTGCACAGCCCTGCCTACACCTTGGTTTTGGACCATTAGTCTCTAGAAATCTTAGATAACAGATGTCTGTTTTAAGGCACATAGTTTGTGGTAATTAATTATGGCAACCTTTGGCAACTAATATAGATCTTGGTACCAAGAAATGAGGAGTTGTAACAATACCTGAATGTGTAGAAGTGGTGTTGGAATGGGATAATGGGGGTAGAGTCTGAAAGAATTTTGAAATATATGATAGAAAATCCTACATTTCATTGAAACCATTATTAGTAAAAATTTGAAGGCTAAGGGTTCATCTAATGATGTTTCAGATGAAAAAGAGAAATGTGATTTCTCGTTATAAATTGAGAGAAAACTTTTCTGAATTGTATTCTGTAGTTGGATGGAAACTAGAACTTCTAGGTGATGAATGTGGATATTTAGCATAGGAGATTTGCAAGCAAAGTGTGGAAGGCACGACCTGGTTACTTTTAGTTGCTTATAGTAAAATACAAGTGGAAAAAAAAACAAAGGGAAAAACTATAAAGTAGGAACTAGAACCAAAAGGTTGGAAAAAATTCTTAACCTATCCATACTGCAAAAGAATGATAAAGCGTGCTTTGGAGAGAACACCAAGCATGTGGCTGGACCAACTTTGCTAGAGAGATTAGACATGTGACTCATGGGTCCAATTTACCATCTCAGTCAAAACACTGCGAGCTTAGACTGAAGAGGGCAAGATGGGAGCTGATGAAGGGAGATTGTTGGACTTCTGGGATCCATTAAGCTGAAAATGGCCAGTAGAATTATTTGCTCACAAACATATGTCATCCTTCAAGGAAAGGGAAGAATAACACTTAGGGTGGCTCAGAGGCCAGTGGGACTACACCCTGATTTGGGACTACTAGACTCCAGAACTGTGATTTTTAAAATAAAATTCTGTTTTTGTAAAGTCACCCAGTGTGTGGTAATTTGCTGTAACATTCCTAGGAAACTAATCTCTCAGCAGCTTTTAACAGTGCTTAATACCATCTCAAAAATATCCTTTACCATGACTTTCATTATAACAAGGCTTTTAACTGGTCCCTCTACACCTGTTATTGCTCATTTCCAATGCATTTTCCATTTTGCAGCCAGAGCATTCCTTTAATTGCTCAACTAACAGCCAAGTGGTTGTGATTCTGGTCCCATGGAACTCCTCTGTTGCTATCTTTAAAGTGGCGATTCAAAGACCCAGGCTCCTTGCATCTTATGGTTCAACCATTCTCTGGAACTCTGTAGAGAGATGCATGAACAGGAAATAAAGAATGAGAAGGAGGAATCATACTTTGGAGATTTTTATGAGATTGACCTAGAGGTAGCTCGCATGTGTCTCCTCACATACCCTTAATTAGAATCTGGTGACATCATCACACCTACCTACATTAAAGTCTGGAAAATAAAATCTAATTATGTGGGCCCAAGAAAGAAGATAAGGATTTTGTGACACTTGGAAGTATCTTGGCTATAGTCCACATTATTTTTGCATTAAATATGCATTTTTCTCATTCTCACATACTTAGAATACTCATTATTTCCCCAAGGGAGAAATACAAAATATTTCCAGTCACAATATCCAATTCAACGTACACGTGAGCAATCATCCAGATGATGAACTCTCCTGTATATCAGATGCAGTTATCAATTCTCCAGGTATGGGAACCTATGCATAAAAATGCAAATTATCCCCATTTCAAACATACATTCTCATGATTATTCACTGAAGTGGGGACACAATAAAACCAATAATAACTTGAAATAAACAAACATCCTGATAGACCTTATTAAGACTTCTTCCACTACATAGAGAGAACCATTTTAATTAGCTAATAATCTTCATATATGGGAGGAACCTCTTCAATTTTGTCTGGATATTAGATCTATTTTTTGGAAGTTTTTTTCTTGCCCATTCATAACTATAGCACTAATGTGTGCTGGGAAAGCATTTTTCTTGAGTATGAAGTAATTTTGATTGTTGTCTTTTAATGGTTAAAACTTAAGGTTTCATTTTAAGTGTTGAATAAAAGAAATTAAATACAGACTTGTGATTTCTTTGGCAATACAATTATCTTAACAATTTAGTTAGTCTCTAACTTCTTTTCTATTCAGATCCAGATACCAGTAACTATGTTTTAGGTTTTTCTAGACAAAATTCCCAGACCTTATTGGCTTTTTTGCTTCAATTCTCACTTAACATTTTCTCTCAAATTAATGCTGGCTATCTTAAGGATGCCTGAGACAATTTGCTTTGTCCTAAAGGCATAACCCTCAATATAATAATTGCCATTTGGTTTGGCCAATTTGTTTAAAGAGTAGTCTTCTTGCTGAAACTTGTCACTGAGGTAGCTCTGTTTTGTCCTTTATTAGCAGAGTTTTGAAATAATTAGCTTGTCTAACACTTTGAGGGCCATCATGTTTGGATTTTCTATATTCTGTTTCATCTATGCCTGAACACAGCCAATTCTTGACTGAATTTCTCTCTCTCTCTCTCTCTCTCTCTCTCTCTCTCTCTCTCTCTCTTTTAATACTGCCTTTGTCAATGTAGAAAATAGTATTTAGTACACAGTGTAATTCTAACTGCTTCAAACTACTTTCCATAGAGCCACAGACTTAGTAAGCATGTGATTCTGCCATCATATTTAGTGCAGGTGACTCCTTCTCCACATGCTATTCTATAGAATAGCAGAATTCTCCATCCATTTAACCTGCTATATCTAATGTCTCATTCGCTTATTCCAAATGACTAAACAAATGCTATGTATATTACATTTTATTCTATTTCTACATTGTGCAAACCCTTAACCATTTCCTTTTTTTCATTTCTTAAACCAAATAGTATATATATCATTCAGAATTCAGTTAGAAAAACAGAAATGGATTTAATTTAAGGATTTCTGCAATTAAACAGCTCTTTGTGAAATTAAAGTTAGGGAAGACTGTACATAAGCCAAAAAAAGTTTACTAAATTGTAGGGAATCAAGAAGTTGCAGGAAGTATAGGGAAATTTCAGCAATGATCATTGTTACCCTCAACATCAAAATGGGTCCATGGATGGGAAAACCACAAGACCACTAGGAAATCTCACTTTTGACAAAATGCACATGTCTGCCAGAAAGAAAAAAATAATAATGGTTTCTGTTTCTTTTCCACCTTTCAAAACTTAAACAATTGCTAGTCAGTGATGGATTTGATCCAGATATTTGCTTTAGGGATCCTTGAAAATATAATCTTCAGCTTTTTAGCCCCTGAAATTAAAAAAAAAAAAGAATGGTATGGGAAATGGAGCTAAATTGTCACCAGTCACCATTTCAGCTGCCAATGCATTTTGAAATATTACACCTGTGCTCAGGATCCTCTGAGATCTGGCTCTGCCAACTTATCACACTGGCTTTGTTCCTCAGTTGCTAAGCCTCAGCCTGTCTGGATTTCTTACCCAAAGCAGCCATGCTGTGCCACAAATACAGATTTTGCACCGATTATTTTCTTTCTGAAACATTTTACATTATTCACTTTCTTATTTCCCAGCAAACTCATACTCACTCTTTAAATCTGTCATTAAATTGGTTCGTTAGCCTGTTTTTACCCCTTGATATAATTGAAATAATGTCATCATATTTTTTTCTGCACTATTCTCTTTAAATATAATAATTCTTAACATCTATCACACTCAGTAAGTTATTTTGCATATTCCCTTTCTAGATTTAATCTCCATAAAGTTATTACCTTACCAGTTCAGCTCAGTGGGTAGAGCTTCTTCCTATGGACTGAAAGATTCCAGGTTCGATTCTGGTTAAGGACATGTACCTTGGTTGTGGGCACATCTCCAGTAGAGAGATGCCTCTCTTATTGATGTTCTAACTCTCTATCTCTCTCCCTTCCTCTCTGTAAGAAATCAATAAAATATATTTTTTAAAAAGTTATAGACTATACTTATCGTATTTATTACTATTATCCCAGCAACATTATCATGTGTGTTAACCTATTTCAATATTATGTAATTGTATCTAACATAAGAATATTGTAAAAATATTTTTAAATGACTTGTTTGAGTTCACGCTTGCATTCTTTTTATCTTTCAAAAGGAGAATAAAACTAGCATGACTTTTGAGTAATGATTGATTCTTAAAAAGTAAATTATGTGAAGAATAAAAGTATTATATTTTGGTAGATGTTCTTCAGAAAAGAAATGGACAATTGAGTAAGATTAAATATTACTTATTGAATGTTTCCCTCTGTGAGCTCTACTTGCTACTGTAGAAAAGGCAAAGATGAGCAAAAAAAAAACACCTTTCTTCAAAGAATTCAAATTTAGTTCATGAATTCATGAAAGTAGGATTCAACTGAAAAGTATACAAATAATTGAAACATTGAAAAACCTTATGCTATACAGCTACCATTTAGAATTGGTTTTGTAAAAGACTGTCAGATGCATTATATTGGGATCTGCATGATTTGTATGAACTTTCCTTTTTTTTTTTTAAACAAGACTATATATATATATATTATAACTCAGTTAATGAAATTAACTGATGTTAGAAATTCAGAGCCTCTAAATTGACAGCAGGGCCGAGACCGGTTTGGCTCAGTGGATAGAGTGTAGAGTGTCGGCTTGCGGACTGAAAGGTCCCGGGTTGGATTCTGGTCAGGGGCATGTACCTTGCTTGCGGGCACATCCCCAGTAGGGGGCGTGCAGGAGGCAGCTGATCGATGTCTCTCTCTCATCGATGTTTCTGACTTTCTATCTCTCTCCTTTCCTCTCTGTAAAAAATCAATAAAATATATTTAAAAAAATAAATAAATTGACAGCAGGGAAATTCTTGCCAAAGGTACATTTGAGACATCCAATATTTGAAAAAGACTGTCTTTTGGACAAGTTAATTAGTTCTCCCTCCAGCTTTGCTAAGCTTTATCTATTTCAAGGTAGGTTTTCAGGACACAGTATGGTATATGTGGAGTTTATTATCTCAGTGTACAGCAAAAAATTATTTATTGAATTACATCTGATGTTAAATCTGCAGCTTTTATAGCTGAATAATGTCCATAGTTTGTGTGTGTGTGTGTGTGTGTGTGTGTGTGTGTGTGTGTGTGTTTTAAAGTGTGAGGACACATGTCCTTCAATGTCCCTAAACATAAGAAATCTTCCTTCAGTCTTGAGCCAAGAAAATGTTTGTGTCTGAAGACAACCTTGGGAGAACTAGGTTTTTCTTTTTTGCCTTGGCTGCCGAGATGAACAGACATAAACTCAGTGTTTATCTGCAATAATTGACTCATAACTGATAAAGGCAGTTTTTCTGTTCCTTTAAAGTTGTTTTGTTTTCTTGGTCCTAGAAGGAATGATTAACAGAATTGCTTTGCACTATATTAAACTGATTAAAATTCTTAAAAAAACAAAACAAAAAATAACAACCAAAAACCACACCAAATCAAAACAAAGAGAAATACTAAATAAGTAAGTAAACATGATAATTACATAATCATGCTTTCTAATGTAAAATGGATTAGTTATCAATAAAAACTTAGTTTAGTTTTTATGATACAAAGGCAGTTACTTCATTTTATATATTTCTTTCATAGAAATTTTACTATGTCACTCAGGGACCTATCTGCAGAGATGTGCAGGGTTTTGACCACATAAAAAAACCATATTAATTAAATTTAGAACCTCATAAGAATTTTATTTTACATTGCAAAAACCATTAAAATCTTGACTATTTTTAAAAATGCAAGAAATATGGGAATCTGAAACTTATCTTTTGAAATTAGCAAATGTTTTTAAAAATGGTAAAAAAAATACTTTGATATTGATGTAAGATACCAAACCATATTATTATAAATATTGCTTTAATATAAAACATGAGATGGCATATATAAAGCATTTCAGTTGGTGTTTTGTTTGTTGGCTTTGAGATAGTAACACAGAGTGTGCCAAGCCAACTTAATAAATCATTTTCTGGTCTTCCTTGAAGTAAGAGAACAAACAAAAGGTAAGTTTTCTTATGTCCTATTAAATTGAATGCCTATGCAATTTGATTCATATTAATTTACATAAAAATAAAAATTATATGTCTTGCTTATAGAAGAAAATAAAAAGTTTATAAATTATTGTTGGTTAGAGCTAAAGATGTAAACCGCCATCCCACTCAGAAGTAGAATTCCTTTCCATTTTTGAGTATTTTTTGCAGGATAAAAAAAAATTACTTTAGAAGGTTACTTTTATCGAGCACTTGAATATACTATTTAAATATATTTTACATCTCCCTTTGTGCTGAGAAGTCAGCTTTATTGTTGCTTTTTTTAAAAGGTAATATGTTGAATTTTCTTAGGACTAGGAGGAAAGCAAAACAGGAAAAGCAGCAGAGAGTGACAAGGAGCAATATGGAAAGTGAAATTTGAGATTGCACAGAAAAGAGATGAGTGCTAAGGTGAACTCATTTTCTGTAAGTGTTTTTCACTGGGAGCCTTTGTTGGATTTGGGTGCAGGCAAGTGGAAGAGGATGTGATGGTGTCCTGATCAGGAGCCATGCTTGGCCTCCAATAAAGCATCAGGGCACTTGCAGGCATCACAGAGTTAGGGTGATGATATGGGAGACTTGGGAAACCCCAATCAAAGGGCTAATTTTCCATTTTTGGAATTAGAAAGTTCATGGAATGGGACTCTAAAACAAATGAAGAAAAAGGTTAGTTTTTATCTTTAAAAAAATTATAGTGAAGTTATGGCAATATTGCAGCAATAGGAAGGTAGTGATTAGCATTCAACATTCACAAGAAGACATTGTGAATAGAAAATTTATTTTAAAATACTGGAAGGGTTCACCCCAGGAACAGGTATAAATCACACGCAGACTGACTATTACCTGAATAGCAAACATTTTTCAACTCAGTGCACCATTGTATCAAACTTGAGACGTCTCTGAAGGAAGAAAACAACATTTGAATTAACCATTTTAATACGATGTCCAGAATTTAGTTACTGGGTATGAAAATGAGCAGAAAGAGAGAGAGCCTAAAAGTAGAAAGACATTGCTATAAGTTAAACATATAGTGAAGTTTTCAGATTAACATTATAAATAATTACAAATATATTCCATAAAATATAAGGGAACATGGAAAATGATTAGATGAAAATGAAGATATTCTAATCCTATCTAATAAAAAAGTAATATGCAAATTTACCATACATCCACTACACCCATAAGCCATGCTCAACAGCAAATCAGGAGCAAGCAGGAGGCTTGGGTTTTCCCAGCAATGGAGGAAGCCAAGCTTCCCACAGCCATGGCCAGCTGTGGATTCCACTCAAGGCTACAGTTTCAATTATAGAAGATAAATAAATCTCAGATCCCAGGGCCTCCATTTGGGTTGCTAGGAGGAGTGGCCAGCCTGCAAACCACCACAGGCCCCTCACCCAGTTGGCCCCACATCCCAAGGGAACCCCAACCCTGATCTGGGACACCCTTCAGGTCAAAGCAGCTGGCCCCCACCCATGCACCAGGCCTCTATCCTATCTAATAAAAGAATAATATGCAGATTGACTATGCCTCCCACACACAAGGTGGCTGGCCCCATGTGGACACAAGATGGCCATCACAAGATGGTCAGCAGGGGAGGGCAGTTGGGAGGGATCAGGTCTGCAAGGGAGGGCAGTTGTGGGTGATCAGGCCAGCAGGGGAGGGCAGTTTGGGGGATCCAGGCCTGCAGGGGAGAGCAGTTGAGAGGGATCGGGTCTTCAGGGTAGGGCAGTTAGGGGTGACCAGGTCTGTAGGGGCTGGCAGTTAGGATTTAGCAGGCCTCCAAGGGAAGGACTGTTAGGGGCAAACAGGCTGGCAAGGGAGCAGTTAGGCATCAATCAGGCTGGCAGGGTACTGGTTAGGGGCTGACCAGGCTGGCAGGCAGAAGTGGTTAGGCGCAATCAGGAAGGCAGGCAGGCGAGCATTTGGGAGAGGGATGTATGGTTGCCTGTTTAGGGTTGGCCTAAACTGCCAGTTGGACATCCCTCAAGGAGTCCCAAATTGGAGAGAGTGGAGGATGGGCTGAAAGACAACCCTTCCTTCCCCTGTGCATGAATTTTACTCACTGGGCCTCTAGTCTCTCTCTGTATATAAAAGGCTAATATGCTAAGTGCCCCTCCCTTCGTCCAACCAGTCGCTATTGATGCATACTGACCACCAGGGGGAAGAATGCTTAATGCAGGAGTTGCCAAGCTACAGTGACTTGACAGTGGTAGTTCTTGGGTGACGCATCCTGAAACCAGACATGGGGGAACCCGATTCCTTGTGGGGCTGTATGATTCTATCTTCAGCCTTGGGTTATGTTGTTCCTGGGGCACTGTTGGCCCTGAATCTGGTTTCCTGCACACTTGTGTTTGTGTTTCACACCCTGTATGACAGCAACTTTGCAGAGTGCCCTCTCTCACACTGGGAACCATTAGGGGATTTCAATTTTGGCCTAATGCCTGCAGGCTAGTTAGAGGGACCCCACTTACTCCATAGATATCTTTCCAGCCAGGGCACTACCCCAGGTGCAGCTGGCTGGGGAGGGACCAGGGAGGTTGGCTCCAGGGCATGTACACCCCATTTTGCCCAGTCCTGCCCTGCCTGCCACCTTCTAGTTAATTTCCTTTCAATGTGCATAAATCTGTGAGCCAGTTCACTAATAAAATTATAAACTGTCAAATAGAAAATCTACAACTATATAACACAATGTTGGAAATTAAGAACTTCCTAGATGACTTTGAGAGAAAATTAGGATATTTCAAACTAATAAATGAAATATACTCCTTGTTTGACAAAACTAAGAAAATTTGTAAATACACAATTTACAATACATAAAATACAGAAAAAGAAAAGTTTATTTGGCATAACATTAGCCAAATTGCTGAAATGAGAAAATCTTAAAAACAGCTCATTCAAAAATTGAATAATAAGATGGAGAGTTAAATACCGAACAAGTAGAAGCTGTAAGAAAATAGAACATCATGGTAAAAATAGTGGAAGCTTGACTTCTGTATGCATTGAAAATACCCTCCAAAGATGAAAGCAAAGAAATGTAATTTTTAGACTAGGCAAATCTGAGCTAATTTCTCATTAGCAGATCTGCAAAAATGAAATTATAAATAGAAAAAATATATACTTAATTATATTTTGATGGCAAAATAGGTTAAGGTGTAATTTAGAATTATTAGAACATTTGAATGTGAAAACCTATTTAACTGCAAATTTTAGCATGTGTTAATATGAATATGGTTTAAGGTATTTGTTTTTTTAGATGTAGAAGTTAATGAGAAATGTAAATTTCTTTTATTCAGAATATAAATATAAAAATAGATCACATATAAATCAAATACATTATTTGTAATGAGAAGCAAAACATTTATTTATTGAAATTTGCTTTTTTGTGAACCTCACATAGCATTCTGTCCTTTTTTTTAATCCACAAAAATTTACTACTGAACTTTAAAGTTTAAAATTTAAACTATGCCTTGCACAAAGTGAATAAGTAGTAAATGTTTTTGATGGTATTCTTTAGAGATGTAAATGTGAAATATCTATAGTGTGATTCTAATTAATACCATATTATGAGTTCATCAAACTGAAAATGAATGAAAATGTACAGATATCAAAAAGCATATAGAAGTGTCAGTTTGCCTTGGAAAGTGAATTAAAAATCAACCAGGGATCAGTTGAAGTGGCATTTAGTATCACCCTCAAGCTGTATGTAATATAATTATTATCAGTATTTATCCTGGAAAACAGTTAATCTATTACTTAATATGTATTTGGAATCAAGTCAAGGAAAATATCAGATAGAAAGGAGTTCTCTGGTGATTTGCTGTCTTTGTAAGTAATTCATGCTTGTAAACCCAGCTGCATGATTGCCTCCATTTTAATCCATCTTTTTCATTTTTAAAAAGCCACCAGTTATCTTAAAAAATAAAATAAGCCTGGATTTCAAAGATGGATAAGTGCATCTTAGTGTAGAGGTACATAGTGCAGTGATGCTGATAACAAGAAGGAATAAAGAATACTAAAGACATTTAGACCCTGGCTCTTATAAGATGCATTCATGTTCTTTTAACTGACTTTCTATAAATGAACACAAAAGAAATAGCACACTCCAAAAGGCAAGGGAAGAATCCAGCAAGAAGGCTGATTTCGGAAGAAAAGTACAAGAAGGATGAGTGGTGCTGGACCAAAGACAGGAAAGCCATGAGCTGGCAAGAGAGAGCAGCACAAAATGAGCATAAATGGAAGGAGCAGTGTGCCTTTGGCACTAGATGCTGTATTTGGTACTTAGGTTATGTTCAGTTAGCTGTTTGTAGATTTTCAAAATTAGGAGAACATGCAAAGTTCCCTCAGGATGAATGTGAGAGGTGAGAAACAGATTTTCAGGCTTCCATCCACATTCTTCTTTAAAATTCACTACACACAAATTATAAGAAAAAGGGAGTCTGAAATGTATTGTAGGGTACAAAAGAACCATGTGGCATACTTACGTTTGCCAGGGCCTCAGAACTGTGTTCTTCTATAAACTCTCCCTTCACTGACACAATCAGATACAGACATGGATCATTTTCCACAGTGTTGTCTAGGGGGGAGTCAAATCTTCTTGCATTTTGAAAATCTGCAATGAGAATCAGGGTAATTTCTTAAAGTAGTGTTAAGTGTACATTTTCTCCTCAAAAGTCATTCAATTTTTTTCTTTTGCTTGCTTTTATATAAAAGTATACCTATCTAAAACAAGATAGTTCAAAAGGCAAGAAATACTGGAGCAGGAGATCTGACTAGATTCTAGGCCAAAAGGATCGTGTTACTACCTTGCTAAAAACTCAATGTACAACCTAATAACATAGTAGAAACAACTGACTTTTATTGAGTACTGACTATGCCAAAAACGACTTTAAGTATCAGACATAGTAACTCATTTGATTCTCAAACTATACTCTGAGATGGGTATCATTATTGTTTCTACCTCATAGAAGAGTAAATTGACACACAGTGCTGTTAAGTAATTTGTCCAGATTTACATTCCTAATAAATGGCAAAGCCAGAATTCAATCCCAGGTTCTCTGCACTTCCCAAGGCTAGCATGCTTTCTCTGACTCTGAGGCTTGAACAGGAAACATCCCTCCAAGATGCTCCTATGAGCACATTCTAGGCTTGCTCCGTTGCATAAGTTCATTGTAACTTATTATTTCACTCCTTCTTTGTCTACCCAGTAGAATGTAATACTTTACAGAATATAATACTTTACATGTATTTGTTTCTCACTATATTCTCATCATCAAAATAATGCCTGGCCAAGACTTGGAGTTTAATAACTGTCGAGTGAATAATGGGTACTCAGATAAACTATTTACTGTGCACTCTATTTAATGTTAGATCCTTGCTAATGGTCTGAATGAGTGATGCTCAGAGCCTTATGCTTAGTGAAATAAGCCAGTCAATGAAGGAGAAGCATCACACCATCGCATTCATTGGGGGATAATAAAGAACATTATAAACTGATGAACAAAAGGATAGATACAGAGACAGTAAAGCTTCAAACAGACTGAGAAATTACAGCAGGAAGATTAAAGTTATGTGAGGTAGATAAGAGATCAATCAAAGGACTTGTATGCATGCATATAAGCATAACCAATGAACATAGACACTGGGGGGTTGGGGTATGCCTGGGAGGGAGGGGGAGCAATGGGGAGATATGTATAAAAATTAATAAAAATTAAAAAAAATAAAAAGAAGATATGAATACATGGGTCAGAACTCAATTGAGTGGTATAATCTCTTACAAATTTGATGTGAATGGAAGTGAACCAAAGTCACAAATTATAATTCCTGTTGCTTTTTGGTAATGCTTAAAGTTTTGCCATTAGATTAATTTATCTAAGTTAGAGAATGTTGCCGACGATAATTCATTTATGGGTACTGGATCAACCTTTCAACATTCATTGCTTCATCTTTGGGTTCTTTCTCTCTCTCCACCCCTCCTGCCCCAGCAGCTTGCTTCTAAATCAAGAGCTGGAGATCCTTTTCTGTGTTCAATCAAAATATGTCATCTCAACATGTAAAGTTGCAACCCTGTTTAATGCTTTATGAAGATTATTTAAGCATGAATTAAATGCTTTCTCATGGCTCATCTATTATGGGTAATAAATTCTTGCAGAAGTGAGCAGCTTTATGAAATGAGAGGTTTGATCATAGTGTTTCCAAGGCTGGAGGGTCCAGAATGATACATATCAAAAGACACTGATCAACAGAGGAAAAGGTAATGCAACATCAGACATTTTTCTTACATAGTGAATACCTGTACTGAAGGTATTCAATTCAAACACAGCTATTGGCAAAATAAATAAATAAAAATAAATAAAAACCAACTAAAACTTCTTACCTCCTGGGATAGATCAATTCAAGTTTGGGAGACATTCCTCAGTAAATTGGAGCTTGTATTTTTCTATCTACAATGATTTGTATTGACTTCATCTACAGCTCATGAGCTATGAGATATGGGTAAATAATGTTTATAAATATAGATCATTGTATATTAATTCAGGGCTATTGTAATTCCAGGAGGAGAAAATAGAGTTATCTCAAATGCAAGGTATGCTGTGGGGGCAGAATTATTGTAGGGGCAATGAATGTGAAATACACACAAATGATCATCTGAGAGGCATGACCGCCAGAGTGTGGAGAAGATGGTTGGGGAGCCTGCCCAGGAAGATGAGGAAGAGGGACTTCTCCATGCCCTGCCACAGATGGGGCCAGTAGACTCCTGGTAATCTTTTGATTTGCAAAACTGCACCTCATTGAAGTGACCAAAATATCAAATGCAGGACTCTAATAGGAAGGGTTTTGCTGCAGCTCCCGCTCAGACTTTTTGGAGGAGCCCATTGACTGTGTGCTCTCTGCCTGCGAACCCGGTGTGCCGCACTGACTGATGAACACATCTCTGTGCATTGCCATACTTCCAGCAAGAATTAGCAAACCCAAAGCCCTCTGCTTTTCAGTCCATCTTGATCTGGAGACTATTTATCATGTCAATCTCTCCTGTATTAGTCTGCCAAGGCTACTATAACAAAATGCCGGAAACTGGGTGGCTCAAGCAACCGATATTTATTTCTCACAGCTCCTGGAAGCTGCTAATCCAAGATCAAGGTGTCTGCAGATTTGACTTTTCCTAAGGTCTTCCCTCTGGCCTTGCATTGCCTGCTTCCTTCCTGTGTTCTCAACAGGGTCTTTTCCCTGAAAGTGTGACGTCCTGGTATTTCTTCCTCTTCCTATGAAGAGGTGAGCCATGAAAAAGCATTTAATTCATGCTTAAATAATCTTTATAAAGCATTAAACAGGACACCATTTCTATTATACTATGGCCCCACCCTATTACTTCACTTCACTTACTTACATATGTCAGGGTCAATCTCCAATACAGTCACATGTGAAGGATAAGCTTCAGTTTATAACATTTTAGTACTTACATCACTACTAAAATATTTTTAATTACATGAGCCTTACAACTTAGTATTAGAACTTCACAGAACTCTTGACTCTTATTATACAGAATTTAACTTCCTCCTATGAACATGACTTTCACTCTATATGTTCTTATTTCTTTGCTGTTATTGTTTCATTTCAATTATTTAAAAGTGATTTTTCTCCCTTAGTATTGTGAAATTTATATCCAGGACATATAATTAATTTTATAGGAATACCAAATTATCCAGATAATTCATTGTATTTTGTACATCAGGCCATTTCTGTATCAATGTGGTAATCTTTCCCGCTTTCACTTAGCAGAATCCTTAGAAAGCGTGTTAACCTCCAGGGGATTCGTGTAAGTATTTACAATACATAAAAGATCTTATCTTGTTGTATATAGATATGATTGGTTACTAAAGTCCTGAAATTTTAGGATGCATTTTACATAGATAAGGGAAATATTCTTACAAGCTTTAAAATATGAAATTAATAGTTCAGAAAGAAACATTCACACATTTTTTTGACCCTTGTATTTTGTTTTGTGTTGTTTCTAATTGACTGGTAAGATGCTCTGGGGCAAGAATAATCCTTGAATTTGGACAAGGATACATTTTACCATGATAATCACTAATTTCTACTAGCTCTATCATGAAATTCTTAGCCTTTAGAGACATGCAGGGTTTGCATTCTCTGATTTAAAAGACAGGCAGTTTGTGGTATAGAAATATTTATAGAGCATCAGGTTTTTGTTATTATTGCTAGAAATACAAAAACATCAAGGTGGATGTTTGTAGACAAGTAACTTGAGGCAAAAATAATTTTTACATGTTTATCATTTTTTCTTATGTGGCCGATTATTAATTATTATTTGCACATTTTAAATACTTGTATCTAAAATCATAGGCTTATAAGAATTAGATAGCATGATCAATTTAAAAAATAATAAATAATTGCATTGTCAACAATTTGATTTTATGCTTTTTAATTCAGATATTTTATTAAAGATCAAAAAAAAAATCAAATTGCCTGCATTCCCACTACCAGGATAACAAAGTACTGTATTGATGTTTTAATGCCCCTGCTACTTCCTATAGTTTTATCACCTTCTCAGATTCTCACCTCTTTTATTTATGTGAGGTTCCTGGTCTCCATAGCTTTTGCATTTGTGACTACTACTTTATGTTCCTTCTTAATTTGGTGACAAATGCAAAACCTCTAATCAAACTGGTATAAGCAAAACAAATATAACTGAAAAGTCCAAGAAGGAAGTCATTTGAAGGAACACCAGAATGCAGACTCTAACAGTTTTGTATGGCTCTGATATTCTTTTCTCTTCATTAGACTCTGCTTTCCACTTTGGCTTCATTCCCAGTTTAAACGATATTTAAACTAAATTATTTGCACAGCTAGAAATTTTAGAGGCCAGAGAGCATCTCTTGCAAATATCTTCAACAAATCTTAGTGATAACTTGCATTGGCTTAGATGAAGTCATAGTTTGCTTTCTTAATAAACATTATGGCCAGTGTTTGGAGTTTTCCAATTAGGCTTTGGTTCACATGCCAAGCCCTAGATTTCATACATCACTGAAAAAATATGAATTGATTGGGGGTTGTGCATGAAGAGATTCAGATCAGAAAAAGGAAATAGAAGCTAGTCATTTATCTCTTACTGCCTTAACATTCCCATTTTATTTTCAAAGTAGACAGTTGTAAAGTATTTTTTCTTAACATGGTACAAACCATATTGTGGCACATTTCAAATTCTCCTTAGTGTGAGGTTACCTAATATCTGATGCATGTGTTTTGTGCAATGTTTAGTCTAAGGCACCTGGTTAATTAATAAGGCTTTCATTTACCTATGATCAGAATTGACTTCTTACGATCTGGAACCCACTCTCATCATACCTAATGTTCTGTTGCAGTAAGCAAATACATTACGTTTAATAAAAAATTCATTTGGACAGGGCAGATGGAGAATGTATAGTATGTTTCTATACCAAGTACAATGCCAAGACTGCATGCTTTGCTGTGTAGAGTTCCTGGATCAACCAGTCTTCCTATTCCTATTTCTGTTCTTTTGAAAGCTTTCAGGTTTCCGCTTTTCTATAATGTCATATTTGAGAAAGAAATTTGAAAAACCAACTTCTAGAGAATGCCATGGCTTAGCATTTTCTTCCCACTGGTACAGATTTAGATCACAGTGCCAGGGGATAGCATCCTATCTAAAAAGAGGGAATATGCTAATTGACTGTCCCACTCTCAAAGATGGCAGTGCTCATAGCCAATAAAGAAGGAATATGTTAATTGGCTGACACACACTCAAAGATAGTGGTACCCAAGTCCAATAAGGAGGGAATATGCTAATTGACTGCTGCACCCTCAAAGATGGTGATACCCACAGCCAATAAGAAGGAAGTATGCTAATTTACTGCCCACCCTCAAAGATGTCAGTATGCACAGCCACAAGAGGGTGCACCAAGTCCCCTCAGCCCCATAGGGGTGGCAAGAACACAGCAAGGCCAGGCACACCCCCAGGCAGGCTTGGCCTTGCCAAGTGCCTGCCTCTGTAGTTCCCCAGTCCCCTTAGACCCCAGCCACCTATGGCTGGTCCAAGGCAAATCTCAAATAGTGGCTTTCTAGCCACCAGTGCCACCAGAGGATCAGGTAATAAGGGCTGGCTGAAGTTTGTGCTCCCGGCAGTGGCATCAGCAGAGGTATGATGGAGGCATCACCTTCCCCTGATCACTGGGTCACCTCCTGCCACTGAGGGCTACTGGACTGTGAGAGGGGGAAGGCCAGGCTGAGGGATCCCTCCTCCAGTGCATAAATTTTAATGTACCAGACCTCTAATTGGAAGATAAATAATCATAGGATTTTGTTTCCCAAACTTAAAAATTCATCAGGCAATGATAATAATTTCATTTCAACCTTTGTTGGTTTCTTATCAATTTTCATTCAATCCACTCCAAAGACATGGATCTAGAGTTGCAATTTTCAACCTCTTTCATCTCATGATACACATAAACTAATAACAAATTTAGTGGCATATATATATATATATATATATATATATATATATTTTTGCCAATCTGACAAAAAAATGGATATAATTTTGAAGCATTCACACTGTCACACTGGATGGCTAATGTTGTGTTGTCTGTTGTCGTAATTTTATTTAACAATGGGAAAAGAGGTCAGTACCTCTGACTAAATAGGTATTGCGTGTTTTAAAAATTATTGCAGCACACTGGTTGAAAATCTCTTACCTAGAACTTTTAATTCGTATCCCAGCCCAGGTGTTTGTCTTTTGAGAATAGCCCTTGAAAAAGTTTTCCTTGCATCTCTTGCTTTTTAGCATAATGACTTATCTCTGGATCTCCACTTCTAAAACAATAAGATTAAAATATCCCTGTTTTAGACTATGGAATCTCAGAGGTAAGGCAGGGTTGGTGGGTGGAAAGAGATCAACCCAAGAACTTGTATGCATATATGTATAACCCATGCACACAAACAACAGGGTGGTGAAGACCTGGAGAATGGGTGGGGGTGGGCTGGAAGAGGTCAATGGGGGGAAAAGGTACATATGTAATACTTTCAACAATAAAGATAAAGTAAAATAAGTAAAATTTATTGAATAGTAAAATTATTTAGGGGGTATAAAATGGAAGTGTAAGTTCATAGAGAATAAAAGACTGAATTTTTTCCAAATCTTAGCTATTGTAAATTGTGCTGCTATGGACATAGGGGTGCTTATATCTTCTCTGATTTGTGTTTCTGTTTTCTTGGGATATATTCCTAGAATTAGGATAACTGGGTCAAATGGGAGTTCCATTTTTAACTTTTTGAGGAAACTCTCTTCTGTTTTCCACAGTGGCTGCACCAGTATGCATTCCCACCAGCAGTGCACAAGGGTTCTTTTTCTCTGCATTCTCTCTAGCACTTGTTGTTTGTTGATGATAGCCATTCAGACAGGTGTGGGATGATACCTCACTATTGTTTTGATTTGCATCTCTCAGATGATTTGTGACTTTGAGCATGTTTTCATATATCTCTTGGCCTTCTGTATGCCCTCTTTTGAAAGTGTCTATTTAGGTCAGCCTAAGTGCCCATCAGCAGATGTGTGCATTAAAAAATTGTGGTACATCTACACAATGGAATATGACACTGCTGTAAAAAAGAAGGAACTCCTACCATTCCTAACAGCATGGATGGAGTTGGAGAAAATTATGCTAAGTTAAATAAGCCAGTCAGAGAAAATAAATATCACATAATCTCACTAATTTGTGGAATATAATGAACAACATAAACTGATGGACAAAAATAGATCCAGAGACAGAGAAACACAGAACAGACTGTCAAACCTCAGAGAGAAGGCAGCGAAAGGTATGTGGTGCGGGTGGTGTGAAAGATCAACCAAAGGACTTATATGCATACATATTAGAATAACCAATGGACATGGTCACTGGGGCTATGGGGACTTATCCTGGAGGAGGAAGGGGTGGGAATGGCTGGGGAGGGATTGATGAGGGAAAAAGGAAATATAGGTAATACTTTAAACAATAAAAATAAAAGACTGAAAATATTTTGTAAAGTGCTGCTTTTTTTTCGTTTTTAAAAGTGTGGACTTAATTTTTACTATTTGTAGGCAGTTTGTATAAATCAGAAGAAGTATAATGCAGAAGATGCTTATATCTCTAATTTTTAGATTAATGTCCACAACTATGCCTACTCAGTGCTCAGTAAATGTTTTAAAGAAGAAATTGATTTCCTAAGACTCTATACTCTGAATTCAGGTGCCTTAGGATATTACTACCTGTTTTGTTTCTAGCTTTCTTCCTTTAGAGTGGAGCATAAGATGAGAAAAATGGATTTTTTTGTTCCTAAAATGTAGATGACTTCCTTATAATCAGGTATTTTTTCATGTTGAACACTGGAAAACAAATCTCTAAACCAGGCTATTTTTTGTTCTCTCTTCAATGTTCCGCTCAGGTCAGATTATCTCTCTTTTTAAAAAATTTCTTTCTTGATTAAGTTATTACATATATGACCTTATTTCCCCATTACCCCTCATCCCTCTCCCCAACTCATGCCCTCACTCCCCTGTTGTCTGTGTCCATATCTCTTATTTGTAGGCATGTACTGAAATGTATACATAATAATTTGCCAACTGATTTATATAACTTTATTTTTATATTAAGTCTCCTAAATTTCTGCTTAAACACATGGCCTGAGTCTCATTACTCAACAATTTACCACATGAGACAGTTTGACCCTTATAATCTGAGGTATATAATTTCATATTTTAGAATATTTCATTAACAAAGCCCCAATTCTTCAATGACTGTGTACAATATATCATTTTTTTCTATTTGACTATTTTTTTCATCTTTAACAAGTTTGAAAACTGAGATTCATTGTGCACTCCATCTTTAATTGATAGTTTGTATTTGTTCCTTTCCTAGTTGGCCTTACAAGTGGTGGCATTTAAAAATTGACAGTACTTTAGCAATCAACACTTTCTAGCAAATGACAGGAACCAAAAATTAATTTGATAAGGGTATGCATTGCCAACATTCTCAAAAGCACGTAGAAAATATTTGTTTCCAGACTCAAATAATATTACTGGGACTCTTTCAAACTTTAGTTTTCAGCTCTGTTTTCTCCTGGGTTGGTTTCATTGTCAATCAAGTGTTCTTCTTTTGTCTTTATAATCTAACTTTAAAGAGATGAATCTCATTGCTGTGTCAAGGACTCACCCATTGTGTCCCTTCAGTATGTAAAATTAAATGGGATATATTGTATGGACAGGCCTGGATATGGTGCCCACCTGCAGCGCTGGGTAATAAGATAAATCTTATTCAAATCCTTGGCATGAAATCAGGAGGAATCCTCCAAAACTAAATAGGAAGGGCAGACAGTTGCCCACCAGAGACTACAATAATTTTTTGTCTAATATAAAGAGAAAAATCCATTATAGCACAAATTGTCAAGAAAAATACAATTAAGTTTCCTTTAGTTTATAAAATTAATCAGGATAATGATTACATTATGTCTTGTAATTACTAAAAAAATGATATGAAATTACCTGATTCAATTGATAAAAGCATGTTTGAAAAAAATAAATAAATGGTTATATAAAGGCAAGTTAAATTAAGACAAAAGCAACCAAATTAACATTTTAAATGCTCTTGCACAAAACTCGATTTTTTCATCGATTAAAGCCAGTTTTGGCCAAGACCGGTTTGGCTCGGTGGGTAGAGTGTCGGCTTGCGGACTGAGGGGTCCCAGGATCGATTCTGGTCAAGGGCATGTACCTTGCTTGCAGGCACATCTCCACTGTGGGGCGTGCAGGAGGCGACTGATTGATGTCTCTCTCTCATCGATGTTTCTGACTTTCTATCTCTCTCCTTTCCTCTCTGTAAAAAATAAATAAAATATATTTTAAAAAAAGCCAGTTTTGTTTTGTTTCAAATAGACCCAACTATTCCTTTTGCTACATCATTCACTAAAATCTGAGGATATCCTGTTACAAAGACTTTTCACATTTGCTTTACTATATTAGACAATTTGCTGTGTGTGTGAGTGTTTGTGTGTGTGTGTGTTGTACTGACTACGTGCCTTAACTGACTAGTTCTATTAAAAATAATAGATTAGCATTCATTAATGTCTGGAAAATGTTTAAAGAAAGATAAATATGCTCATAAGCATAAAACAGTTAATAACACAGCATGAGAAAATGTTTGACAAGGCACAGAATATTATTTAAGCATTTTCAACAGTGTGAAAATACAGATTAGGAAATGGATTTTGGAGTGTCTTATAATGGTTGAATTAGTTCAGGAAGAACACTACTCTTAGTTGCAATCTTCTTTTTTTTTAACCTCAATATTCTTTTCTGTTAATAAAAGACACATGCAGGTCATGTTATCAATGAATTTTAGCCATAGAGTTTCACAAATATATAACATATACCCATGGTTTTCAACTCTGCTGCATAATTGAATTTTCTGGGCTCAAGCCCAACAGAGGGAGAATTCTAATCAATTGGCCTTGAGTATTTAAAGCTCCCTTGGTAATTCTAATATGCAGACAGGGTTAGATACACTAGTTTTGGTGAACATGCTTGGGAAATCCGTGTTTGCTACTTTGCTACTGACTGATTACACTAGAGTAGAGCTTCTGAGTCATTAAATGATGTGTTTATTAGATATGTGCAATCTTATTTGATAATATTTCCATTAAAACACATACGAAGGTTTTCTGCTAATACATTGCTGAATAATGATATTCCAGAATCAAGTTATTTTTACTTGAAATATATCCCTTACTTTTTCTTTTTTTATTGTATTACATGTATACATATCTCCCCATTGCCCCCCTACCATTCTCCCAGGCATACCCCAACCCCCCCAGTGTCTTATGTTCATTGGTTATGCTTATATGCATGCATACAAGTTCTTCGGTTGATCTCTTATCTACCCCATCTCTCCTTAACCTTCCTGATGTAATTTGACAGTCTGTTTGATGCTTTACTGCTTCTGTATCTATCCTTTTGTTCATCAGTTTGCCTTATGCTAAGTGAAATAAGCCAGCCAATGAAGAAGAAACACCATATGATCTCACTCATTGGTGGATAATATTCCTTACTTTTTAAAGAAAGGGCACCTGAATTCAGAGTATAGAGTCTTTAGGAAATCACTTTCTTCTTTGAAACATTTACTGAGCACTGGGTAGGCATGGTTGTGGACACTAATCTAAAAATTAGAGATACGGTGGTGAGAATTACTAAAAATAACTCTGATATCATGATCCCTAAATCTAGGTAACTAAATAATTAAGATAATTATAAAGTTAATAGTGTATATAACTTTATTCTTCAAAAAATAGTTTTTTATGTGTTCTTATCTTAGAGCACAAAACAAATGTTAGCTGTATTTGTATCAGAAATGAATACTTTGTTTTACAGTTCACTGAGCAAAACAGTCCTGTATAATACTTTGAAAAAACTAAAAGAGAAATAACATGTGAGATTAATAACATAAACATGAAAAAGATGGAACATTTGGGAAAAATATATACAAAACTACATAGGTGCAAAATATATTATATAATAATAAGGAAAACAATATGGGTCATGTTAGCCAACAAATTTAAAAATGTAGATGAATTGAAAGAATTCTTGGGAAATGTAAATCACCAAACTTATTAAAAATCAATTTTAAATTTCAATAGTTTACAACCAGTGAAGGAATTAAATTATAAATATCTTCCTAAATAAAAACAAAAAACAAACAAACAAAAACAAAATTCACAGTTCCAGTTCACTTTAAAAATTCAAATGTTCATGAGAATGAAAAATTTACAGGTCTATCTTACTTATGAACATTATTAGAATACTAGAGACCTTCCTTTACTTGGCTTCCAGCACTGTTTTACCTTTGCTCAGGTCAGAGTTTGCCTTCTTCGTCTTTGCTATAGACTCTAGAGTCTGCAGTCTTGTCTTCGTTGCAGCATTCTGCTCCTGTAGATCCCTTTGCCCCCGACCTTCCTCCTTCCCTCCTGCCTGGCCTGGCCACTCTACTCCTGGAGTAACTGAGCTGCCATCATCTTTGGCCTTCAAATTTGCATATTCACTCTGATAGGCTGTGGGTGTAGCGGAGGTGTGGTCAATTTACATATTTGTCTATTATTAGGTAAGATAACATCTGTCAATGTATAAAAATGGCTATCTAGAATGAAGAAGTTAGGCTTACACTAGGAATGTTAGTGTAATTTGAGATTAGATAATCTCCATAGGTTATAACATTACATTAACAAACTGAAAGTGAAAAATATGATTATAGTAATAGATGAAACCAAAACCATTCAGTAAGATCAAATATTTCAATGTTAAAATACTCTTATGACACTGTGAATATAAATGAATCTCCAAAAACTGAAAAATTACTTCAACATGTATACGAATGAAATAGAACTATTACTTCTTCTTTCTAACTTTGTGCTGGAGCTTTTAAGTTAGCACAATAAGAGAAGTAATAAAAACAAAAACTACCAAGATTAAAAGAAAAACTTGTCCACATTAAAAATCAAGAATAATTTTCATAAATTACTAGAGTTATCTTGAGAATATGTCAGTACAGTGGTACCTGGAGATACGAGTTTAATTCGTTCTGTGACCTTGAGGCGTGGGAAACTATGAGACGCTCGAGTCATGGTAAACTGGTGGGTTGTGTGCAGCCGGCCTATCCAAGCGATTACTCCTATCTCAAATGTTGCTCGTATTTCAAAGCAAAAATTGCTCGCTCGATGGCTCGTATCTCAAAATTCTCGTATGTTAGGGCACTCGTGCATCTCCTAGTTTTCCACGCCTCAAGGTTACGGAACAAATTAAACTCGTATCTCCAGGTACCACTGTATTATTGAGATGCTTAAACTTAAAAACAACTGCATTTATATACATTAATAGAAAAAGCAATTTTAATTCAGGAAAATATAATAGTTATTAAAGCAAAAAAATCAATATAAAAACATGAATAGGTCTAATAAAATTTATTTTAAATTATGGAGAAAGTTATAAAGTCTATAGAAAGACATTAATAATAACATTAAAACAGAGATATACACATGCATAGATAAAATATTAGCACCATAAATATATAAATTCTTCATAGCATTACTTAAGTACTCAATGCCTAGCCAGACCAAGTTCTCTGTTTGTGTAAGTGCATGAGTGTGTGCATATAGTCATGTTATTGGGAAATTCCAAATAAGAAGAATACAATGGGTTAATATGTATTATAATATTATGACTTATTTTGAAGTTATTTAAAGACAGCAGGACACTGTCATAGAGATTAAAGTATTAAGCAATGAAACAGTAAGGATTTTTTAAAACTCATGCAGATGGAAAATTTAATATATAATAGATGTGGCTTTGAAGATTACTGGATAATAATAAACTATTGAATAAAATTGTTGGAAACAAACTGATTTTATTTATGGAAGAAAAATTGATCCTTAACTGTCACTCTTGTATAAAAATCAATTATATAATTAATAAAAAATTTTAAAAAATTGAAATCTTAAGAGAATAAATTATAGAATATTTTCATGTCCTCAATGTAGTGTTTCCTAAACAAGACAATATTTGCAAAGTATATGATAAGTTCAACCCTATTGAAATTAAGAACTCCAATGAGTCAAAATATATTGTTGCAGTTGTATTTGTGCAACTAGCATTATACACAAAATTGGAAATTAACACATTTCTAAAAAATATGTTTACTGATCTCAGAGATGGAGAGTAAGAAATAGAAACATCAATGATAAGAAAGGATGATTGATCGGCTGCCTCCTGCATGTCCCCTATATGCCTCCTACTGGGAATTAGCCTGCAACGCAGACATGTGCCCCTGACAGGAATCAAACCTGGGACCCTTCAGTGTTCAACATGCAGGCCAACTCTCTATCCACTGAGCCAAACTGGCTAGAGAGAAAATAAACACATTTTCATCTGGATAATTATCTATACTAATAAAAGGGTAATATGCTAATTAAACCGAGACACTTTCTGGGAGACCTTCCAGACATCCTTCCAGACAAAGCCAGAGATGGTTAGAGGCCAGAAGGAGAGGGCAGTTGGAAGTGATTAGGCTGGCAGGGGGGGCTAGTTGGGAGTGAACAGGACAGCAGTGGGGGCAGTTGGAGTGAGCAGGCTGGGGAGGGGGAAGTTGGGGGCAAGCAGGCTGGCAGGCAAGTGGTTAGGAGCCAGCAATCTCAGATTGCGAGAGGGATGTCCAACAACCGACAATTGGACATCCTCAAGAGGTTCCAGATTGGAGAGGGTGCAGGCCAGCCTCAGGTACATCTCCACCCCATGCATGAATTTCATGCACTGGGCCACTAGTCTATTTATATAAAAGCCTAAGTGACTGGGTGACTGTTGATAGGTAGCTATGATGTGCACTGAGCACCAAGGGGCAGATGCTTAATGCAGGAGTGGAAACCACAGGAAACTTGGAACAGACTGATCAATCTTATTTGGAAAGGGGAAGGTGGGAGGGTAGGAAGAGATTAAACAATGATCTTATATGCATACTAGAAGCTGTTGCATGGATTCGTGCACCAATGGGGTCCCTCGGCCTGGCCTGCGGGGATTGGGCCAAAACTGGCTCTTGAACATCCCTGAGGGGTCTCAGACTGTGAGAAGGTGCAGGCCAGGCTGAGGGATCCCACCAGTGCACGATTCCATGCACCAGGTGTCTAGTGGATATATAAAATGCAATAGAATATGGTACCATAGGGACTATGTAAGAACTATAGCTATACAACTACATGGATGAATCTTTTCTACAAATGTATATTGCAGAAGAGTATATTCAATAGTCAATTTGAATAGATGTCAAGACAGACAACACACATGCATGATAGATGATAGATAGATGATAGATAGATAGATAGATAGATAGATAGATAGATAGATAAGATAGACAAAATTGGTAACACTTGCATAAAACTAAGGGGAAGACTCATACATAGTTAAGAATACTGATTACCTCTGCTAGAAAATAGAAGGTATAATTGGAAAGAAGCATGCAGTGGTTTAAAAGTATGTATTAAGATGGATAGAGTACTTCTTTTTTGCAATTCTTTTTAAATGCCCTGTATATTATAAACTTTTGATTATTTGAATATTCTATAATGAGGAAAAATTCTACCCAGTTTCTACTATACTTTTTCAGGCTACTAATCTCTGCTCGGTAGAGGGAAGTTTCTCCCACCCCATACTGGGGATATGAAGCTCCAAGTTCTGAAAGTAAGAGTCTGATAACTATGTTCTTGAACCTATACAAATTTAGGGAAAGGCTATAATAACTGGTGCAGCCCAAACAAATAATACATCACTGCTTTAGAAAATGGGGGCATTTGCTTATCTCCTCTGTTTAAAGATAATTTTCTAATTTTAATAGTTATTTTATTTTTCATATTGGCTCATAGAAGGAAGTCAACATTTAAGATGTGTTAGTGAATATTTCACTTATTTCATACATATTAGTCTGCTACAAATCTCTTTGTCTCCTTCATTGTTCAGCTTCTTATCTCCTTGTACACTGATAATAATTTGCTCATGAATTTTAGGGCATATGTGCTGATGAATCCCCCAATTTTTAAGGAAAATTTATCTAAAGTAATTTTTAAAATCTATTTGCACTTTTTAAGTAGAATATTAGAATAATACTCATAAAAACAGTTACTCATAGGTATATTTCTTGTCCACTACTATATACTAAGGCATTAAATAAATTCAGCATGCTTATTGTTGTGTAATATGTAATCTGAAAGCATATTGTATGCTTTTTCATTATTATTAATATATATATTTTTTCATATAGCATGTGAAACCTTTGGATGAAATAGTTTAAATAGGACAGAACTTACCTTATTTTATATTTTTAACTTATATTCATGGAAAATTATTCTCTGAACTCTTATACTTGCTTTACTCATCCGATATAATAAAAGCCTAATATGCAAATCTACTGAATGGCAGAATGACCAGCGGAATGACCGGTCGCTATGATGCACACTGACCACCAGAGGAAAGATGCTCAACGCAAGAGCTGCCCCAGCCTGCAGACCTGAGGCCAGCTAAGGTAGGTGCCAGCATGCCCGGCCACCCTTCTGCCCCAATCATCCCACTGGTCACTTCACAGAGTGGTCCTGATTCCCTGCCAGTCCTAGCGACACTACCCATGCATGAGTTCAGGCACCAGGACTCTAGGATTTAATGTTAACAATTATGAGGAATTGGTTTTTATATACAGTGGTACCTTGAGATACGAGTTTAATTCGTTCCGTAACCTTGAGGAGTGGGAAACTATGAGACACTCGAGTTGTGGTAAACTGGTGGGTCGTGTGCAGCCGGCCGTTCCACGCGATCACTCCTATCTCAAATGTTGCTCGTATTTCAAAGCAAAAATAGCTCGTTCAATGACTTGTATCTCAAAAATCTCATATGTTAGGGCACTCGTATCTCAAGGTACCACTCTGTATTATTGTTTGATGTACCTTTCTCATACAAATACTGAGAAAACACACTGCAGTTTAAAGTTTAAGGTCTCCCTTTTGACTTTCTTCAATTGAGGCTGTTTGATACAGTACCCAAGTGCTTCATTTTTTAAGAAAATTGAGCTTCTAGGCATTCTAAATGAGAAAACCATATGGAAAAGGAACCGATAAACTACTGCAATTAAAGGGTGTCATAAGTCTCTGATAATTGACTGTAAGCAGGTACAAAGTTCCCACGTTAATCTCAATGGACTAATTGTGGCCACTTAAATATCAGTATTGTTAACTTTTTTCATTGCAATGGGAAGAGCTAACTACTGTACTTTTCTAGGCCAGCTGAATACCCACCATAGGAGAAGGTGGCATTCATTTGAAATCATGTGCCATAAGCGAGAGCCTTTAAGAACTAGATGTGCAGAAACTTGAGTATTATTATGATGAATTGGTTAATTGAAGTGCTCCTACTTCTGTCCTCAAAATTAGAATGAAATAATGGTTATAGTGTAGTCGGCTAAAAAATGGCTGGACTCCAACTGTGAACTTTATAGAATTTTGCATTTTTCTATAAAATATCATCCATCGGCAGGGAAGACAGTTTACCTTAATAAGGTAATAAATACTTTAGAAAAAAAACACGTTCATATCTATCTGACATTAAAACACAGTGGAAGGTCCAAATAAAATAGCAAACAAATGATAAATCCTTACTTTATTTCAAGGGATATCTGCAAGTTTTATATTTTAAATAATGTTCATCACCATCTTCTCTGTGGCGGATGCTAAGCTGTGGAGTGCACAGACTAAAGTGACACCAATAATTAGGATAAAAATGCATTCTAAAATTGGAAAAAATACAGTACTGCTTTTATTAAGTTGCACATATTTTTCTCCACACAAATGTCATAAATACCATTATCAGTTGGGCTATATGTCATATGTTATCAAATATGTTTTCACAATATGTTGTATACCAAAACACATATTATATACTATAACATACTAGAGTTCAGTGCACTAATTCATACACCTTGAAAGGAACTGTAAGTCATGAGGCTGTGGTGGGCACAGGTCTCAGCCCATCCTCCTCACTCCCACCTGCCTCCTCCTGCCATGGCCCCCAGTCCTCTCTCTTCCAGCAGCCCCCCTCCCACTGCCACCGCTCCTATGCACTGAAGGCACTGGCCTCCCTCACACCCACTGACAGCATAGAACAATTGGGATCAGTGCCAGCAGCTGGAGCGAACAGCAGCTCCATCACTGGCAGTGGGGTCGAGAGGCAACTCTGGTGTTGGCAGCAGGTGCAATAGGCGCCTCTCAGGGGCAGGGGAAGGTGGAGAAGCCCTGAGGCTTATCCATGTTGTGATTAAACATGTTCTATGTTGTGATGAAAAATAACTTGTTGACAAGCTTCATTTGCTGCCATAATGTGATTAGTTTTTAGATTTAAAAAGTAAAAAAAGAAAGCATTATCTTATAAAGCATATTTCATTTTTATTTCAAATTCACACATTCTATCGATCAAACCCCTGAAATCAAACTACATATTTACATCACCAAAAGACAAAGAAGGACACTATGTGTATTGCATTTGGAAATATAAAACCTATTTGTAAACATGTCCTTATAATTTTGTGCAAAACAACATTATTTCTCTCAAAAGCATATTCAATAATGTGTTTGTGTTCTAGAATGTTAAACAAAAGACCTTATTCCAAATTATCATCCCGGTGACACCAACAGCAATCAAGGCTAAATCACAAAAAGACAGTGCATGCAGCGCACACAGGAGCATACTTAGAGTGCTCAGCTCAGGTGACTAGGAAGGCTGAGCCACTGGTCCTTACAGGAGCCCTATTACATAAGGTCACTCTACTAATTCCAGAAAATATAACAGCTCTACCTAATACAGAGAAACAAACACAGGGAAGCAGGCAAAATATGGAGACAAAGAAACATGTCACAAATGAAAGAACCAAAGAAATCTCTAGAAAAACAACTAAATGAAATGAAAGCAAACAAACTACTAGATATAGCATTCAAAACAATGGTTATAATGACACTTAAGTATTTTAATGAGGTCTTCAAGGGTCTTAGTAAAAATTTCAAGGAAATTAATGAGTACATCAAATTGATGAAAAAGTATGTTATACAATATATGTGACATATAACAAACAGGATAAAAAAATCAATCTAGGTAACAAAAGATAAACAGAGAGAAAAAAAGGAAGGAGTTGTTAAAGTACCAGGTGATATAAAAAGTATTGTTATAAAAGTAATTACAAAGTAGATTAAATTGCTATTCAAAATACCAAAATTTTATATTTAAAAACATAATATATAATGCCATGTATCTACCTTTATAATAAAATAATACAGAGAGTTTAAAATCACTTTAAAGAGTAAAACTACTTGAGGCAATATTAATCAAGAAAAGTCATTGTTAGTATTGTTCATAGAAAAATTTAATTTGATAAAGCTTGATAAAGGATAAAGAAGGACGTCTACCCTTGGGATTAATCAGATACAATTAACATATATATTCACATGCCTCATAATTCAACCTTAAGCTACACAGGTATCTGAAAAATAGAAAAAAATTAAAATATCTAAAACTAGTAGTACCTACATTTAACAAATATATTTGAGTATTCATTTTTTGAAATTATATTTATTGACATATTTTATTGTAGCAAAAAAATGTAACATTAATTTTACCCTCCTAACCAATGTACCTGTATAGATTTAATTATATGCATATTTTTGAGCAACAAATTTTTACAACTCATCTTGCAAAACCTTATTCTAGACCTACTAAATAACAATCTCTCTTTGCTCCTTCGCCAAGCAACTGGCAATCACAAATCTAGTATCTGTTTCTCTTAGAAAAGACATTTGACTACTTTATAATCATCTTTTAAGTAGAATCATGTGCATCTGTTTTTTTATGACTAGATTATTTAGTTTGGCACAATGTACTCAAGTGTCATTCATGTTGTAGCATATGACAGGATTTCCTTCCTCTTTAAGGTTAAATAATATTTCATTGTGTGTATATACCACATTTTTTTTTAAAAATCCATTTATCTCTCTATAGACATTTTGGTTGTTTTCACCCCTTGGCTATTGTGAATAATTCTGTAAGACATACAGGTATTCAAATGTCTCAAAATATTTCATGATTTTAAAACTGTTGAAACAGATATTTCCTGCTTTCAATTCTATTGGACATATACTTGGAAATGCACTTTTGGGATCATGTAATAATTATGTTTTATTTTACTGAGGACTCTTTATACTGTTTTTCCATAATGGCTATGGCATTTTACCTTCTCACCAACAGTGCAGAAAAGTTCTAATATGTCCACATTCTTTCTAGAATTTTTAATTTTGTTTTGTTTGTAATAGCAGTCACCCTAATGAGTATGAAATGACATATGAAGCTGGTTTTGATTTGCATATATCTAATGATTAATGTCTGTTGGCCACTCCATTTTTGTAAAAAAAAAAATCTAATTACTTTGTTTTTGTTGTTTGTTTGTTTTTGAGTTATAGGAGTTCATTAAATATTCTGAATATTAATTCCTTAAAGCATAGGCAATTTGCAAATATTTCTTCCAATTTTGTATTTTGCCATTTTACTCTTTTGGCTATTTCATTTAATGTACAGAGATTTTAAAGTTTGATGCAGTCCCATTTGCCTATTTTTGCTTTTCTGCCTTTGCTTTTTGTATCTAACCAAGAAATCATTGCCAATCCAATGTCATGAAGTTCTCCCCTGTTTTCTTCTAGGAGTTTTATGGCTTCAGGTTTGACATTTAAGTCTTCAATCCAATTTGAATTAATTTTTTTGTATCTTGCATTAAGGTAAAAAGTCTAATTTCATTCTTTTGCATGTAGATATCCAATTTTTCTGATACCTTTTATTGAAGAGATTATCCTTTCCCCATGTGTAGTCTTTACATCCTTATCAAAGATCAGTTGCCCATATAAGCAAGAGTTTATTTCTGTATTCTCTATTCTTGTCCATTGGTTTCTATATTTTACATCAGTACTATAGTACCAACTGCTTAAAACCAAAAATAAACAAAGAAAAGAACAAGTAAAGAGAAAAACAGAACTTAATAAAATTAAAATAATTTTAAAATATGGGGAGAATAATATGATAATTCAGAGTCAATATAATAGAAAGAGATGGTCAATATAATTACAACAATTGAGACAATTAGCTAAACCACAAGACAAACACTTTTAAAATACTTGCTCTTATCCCCAGGTAGGACTAATTGCCAGGAACAAATTATAGCATGTAATAATTACAAGAGTTTCATGAAAAGGTTTGTGAAGTTTGGGGGGCTCAACAAGGGTTGAGCCACATATGAAGTTTACCTGTTGGAATGGCTAAATGGCACTTCCCCCAAACATGAATAAATGATTGCTTATTGCCAGACAGCTCAGGGCACTTTATTGCCTCCTGTTGGTCAAATGCCTGAACAGCTGTAGGCTATGCCCCAATCTAACAATGCTTCTGTAAACCCTACTCTTTGAAGTGTATTATTTCCACCTTGCCTGAGTACAAATTGTGTTAATAAAAGTAAGGGTCCTAGACAAGGGAATAGTCTTCAGTTCCTTTAGCTGAAACTCCTCTGACCCCCAAAGCCTTTCAAAATTATCGTCAATCCTTGGACTCTTCTTAATAATCTATGCACAGCCTTTCTCCAGATTGCAGCAACCCTTGTTAAGGCTGGGATAGAACCTGGGCAACTAATATGGTTGCACTGGAATATAATTCAGGCAGTCTTTCTCCACAGCTTGCACTTGAATTACCATGCTCTGCACTTTGATTTTAGTTTTGTAATTTACTAGCTTGTTACCTACCAGTCATTTAATCTCTCTGTAGCTCCATTTCTTTATCTATAAAATGTTTGTGTGTGTGTGTGTGTGTGTGTGTGTGTGTGTGTGTGTGTGTTGAGAGAGAGAGAGAGAGAGAGAGAGAGAGAGAGAGAGAGAGAGAGAATATGAGGTTTACAATCATTAGTACCTCAAAGCATTTATGAGTAGGCAAACACAGGTATACAGTAAATGTTGAAACTTAGTTGGTTAGTTGAAAGAAGTGTTATTCCTTTAGTGAGATGCTAATATTTGAGCCCCAGATCAACTGTTTATATATATAAATTATTAGCTTAGGCAAACCTGTGAGACTTCCTTTCATAATTCATACAATGACAATATTGTTATCTACATAATAGAGTTGCTTTAATGAAATAATATATGTGAAAGTACTTAATAAGAAATCATAATTTCATCAATAATTTTAATCCTTCTTTAGGGATAATTTTTGACACTCACTACATATAAGTAAAATAGCTCTCATGATTAGATTTTTACAGGGGGTATAAATATTGACATTTTAAAAACTAATACTAGACAAGAAAAATAACTTAGACAAGTAGATAAACCATTTAGCATGATATGTTATATTATAGTTTACCATGCCATTTCTTTGTCCTTAGAAAAATTACTCCAAAATGAAAATATAACAATGAAACAAAAGTAGATTATTAAAAAGAATAAAACAAGACTAATACATAGTGCCATGGGTGACACAATTTTCTGAAATATTAATTATAATACTATCAAATGTATTGATTTATAATCCATAATGTAGTTACATAGGTAACAACCCATATCTTTGGAAATTGAGTTTTGCTGGCAAATAAAATAATGATTTAGAGAATAAAAATTTGATGATATTGTACAGATTAGATTGAACATTTCATGTATTTTAAAATATATAAAAGGATTAGAAAAACAATATATTTATTTGACAAACTTCAAAATACAGGGCATATAAGCCCAAGAGACTAGGGATTTGATTTATTCAACATTAAAAATGCCACTAAAGAAATCTTAACCAAGATATTTCAGTTTTTTAAGAATTGTAACAATAAAGGTGAAATGTTTGAGCTTGTTGTGTAGAACATATTTTAGTTTTACACAGAATTATGTAAGGTTAGAAGTTTGTGTGTGTGGATTTTAGTTTTTTTTTTTTTTTTTTTAGAAAATAGAAGTGTGTATCAATGTTATAAGTCTGTTTTTCTCTGGATAACTCCATTTACTTGTATCAGTCTCTCTCAACACATTCAACTGTGCATGCCTTCAAATCACCTGAAATATTCTGGCTGTATTTAGTGGCAAGTAGAGTAAAGGTTGCTTCTATTTGTTTTTATTTTTTGCACTGCATATTTTAATAATTGAATGTGCGATGGGAATTTCCACTTGTATTACTAGATATGGGTAAGTCAGAAAAAATAATATACCTTAAGATAGGTAAGAATTTTATATTCCAAGTTCTGCACATTCAGTAAAACTTATTACACTAACCTATTGACTCCAACTGGATGATGAAATTTGCGGTGGGATGCACACCGCTTGTTTATATCTAGGTTAAAGTTTAACACCTCATAACCTGAACTTTATTTTAACCCAGAAAATAATAGCCAAAATGTCTTGATCAATTTATGTTGTTCTTGAATCATAGAAGCAAGTCAGCTGATTTTTCAGAAGTTATAAAAAAACACACACAAAATTTTGAAGGATGCTCAGGGTATAGCACTACTAGAAATCTATAGTAAGATTATGCTTTTATATATCTCTTAAATTTGAATACAAAAGACTTTGAAAATAAATATATGTATATTATTAAAGCACAAATTCACCAAGAAACACATAATAGTGAACAAACTAGAGCTTTGCTTTCAATGTGATTGTTCTAGGTCATGATAATTTTCTTTAGGTCATTAAAAAAATCAACAAAATCAACCAAACCCTAATTTTTGTTTGGACATAAAAATCTGGTTCTCATCTAAACAGTTTCTAGTAGTTTTTGCATTTGTAAATATGTCAGATTTATTTTTTTACAAGAGACCCAGTGCAAGAAGTTTGTACATGGCGGGGGTAGGGGTGTGGAGAGGGGAGGGAGTTGTCCCTCAGCCCAGCCTGCACCCTCTCTAATCTGGGACCTTTTGGAGATGTCCAAATGCCAATTTAGGACAGACCTCACAATCCAGGACTGCTGGCTCCCAACCATATCCCTGCCTGCCTGATAGCTTGTAATTGCTTCTGCCTTCCAGCCTGATCACCCTTAACCACTACCCTGCCAGCCTACTTGACGTCTAACTGCTCCCCTCCCTCCCCTGCAGGCCTGGTCCTCCCCCACAACTGCCCTCCCTCCCCTGTAGGCCAGTCACTCCCTACTGCCCTCCCCTGCTGGCCATCTTGTGGTGGCCATCTTGTGACCACATGGGACGGCCATCTTGTGCGAGGGCATGATGGTCAACTTGCATATTAACCCTTAATAAAGTAGATTTTCAGTTCACACAGTTTAAACACTTTATTCAACAGTGTATTATAGGCCATTGTCAGGTTCTCTGTTTAGACCAGTGGTCAGCAAACGGATTAATCAACAGAGTAGGAAACTTTGGCTTGCGAGCCGCATGTGGCTTGCGAGCTGCAGTTTGCCGACCACTAGGTTTCACTTAAGAAAAAAATAAATAAAACTATGATCTGGGAGAGTCATTTTGGGAAGTCATTATTATCTATTAATTATTCTATAGGGATTATGTTCTCAGATTACTCATCAAGGCAACATTGTATACTTGATAGTCTTTAGAAGCAAATGAAACTGATTTTGTACTTAATATGGCAAATGCAAACTCTGGTTTGGCTAGTCATTTGACCAAGGAGTCTTTCTATTTATTTATTTATTTATTTATTTATTTATTTATTTATTTATTATTTTTCCCCCTATTGCCCTCCCCATCCCCCAGTACATGCCCTCACCCATTCTCCCCCACCCCCCGCCTGCGCCCATTGCCCTGTCTCCACTGGCTATGCCTACACACACATGCATACAAGTCCTTCCATTGATCTATAGGCCCCTCCTTCCCAACTTTCCCTGCCTTCCCACTGTAGCATGACAGTCCGTTCATTGCTTCTTTGCCTCTGCATATGCTTCCTCCCTTCCACCCCCTGTTTTTTGTCTTTAAAATCATCTTACCCCTGAAGGCTAGAAATAAACCCACCAGAGCAAAAGAAAAATGATTGAGTCTCAATTTCAATGTCCAATAGCTTTGAGTCCCAGTTTCAATGTCAGACAGTTCCTTATGTGTACATGTCATCAATGGTATCTGGATACTGGACAGATGGTGGCAATGCTGGTTTGGTCCTGGGCATCCTGTAGGGATGCTCAGCTGCTAACTGCTCACATGGCAAGGCGTCGTCAGCATCTTCCATCTCTGGACTGTTTCTCCTCTTGCCTTCGTGTTTGGCACAGACCTGTCAGTTCCTCTCTGTTGCTGGAGTCCACTTGGTCTTGGAGTTGATTTCTAAAAGTATGTAAACATATTCTTGACCAAGAGTTAATACAGGAATCTTTTCTATAAAATTGACTTGGGATCCTTTTAATTTTGCCTATCTGCTTTTCCTTTGGCTTATTTTGACACCATGTATGCTTTTCATAGGTGTCTTGCTGTTAGCATTACAAATTAAAATTAATTTTCTAAAGTGAAAATTTTCTAAATGTATTTTACTTACCAGATATTTTTTTCTATTATTCTACTGCCCTCCCCCCCTTTTTTTGATTAATGGAGAATTTGGTAAAAATTTTTAATGCAACCTTGATACCTTTAAATTTTAACTTTTTGCATAAAAATATGCCTGCTTTCTGTTCATTACATATTAACCAATTATACCATGAGATGAGCTATCAATAGAAATTTTAATTAATACAGTGGTACCTCGAGATACGAGTGCCCTAACATACAAGATTTTTGAGATACGAGCCATGGAGAGAGCGATTTTTTGCTTTGAAATACGAGCAACATTTGAGATATGAGTAATCGCGCGGATCAGCTGGCTGCACACGACCCACCAGTTTACCACGACTCAAGCATCTCATAGTTTCCCACGCCTCAGTCAGTGTGCTTGTTTACCTCTTGTCGAAGCATCTTTTGTGCATTTACATACTTTATCACATTTCTTTTTATAACCATGGGTCCGAAGAAAGCGAGTGGAAAGGTCAGTGCTGAGAAGAGAATGATGTCTATTGAGTTAAAGTGTGAAATCATAGAAAAATATGAGCAAGGTGTGAGAGTGGCTGACTTGGCGAGGCAGTATGGGAATAGTACTTCAACGATATGCACTGTGCTTAAACAGAAGGAGTCCATAAAGGGTATAACGCCAGCTAAGGGCATTACAATAATTTCTAAGCTCTATAGCTCTCTCCATGAAAAGATGGAGAATCTACTGATGGTGTGGGTGACGGAGAAGCAGCTTAAAGGAGATACATTAAAACAGGGCATCATATGCGAGAAAGCTCGAGCAATTTACAGTGATTTGCTGGAGCAGACCTCGCGCACTTCCACAGAGGAAGCATTGAAAGACTCATTTAAAGCCAGTAGAGGCTGGTTTGATAACTTCAGGAAAAGTTCCGGCATTCACTCCATCGTCAGGCATGGTGAGACAGCAAGTTCGGATGTGAAGGCAGCTGAGGATTACCGCAAAACTTTTTCCAAACTGATAGCAGCCAAAGGATATATCCCCCAGCAAGTCTTCAACTGTGATGAGACAGGGCTTTTCTGGAAGAAGATGCTGAATAGGACTTATATAACGGCAGAGGAGAAGGCGATGCCAGGCCACAAACCCATGATGGATAGGCTAACTCTCGCACTGTGCGCCAATGCAAGTGGCGACTGCAAGATCAAGCCTCTGCTCATATACCATTCGGCAAACCCCAGAGTCTTTAAGTCACATAAGATTTTAAAAGATAAACTGCAAGTTATGTGGAGGGCAAACCCGAAGACATGGGTCACCAGACAGTTCTTTGTGGAGTGCGTAAACCTGGTTTTCGGCCCTTCTGTTAAGAAATATCTACAGGAAAACAACCTAAACATGCTAACCCTCCTCATCCTCGACAATGCTCCTGCTCACCCACCGAACCTCGAAGATGAACTCCTCGAAGAGTTCAAGTTTATAAAGGTTGTCTACCTACCTCCCAACACCACTCCTATCCTGCAGCCCATGGATCAGGAGGTGATTTCTAATTTTAAAAAGCTGTACATCAAGCACCTGTTCCCGCGCTGCTTTGAGGTGACAGAGAACACAAACCTCACCCTGCGAGAGTTCTGGAAGAACCACTTTAACATAGTGATATGCCTCAGAATTATTGATCAGGCTTGGCTGGGTGTTACAAGGAGGATTTGACCTCTTCATGGAAGAAGCTGTGGCCTGAGGCCGTAGCTGAAAGGACCTTCGAAGGATTCGAACCCGAGGTGCCAGTGGAAGAGGAGATAGTGTCTCTGGGAAAATCCATGGGCCTGGAGGTGGATGAGAGAGATGTGAATGAGCTTGTCGAGGAGCACTCTCTGGAACTCACCATGGAGGAGTTACAAGACTTGCAGTCTCAGCAACATGCTGAGGTTCTCCAAGAAATTGGTTTTGAGGAGGAGCCAGAGGTGGAGGAGATCTCTACAAGTGAGATAAAGAAGATCTTAGGAATGTGGGAGAGGGTGTCACACTTCGTGGAAAAGAAACACCCCGAAAATGTTGCTACTGGTCATGCATCGGAGCTGTTCAATGAAACTTGCCTGACCCATTTCAGAAACATTCTGAAAGGGAGGAAGAGGCAAACCTCGTTGGACACGTTTTTTTTTGAAACTGGCCAAAAATGCAAAGACCAGTAGCAATTAAGTTCAGTGAAGATTAGTTAAGTTACATTCAGTTTAGGGATAAAGTGTAGCATTAAGAGTGTAGCGAGTAGGTAAATACACTTTATAAAACCAGTTTATTCCTTTACATTCTCTTTTATTATGTTTTTATACAATATTTGTCATGTATAAATACATTTCTCTTATTCAAAAACACGTAACAAGAACAACTGGAGTGGCATTTTGGGGGTTGGAGACGGCATTTCAATTGATTTCAATGGGGAAATTTACTTTGAGATATGAGCAACTTGATAAACGAGCAAGGTTATGGAAGGAATTAAACTCGTATCTGGAGGTACCACTGTAAGTTAGAAACAGCTTTTTGTCCAGTACACTTAAATTTCTTGGGTGTTCACTTATTTCAGTTTGCCAATTTAAATTAATCTGTAAGCTTGATAACTTTTATGTAAAATTTAATACTCTACCAACAATCTTATATTACCCTGTATATATTAGTGAAGAGGTTTATTCGCATTGAGTTGGCACTGAGCCTCCTGGTGCTAGTCTGAATTTAGATACAGTGGTACCTCGAGATATGAGTTTAATTCATTCCGTAACCTTGAGGTGTGGAAAACTATGAGAAGCTCTATTCGCGGCAAACTGGTGGGTCATGTGCAGCCTGCCAACCTGCGCAATTACTCCTTTCTCAAATGTTGCTGGTATTTCAAAACAAAAATCGCTTGCTTGATGGCTCGTATCTCAAAAATCTCGTATGTTAGGGCACTTGTATCTCGAGGTACCACTGTATTGGGCAGCTGCTATTGGCATGTTTCTGTCTGTTACCTGGGTCTTGATCTGAGCTGGGCCCAGTCTCTGTCTGTTACCTGGGTCCCAGTTTGTGCTGAGCATGGGAAGTGAGGTAGCCATGGGGGCAGGAGACTGCCCTCAGAAGGGGTGAAGGTTCAGACCCCTGCAAGGTTTGTGGGAGGGGTGAGGGTCTGTGCTCCACCTCTGTTGATCCCCAAGTTCTCTTCTGATGGCCCCTCTGTGACTGTGCCTGTCTTAGGTTGTTTCTTCCCTGAGAAATCTTACCCGTCTCTGGCTAACCAGTCATCCTCTGGGGCCAAACAGGTTGTTGTGAGGTTCAGTTATGTCTCCATGGTAGCCTATGCCCCCAATAGCCTCCATGCCCAGCACCTGCCTTGGGGA
Source organism: Lasiurus cinereus (assembly GCA_011751065.1). Classification (NCBI taxonomy): domain Eukaryota; kingdom Metazoa; phylum Chordata; class Mammalia; order Chiroptera; family Vespertilionidae; genus Lasiurus; species Lasiurus cinereus. The sequence goes on from JAAGEH010000030.1 coordinate 43,483,052, forward strand.
TTCCCTAGCCCACTGGTGGGGCCCTGGCACTGTTCACTTATCTGTGGGAATTCAGGTTCCTTCTCCAGTGATGGCCCAGCTCACACCATTTTGCAAGAGACAGATTCATTATATCAGCCACCTTGAGGCTTCAACCTCAGAATGAATAGAGAGCTCAGGCTACAGCTGAGGGCCATTGAATTGTGAGAAGAGGGTCCTCTTGGCAAAAGAGGAAAGAGGGCCAGTATAGAATGCTCAAGTGCCTTCCCAGTGCCTCAATTCCTTCTGAAAGGAATTAAATCCTTTCATGTTGTCTTTTTAAATTGCTGCTAAACAATCAAAGAATTAGTTTGTATGTTTTTTGGGGGTGGTTGTACAATATGTTGTTGTGAAATATCAAAAATTAAATGATATTGTAGGATAATATCATGTAAGGATATTCTTTGCTCTGGGCCATGTCAATTCAATTTCAAATGGGCTGACAATTTCTTTTTGAACTTTATATAAACTATTTCAGGGAAGCAAAAACACAGATTACTTAACTTAGCTCAAGAGGCCAAATGTATTGACTTTCAATTCTGCTCCTTATGACGTTTAAAGGAAACTTCTCTTTATTTCCTTCCAAAATGATTTTCATGTTACAGAGTTTCATTTAAAATCTTTGTCTCATGAAGTAATTTTTCTTAAGGTTATGGCGACCGCTGTATGCATTTCCTCTCCTGCCACACCTTCCCCATTGTCTGTGCCCAATGCTTATGCTCATATACATATACGAAGGTCCCTCTGTTGATCTCTCCCCCTTATTCCCACCAACCCCAACCTTCCCGGAGGTTTGATGCTTTGATCAATGTTTCTCATGCTCTAGATCTGATCTTGATTATCAGTCTATGTCATTCATTATATTCCACAGATGGTGAGGTCATGTGATATTTGTCTTTCTCTGCCTGGCTTATTTCACTAAGCATAATGCTCTCCATCTCCATCCATATTGTTGCAAATGGTATGCTCCTTTTTTACCGCAGCGTAGAATTCCATTGTGTAAATGTACCACAGTTTTTTAATCCAATCATCTGTTGATGGGCACTTAGGCTGTTTCCATATCTTGGCTATGGTGAATTGTGCTGCTATGAACATTGGGGTGCATATATCCTTTCTGATTGGAGTTTCTAGTTTCTTGGGGTATATTCCTAGTAGTGGGATCACTAGGTCAAATGGAAATTCCATTTTTAGTTTTTTGAGGAGACTCCATACTGTTCTCCACAGTGGCTGTACCAGTCTGCATTCCCACCAGCAGTGCACGAGGGTTCCTTTTTCTCCACATCCTCAACAACACTTGTTGTTAGTTGATTTGTTGATGATAGCCATTCTGACAGGTGTGAGATGGTACCACATTGTTGTTTTGATTTGCATCTCTCTGATAATTAGTGACTTTGAGCAGGTTTTCATGTGTCTCTTGGTCTTCCTTCTGTCTTCTTTCGAAAAGTACCTATTTAGATCAGTTGCCCATTTTTTGATTGGGTTGTTTATCTTCTTTTTGTGAAATTGTATGAGTTCCCTGTGAATGTTGGAGCAACCAAGGAGTCTTAAGCTCAACATTTATAATAAGAGAGAAAACTGTACCTACATTCCAGGGATTATATTAAAGATTGGTGATATATATATATATATATATATATATATATATACACTAATATGTTTGATGCTCAATAAATGACAGTTCTAAATAAATATTCACTTAGATTTTTCCCTGATTACTAAAATTCAAGAGAAGCCCTGGAAATAATATAAAGATTTGGGCAAAAGTAATAAAATGGACTTTGTTGGAGGAAAAAAAGTGACTTCTACAAGTCTTTCTTCCAAGGAAGAGGAGGATGAGGAAGACAAACCACATTAAAATAAAATTTAAAAAAGTGTGGCATATTTAAGTTTCATCACAGTCAGACTCAGCACAAAGATACCTAAGTGAATTGCCCTAAAAATTTCATTGCATATGCCCATCTGGGTACCTGCTGAAATTTATAAAATCAAAGATTCCAAAGTTTGCCTAACCACAAAGCAGAAAACAAACAAGCAAACAAAAAAACAAGAGTAATATCAAATTGATGGGAATGAGTGAAAGTGCAGGTGACCTTGTTGCTGCATGACTTATATTGCAGAACAGTGTTAAGACTTACATAAACTGTCTCTCAGCATGTTTATTCTAGTAGGCACATTTTTATATTCAACTTCATTATCATATTACTAATCTGTTCATATAAATATCATATAAAATTGCAAAGTTTAGCAAAGTAATACAGTGTGACTGTTCAAATTCAAATAAGAACACCTCATAGACAACTTATTTAAGACCTTTAATTATTTAGGAATCTATAACCAAACTTTTATCCATTAAGTAGAGTCATTATGGAAAATTATATACCTCATTTTACACTAAAATGCAGAAAAATAGAACACTATGTTGTTCATGAAATATATCAATAATTCTGTTTATAATATCCTTTTTCTATTATAATATAATAAATCCAATTTAGTCATAATTTTTAGATATATCATGGTTAATGTGTACATAGTTATAATGGAATTCTTAATCTTCTTCAGAAATATTAACATTATAAAACAGACTCTATTTACCTGTATATTTGAGATATACTTAAATCATAACCCAATAATTTTTGGTCATCCAGACATGATTAGAACAAGGTAACATTTCCCAGATAACCATATTATATTTCTATTTGTTCTCTCAACATTTATTAGACATTAACTATATACCAAGAAACACACTAAGCAATACATTATTATTTAACTTTTAACTGCCTTTGATTCAGATGTTATTAAAATCATCACTTTATAGGTATGGAAAATAAAGTGACTCACCAATACTATCTAATAAAAGAGCAATATGCAAATTGACCATATCTCTGCTACACTCACATACTGGCCCACCAGCCAATCAAGAGCAAGTATGGAAATTAACCCAACCAAGATGACTACAGCTACAGAGCCAGCAGGAGGCTTGGGTTTCCCCGACCATGGAGATACCAAGCATACTGCACACCTTGGCTGGGCTAGGATTCCACTCAAGGTTACAAAGTTTCAATTATAGAAGATAAATAAATCCCAACAGAAATGGCTGTAGCCATGTAGCAATCAGGAGTCTTAGCTCTGCTCAAAGCTACAAAGTTTCAATTATAAAAGATAAATAAATCCCAAATACTAGGGCCTCCGCTTGGGTTTCTGGGGCACATGGCTGGCCTGAAAACCACCACAGGCCTCTTGCCCAGGTTGCTCTACTCCCCAGGGGTTCAGCCACCCTGATATGGGACACCCTTCATGGAAAAAGAGCTGGCCCCCACCCATGCACCAGGCCTCTATCCTATCTAATCAAAGAGTAGTATTCAAATTGACTATCACTCCAATAAATAAGATGGCTCCCCCATGTGGTCAAATATGGCTGCAGCCATGTGGACACAAGATGGCCAGCAGAGGAAAGAAGTTATAAGGGACCAGGCCTGCAAGGCAGAAAAGTTATGGGAGATCAGCCCACAAGGGGAAGGCAGTTGGGAGGGACCAGGTCTGCAAAGGAGGGCACTTGGGGGCAATCAAGCCTGCAGAGGAGGACAGTTAGGGGTGAACAGGCCAGCAGAAAAGGAAAATTGGGGGCAACCAGGCCTGCATGGAAAGGCAGTTGGGGAGGACCAGGCCTGCAGGGGCGAGCAGTTAGGGGCAAACAGGCTGGCAGAGGAGCAGTAGGCATCAATCAGGCTGGCAGGGGAGTGGTTAGGGGGTGAGCAGGCTGACAAGGAGAAGTAGTTAGGACCAATCAAGAAGGGAGGCAGGGGAGCAGTGTGGAGCCAGCAGTTCTGGATTATGAGAAGGATATCCTACTTGGATTGGGCCTAAACAGGCAGTCAGAGATCCCATGAGGGATCCCTGATTGGGCTGAGAGACACACACCCCCCATGCATGAATTTTATGCACTGGGCCTCTAATACATTAATACATTCATAAAATACTAGTGTGATAATTTAGGATAGGTAAAACAAACATAGATTAATTGCTTTCAATAAATAGTCAAAATGTGATTTTTACCTTTTATATTTTTATAACAATGAAAAATACTTTAAATCAAGTCATAGTTTATTTTATTATGAACAAAATAAAATATCAAGCCCTAACCAGTTTGGCTGCAGGAAGCCCACCTCTACTGTGCGGTACAATCATCTTGAGATGGCCTAAGGGCATTATGTGTAAGGACAGGGTGACTACTATCCTTAGTTTTATTACCCTGTTTCTTTGAAAATAAGACAGTGTCTTATATTAATTTTTGATCCCAAAGATGGCTAGGTCTTATTTTTCAGGGGATGTCTTATTTTTCCATGAAGAAGAATGCGGTACATATTTATTGTTGAACAACGAAAAAAGGAAATTTATTTCCTGTAAATGGTATGGTAGTAATTGCCATCACAAACCAGCTCACTGATTGGCCGCAGCACAGCCAGAGCTGTTCTGGCAGTGAGAGGTCTCTTTAAATCAGGAGTCAGACGCCTTATAGTAGCTTCAGGGGCCTTATATTCCAGGGAGGCCTTATGTTTGGGGGAGGCCTTATTATCAGGGAGGTCTTATTTTTGGGATGCTGCCTTATATTACAGCGAGAGGCAAAACTGGAAGTAGGTCTTATTTTGGGGGGATGTCTTACTTTTGGGAAAACAGGGTAGTCAGGATAGACTAGAGTCCCAGTATACAAAATTTGTGCATGTTGGGGAGTGTCCTTCAGCTCGGCCTGCACCAATCTGGGACCCACAGGGATCAGGCCTAAATTGGCAGTCGGATATCCCTCTCACAATCCCAGACTACTGGCTCCTAACTGCTTGTCTGCCTGCCTGCCTGATTGCCCTAAGCATTCCTCTGCCAACCTGATTGACATGTAACTGCTTCCCTGCTGGCCCGATTGCCCCCAATTGCCCTCCCCTGCTGGTCTGATCACCCCCATCTGCCCTCCCCTCCTGCACCTCACCTCCTCTGCTAGACCCCACCTTTGCTGTGCATGAGGCCTCTTGTGATGGCCATCTTCTGATGGCCACCTTATGATGACATTAGGTCGTGATGCATGAGGGTGTGACAACCACCTAGGCTATTATTAGTATATATACTTTTAACAATCTTTTTTATCACTAAAGATTTTAATTGAAAATGATCAATAAACATTAGGAATCACATAAGGCTTTCACTTCTTTAACAGACACCAGAATAATTTATGATTTGTTATAAGTATGAGAAAAAAAAAGAGTATTAAACACTGATTATTGAAGAGGAGCAGAATCTGCCACCACAAAATGTGCACGTTGGCAGGTGGATTATTTTGAGTACAAGAGAATCAAAACTCTGCAGACTCCAGAAGAATCTTTAGCTCTCTCTTAGTTGCCAAAAATAATTTAGATCAGGGGGTTGGCCCAGATAAAGAACTATTATCAGAGATAACATTTTATTTGAAAGACTTAACTGATGGCAAGGTAAATGTCTGATTAGGAAACATTTGCTTTTCCTGTCTTCCTATAAAATGTCCTCTCCCCTTTGAAGCCTCAGGCCCCTATCTGATTCCTTAACTTGGAATGGCATAATAGTTTTAATCACCTGGTTACCTATGGTATTCATATTTCTATGGGGCTCCCATACATATATAATTAAAATTTTATTTTTCTCCTATTAATCTGTATGTCAATTTAATTATAAGACCAGCCAAAAAAACTTAGAAGGGTAGAAGGATATTTTTTTCTTTCTAACATTCTCAATAATTTGAAAGTATTAGTGTTTTCTTTGGCATAGAAACTTGCTAAGAAACTCAAGATAAACTGATAGATTTTTAAAATGGTAATTGATATTTTAAAAACACACAATGTTACAGGTTTAAAAAGGAAGGCTTGGCAAATTAAAAAAAAATGACAAAGTAGCTCCTCTCTAATGCCATCTTTCAAATAGCTGAATAAGTAATGCACATTTTTAAATGAGATTTGCTGATGTAGTGACAAAATAGTTTCTACTAAAATGAACTATTTATTTACTCTATTCTAGATAGAACTTAATTCACTGCAAAGCATTTTGAAGTTACTCAGGATAAAAGACCATGACAGCTGCAAGAATTTTATCTGTATACAAATGCTTAATTTAAGAAGAAGTCACCTACATGCACAAAGTATTGCCTTCATTTATTAGGTATTATTAAGTCATAGTAAATATGGGCTTGACTTTGATATGTTTGAACTATCAAATCATTGCCAATTCTACAGTCATTTAATGAATTAATGGATTCTTATTTTAAGGTCTGCTTAATAGGTAATTTTATATTTAATTTATTGGGGTGACATTGGTTAATACACTTATGTAGGTTTCAAGTGTATGATTTTTATAATACATCATCTGAATATTGCATTATGTCCCTACCCACAAAATCAAATCGTCTTCTGTCACCATATATGATTTACTATTTTCCCATCCCCATTCCCTTCAGTAATCACCATATTGCTAAACTACTACTTGTCCCCATGTACAAAAATTAACTCAAAATGGATCAAAGACCTAAATATAGACCTGAAACAAGCTACATAGAATACAACATAGGTACTAAACTTATGGACACTGATCTTATGGAGGAATTCATGAATTTGACCCCAAAAGCAAGGGATGGAAGGGCAAAAACAAATGAATGGGACTATATTCAACTAAAAAGCTTCTTTTGCACAGCAAAAGAAACCACCAACAAAACAAAAGGCAACCAACAGAATGGATGAAGAGATTTGCAAGCAAGAGCTCCAATAAGGGGTTAAAATCCAAAATATAAAGAACTCATTCAACTCAAAATCAAAGAAACAAACAATCCAATTAAAATGGACAAAAGACTTAAACAGACACTTATCCCCACAGATGAATATTATGGCACAACTTTCTTTACTTCTCCTAAGCAAAAGGATAAGAAACTACTATAGAATTGCTGGTTATCAAGAATTGAAATTTTGGTAAAAACATTAAGATCAATTTTCAAAAGTCTAACAAGTCATACATTATAGAAGATGAAGGCCTCAATCTGAATCCCAGGTTTGTCATTCCACATGTGTGTGACCTTAAACAAATAATTTAACATGTCTTGTGTCAGGTTTCTCCTCTGAATGAGAATAACAAAGAGTCTTCTTACTGATAAGACAGCAACAATTCAATAAAAAGAGCAAAGTATTCATAGTAGTATGCATTATTGTAATAATAAAAGAATGTACTTAGAAATATGTAAGGCCATTGGATAAATTATTTATGAAATAAGGACATAAATAAGAAGTTCAAAGTAGTGGTCCATGTGACCCTGGTTTAGATGGTTATATGTATCATTGAAAATGTAAAGGATAGTTTTAGAGATTAAGAGAGCACAATATATTTTCTTTGAGGGGGCTTACAGCCTTGTGGCCATGTCTAGAATTCACTGGTTCTCAACCTTTCTAATGCCACAACTCTTTAATACAGTTCCTCATGTTGTGGTAATCCCCAACCATAAAATTATTTTCATTGCACTTCATAACTGTAATTTTGCTGCTGTTATGAATCATAATGTAAATGTCTGTGTTTTCTGATGGTCTTAGGCTCTACAGCAGCAGTTCTAAAATGAAAAGAAATAAAAAAATGGCCTTTTCCCCCTCTTCTAGTTTGGGGGATTTTTAAGAATTCCTCAGATTTCAATTGCTTCTTCAACTGATGCTGGTCAACCATTTCAAGTAAATTTTTCATTCAGACTGGTTGATTTTCTGGCCCATTAATACAGCTTATTCAATTCAACTGAGTTTATATAGCTTCATCCCAAATGCATGTTGATTGTCCTGCCAAGTGGCATCCGACCACAGTTACACATAATCATTCATGTAGCTCTTATCTCCATTTGATATTTCTTTGGCATTTAATATAGGGTTATGGGTGATATTGCTGTTGAGCCTAAAGTCTTTGGAATTGCATCATTGATTCAGATTTTGAAACTGATAGTTAGAAAACCAAAAAGTTAATGTTTTACTTTCACAAAGGCAAATCTCTGTTAATGGAGAGCTGGCTTGAATTTCACTCCCAGGCTCTGTTTCAAGGAAGTTAAGGAACAGGGTTGCACCATTTGCCTCAAAAAGTACTTTCGATTCTGGAAAACTAATCTTTTTATAAACTTAATTTAAGAAAATAGAGGCCTTTAGGTCAATAGACTTATTTTGGATGGGTAATTTAGTGATTTATTGATCTCAACAAGTATGTCAAGAAACATTTGATTAGGGCAAAACTATCTACAGGTATTATGTTTGTATGTTTTTATAGATCATAATAAGAAGTTTAATCATAGTAAAGAGTGAAGATGTTGGGGAGCTAGTTGCATATATGAGTTTGGATTTTGAGAAAGAATCAAGACTTTAATTACAAATTTGCAAATTGGGTATTTTAAGTGAGGAGGTTGAATACCATTACAGAGAAAATAGAGAACCTATACTGATAAAAGGGTAATAAGCTAATTAGGAAACATGTCTTCTGGACATCCATCCAGACATCCATCTGGACAAAACATGGCTGGCACCATGTGGGAGAGGTGGGCTGGTCTGGTGCCATACTGGAGGGACAGGCCAGTCCAGCACTCATGTGGGAGGGGCGGGCCAGGCTGGCCCTGCTGGTCCAGCATTGTGGCCCCTTTTGCAGAGGTGGCAAGAAGGCAGCACCACACCTGCTTCTGCAAAGATGGCAAGGTATGGGTCATGGTGTGGCCCACTCCCAGTGCTGCTGCTTTGCAGAGGCAGCCACAAAGGCAGTAGTGTGGGACCAGTCCAGGTACCACACCTCCACAGAGAATAGATGGGGTGCAACCTGCCATGCTTCAACCTCCCACAGCCTCTATCCCAGCCTGCATGACCCCAGATCATCCCCCACTCACCATTGCATGGGGATCAGGGCCATCACTAAAAAGCAAGGGCCAAGGGCCAGCAGCTGCAGCAGCCAGCACTGGCAGCAGCAGAGGGAAGATGGGGGCAGAACCTTCCCCTGATCATCCTGGTCACCTCCTGCAGAGGAGTACATCCCCTGAGGGCTCCTGGATTGTGAGAGGGGGCAGGCTGGGTTGAGAGACCCCATGCACAAATGTCATGTCCTGGGCTTCTAATAAATATATGAGGAACTAGTGGCTTGGTGCATGAAATTGATGCACATTAAAAGGGGATTAATTAGAGGAAATATTGTAATACAGTGGTACCTCGAGATACGAGTTTAATTCGTTCCGTAACCTTGAGGTGTGGGAAACTATGAAACCCTTGAGTCGCAGTAAACTGGTGGGTCATGTGCAGCTGGCAGATCCGAGCAATTACTCCTACTCAAATGTTGCTCATATTTCAAAGCAAAAATTGCTCGCTCGATGGCTCATATCTCAAAAATCTCGTATGTTAGGGCACTCGTATCTCAAGGTACCACTGTATTGCTATTTGCCCTTGCTCTATAATAGAAGTGTCAGGATAAAATAAATTATAAATGTATATGAAAATATCCCTCCTGTCATAGTCTGGGGCACACTGTAAGACTCAGAGTTAAGTCTCCGCTCATCCACATGCACCTCAAAATCATACGGGATCCAGATCCAGACCAGTCCCACCCTTGTCAAGCCTTGCCTGGTGAGGGCACAGCTTCAGTTACCTTAGCCTGGTTCTGGGTGGGAGTGTGCAGTCTCAGGTCACCCTCAAGTCCCACCAAGTAGGGGATGCAGCATTAGGGCTCCTGTAAGCCCCACAGGGTGAGGGGTGCAGCCTCAGATCCTCCAGTCTGGCGCCAGGTGGGGGAAATGGCCTGAGATCCCCTGTCAAACCCTATCAGGCAGGGGGCATGGCCCAGGATGGAGGGCATGCCTTTAGATCCCCTGTCAAGCCCCCACTGGGCAGGGGGTGAACCTCAGGTACCCTGCCCCAGTCCAGTGCCACACAGCCTCAGGTCTCTGCTGATTGCTTGTTAAGGCGTTTTATGGGAACTCAGCATCCATCGTGGGTGCAGCCATCTTTGTGATGGTGTGATGGTCAATTTGCATATTCCCTCTTTATTAGCTGGGATGATAGCCAAGGATCTGGCACAGAAATTGTCCAGAGTTTAAGATTTGACAGAGGAGGAGATAATGAAGAGATTAAAAAGAAAGAACCATAGAGATAGTATAGGTTGTTGTATAGAGGTCAAGAAAAGAAAATGCTGAGATAAATTGAGAAAGGAAGGAGTCAAATACTTAAAATGTTTTTTAAAAGGTATTTGAGATAATGGAAGATAAACAATTTTAAATTATTCAATATGAATTAATTGGTGAACTAACCCACATGTTATCAATGTGGAGGTAATAATGACTGCTTTTATTTTTACTGTGATGAAGATAGAAGAGGATGTTTCTGAGGGATGTTTTATATAAAAAATGTGGACAGAAATTAATAAGAAAAAATTTAAAATACTTTAAAATGTTATGAGATATAATTATTATTAAGATAAAGTTTAACTGAATGATTTTTATGAAAGGAATTATAATTTGCTTATAATTACTCTATTATCAATTATTATTTATAAATATTTTGCTATGCATATGGTTATTAGTCTGAGCTCTACAAAGAGTAAGAAAAAAATAAATACAAAAAAATCCTAGGTAGAAATATATTTGGGACAAGAAACATGTCAAGGGTGGGACAATGATGTTTACAACTATGATGTGTGTCACATAAAATCTTTGTCTCTCACACAACATGTTGTAAAATCGATTTTGCTCATAATGAAATAAAGAGTAAATTTTATTTTGGTAGAATGACAGCCATTTGCCTTATTTGCCTTCAGATTTATATTTTGCCTTTGTTTTCCTCTGCATGGTATCAGAGCTGATTCCTTGCAAGTTCCTTCCATTGGCCATTTTAGACTGCACTGCCTGCTTTAGTAAATGGGAATCCCCTACAGAAATGAAAAAAGGAGGCAGGATATGCTAGTATATTCCTGATTCACTACCCTCATTCTTGGGTGTGCTCAGCAGTGGTTGATTCTCCACCATTGGCTTGACTCTGACCATGTAGACTCCCCAAGGTTCCAAATTGGGGTGCTGAGATCTGGTAATACTGCCTCATTTCTTTGTTCTTCTAGCCTAAGGGTAGTAGCACCTATGAGTTCCTCTTTGGGTTATCAACTTTTTCAGCAAATATATAAAAAATTAATTGAATTAAATTTCTTTTGATTGAAGTAGTTAGAATGGTTTGCTTTTATCTGCTTGGACTATCTATCATCTATCTATCTATCTATCCTCATATAATTTAATATATATATATTAATATATATATATATAAAATAATATATATATATACTTTATCTGTACTTACAAAATGTACTATTATTAATGCAGGAGGATAACTATCATTGTTAATAAAGAACATTCTTACTACAATTTTTGCATAAGTATGGGTTACCAAATTCTAATCAACTAAGTCTTCACTTATCATTGCTAGTTTCTTGGAAATTACAACTTTAAGCAATATAATATATAATAAAACTAATTTTACCATATACTAATTAATATAAAGAAGAAATAAGTTTCTACAGCATATTTCTGCTCAAAACCATCACCAAATTTCTATATAAAGACCCAAAACACTTCCAATTTAAATACTGAAATAAATGTGTGCTACACATATGTTTCAGAAAGAATAATAAAGAAAAGTGAAATAATAATTTTACAGCCTGGTTATTCCAGTTCAGGGTCACCAGTGGCCCCAGCCTATCCTGGCTTCTCAGGGAACAAGGCAGGACCTACCTTGGACAGGATGCCCTTTCATCAAAGGGCACAATCACACCCACAACCACACCAATACTCACTCAGACTGAGACAATGTGGACACATAAATCTTTGAGATAAGGAAGGATTCTGCAGTCCCTGAACAATGGTCCCAGAGGGAAATCATTTTTTTTAATTCTCATTAACATTATAATAACATTAGAGGCCCAGTGCATGAAATTAGAGTGTGGGGAGGGTGGTCTTTCAGCCTGGCCTGCAATGATGCCAGCTTCCCGTGCCCTAGTCAGCCTCTGGCCAGAGGCCTGTCCACCTGCCCTTCCTCCCTCCGTGGGCTGGGATACATGAGATGCTGTGGCCCGTTGCCAGACGACTCTGCCAGTGTCTATCTAGCACCCCATCCACTATGGGCACCACCATTTTTATGATGGAGTGATGGTTAATTTGCATATTACTCTTTGGATAGGCTGGTGTTAAACAAAGAAAACTTATTTGAGAACCTGGTGTGTATTTAAGTCAGACTTTGCAAACTTTTGTCTTCTCACTGATTTATAATACTACTGATGGTCCCTAGTATGATGGATCAAATTATGATTTTTCAATTTTATAATGGTGCAGTGATACACATTCAGCAGAAGCTGTACTTCGCATTTTGAAGTTTGATCTTTTCCTGGAGTTAGCATTATATCGTACAATACTCATTAGTGATGTTGGGCAGCAACAAGGAGATGATTTTGTCTGACAATAGGCTGATATAAGTGTTCTGAGGATTTTTCACTATATTCTGAGACATCTCAACCTGGTGTGCCTAGTATAGCTGCAAATGTTATTCATAGTCACATAAATATCTAATCTCTGTGAATCTTGTTGAGCTATTTGCCTCAATTACTTACTCCACGAGTGAATTAGAGATTGATTTTAAGACTTATTAAGGCATCTCTGTTAAAATGTAGATTTTAGTTCCCCTAGAGCCGTCTTGTTTTAGTACTTATTGCATAGGAATGTCCAAAAGAGATTTTTGCTGAGCCCCTCATTATTTTGAGGTTATCTCTGTCTTGCTGCCATTGGATTCCTAAACAAACACACAAATTATTTGTCCACTTTTAATTGAACAATTTAACACATTATCAATTCTGCTTTAGTGTTTCTGATAACGAACCTAAAATAAATAAAGCCAAAGTATGAGAATTTCATTGATCGATGTAATTCCATGTTAATAGTTTTCATATTATTTCACATACTCAAATCAATGTCTACAAGTGCTCTATTGGCTACTCTCAATGCTCTTGCACAATGAGCAGCTTTCTCATTGAACTATCCATAATGACTTCTAAATTCTTTCCCTCAGAGGTTCAGGCTAATTCAGAACCCATCAGTGTGCAAGGAAAGTTTAAATTATTTTCCCCAATATACATTACCTTGCTCTTATCTGCACTAAATTTAATCTGTCATCACATTGCCCAATCACCCAGTTTAATTAGATCCTTCTGGATTTCCTCATAATCCTGCATGTTTTCACTAACCTAAATAATTTTGGGTGATCAGCAGAAATTTAACACCTCACTATCTACTACCATCCTCCAGCTCACTCATAGAGTTTAATAGCTCTTGCCTGCTCTCAAAATTTTGAGCACCCTGCTATGAGGTTGCTTCCTCTGGAGCAATAGTCACTCTTTATTGCAAATAATTTAATCTATATTTATCCATAAGGAAGCATACTCTTCTAATTTGACCAGCTTTATGTGAGCTGTCAATACATTTTTAGAGGATTTCAAACTTTAAAGGAATTTCCACAAGTATGTGTTGACATTTTCACCATTTCAGAATATTGTATAAGTACTTCATTGGGAGATGATGTATAATTAATAGAAGAGTAAATGAGTTCTAAGATTTCTTCCAAATACAAGAATATTATGTTTTATAGTGCTATGGTGAAGGAAAGGAGAAATGAGGACTTATTAAGTAACTGTGGTAGATGCTTCCATATATATTTAGCATTGCCCTGAACACCTCATGTGGCCAAACTCAAACACCAAAAACAACTTTAATTGTCACATGATTTCAAAAAGAATAACTGACATTCAGAGACCTAGATTCAAGTATGACAGAAACAGTTACAAACCTTCCCACTAGGACCATATAGGTTCTCAAGTGGCTTATAAATCATTCATGAAATTTATCTTGTCTTCTTTAATTTTCTTTTATTCCTTTTGAGATGTTTTATAGACTCCATTAATATAACCAAAATTAGCGTTCTCAGTTTTATAATTTACCACATGACATTATACTGGATTTCTCTGGGTATTTATTGCTAGAAGGTGTTTGTTGATGGATTTATATTTTCTATATAGCATAAATTGTTACTCAAGTCACTCACTATATTAATATATATTACATTTTTAAATGGGTACTTTTAAAACACGTGGCATGAAAGAAAATATATCTAATAATAATATGTTTATATTTTAAGCTATTAGGACTTTTTTGGTTGGACAAAACAGACAAACAAATTTGAACTGTCAATGAAAGAAACATTTATATTGAATTAATCAGATGACAAGGAAGGCTTAATTTGAAATAGATTATGAGAACACACCTCCCTCCAATTTTTGGCTCAGCTCTTCTCCACAGTGTTGTTTTATCCACGTGACACATGAAAGCAAAGTGGATGCAAGATGTAAGCCTGGTGGCAGAGAGCCAGAAATCTTTTCTTTCAATAACCCAAACAAAACAGTCATCACAATCTATTTTCTCTGGTTGGGTCATGTGTTCACAACATCTTTTTTTTTTATAATTAACAGACACCATTGTATAAGATTATGGGGTACAATGTAATGATTTGATACACATATATATTGTGAAATTATTACAATAAGATTAGTTAACATATTCAACTCCTCAGATAGTGTGTGTGTGTGTGTGTGTGTGTGTGTGTGTGTAGTAGTAGTAGTAATAGTAGTAGTAGTATTAACGATAGTCATGCATAATTTGAGGCAGTCTTTAATCATACCTTAGCTTTGATTGCTGAAATTAGAATCAACTACACAGACCAAGTGGAAGAAGACAGGCATTCGTTTGCTCTGAACACATACCGCATTCAGGGACAGAGTCCCTGCTACCACAGTGATTATGATAAGTGTCGGAACAGTGTAATAATGTCTCCCAATGGTATCTCTGTGTTTTTGCATGGTTTTCCATTATCACTTGCAGAACTCTGGCATCTTACAAATTCCCCCAACTGAAAGCTTTATAGTTTTTTTTTTCTGGGCCTTCAATAATTTTGTTTTTTGAACCCTCACCAGAGGATATATTTCTTTATTGATTTGAGAGAGAGAGAGAGAGAGAGTGAGAGAGAGAAAGAGAGGGAGAGAATTGAGAGAAAACACTGATCAGTTGCCTCACATATACACCATGACTCGGGGTTGAACTCACAACTTAGGTATGTGCCATGATGGGTAATCAAAACTGCAACCTTTTGGTGTATGAAACGACACTCCAACCAACTGAGCCATCCTGCCAGTTGATTATTCTTACATAACCAGCACGTTTATATCACACGATATAAAAAGAAACAACAAGCCAAAATGGAGTCACTGTTGCTAAGCCACCCACCAAAACTTAATAACTAACTTAATTATAGTTTTAGCCTCTCCCAGGAATAGGATTTTAAACTAATCAGTTTGGGATTTCCTGATCAATATTAGTGAGGTAAGCTTCATGATAAAATCCTTGCCACCATTCCCCTCAAAGGAAGCTGGCCTGAACTAAAAAGGATTTTTTCTTTTCTTTTGCTAATAACTCCCTGTCACACTCTCTGCCTATAAAAACCTTCCGTTTTGTACAAACCCTCTGAGTGACCTTTAAGTTGCTAGATGGGAGGCTGCCCATTCATAAATCCCTTAGAAAGCCTATTAGATCTTCAAATGTGCTTGGTTGAATTTTGTACTTTAACACACTGTAGATAACATGAACTTTCTGAAATAAACTCCCACACAGAGATAAATCTTTAAGGTAGATTGTATGGTCATTACTCAGGTATAAAATTGAGTCTCAGAGTTGATAGATAATTGGATTTAGTCCCCTGGTTTGTATGTTCTGCAGTCTAGACTAGAACATAGTTCTTCTTGACTCAAACCCTGTGTTCTTTCCACTACAACATTCTGCCTTCTATGGTCCATATCCACCAGAGCTTTCATTCTCTCACTTAAAACAGACACTATCAGCTTTTTGGATGAAACATTTCTTCCTCTATTCTTTTAGGTTCTTTGGCTGTTCTTCTAATCAAAGTAATAAGACTAATTCTAGAGATCGAATCATCTTTTTCTTCCTGCTGCATAGAGGAAGACACACAAAAGGAGATTATCCTTGCAAAAGTAAATCTCTTACAAAAAAAATAATGTTTACTCAGGTTTTGGAGCTCCTCCCATGTTTGCTGCTTCTTAAAGATAACCGCCTTTAAAAAATCATTATGTCAAAGATATGCAGGATGCCCCCCCACCACAAAAATGTATGTATACTGTAACAGCTGATAGCTTTGAAAATAAATATATATTTTAATAAAGACTGCTTTTATAATTATTATGTGCATATACATTTTTGAGATATCTATATTTTGGGATGGCAAAATCAGACTTTTATATTTGCTCATTACCAACTTGACACAGATCACTTAAGTCAGTGTATATAGTTGTCCATGCAAGCCTCATCTACCTACCATAATATATAACCACTCTTATATTATTGAATATAAGGAAATGCCCATTTTTATATTTTTGTTCCTATAAATCACAAAGCCATGAAGGTCTTTGTACATTAATATTTGCTCATATCACCCTAGAAAATATGACTTGAGAAGGAATTGCTGGTGTACAGTATGAACATTTTAAAGGTTTTTGAAATGTAATGCAATTGCTTTCTAGAAAGGTTGTATCAATTTATGTTCCTAACAAAAATGAATGAACATTGTGAAAATTTTAATTTGCTTTGGGGTGGGGTTGGGACTGGGCATTAACAGTATCACATTTTTACAGGAATCAGGGATTTTACTCCCTCACCTCTGTGTCACTCTCATGACTACATGTTTTTCTAGTTGTTTTTATTTTGTTCAATAAGAGAAGTGTCAAAAAAAGGTGCTTCCAATTTAAAACAACAAAGGCCTTTCTGGGTCTCTCATAGTTTAGCTAAAAGAAAGGGTAAAATGAAAGGCAGTAGCTAAAATACAGAATAGAATGAAAGGCAATATATCAGATTAGCTACAGAAATGCATTTAAAAATGGGATTATAATTAAACTAAACTAAATTTCAGGATTCTCTTACATTTTGCTGATGAGGCTTCTTTTCTTACTTAACAAAATATACATAAGCGATTCCATCAGAGTGGATCCTTCATTTTTTGAGACTGGGGCTAGGCCTGTAATGTCTGCCATCTTTGAGTTGGCTTTCTGTATCACTGCAGGGCTTGCAGGATTGTCTCAGCTAATAATGTCCCTCCAGATCTGGGGCTAAAGTGCAGGCCACCATCTGAAATGCATCAATTTAGCTTACAAAGGCTGAGATCCTTGAATTTTCTTCATATTTTCCCTAAATTATCTTCATAATTATTTTAATACACTTAGAATGATCCTCACAATAAGGTCATATTTCTGAAAGTGTTGTCTCAAGACCACCATTGTTCTAATCCACTAGGGTGATTGATTGGTTGCCAATGCCTACACATAACTGCACACTCACTAATATGGAATCTCTAAGCATGCAACTCAAAAATCTAAATGTTTAATAAGTGGTGGCTCTTAGATATTAATGTCTGTATGTTATCAGTGAGAGTGAGATCTCAGGTCTTGTCTTCCTTCTAGAGGAAAGATTTCAATCAAGAGACAAAGTGTAGAAAAGGCAAGCAAAAATACAGTTAGAGTGACAGTGAAACAAGGAAGAGAATAAAAGAAGCAAAAGAAGAGCCTAGGCTGGACTGCTTTGGCTCCCTGGGAAGTCGAAGAAAGGAGGGCCTTGGAATGTTCAGGGGGTTAGCCCCAATGAGCTGCCTTTGCCCATTGCTCCCCTTGTTGCAAGTCTCATGAGGTCCCTTAGAGTTTAGGAGATACTTGCCTGTGGGGGAAGGAAAGAGGGATGGGAAAGGCATGGGTATGCTCCCTGGAGGTGGGAGCACCCTGGGACCTTTGTTCCAGGGTTACTAAAGGCTGGACATGGCTGGGTGGCATGGCTGAGTGGTTGAGCATCAGTCTATGAACCAGGATGTCATGGTTCAATTCCTGGTTAAGTCACATGTCCTGGTTTTGGGCTCAATCCCCAGTAGGGGGCAGCTGATCAGTGATTCTCTCTCATTATTGATGTTTCCATCTCTCTCTCCCTCTCCCTTCCTCTCTGAAATCAACAAAAAAATATATTAAATAAATAAGTAAATAAAGTATGTGTTTAGGGGAGGCCTTAGGGAAAGATTAATTGAATATGCATCAGTTTTATGCTGATGTACCAAAATGAGAATTATTTTCTTGATTTTTCAAATGGCACTAGTTGGATTTCTGTTACCTATCTCCCTGGGTAGTATGATTTAAGCTATTTACCCTTTGGTTTGGGAGGAGTAATGCAAACCATTTGCGCTTAAGTATCTTTGGTTTAGGGAAAATAGGATGTATTAGTTGGCTGAAAACTACTGTTTAACTATCTATTCTTGTTGTCCTGGAATTTTTCTAGATTCCTACTATTCAATAACATGTATACATCTCTTAGGTATCTTGCTAATTTAGATTATGACTCTTTTTTTTTTCTGGAGTGAGTCCAAAGATTTAACATTTAATAAGTTGCTCAATAGGAATAATTTTCCTGAGCCATTGGCCACCAATTGAGTAACAAATTACAGGAATTTGATCACCACAGATTTTACCTATTATCTATTTTCAACTTTACTTGCTTTATATGATTGGCCAGTAAGGAGAAATTGGGCCCCAAACAGGAAATTCTGCGAGTGAAACTTTAGCAGATAAGCCACAGCAAGATACCAGTGAAGCATGGAACACTGGCTTTGCAGGTGTAGAAGCAAAGCAGCACCAGATGTTAGTCCTAAATATAGCAATTTCAGTAGTAAGAAAGAATTCAGGGCCAAGATTCAAACTACCTGAGAAAGTTTATTTAGAAAGTCACAGAGATAGAGGAAGTCAGCTGTAGAAGAAATGAGCTTCACCAATTAGTTAGGGGAACAGCTAGGAGAGAGAGGCAGGAGAAACCATGCCTGGGAAAAATGTGTAAGGAAAAGTATGGGTATGCTCCATAGATATGGATGCACTGGGCCCTTCTTCTTGAAGGTGTATTTATCTGGAGGTTTCAGGGGAGTGTCCAGTACAATATTTATCAACTTTCCTTATGTAGCCTTTCAGAGTCGTGGTCTCTAGTAATTGATGGACACCAGGGTACAGGGTCATTAGCCAATGCAGCTGGGCCTGATGTCAGCCAGAGCATTGCTTGTCTGGTTTTGCAGCTTCATTGAGAACCACTAGCAGGGTCACCTAAGACCATCGGAAAACACAAATGTTTACATTACGATCCATTAACAGTAGCAAAATTACAGTTATGAAGTAGCAACGAAAATAATTTTATGGTCGGGGGTCACCAAAACACGAGGAACTGTATTCAAGGGTCATGGCATTAGAAAGGTTGAGAACCACTGCTCAAGGGAGAATGTCCTAAGTATATTTTAAGGAACTCTGGCCTCTTTGATATCCTGAATAAAATGGGCTTTAAATAGATACACGTAGGAAATCTATGGTATATATATGGTTATTTGGTCTGGAAGATCTATAGGAACTGAGGGGCAGGGAGAGAGACCCAATAACAGTCCTCTCTGGCATAAGGTTATTTTAGTCTGATTATTTTAAAGAAACAACATAGGAAAAGCTCTGCAAACAGAGTAGAAGTTACCCTTTTATAAGAGAAATGCCCATGTGTAAGGGTGTCTCCATGTCTAGATAAGGAAAAGAAAGATAATTCTAAATCTCTAGAAAGTTATGAATGGCGAAGTCAATGACTAAAATCCTTATTAATGACCTTCCCTTGTTTACTGGGCTTTTCTCAGTCCTCCCCCATATTAACCTTCTCATATTATTTAATGTGGTGGCTTAAGACATTTCAAAGAGTTAGTTTTTCTGGACATCTTCCATGTATACAGAAACTATAAATGCTATTAAACATCTGTTTGTTTGTGTTTCCTGTTACTCTATCTTTTTATTACAGTTCAGTTTCAGCCAAGAACCTAGAAGGATAGAGCAAAACTTATTTTTTCTCCTCAACATTATGTTAGCACACTAAAAGCACTGTGAATTTGACAATCAGCAAAATAAAGAAATAATTTATAGATACCATACATACTGTTCCAGGTATTTTTAAAAACTTACTTTGGTATTAAGTCAAGTCTTCAGAAATCTGGGTACTTGTTTGCTGACATATTAGGTACTAGCTAACAAGTATTAAGCTATAACTATTAACCAGGCCATACTCTAAGTGCTTTGTTGTGTTTTCCCACTTACTTATCTCAGAAAAATTAGAAGGTACTTTATTTTCCCATTTTATATGGAAAAAAGGGGGAGGATTTAAAAATTCCCATGCATTAAAAAAATGTATTTGTAAAATCAAATGTATTACTATATTTTATTTTTTTACTTGCATGTTGTTTAGTTGAATGCCATCAGACTACTCTGTATTGCTACATTTTTAAAATTGTCTATGAATGAAAATAGGAAATATTAAATAAATAAATATTACCTGTATCATTCTATCCACCTTGCACAAAGAGGCATTAAATAAAATTAACTGATGCCAATAACAGTAAGAATTATGGTTTTCCTGGTTAACTATTTTTACTTTTACCTTATGGAGGCTATGAGGCAGGGCACTGATTGTGCTTCCCTTTCCCCTGTTGACTCTGGAAAAATTAGAGCTAACAAGTAAATAGTACTGCATATGCTGTTCTAAGAATACTCCTGGAATCCTCAGTCTTTTTGCATTGTCAATACAATGGTGAATAGAGGAAAATAAAATATTTTGGCTTGGATAGAACTGTAGTCACAAAATTACAGCTGAAGAAATAGAAGCTACCTAAAAGGCTTTTAGATTCATATATTTTTAAGCTTCTTAAGAGCCTCAGAAAATTTTAGCCTGCATACTTTATTTCATAAAGGGAGAAAAAGTATTCTTTATTTTGTTTTACAGAAATGTAACAGCAACATCACAGCAAAACCAAGTCTGTTCAGATACATTTTCACTAAACACATATTATTTATTTGTTCTCAGGCAATTGCATAACCTCACAGGTATTGTTTATTTATATTAAAAAAAAGTGGTATATTCTGGATTTAAGGTGAAACTCAGGAATGGCAGGATCTCTGCTCTAAATGTTATTGGTGGGAACTCACCTTGTGGTCAGACTGAATAGCTTGGATTCTGGCTCTATCTCTTTCTGGCTTTTGAAAAGTTATCTACCTCAGTTTTAGTTTATCATATGTAATATTAAAAATATAGTGGTATCTCAAAGGGCTCTGGTAAGCAAGAAATGAGTTAACACATAAACTTACCCATATTCATCATTAAACTGGCAAGTTACTCCATCAAAAAATATTCTTAGATTGAATTTAAGAAAAATGATAAAAACCCTTTCTCTTTACTAAAGAGAAACAAGAAAGGAAGTAAACCTAAAAGTAAAAAAGACAAAACAATATACAAGATCTTATCAAGGAAACCTCAGAGCCCTTATAAACGGCCCTGCAGTTTGTTATTGTTTTCTTTGAAGAAGGTCTTGGGATGGAGAGGAAGCAGGGTACTGAAATCTGGCTTCTACTAGTAGAAATCTGCTTTCATTATTATTTATAGAAAGGCACTACAAGTTCTGCAAAAATCTTGACACTCTAATTGCCTGTTGATATTGTTAACTTCAAACCTAAAATCATTCTTTAGTGTTAAAATGTTCCATATTTGAAGATCAGATACCCTCCAGCAGTTGGGGCATGCTAAAGGTTAGTTAGGACTCATTTTAGCAAAATCACTTACCTGGCTACATAAAGAAAAAATGAGGAGAGAGAAGATGGTGACTTTGTAAATAATATGTTTTTATCGATTTTAGAGAGAGGGGAAGGGAGAAAATAGAGAGATAGAAACATCAATGGGCTGCCTGCTTCCTGCAGGATGGAGCCCACAACCAGGGTGTGTGCCCTGACCAGGAATTAAACCTGTGACCTCTTGGTTCATAGGTTGATGCTCAACCATTGAGCCATACCTGCTGAGTAAGATGGTGACTTTTAAAGAAAATGCTTCTTTATCTTCTGTGATAAAGGGGACAGATAAATGGTTCTTCTCTTCAAAGTCAAGTCTGCAGGTGTGGGTATGGGAGTAGGAGAAATGGGTGGGGGGAAGACTACTATGAGGCTACATTCATAGAAGTTAGGGTACCTAAATTTCACCCCTGAAAAAATAGAGAAGCAAAGCTAGTAGGATCTGTCTAATATATATATATATAATTTGGGCTCACACAGCGTGAGTTGGCAAGTAGGAATCTGTAGAGTAGGCTGACAAGCTGGAAGCTCTCTGGAGTCTTGGGGATAACTTTCTTTTTCTCTAGGAAACCTCAGGATTTTATCTTGAGTCCTTTCCATTGACTGGATGGTGCCCACTGATATTATCTATGGTATATTTTTATTTAAAGTCAACTAAATATAATATTGACCCCATCTAAAAAATACACATAGTGCCATAGATTAGTCCTATAACACAGCCAACCTGGCACCCAAAAGCGAGCCATCATAGGAAATGATGTTGATTCCCACAGAAGCACAGAATGTGTAACTACAAACTAACTAAAATAACTTGATAGGAGCTCTGGAAACCTTTCAAAACTTTGCAACAAGCAATCAAAAACATAATCAAGTAAAGATTGCATTAAAACAATAGAAATTATGTTGTATGTCACTTGCCCTTTCCCACCCTCTCCCTTGTTAAATGTAGTCAGGAGAAGTAGCCCAATCTCTGGCTACCTCCCTTGGGCAATCATCATGCATTTAAAAAACCTTCCCTAGTCTCCTTAAATACATTATTTTTCCTAATTGATAATCTTATAACCGAGTGCATGTCTCCATCTCATCTCTTTCCCATAGTATAAATTTAATTGTATATGATTTGTTGCTAAGTATATGTCATCACACTAGAATGTGAATTCAGGACACCACATCAACAAGTCCAAGTTTGAGAAAGACGTGATTCCCTGGTACTCCGAAGTAAGTGGAAAATTGCCATTTATTGAATTAATTTGAAGGATTATGTTCTGGTTTATTTCCCTCTTTCTGAAACAGAAATACTTTGCATTTGACCCTTCTGAGGAAAATACAGGTTTTATGAAATTCTTAAGATTAATGTTTGTGGGAAACTTGTTGTGCTTGACAGCCATTTTGTAGTAAGCTTCAGCCACGTTAGCACTAACCTCGGGCTAGGTTTCAATTATCCCAAACCCTATCTCTTTCCCGTAAGTCAGGTGTTTCACCTTAAGGGCTAGGCCTCATTCCTCCTTCTCCCTATAACTACCCCGAACTCCTGTTGAATAAATGAGACTTGATCAGAATTTTGTCTTGTCTCCATTCCTTGTGTCTCTTGTCCCTTTCATCCCCACTCCCCCTCTAGAGTCCTCGTTGACTTAACCCGCTGGTCGGGACAAGTGGCGCCCAATGTGGCTCGAGAACGGGGGGATTCAGTGAGGGACGCTGTCTGGAGAGCCGGCACAAAAAGGAGAAGACAGAGGATAAGTTGACTCGGGAACCTGCTGCGTTTTCTACACCTCGGTGAGTAGACAGCGATTATGAGTCAAGAAATGAGTCAGCATGAAATGTTTGTCAATGGACTTAGAAAAGCTTTAAAGGCAAGAGGAGTAAAGGTTAAAATTAAAAAGTTATGTTATTTTTTTGATTATATTCAAGATATTTGTCCTTGGTTCCCTATTGAAGGAACTATTGCTAGTAAGAGATGGAAAAGGGTTGGAGATGCCCTTAGGAATTTTTATGAAAGATTTGGGCCTGAAAAGGTTCCTATAACTGCCTTACTGGAATTTAATCGATGAGGTCATATCACAGAGGCATCAGGATCCTATAGTTGCTAATGTAATTGAAAAGGGAGAAAAAAACCTTCAATTAGATCAAAAAGAAAAAAGGATTGAGAAAGAAAGTGAGAACCTCATGTCTTTCGATAGTGATGTTGAGGAAGAAAGAGGGGCGACCCAAGGAACTGAAAAGAAAAAAAAAACTTGAAAATAGAGAGCCATCCAGAGGCTCACATAATACATTAAGAGAGAGGACTTTAGAAACTAAAAAGAAAAAAATCAAAGATACCTGAAAAAAGAACATCTTTAGAAGCAAAAGTAAAACTCTATAATTTAGAGGGAGCTAAACCTAAGACAAAGAAATACCCAACCCTATCAGAATTTCTTGAAGTTAAGGAAGACCTTAGTGGTACAGATTGGGAGGATTTAGAAGAACAAGCAGCCAGATATCATAATCCAGACTGGCCGCCAGTTGCTCAGCGTCCTCCGCCATATAATCCCGTCCCCAGCGCTCCTTCTTTAGCATGCCCAGTTCTTGACCCCAGAAGGGAGCTAAGAGATAAGATTGAATTCCTAAAAGAACAAATAAAATTAGAAAAAGAGCACCAGGAGCTTATAGCACAATTACAGGGTCTAAAAATAGGCAAGTCTAAAAGTGAAACCAAGCCAGAAACCTCTCCTAATCAGAGACCACCTACGAGAGGAGCAGCTCCAAAATTTTCTTTCCAGTCATAACCAATTCCAGAGTTAGATGAAATAGATGGATTCCCCATTACAGAAACAGTAGACGCACAAGGACAGGCTTGGCGTCATCACAATGGTTTTGATTTTAAATTAATAAAAGAGTTAAAAATGGTGGTAGCCCAATATGGAGCCACAGCTCCTTATACTACAGCAATTGTAGAATCAGTTTAGGGGTTTCTGGAGCTTTAGCTACAGGAACAGCAGGATTAGGAGTTGCTGTTCATTCATATACTAAACTCTCTAATCAGCTAGTTGATGATGTTCAGGCCTTATCCAGTACTATTAATGATATTCATGATCAGATAGACTCCTTAGCTGAGGTAGTCCTCCAGAATAGAAGAGGATTAGATTTATTGACAGCAGAATAGGGAGGGATCTGTTTGGCTCTACAGGAACACTGCTGCTTTTATGCAAATAAATCAGGCATTGTTCGTGATAAGATAAAGAAGCTACAAGAAGACCTAATACAAGGAAGAAGAGAACTCTTTGACAACCCCTTGTGGAGCAGGCTAAATGAAATATTACCCTACCTCTTTCCCTTACTAAGACCTCTGCTTGGCTTACTAATAATCCTATCACTAGGACCTTTACTTTTTAATAAATTAATGGCTTTTATCAAGAAACAAGTGGATGCCATTAAGATGCAATCTATACAGGTCCATTATCATAAACTTGAGATGGCCGAAAGGGAAAGTTGCAAACTCCTTGAAAAGGAGAAATACGATAACATCTTGTAGAGTAATTGAGGTAATTACTCTAATATTCAAGGAATACAATGACATTCAGTAGAGTAATTGAGGAATTACTCTAATAACAAACTTTCCACTTTGGTGCGCTGGGCTGGTTAGCCAGAGACGGGCAACTGGAACTTATACGTGATATCGACCACCCCATAAGCCAGGAACTGGGCCTTATGCTGCCCTGCTTTCCAATGACGGGTAAGGTGGGTTGGTACTGTATGGTACTAAGACAGGCACAGTCCCCTCAAGGATATTCGGCCTTTCAAAAGTTTAAAGAAAAGGGGAACTGTGAGAAACTTGTTGTGCTTAACAGCCATTTTGTAGTAAGCTCCAGCCCCGTTAGCACTAACCTCGGGCTAGGTTTCAATTACCCCAAACCCTATCTCTTTCCCGTAAGTCAGGTGTTTCACCTTAAGGGCTAGGCCTCATTCCTCCTTCTCCCTATAAATACCCCGAACTCCTGTTGAATAAACGAGACTTGATCAAAACTTTGTCTTGTCTCCATTCCTTTTGTCTCTTGTCCCTTTCATCCCCACTCCCCTTCTAGGGTCCTTGTTGACTTAACCCGTGGGTCGGGACAAATGTTATTGTTCTTTCATCCTGGTTATCATTGTCATTCTCTTCATACCCACAAATAAAACAGAGCTCAATTAAGAGAAATACATGTGTTAAACAGATTCGGACTGCTTTTAGAGCTTCAGGTAAATATACATTAATAGATTTTTGGCCAGGTCGCTCAGTTGGTTGGAGCATCATCCAGTATACCATAAGGTTGCAGATTGGATTCCTACTCAAGGCACATACCTGGATTGCAAGTTTGATTTCTGATCAGTGCACCTATGGGAGGCAACCGATCAATGTTTCTCTCTCTCCCTCTTCACTATCCTCTCTCTCTAGAATATATTTAAAAAACAACAATATAAGAACAAAACATATCCTCGGGTGAGGATTAAAATGGTAATAATAATAATAAATGAATAGATACAAAATATATTTATGTATTTTAAAATACATTTTTATCTCAACTCAACATTTTGCATGTTTACAGGCAGTTTAGTATAAGAACTAGAGTATTTTTTTAGTTGTGATTCTCACATGGATAAAATTTTTGATTTAATATTTATTCATCTTAACACTAAAATATAATCAGATAAACATTATTCATTTTTATTATAAACTTTGAATAATACAAAGGATATTCATCAGGTATTTTTCATAGTCCTACAGAAAGTGTCTGATAGCTTTGCAAGTAAAATGTAATGTTGCATATAAATTATATTATTGTTTATGTTTTATTTAAATATTTATAATACTCATTTTGTAAATACAATATACAGAACAAGAAAATGACAATATTGTCATTGAACCTCTATGAAAAATCTTGCCTCAGAAAATTTTAGATGAAATCAATCTTGCTTGAATTTACTGGGGTTGGAAGACTAATTTACTCATCTTATTTTTTATTCTAGGAAATATATCATGTAAGAGATTACTGTCATTTCTTGCTTTCATTTTAATAACCTGGTAAAAGTATAGTGTAATTATAAACACATATTTTTACCTATTACAAACCTCATCATGCTTTAATAAACTCACACAAATGTATATACTCTCACATTCTCTATTAGTCATATAATTGTATGTTAAATAAATGAGGATGTTGTAACAAACAGTATATAAAATATTGCAATGTGTTTCCAAAACAGAGGTAAACTTTAATTTTGAAAAATATGTTATAAAATATAACCATAAGGCTGCTTTTCTGTAAACAATAGACTAATATAAAATTTTAGCAAGAAATTATTTAGGAGAAATGTGATTAGAGTGTGCTAGATCACTGAGAAATAAACAAATAAGATTTGAAATATTTTCTGCTTCTTATATTAACAATTCTTTTTGGCCAAAAATCACATATTATATACATACTAGAGGCTCAGTGCACGCAATTCGTGCATAGGGAGGATGTCCTTCAGCCTAGCCTGCTCCCTCTCCAATCTGGGACCCCTTGTATTGGGCCTAAATGGGCAGTCGAACATCCCTTTCAGAATCCAGGACTGCTGGCTCCCAACTGCTTGCCTGCCTGCCTGCCTTACTGATTGTCCCTAACCACTTCTTCTTCCTGCCAGCCTAATCATCCCCTAACCACTACCCTGCCAGCCTGATTGATGCCTAATTGCTCCCCTGCCAACCTGTTTGCCCCTAACTTCCCTCTCATGTGAGACTGGTCCCCCCAACTGCCCTTCCCTGCAGGCCTGGGTCACCCCCAACTTCCCTCCTTTGCTGGCCTTGTCACCCCTATCTGCCCTCCCCTGCAAGCTTGATCAGCCCCAACTGCCCTTCCTTGCAGGCCTGGTCCCTCTCAACTGTCTTTCCCTGATGGTCATCTTGTGATGGCCATCTTGTGTCCACATGGAGGCTGGATCTTATGACTACATGGGGGCCGTCATCTTGTGTGTTGGAGTGATGGTCAATCTGTATATTACTCTTTTATTATATAGATAGAGGCCTGGTGCATGGGAGGGAACCAGATGGTTTTCCCTGAAGGGTTTCCTGGATCAGAGTGGGGGTTCCCTTGGGGTGTGCAGTGGCCTGGCTGAGGGGACTGTGGTGGTTTGCAGGCCAGCCATGCTGCCCCAACAACCCAAGTGGAGGCCCTATTATATGGTATTTATTTATCTTCTACAATTGAAATTTTGTAGCCTGGAGCTGAGCCAAGCTTTCTGCTGAACAGCCATTGAAACTTTGTTGCCTTAAGCAGAGGACTTGGCAGGCCAGGGTGTGTGTAAAGTGTGGTTTCGCCATTGCCAGGGCTAACTCAAGCCTCCCTCCTGCTCTCTCTGTGGCCGCAGCCATCTTGGTCGGGTTAATTTGCATACTCACTCTGATTGGCTGGTAGGCATGGCTGGTGGGTGTGGCTAGTGGGTATAGCAGAGGTATGGTCATTTTGTATATTACTGTTCTATTAGATAGGATATATATGAATATATACGAATATAACTGAATCTGTTTGGAAGACGTTATTTTTTTTGTTTCATTTATGAAGTATTAGTAATATAACTGCCTTTGAATTTATTTGCATTTTCTCAGAAGAAAATCTTTTGAAATACACTAAACACCTAAGAAATATTTTTAGAAATTAAAGACAGCCTATCTTCACAAGTTTTCAAAATTATCAGGATTGTAGATATTCTAGCAATTTTTTTTAATTTTAAAACTAAAATGTCAAGGTGACCCAAATTGTTTCCCTTTTAAGTATTTAAATTATCTTTCCAAAATAAATGAAAAATTCTATTTAATTAGAATTTTATTTCAATAGAATTTGCCAAATTCTATTTCATAGGGAAAAATATAGAAGATGGAATCTGAAATATACATGATTGATAACCTATATTGTGTAGACTTTTAAAAAATATTTTTAAATTGATTTTAGAGAAAGAGGAAAAGAGAGAGAAAACATTGATGAGAGAGAAACAACATCAATCAGCAGCTTCCTGCACACCACTTTCCCCTCCACCCAATTGGGCATGCCCACAACCTTGGGCATGTGCCCTCACTGGAAATTGAACTGATGACATCCTGGTGCACAGGTCAGTGCTCAACCACTGAACAACACTGGCCAGGCTGTCTAGACTTTCAAAGGAGATCATCCATGATTTCATAACAATGTGGGGAAGGCAGAATTAGTACAGTGTCAAACCACGAAGAATTTGAAGCCAGAAGTTATGAAATAATGAGACAATCATTTACAATATGACTTGATATTATCTACAATCTTTGAGATGAATAAGCTCTTACCCTCTATGAGCAAAATTTATTACATGATGCAATCAACATGTCTTTATACATCAAAGTAAATTGGAAAACATTTGGAATATATGATGGCCAATAAATTCACAGATCTAGATTTTTAAACAACATTTGCAGCTCAAGACAGAAGGGAGGGATTGTTCACAAACTGGATGTTGGATGGTGTCCCCAGCCAAGATACTTAATATAAAGACATTAATAATTTTTTATTATATTTTTCTATAAATCGGGTCTTCCTCCAAGAATTCCCAGTGACCATTAGGGGAAGATGTGCCTCCCCATACTCAGGTAAGTTACAATGAATCTTGCACTCATACATTAGCAATCTTCATAAGAGCTATGCAAAGGAAGTGCAGAGAAACCATATTTGAATGTGGTCAAATTTTCCAGTAAAATGCTAATGTTTTATTATGTGATTGAGCATTAGAGTTTTCTCTTTCTGCTTTCTAACACATAGAATGAACATAAAAGTTGATTGCTTCATTATTATCTGTACTCTCTTTAACAGAAAACTTTAAGTAGCCAAAGAATACAATTTTCTAGAATGATTTTTTTTCTGATACTTCTTGGCTAATAAATGAAATATATAATAAGCTTACTTAAACTTGAGGTGTCATAGACGAGTAAGCTAGACAAAATTCTAGGGTTCATTAGTTGAAGCACCTTTTTTTTTAACAGATGAGAAAAATATGACCTCTTTAACCAAAATGGAAAATGCTAACAATACTTATGAGAATAAATCATTTTGCCTAAAATGATTTGTTTTTATTTTGCTTTAAACACAGTATTAATTGCTCATATAATAATGTTTCAATGATAAAATTAAAAATATCTATCTCTTTTATTATGCTAAACATTGAAAACTTCTTCATTCAAAATAAAAATGTGTGGTTGGCAGAAGCTTCTTTTCTTTACATATATTGTATATTGACAGCTAATTATTTTATATTTATGTATTTAAAATACCTCTAAAACAACACAACATATAAATATTCATTTCATCTCACCAAAACTAGTTTGGCTCAGTGGATAGAGCGTCAGCCTGCAGACTGAAAGGTTCCAGGTTCTATTCAGTCAAGGGCATGTACCTTGGTTCCAGGCACATTCCCAGTAGGAGGTGTGCAGGAGGCAGCTGATCAATGTCTCTCTCTAACAGTGTTTCTAACTATCCTTCTCCTTTCCTCTCTATAAAAAAATCAATAAAATATATTTAAAATTATATATTCATCTAAACAAGTAACACTAAGATAGCTGTTGAATTTGAAAATCTAACAAATATAACCAGTGCAGAAAAAATATTAAAAATAATTAATTTTCTTACCCATATAAGAAACTCTATTTAGGAATGATTTGGAAAGTGCTAGAATTATTCTATTAGGAAAGGTTAAGAAAATAACTACTTTAGAGAACAGTCAGTAAATGAAAAACCTGATTATTGTTAGATAGAAAACTGGCCAGTGTCTTAGTTTCATTTTATGCTAATAAAACTAGTTCTTAGTAAGATTTTAAACTTCCTTTCTCAGTTCTGGCAGGTAGCTCCGTTCTGATACTCCAAGGTTGTGGGTTCAGTCTCTGGTTAGGGCACATACAAGAAGTACCCAGTGAATGCATAGATTGTTAAAACAACAAGCCTTCCAAATCAATCAATAAATAAAGACATTTTAAACTTCTCTTCAGCTTCTTGAAACTTATTTGCCAATATTCTCCAGAGGTTTGGAACCACAAAAGTAAACTAAATGAAACTGACAACCATTATTGAATAATGTAATTATAAATGAATAATAATAATAGTAAATATATATTTGTAAATCAATATAAGAAACACCTGAAGCTATGAAATTATATAACTGGTAGATATTGGGCTTAATTTATGGAGGGTGGAAAGGGTTAGTATCTAAGCTAAGATCTAAGTTATATAAACAAACAATTGGTGAGTGGTAGTAGGGTACAACTTCTTCAAGAGATTTAGAAGCTCTTCACAGTCAAAATAATTGGACAAGGTTTTTCACATTGAAGAATCAGTTAAAATATTGTGGGAAATAATAAGCTAAGTAAGATAAAGTATGTGGTACACTAGTAGAGAAATAACATTTATGCTTGGCTTTTCTAATCAAATAAAGTGTCATTCATCAAATAAGTTCATATTTGATGAAGCTATTTTTTTATACCTTTTCCATACTTTGATTGAGTTATCTTTTATTGCTACATGTCAGAGCCAGATTCTAAAAAACTCCTTGCCAAAACCGGTTTGGCTCAGTGGATAGATGTTGGACTGCGGACATGGGCATGTATCCTGGTTGCAGGCACATCCCCAGTAGGGGGCTTGCAGGAGGCGGCTGATCGATGTCTCTCTCATCGATGTTTCTTACTCTATATCCCTCTCCCTTCCTCTCTGTAAAAAAATCAATAAAATATATTAAAAATAAATAAATAAATAAATAAATAAATAAATAAATAAATAAATAATAAAATAAAAAATCTCCTTGGTTCTATGTGGAAGTGGACTCTAATTTCTTATGTAGCACACTCATATTATCTAATTAATAAAAATTATTTAGTAAGATTTTAAACAATATTCTAAATATTCTAACTAGAGTTTTCTTCCCTGGCAATAGAACATGGAAAAATACAGGAGGTTTGCAAAGAACAAATATGTATATTTTCCATCTAAATTTACAAAACAACAATATTTTTGGCAGACACAATATTTAGAAGAGAAAAAATGAAAACTAGATTATTTATATTGAACTCATATAAAAAATGTGTGATTTTTTTATTTTTCCCCATTTTTTAAACTAGGAATATACAAGAAAATAATCTTTATTAATCTCTGTATTTCTCCAAACTTAGCACAGTAGTTGTCAAAAGTGCATATTGAGAGAATGGTTATAGCTTGTTATCTGTCTGGGTCAGAGATAGGTTACAAACACTAACAAAAAGTGGCTAACAGCTGAGCCAGTCATGAGACAACTATCATAGCTAAGAACAGGCAGTAATGCTCCTGAGAAGATTGCTTTAAGGAAAACATCCGGTCTCCATTGTACTCTATTAGGGACAGGCATCTCACAACTTAGAAAGCAAAATTTCCATATTTGGACAACTGTGACATTGACCTAAACTCTGTATTCGTGTATCTAATGACCAGAGACAGAGACTCTGTGCTTCTACTGCAGCCCTAAAAGGATTTGAAGACCACTCATGTTCTGCCACTGCATTAACCTGGACATATTTGTACACTGTTTTCTCATACTCAGCTCAAGGAGGCATTGCAAACAAACAAACAAACAAAACAGAAAAAAAAGAGCGGCTAAGAGCTTGGATCACCAGGGGATGATCAGGCATGGATAGAATGGCATTTGTGGGTGATCAGGCTGGTGGAGGTGGGGTGGTTGGTGGTAAGCAGACCAGCAGGAGGGCCAGTTAGGGGTGAGCAGGCCATCAGTGGGGTCAGCTGGAGGTGATCAGGACAGTGAGGGAGGGCTGTTTGAAGTAAGCAGGTCAGCAGGGGTGCAGTTGGGGTGATCAGACTGGTAGGGAGCAGTTGGGGGTGAGCAAGTTGGCGGGGGGGATTTGGGGATGAGCAGGCTGGCAGGTGAAGTGGTTAGGGGCAATCAGACAGGCAGGCAAGGAGGTGAGCAGTTAGGAGCCAGCAGTCCCAGATTGTGAGAAGGATGTTCAACTGCTGATTTAGGTCTGATCCCTGTAAACTGGCAGTAGAATATCCTTCTAGGGGTTCCATATTGGAGAGGGTGCAGGCTGAGCTGAGGAACACCCCTTCTTCCCTCATGCATGAATGTCATGCACCGGGCCTCTAGTAAAGTATAAAAAGAGGTAATATGCAAATTGTCTGAGACATCATAACATCACCACCGCTCAGGAGGAGGCTACAAGTGCAAGTGGGCAGGAAGGAACTACGTGCAAGATGAGGCAAGCCACGAATGGCACAGGCCCACAGAGAACAGGGCCTGCCAGCTGCCCCCATGGCAAGCAGGCCTGCAGAGAACAGGGCCTGCCAGCTGCTCCCATGGCAAGCAGGCCTGCAGAGAACAGGGCCTGCCAGCCACAGTGCACCATCAATCCCACTTCTGCAAGTGAGCTGCAGAGGAAACACCTTTTCTGACAGCTCATTGGCTAAGCTCCCTGTATGCCACTTGCAGTGTTCTTGGTAACTTGGGTAATAAGAATCCAAGAAGGTGATCTAGGGGTTTTCTACCTCACTCCTGGAGGAAAAAATGAAGAAATGAAGATCCACTGCTGGAGGGCTAAGAAATGTCATATACTCTCTTAGCCAGTTTGCCTCAGTAGATAGAGCCTTGGCCTGCTGACCACAGGGTCTGGGTGTGATTCTGGTCAAGGGCACGTACCTAGGTTGCAGGCTCCTCCCTGGCTATGGGGCCCAGGTCAGGGCTCATGCAGGAGGCAACCAATCGAAGTGTCCTTCTCACATTGATGTTTCTCACTGTCTTTCCCTCTCTCTTCCATGCTCTCTAAAAATCAATGGAAAAATATCTTCAGGTGAGGAAAAAGTAAGAAAGAAAGAAAGAGAGAGAGAGAGAGATAAAAGAGAGAGAGAGAGTGGGAGAGAGAAAGAGAGAAAGGAAAGAGGAAGGAAGTAAGGAAGGAAGGAAGGAAG
The DNA here is from genome assembly GCA_011751065.1 of Lasiurus cinereus. Lineage (NCBI taxonomy): Eukaryota > Metazoa > Chordata > Mammalia > Chiroptera > Vespertilionidae > Lasiurus > Lasiurus cinereus. The sequence goes on from JAAGEH010000030.1 coordinate 43,516,828, forward strand.
GAAGGAAGGAAGGAAGGTCATATCCTATGAAAGAGACATTTTGAAAAGCCTAATGAAAGTTGTCCTTTTTTTGTGGTGAAGGAATTGGAGTCCTGTTGATGAAAACACCTTGGTGGCTGTGGCAGCCAGCAGTGGCAGCAGCAGCAGGGTGATAGGGGCAGTGCCTTTCCCTGATCAGGCCAGTTGCCTCATGCAAAGGGAAGCCAGACTGCTGCTTTAGGACCGCTCTCCCATGGTGAGCGGGCCTAAGACATCAATAGAACATTCCCTGAGGGCTCCCATATTGGAGAGAGTACAGGTCGGGCTGAGGGACCACCCCCTACTCCAGTGCATTGGGCCTCTAGTTATAAAATAAAACATGTATTTCTGTTTAAACAATATACAGACTATCCCTGACTCACGATGGTTGACCTAATGGTTTTTTTTTGTTTGTTTGTTTGTTTTTTACTTTATGATGGTGCAAAAGTGATACACATTCAGTAGAAACATTACTTTGAATTTTGAGTTTTGTTTTTTTCCTCAGGCTAGCGATATATAGTAAGATACTTTTTTTTTTATATATATGCAGAAGCAGCGAAATGATTTTACCCAACTCTAAGCTGATGTAACTCTTCTGAGAGTGTTTAACTTAGGATAGGTTGAACTTTGATGTTCAACTTTGATGCTCTTAGGTGTATTAAGAGGATTTTTTATTACAATATTTTTAATTTATGCTAGATTTATCTAGATGTAAGCCCTTAGTAATTTGAGGAACATCTGTAGTTGTGGTGGCTTGGGATAGATTATGTAAAGAGAATAATTATATTAATACCTGCAGAACAATATGCACTATAATAAATCAAATTTCTGTTTAATAAATAATTGGGGAGTGATTAGATTTAAAAAAATTGGAAAATGTTATTTAAAAACTGGGCTTTTAACCTCATTTAAAAATTAGTCCAATAGGCATATTGTCACCTATCTTTTTTGAAGATGTCTTACCCTAACTGAAAGATATTTTTATATTGATAATTTTGATAGATACACAGTCAGACTAAACAGTTACCTTTTCCCTTGTATGCTGAGAATAAAGCATAAGTTATGAGGTTAAGTCTATAGGTGACTTACAGCAGTTCAAGGGGGAAAAAAAGTTTAATAAAGTTTTGAGCCTGTGTTTGTTTTCCCAAGGCACAATATAGCTGTTATTTATAGTTTCACTGAAAAAGCTAGTGATGAATTTTCAGCACTTTATGAAACTAACTTTCTGCTTGGGAAGCCAACATTACATTCCAAAAGCAGCTAAGAATTTGTCTCTGACAGCAAGATGTTGAAGGAGAGAATTTTTTTGGGGGGGAAATTCATAATTTAACAATAACAGTGCCCGTATGAAGTCAATTGCAGTTTTGTAAAATATATGTTTTTACTATGAGTACTAAGAGAACTTATTTTTTTTTAATGGTGCAATATCCAGGCACCCAAGTCAGGTCAAATCTTTGATAAATTACTTTCTTAATGGGCATAGGAGTTTTCTTCAAATACTAGAGGAAATTTGCTTCAAAAATAAAGCAATTCTCAATCCCCAGAGCCAGGGATATTCAGAAGCATGCCCCCAAAATTGATTTCAGTCAGAAATTCCTGTCCCTGCATTTCAAATATTATCCATTTACCTTCTGAACTAACATTTACCTACTTCCCTTTCTACTTACTTACAATGTGTGATTTGTGCTTCTGTTAAACAGAAGGTCTGGCTACCTGATACAATCCAAGAAGTTATCATCCTTCCCATTTGAATCTGTTTTAGTTTGTACATATGTTCTTTCCAACTTGTGTTCAGGAGATAGTTCTCAGATCTTCTCCCATGCCATGTTCCCGATGGTGCTTTGTGCTCCATCACTCTTCCTTCAAATATTCCAATTTCTCTTCCCTTCCCTTAATCTGGAGGTTTTCCTGAGAAATCCTTCTATATTTTGCTTTTCTTTCATAGGCAAATGCCTTCATTGATTGAGAATGTGATATTTCATTTTCCCAGCTATACTTTAACATCTCCACAATTTTATTTTCATTGTTTAACTAAAAATGCACTTTCAAGAATATCAAAAGTTATTTCATAAATTATAGTGGATTTTTTTTGGCGGAAACCTGTAACATACATACATACATATATATTCTTTTTTCTCATATTTTAGTTAGGCAGATGACAACCTAGAACAAAGACATGTGTCAATTACATTTTTATTAGGAGAGGATGTATTACTTTTTATCTCATTGGACACAGCCAGTGGGATTTAATGTGAAATGTCTTAATATATTTCTCAGACTTTTTTTAAGAGCAAAGCTCATGCCCTTCTTCATACTTTCCTCTTTCATGTTGGCTGTCATGTGCACATGATGGTCAGAGCTCTGGTAGCCACACTGGGTCATGATTTCAAATCTAAAGAATATAGAGCAGCCTAAAAGAAGAAGAATCAATCCTTCACTATTTCATGTAACCACCTTGTCTCTAGAATTTTTTGTATGAAGTAAAAAATAAGTCATTATTTGACCAAGCTATCTATCTATACATATATATTTGTATGTATGTATGTATGTATGTAAGTATGTATTATTTGACCAAGCTATGTGTATATTTATAGCTTGATCAAATAATACATACATGCAAACATGTATACACACATACATATATGTATATACATATACATGCATACATACATATACATATACATAAATATACATGCATATATTTATATATCTTCGTGTACATCAGTTAACTCCATTTAAAAGAGCATATCACATAATTGACTCTCCTCCAAAACAATTTTTCTGGTCTAACAATTGTTCCCTCCTATATAACTCTTTTGATTTAGGAGACAATTTCAACACAATGATATAACAAATATGACACACACCCAGCAAATATTTAGTAATCACCCATTTTTTTCTCTCCATTCCAATAGAAGCAATGTTCTTATTGTCACATTAACATGTCTTCTGCTTTTCCTCTTCACAGTTTTATATAACTGGTTTTTAACTGACTGAAATACTCTTTTTCCAACTTTCCAACAATTATATTTCTCACATGGATGAAGTACTATGTGAGATGTTACTTTTTGTATGACAATTTTATCTTGAGAGAATATTGTTTTCTTTTAGTAGTCATGTTTCTTTCTGAGTGGACTTTTATTTTAATACTTGACATTTTATTTTTTTAAATATATTTTATTGATTTTTTTACAGAGAGGAAGGAAGAGAGATAGAGAGTTAGAAACATCAATGAAAGAGAAACATTGATCAGCTGCCTCCTGCACACCCCCTACTGGGGATGTGCCCACAACCAAGGTATGTTCCCTTGACCAGAATCAAACGTGGGACTTTTCAGTTCGCAGGCTGATGCTCTATCCACTGAGCCAAACCGGTTTTGGTTGATACTTGACATTTTATACTTCATTTTATTAATTGATTAATTCAGGTATAAAAATCAAAATTTTTATTTCCCCATGCTCTAGGAAAAAAAAGTGCAATCTAGTATACCTGGTAAAATAATTTTACAAAAAGAAAAATGTCTTTATAAGAAAAGCAGAGTGGTATTAGAGATAAAATTAAAGAACTAATATATTTATTTTGAGGAAGTAGAGACTTCAAAAAATATGTTTATTAAAAGTTTTGACTGATTGGCTAGTGATTTTCCAATAAGTGATTGAGACAGAAGGCATATAAGAAAAAAGAGAAACATAAGAACCAAACAGAGTATGAAAATTTTAATGAGAATTTTGTAAAAATAAATTAATCTTAGTTTATCTATACAATAGCCATGTGTGGGGGAAAGAGTGAAATTCAATAGAAACTATGTTAGATCATATTATTAAAGTTATTAATTCCCATTACAAATACTTAATATTTAACTGGATTTACATTCAATATAAACCTTAAAGACCTTTGAGCAGGGAACTGTGATTGGAGCTTTGTTTTAAGAAATCTCATTTGTTAGTGATACATAAGAAAGCTCAGATAAATTGAGGTGAGAAGTAAAGAAACCTCTGCTGAAGTTATATTTTTATGTAGATGGTCTTTTTTTATATAGCTATATTGAAATATATCTTTGTGATGTTCTTGTGTATACTGCAAGATGTGTAGTAGTATTTAAATAAATTATTATTACTTAAAATAATTTCAGAGCTCTAGAACTCTATTATGAAAAATAAAGTTGATTAACTTCTCATGTTTGACAACAGACTTAAGCCATTGAGAGGTGATTTTCTATTCTTTCTAAAAACCAGATGCTGGTATTTATAATCAAGAAATATTTATTACAAGTGTGCTCATTTAAGCATATATAGTTCCTGCTTCTGAGAAATGCAACATAAAAATAGAAAAATCTATATAGTTAGGAATTTAATATGGCTTAAGGGCGAGCAATACAAAGGGCATATTCACTGAACTGCAAATAGGAATAATTTATGGTGCAATTGCATAATTTAGTTAAGTAAATGAAGAAATGAGAGAGCTATGCTATAATATAAAAAATAACAGTGCAGAGAGTAAATATTGAAGAGATTTTTTAAATTATTAACAGTTAAGTGAGTCTATACTTTTATGTATCAGACTAATCACCATTCATCCAACAGTATTTACTTGGTGCCTTCATTTACCAGCCATTTGATTCATACAGAATCTCTGCCCTCAGGAATTTTTCTTGATTTAACTTTAATAGTTCTCCTGAGACAAAAATGTTTCCCACCCATCCTGACCTAAAAGCTACTAAGTTTTGCTGATAAATCATTTCAGTAGATATAAAATATGACCATATTCTATAGTTTTCTAGGATATGCCTCCTAAAAAGTGATCAGATTGATTATTGTACTCAGAAAATTAATTACCATTGAAGTAGAAGTTACAGTTTTAAACTCCCAACACAACTTAGAATTTGTTTTAAAGAGAATGCATTAAATGCATTTTTAATCCACTGAGAGATATAAAACTGGGTTCATTTGTGTTAAAACAATTTAGATAGAACCTTCATAGTATTATCTAAAAGCAAGACAAAATACTATATTTTTTATCAACAATTACTTTATTTTTCTTTATTGATTAAGGTTTGTATATGTGTCCTTATTCCCCTGATTGTTCCCCTACCCCAAAACCCTAAAGACTCCATCAAAAAATTATTAGACTTTATAAGATTTCAGCAATGTAGCAGGATACAAAATTAATGCCAAGAAATCTATGGCCTTTTTATGCAGCAGTAGTGAACTTACATAAATAGAGATTAAAAACAACAATTCCATTTACCATCTCACAAAAAAAAATTAAGATACATAGGAATAAACTTAACTAAGGAGGTAAAAGAGCTGTACTCAGAAAGAACAACATTTTAGAAGAGAAAACACCTGACAGAGCTTATTGGCTCTAAAAATATACAGTTAAATGCAACTCTATCACCAACAGTAATGTGTCTCAGTACACATGGATCTTTACAAAAGAAGACTCACACTAAATTTGTAGGTTATTGAATTTGACTGGAAAACTATACATAACTACCACCACCACTACCATAACTTGATATTGGCCACTTACCCTTTCTTTTAATTGAAGCTCCTTTCTTTTTACATCTCTTGTATGCCTTAGTTCTGTTTACTCCTCTATTTTCTAACTATAAAGTACTTGCTGAAGACAACAGATTAGTTTATAAGGCACAAAAAATACATCGTTAAGTGAAAATATCTCTTTGGTGTACCCAATAGTTAATATATAAAATTGAATGAAGATGAGAGTCTGTTTAATCCTATAACAACTTTGATCCTGAATTTATAATACCCAATGAGGTGGTGTATAAATTTACTCTTCAGAAATTTAGGTATTCACATTTTACCCAATGACTAATTTTAATTTAGTGTTCCATTTCTAAAGATGACAAAGAAACCTCATGGAGAGAAAGCAAACTTTTAAAATAAGTACACAAATCCTCTTTTTTCTCTCAATATAAACAATGGGTGTATAATTTTTTGAATAATAAATAATACCCATGGATTACCAATTGACTATGCATGCCCAATATTTTCATAATTTATATACTGTGTCATATTATATCATTGTTATCAATCAGGATCACTTCTTTAATATGCATACTGAAAATTTTTAGCTTACTAAATATCCTTTGGGCTAATAGTATAAAAATATGAAGATAACAGTTCTCTTCAAAATCACTAATTAGAAAGGTAGCAAATATTACACACATACAACCAATTACAAAGAATGTTGACATTCTTTTGGATTTCAATTTTCCTTTGGAGCTCATGTAAAAACCACGGATTCATGTCTTAGAGATTTTAGAGTAACGGAGAAGACAAATTCTGCATTGTTTTAAGAACTGGCCTTAATATAAGTCAGTAAATTTATAGTAGTTTGCAATGATTCTCTAGGCAGATGTTAAACATCTCATGGTACATAAAGAAATAATGTGAGTAATACCCATGTCATTACATATACTTAATAAAGTAGCTCCTGATAGCATTATTAATGATTTAAACATTCTTAGAGTGCTTCATCTCTCCAAACACATTTTTTATAATGCCTAATGCTGTTTCTATCTTGTGACTAAGCAGATAATCATGGCCATTTTTATTCAGTAAGTCACTTCTTGAATTGTTCAGTGTTGCCATGGGTATAAAAAACATCTTGTAAAACACAGTTCTATTCAATAAACATTTGCCCTTTTTTTTCCCCTAAGAAACACTGATTTGTCGACAAAGACAGTTAAACTAAAGAGTTTTTAGTAGAATGATGGTTCCAAAATTACTATTTAGGTATTTTACATACACAGTTCATATTCTGGTTAAAGAAAGTTGCCATTTTATTAGCAAATTTAATATTGTTCTTAGTGAAATTTCCCATAAAATTACCTTATCATAAGCATTTCAAGATCCGTAGCTAGCAGTCCCACAGATTGAAATATTATTCTCTAAATATTTATATAATGTTCTAATTTTGAAATTAAAACCTTTTAGATTATGATTTTTTTGTTTGGAAGAAAACATGGAGTTTGCTATACAAACAATATAATGTACAGTAATTATACAACCAAACACACTTACATTAGAATTTGAAGCTACAAATTTGGCTTAGAAATGCAGTTTAGTCAAGACCTGGCATTTTCAGTACTAGCTGTATAAAATACCAAATTTAAGAGATGAGGTTTCATTAGTTTTTTTTGTTTTGTTTTGTTTTTTTAAATATATTTTATTGATTTTTTACAGAGAGGAAGGGAGAGGGATAGAAAGTCAGAAACATCAATGAAAGAGAGACATTGATCAGCCGCCTCCTGCACACCCCACACTAGAGATGTGCCCACAACCAAGGTACATGCCCTTGACAGGAATAAAACCTGGGTCCTTTCAGTCTGCAGGCCGACACTCTCTCCACTGAGCCAAACCGGTCTCGGCTCATTAGTTTTTAAGTCTGGAAACATATTCTTACATTGACTTCAAAGTCAATATTTAGATTTAATTGATTCTATATTAATAAGTAATTATGTGTCTATGACATTGTCTGGAACTTTGCCAATCTAAATAAAACACACATAATCATGTAAATTTATCATTATATATTGTGCAGATTCCTACAATTAAAAAGTATACAGTATTATCTGGATCTATCATATCTTGCTGGTAGGAATGTAAAATATTGTAACAGCTTTGAAAAAACAGTTTGGTAGTTTTTACAATGTGAAAGATATAATATATGACCCATTAATTTTATTTTTTCAAAAGAAATGAAAAAATATGTCCACACAAAGATTTATGAATGCATATTTTGGCAACATTTTACACAGCATACAAAAATTAGAAACACCAGAAATGTTCATCAGTTAATAAAAGAATCAATTAATTTTGGCATATCAATAAAATGAGACATTTCTCAGCATGAATAATGAACAGATATCTGATACACACAGTAACATGAATGAATTGCAGAAAATATTAAAGGTGCCAGACACAAAATACGGAGTATTTGTACAAAATTTTAGAATATAAAATTCTAATCTACAGTACCATATTACAAACTCATAGTTTTCTGGGGTAAGGGAGGTGGCATCGACTGAAAATAGGCTTGGGGAAATTTTCTAGTGTGATGGACCTGCTCTATCTGTTGATCCATAGGTTGTTATACAGGTATATGTAAATCTGTCAAAAATCAGAATTATACCTTCATATGGGCAAATTTTATTGAATGTATGTTATATCTTAGTAAAATCTGTATTTAAATATAGATAGTAGTACAAAAAGTGATTAATAGAGGATATATCTTAGTTTGAAATGTATTTTTTAATATATTTTATTGATATATATATATTTTTTTTACAGAGAGGAAGGGAGAGGGATGGAAAGTCACAAACATCAGTGAGAGAGAGACATCAATCAGCCGCCTCCTGCACGCCCTCCACTGGGGATGTGCCCGCAACCAGGATACATGCCCTTGACCTGAATCGAACCTGGGACCCTTCAGTTTGCAGGCCGACGCTCTATCCACTGAGCCAAACTGGTCTCGGCTGAAATGTATTTTTGATTAAATGTTAATGGAAATTAAATCTGGTGTATTGGCCCTACCTGGTTTGGCTCAGTGGATAGAGAATTGGCCTGTGGACTGAAGGGCTCTGGGCTCAATTCCAGTCAAGGGAAAATGCCTGGGTTTTAGGCTTGATCCTCAGTGGGGGGCATGTAAGAAGCAGTTGACCAATGATTCTCTGTCATCATTGATGTTTCTATCTCTCTCCCCCTTTCCCTTCCTCTCTGAAATCAATAAAAAAAGTACAATAAATCTATCTAGTTAGTCAAAGAATATTGCAAGAAAGGGAGGTAGAGAGAAGAGCCTCTGTAAGTGAGGAACATGCTGAAGGTGCATGAAGTATGTAATAAACATTTAAGGAACTGAAAGAAAACTATACCTGGAATTCAATGGCTGATGGGAGAGTGAGGTGAGAAAATACTAAAAAAGTAAATTAGTGCCCCATTATGTATGGCATGCCATATGAAGGATTTTATTGCAACTGCAAGAATGTTTAATTAGGAAGGGTACAATAAGTCAGAACCACCTCTACCCACTGGTTGACTACCTTGTGATAAAGCTTCAATTAAAGTAAGAACTAGATATACTAGTAAATGTTCGCTATACCTACCTATGTTTTACAAGATTTTAGCAGTGCTGGTCTATGCAAATAATTGAAATAAATATTAGAAATCAGTTAATGAACTGACCATTTTTTTCTTATATGTTATACTAGTGACCCAGTGCACAAAATTTATGCACATTACAAGGGGATTCATTAGAGGAAATAATTTAATATTGCTATTTGCCCTTTCTCTATAATAGAAGTGTCAGAGATGAAAGAAAATTAGTAAATGCATATGAAAACCTTCCTCCTATCAGAGTTTGAGACTCACCATGGGACTCAGAGTCAAGTCCCACTCCACCCACGTGCACCTCAAACTTGCATGAGATGCTGACCTAGTTGTGCCCTCCCCCCAATGGAGCTAGATCCAAACCTTGCCAGTTCCACCCTTGTCAAGCCCTGACGGGCAGGGGTTGTAGCCTCAGGTACCCTGGCTTTGAGCCAAGATAGGGGCAAGGCCTGAGGTACCCCAGCCCTGACTGGGAAAAGGGCCATGCCTTGAAGTCCTCCATCAAGCCTGACAGGTGGGGGACACAGACTGAGATCCCCTGGCAAGCCCAGCTGGTTGGGGGTCAGAGCCTGAAGTCCCCCATAAAGCCCTGCCAGGTGGAGGAGCACCACTACAGCTCCCCTGGCCTAGCACCAGGAGGGGGGCATAGCCTAAGGTCCCCTGTCAAGCCCAGCCAGGCAGGAGGGCACAACCTCAAATTCCCAGGCCTGGTGCTGGGGCGGGGGGGTGGGGCCTGAGGTCCCCTGTCAAACCCCACCTGGTGGGAGGTTTGGCCTTAGTCCCTGGCCTGGCACTGGGGTAGGCGGAGCAGCCAGAGTTCCCTAACCCAGCACCAGGACAGGAAGTGTACCTTGAGGTCCCTTGTCAAGCCCTGTTAGGTGGGGAGAGTGGCCTGAGGTCTCCTGTCAAACTCTGCCAACTGGGAGACATGGCATGAGGTGCACTGTCTAGCCCTATGGGGGCATGGTGGGCATAGCCTTAGGTCTCTGCTGATTGCTCGTTAAGGCTCCTTATGGGAATTTGGCATCAGCTGTGGGTGCAGCCATCTTTGTGATGGAGTAATGGTCAATTAGCATATTCCCTCTTTATTAGATAGGATGTCCAGAAAATCTAAGAAAAGAAACTGAAAAACTCTCTAAGACATAAAGAGAAACTTTAAGAAAATTCCTGGTATATTAGGTTGAATAGGGTACTCTCCAAAGTTTTTGTTTATCTGAAACCTCAGAATGTGATCTTATTTGAAATGGTGTCTTTTCAGGTGTAATTAGTAAAGATGAGTCACTGTGAATGCTGTAAATCTCATAGCTCCAGTTTATAATCAGATGATAATGTGAACATGCCAAGTGAGGGTGATGTGATAGCATATTCAGAGATTGCGGTGATGCAGCTACAAGCAAAGGATTGCCAGCAACCACTATAAACTAAAAGAGAGGCAACTTTTCAGAATGAAGTAACCCTATTGACATTATATTCCTGCATTGAGATAAAATAAATTCCTGTTGTTTTAAACCACCAGTATTTTTTTTTTGTAATTTGTTACAGTAGCTCTAAGAAAATCATACCTTTTATATGCAAAATACAAAAATCAAATTGATCCCATAAATACAGAATAAGCAGGAAGAAAATACAAAGGGTAAAAAATATTATCTATATATATAAGAGCCTAAGAGACCATTCAACCATTGGACTGTTTGACTGGTTACTATGATGTGCACTGACCACCACAGGCAGATGCTCAATGCAGGTGCTGCCCCTGGTGGTCAGTGCACTCCCACAATGGGAGCACCACTCAGCTGACTAACAGGTGCCAGACACCGGGTTCATGGCTGGCGAGCACTGCTGCAGTGGTGCAAACCTGTCCTGCAGACACTCCACTTATGCACCCCTCCACCATCCAGACTAGATGGGGATTCAGACCAGTGTCAGGATTGGCTGGGCATGAGCCCACAGCTGCTTCTTGGTCATGGGTGTGCCAGGATTGCCCTAGGATGAGAGTGGAGACTGTAGCAAAGCAGCAGTGAGCCTACCGAGTGGCAGTGGTGGCAGGCCCAGCAGGGCCCAGAGGAGTGGGAGTGGCATGGTTCCCAGCCTGAGTATGGGCTTCTCTCCAACCACTTGCTGTTTCACGCACTATGACATTCCTCCGGGAATTTTGGGCTGCCGATTTCAGCCTGATCCCTGCAGACCATGCTGGGGGACCCCACCTGTGCACAAATCCGTGTACTAGGCCTCTAGTCCTATCTAAAAAAAAAAGTAATATGCAAATTGACTGTGCCTCCACTGCACCCACAAGGCACACCCACCAGCCTATCAGGAGTGAGTATGCAAATTAACTGAACCAAGATGGCTATGGCCACTGAGCAAGCAGGAGGCTTGGGTTTCCCTGGCAGTGGAGGAAGCCAAGCTTCCTGTAAACCATGGCTGGTCCAGGCCTCCAATCAAGGCTACAAAGTTTCAGTTATAGAAAATAAATAAATCCCAGAAATAAGAGCCTCAGCCTGGATTGTTAGGGGGTGTGGCCAGTCTTCAAACCACCACAGGCCCCTCACCCAAGCTGTCCTATGCCCTAAGGGAACCTCAACCCTGATCTAGGACACCCTTCAGGGCAAACCAGCTGGCCTCCACCTGTGTACTAGGCCTCTATCCTATATAATAAAAAGAGTAATATGCAGATTGATCATCACTCCAACACACAAGATGGCTGCCTCCATATGGTCAAAAATGGTTGCCCCATGTGGACACAAGATGGCCACCACAAGATGGCCAGCAGGGGAGGGCAGTTGGGAGGGACCAGGTCTACAAAGGAAGACAGTTGGGGGCAATCAAGCCTTCAGGGGAGGGCAGTTAGGGGTGACCAGGCAGGCAGAGGAGAGAAGTTGGGGGTGACCAGGGAAGGGCAGGTAAAGGTAGTTGGGGGTACACAGGCCTAGAGGAGAGGGGAAATTGAGGGTGACCATGCATGCAGAGGAGGGTTAGGCCTCAATCAGACTGGCAGCAGGTTAACTGCGTAGTCAGGCTGGCAGGCAGAAGCGGTTAGGGCATGATCAGAAATCGGTTAGTGCATGATCAGGAAGGCAGGCAAGAGTGCAGTTGGGAGCCAGCAGTTCTGGATTTAAGAGGGATGTCTGACTGCCCATTTAGGCTCGATATAGGATCGGACCTAAATGAGCAGTCGGACATCCCTTGAGGAGTACCAGATTGGAGAGGGTGAGGGTGAGCTGAGGGACACACCTCTCTGTGCATGAATTTCATTCACCAGGCCACTAGTTTATAATAAAATAAAAAGTTAAAATTTAATTTAACATGATTCATTTAATTAAGAATTAATCATGCTTAGATATGTTCAATACATATTTGAATAAAACTTTAAATATTAAACAGAAAAATATACCACCTATAATTTTACAAAAAATTATAATTGGTTTCTGTTAGAAAGTCAGTTAAAAATAAGAGATAATTCTCTCAAAATAAATTTACCCATCCATTAAGTAGCAATAAACATAATAAATTAACTCATATGTTTGGGAAGAATAAAAATCATAATACTGAGTTTTATTTAGACAACAAATGCAAACATAGACAAAAAAATCTTTAAAAATAAGGTTCTTAATTATGCAATTACCACCTTTATATATTAAAATATGTGAATATACTAGACTTCACATCACTGACAATGAAATTGTGAGACATAACAGGGAGCTGTAAATAGATCCAAATACATTTAATTAATGGTTAAAAAGCTACTTCTAACTAATGTGAAAAGTGTAGTAAGCATTTTTGAAAAACAAATATCCAATTTGGGGAAAATTAAGCTGGATTTCTCATGTTATGCCTGATATCAATATACATAGTTGTTAATATAATAGATATATTTTGTACAAGTGTGAGCATCTTTCTTTTGTTCACTGAAGTGTCCTAAGCATAGAGAAGACTACCTGCCAAATTAAGGTAGTTGATAAGTATATGTTTCATACACATGGAATCTGTAAGAGAAAAACACAGAATTGATATACTACTAGAGGCCTGATGCATGAAAATTGTGCAGGGGAGGGGTGTCCTTCAGCCCAGCCTGCTCCCTCTCTAATCTGAGACTCCTTGAGGGATGTCCAAGTGACCATTTAGGCCTGATCCAGGTAGAATTGGGCCTAAACGGGTAGTTGGACATCCCTCTCACAATCCAGGACTGCTGGGTCCCAACTGCTCAACTGCCTGCCCCCTAACTGCTTCTGCCTGCCACCCTGATCCCCCTAACTACTCAACTATCAGCCTTATTGATGCCTAACTTCTCCCCTGCCAGCCTGTTTGCCCCTACTGCCCTCCCCTGAAGGCCAGGGTCCCCCCCCCAACCGTCTTTCTCTGCAGGCACAGTCACCCCCAACTTCTCTTCTCTGCAGGCCTGTTCCTTCCCAACAACCTTCCCCTGCAGGCTTGCTCACACTCAACTGCCCTTTCTTACATGCCTGGTCCCTCCCAACTGCCCTCCCCTGCTGGCCTTTTTGTTATGCCAACTTCCCACCCCTGCTGGGCATCTTGCGGTGGCCATCTTGTATCCACATGGGGGCATAATCTTTTAAGCACATGGGGGCAGTCATCTTGTGTGTTGGAGTGATAGTCAATCTGCATATTACTCTTTTATTAGATAGCATAGAGGCCTGCTGCACCAGTGGGGGCCAACTGGTTTGCCCTGAAGGGTGTCCTGGATCAAGGTGGGTGTTCCCTGGGGTATGAGGTGCCTGGACAAGGGGTCTGTGGTGGTTTGCAAGCTGGCCACACCCCCTGGTGACCTAAGTGGAGGCCCTGGTATCTGGGATTTATTTATCTTCTACAATTGAAACTTTGTAGCCTAGAGCAGAGCCAACCCTTCTGCTGGCACAGCCATTAAAACTTTGTTGCCTTAAGCAGAGGCCTGGGCCAGTCAGAGTTTGTGGAAAGCTTGGCTTCCTCTATCACCAGGGGTCACCCATGCCTCCCTTCTGCTCTCTGTTTCTGTAACCATCTTGGTTGGGGTAATTTGCATATTCACTCTGATTGGCTGGTGGGCATGGCTGGTCGGCATGACTTGTGGGTCTAGCTAAGATACAGTCAATTTACATATTGCTCTTTTACTAGATAAGGTACTCTGTGTGGAAGGTTAAAATATAAATATTGGAATGATGTGCACAGAAAAAAAAATCATGGTGGAAAAGGTTGATTAAGAGTTAATTTCTTGAATTTATAGTAGATTCATGAAAAGTAATTTGCCAGGGAAACAGACAAGTTGAATAAAAAATAATTATAAATGCTCATGAAGCATTAGAAAATATTTTATTCTCACTTATAATTTAAGAAATGCAAATAAAAATTAGATATTATTTTTATTAGTTTTTGCCAAGTAGATACAGAAACATGCAAATGTTTGCTGATACTCAGTGCTAGCAAGAAAGTGAAGAAATATACAGTTTAAACTACTATTAGAGCCAACTATTTAGAGGAAATTTTGGCAATATATGTAAAAAATAAAGATGCAGATTCCAACTGATAAGTTGCACTGAAGGAAATTTACTAGTATTCATATAGTGATCATGCAAATTTTATAAATGTGCTTACTACCAACATGCAATATTTATTAAATTTCACCTATGAATCAGAACTATTCTTAAGACTAGTGAGACAAAGATAAACAAGAAAGATAAGGTTCTTTGAGACAAAATGTGTAATTAACTGAGGAGTTCTCATCTTAGTTATCCTAGTTAGAATGTAGTGTGATATCTATAATATTGAAAAGAATCTGTAGACATATATACATTTGTTCCCCCTTATCTATAGTTTTGCTTTCTGTACTATCAGTTCCTGTGTTCTGGAAATATTAAATTAAAAATTCCAAAACTAAAGAATTCATAAATTTAAATTGGGCATTGTTCTGAGTATAGCGATGAAATCTCACCCTGTTCTGCCCAGTTTCACCCAGGATAGGAAATATCTCCTTTTCCAGTATACTCATGCTGCATATGCTACCTGTCCATGATAATAGTAGCTATATCAGTTATCAGATCAACTGTCATGGGCAAGTCACCCTTATTTTACTTAAAAATGGACCCAAATGATAAGACTAGTAATGCTGGCAATTTGGACATGGCAAAGAGAAGCCATAAAGTGTGTCCTTTAAGTGGAAAGTGAAAGTTCTTAATAAGGAAAGGGGGAAAAAGAATATTCTATGGTTGCTAAAATCCACTAAATTGTGAAGAATGAACAAGAAATCTATGCTAGTTTTTCTGATGAGACTTAAATTATGAATGTTATGGCCACAGTGTATGAGAAGTGTTAGTTAGGATGGGAAAGGCATTAGCTCTATGGGTCAAAGGCAGGGTCAGAAACATGGTCTAATTGATGGCATCAGATTGCAAGAAAGCCTTGAGCCCATATGAAGACTTCTACCCATATGAAGACTTCCTTAAATAATTGTTTTTATCGACACTCTTACTACAAGTAAGAGGTGATTACACAGATTCAGGAATAGTTTTGACTGAAAATTTTAAAAATTACTGAGAGAAAGAGAGACCACATCTGCATACTTTTTATTACAATGTATAATTATAATTGTTATATTTTATTATTGTAGTTGTCATCTTACTATGAATAATTTTTAAATTAAACTTTATCATAGGTATACATGTATAGGAAAAAACAATATATTAGGATTGGCACAATCTGAAGTTTTAGGAATCCTTTTGAGTCTTAAAATATCCCTCAATGATAAAGGAGGTCTACTGTATGCTGGTATACCAAGATAGAAATAACATGAGTTTTCTATTAAAAATGTAATATTTGGAATAGTACATCAAGTGTGATTCTTTTTATGCATATACAAAAATACTCTGCATAGATGAACAGTATTATCATTTTGAAAATATAAGGGGTGAAGAAGACAATTTTTCCTTTTTCATATATTTGTCTGTAATATCTGGATTTTTAAATCATGTCCAAACAATACCAACAGATATTTTTGGACACGTGACTTAATGAGCCATTTAAGTTTTTATACAAATATAATTTTTTAACACTAACAAATTTTTCACAAGAAATTATAAAAAACAAACAACAAGAACTCTAAAGAAAAAAATAAATGTCTTTTTGAGGCCAGGTTTCGAACGAAGGAAAGAATTCCTCTCTTTTTGGTCAGAGGAATCATGCCTTTTAAAATTTAGTGTAAGAAGGAGTCATATTTATAATTTGTAAAAAAGCTGAGCATGAAAAGTACACTTATTTGTTTAAATCTGAATTGGGATCTGAAATGAATCTTTATAATTCCATTCGTGTAATCAACATAAGCAAAAGCTGTGGAAGTGCTGACACCATGCAAATTCCAGTCTGTGCTAAGAACGACACTATAATGAGTTGGGTTCACTGTCTTTCCCAGGCATGCACTTTTTATTTATTTATTTTTAAAGTCTTATCAGGCTGATAGTCTGTATCATATACACTATACAAAATTTCATGATAAAATACTTTTTTCAGTTCATCTGAAAAGAGGGGGGAAAAGGATTCTTTTCTTTAATTACTTTTAGTTTGCCAAAGGCATTAGAAAATGAGCAAACTTGTTTTTTACAAATTAATAAAAAATATTTCAGTATTTCATATCAAGGTTCTGAATGTTCCTCACATTTAATTTTTTTTCCTAATGAGATGTTTTAGATAGCTGTTTTTTCTGCTATGTAGTTAATAGAGGGTAGGTGTTATCTACATTATTCATTATCAAAATCGTAGTATATCTTGGTTAGATTCTAAACTCAACAGTCCTTATGACTAACCCTATGTCTCCCATAAAAATCATGAATTATGTAATGTGCAGATTTTTTCACTATAACATCACTATTTTGGCCAGGCAAGTCAGCTTTTTATTAAATGCTGTTCATCTGCCATATAGACTCCCATTTTCAAGTTAATTATGAAACAGAGATGAAAAGATATTAAATTTGTAAAGTATCTTTCCAATTAAAAATATTTTAGGAGGCTGCACATATTTAATGGTTTCTACACGACTCCACACATCAAGAATCAGTGTTTCTTTCCCTAATTATACATAAAATGAGACAAAATGCTAATATTTTATTCAGGTGGAGTTACAAAATATTGGCAATATACCATTACTTCAAACTAAAAAAAAAAAAAATCCCACAAAACTTGCTGCATTCTGTATTATACAGAGTCTGCAGCCATTTTAATTGCCTTTAGTCCTTATAGTGATCACTTAAATTGTTAAAAGCTTGAAAATTTGTCCTATTTTTGATTAAAGTAGTATTGATGTGAGTCTACAGTCATTTTAATGTATCAATAACTCATGATTTTTTCTCCTTAAAAGCCCAAACACTGTATTTCTTTCTTAATATCAAAACTATCTCCTATAACTGCATACACTTCTGAGCTATATGTCTTTATTTTACATAACCTTTTTTTCCAATATGTATCTAGAATTTCCCATATTAGAACTTTAAACTTTTTTTTCCTTATGAATTTTGTTTGACAGAGAAGTGTTAATCTCTCCAGCTATTCAACACTTTTGAGAATTACCTTACTTAAATAATCTGACTTTTTTGTTGATATTTAATAAATTATGTTAGACTGGTGAAGAAGAATATCATAATAATTTTACTAACATAATGGTAAAATATTGGATTTTTTTCTTCTTTTCCTCTCTAGTTTGCAAAAGTGTTAAACAGTTAAACAGTCACCAATTTATATATATATATATATATATATATATATATATATGCGTGTGTGTATATATATATGTATATATATATGTGTGTGTGTGTATACATATACATATATATACACACATATATATGTATATAGGTATATGTATATATATACATATATATGTATATGTGTATATATATAGACATATACATATATATGTGTATATATATATATATATATATATATATATATATATGATTTCAGAGAGGAAGGGAGAGGGAAAAAGATAAAAACATCAATGATGGGAGAGAATCAATGATCAGCTGCCTCTCACACATGCCCTATGGGGTTTGAGCGGCATGCAACTTGGGCATGTGCCCTGACTGGGAATCAAACTGTGACCTCATGGTTCATAGGTCAACACTCAACCACTGAATCACACTGGCCATACTACAGTCCACAAACTATACTAATTTATTCCCTAATTCATACCAATAAAAAAGAAAGAAGCCAAAGGAAAAAAAAAAGAAAAAAAACTGAAGTCAAGTGAGAATTTCTCAAATTAGTTATGAATTCTCAAATTGATAGTTACCTAGGATTTCTACTATGAGAATCATAGGTGCTAATAATTTTTCAGGGACTGGCATACTTACTTTTAACAAGTAAATGGACATATGCTGAGTAACTAATACATTCTAATTATGGTCAATTTTACATCATAATCACATTATAATTTCACAAAAAGTAGGTAATGACCAATGGATCAAATAAATACATCTGATTCCAAATCTGTGTGGTGTGCCCCTTTTAAATTATTTTGTTTCAAAGCTAGAACCATATTTATCAATACGACTGCTATTTTATTCTACCTTTCTGTTTACAAAGCATCTAAGGAACCAGTATGGAATCTGTTTCTTACAAGAACTCAGGAAGGTATGAGTGTGAGGCCTATTATCTGCACTTTACAAAAGAAGTGAAAGAGTTAAAAGTTTGAGAGACATGCCAGAATATCATCTTATCTAAGTTGCTATAATCTATCTGCTATAACATAAATGCTCAAATAATAGTTGTTTAATCCAAGAAATATGTATTACTTATTGGAGCATATCCAAGCCTCCTTTGTGCTGATAGTAAGGGCTCTCTATTCTACATAGTCCTTCAGAAGCTGACTTAGACTTTGACTTCTTCACCATGTGATTTTCAGAGTGATCCTGGGCATTGACTTCCATAAAAGGATAAAGAAAGTGTACTGAATTTCTTGAAACTTAGTGATGGGCCAAGTATAAAAATAACATTAAGCATTTTTAGTACCAAAGCACTGCCATATAGCCACAGTCATAACTGAACAACGACAGAGGTTGAGGATGTTGCTGTTTGTTTCAGTTAGTTACTACTGCATAACAAACCAACCCACATATTAATGCCTTCAAAGAAGGAATTAGTCTATCTCTCATGGTTCTAAAAGTTGACCAGACTCAGCTGGACGGTTGTTATAGAGTCTTTAGTGGTTGCATTTTGATGTTGGGTAGGTCATTAACCATAAGAAGTCTAGCCAACAGTTTTCAATTTCAAGATGGCTCACTCACATAATGAACAATTGATATTGGCTATTCAATTGATATTAGATGGCTCAACTTTGGCTATTGACTGTAACATCCACATCCTAAGAGGAAACATTCTAAGGACAAGCATTCTAAGGAACAGGAAGAGAAAAAATGCCTGTTTAATATAGAATTATACTGCAATTTGCACAATTCTGCCTCTGCCCTATTCTTTTGGTCACAAAGTCCACTCTGTTTCAAAAGAGTAGAGAAATAGACATCACTTCCTAGATGGGAGAGTCACAAGATCCACACTGAGTGGAGAATGTGGGATGGAAGATATTGTTGTGATCATCTTAAATATAATCAATCACATAATCTATCTACTTATATGCCTAGCAAGAAAGAGATCTGGTTAGGAAAAGCTAGACTATTTCTGCCACATCCATTTAATAAAATATACACCAGAGGTATTAATTTGATAATCTTTATACCCAAGATATATGCCAGATCATCTAGGTGGAATAAAGTTTTATGATTAGTTTATTAATCTCTCCTAAGGGCGAAGGAGTAGTAACATTGGGCTAACATCAACGAGCACTACATTATCTGTTACCTTCTTATTAAACACTGAAACTAGACAGGCAGTTTAATTTAATTTGAACACTTCTATCACAGAGGGGATTTCTATTCCTCAGCAGAAAATAAATTTATTCTGGATATTTTCCATTTTTTTTCCTGCAAAGCTCCTTATAGTACTAACATCTATGGACTTACTTCATCATTATAGTGTTATACACTCAAAAAGTTCATTCTATTCTATGAAAGGAACCACTTGTAGAACCAAATCAATGAAGCAGTTATCTCACCTCATACAATGATTGGACCTTTACATTTACCTCATTACCCAGTTGTAACTGGTTCTAGAGAATATAGATGTAATCTTACTGAAGAGTCAGTTGCTACCCTAATTGGGAAAAAGGAACTGGAAGTTCAGGTGTCATTTTGAATATGTTTGAATGAGTAATCACCATGATTTTTCTTTTTAAGCTAGACTACATTTATCTGTATGAATGGAAGTCAGTAAAGCCAAAATATATAAACCATTCAATAATGTTTTGCTTATTGTCTCCACAACCTTGTAGTTTTCTAGGTTAGAGTTTGTAATAATTAGACTAATTAATTTTATTTGTGTTAGTTATACATAGTTTTCAAAGTTAGCAGAGAGGGGAGACAAGCAATAAAGAAATATGTCATCACTAAAGTTCATACAGACCAGATGTGATACATCATCACTCACATTCCTATTGGCCATGATGCAACCACTTGGCCTTACTTTTAAGTCAACTTCAAGGGATGAAAGGAGTGTGCTAATATATATTGTCCCTATTTTTCTCTGCCTCCAAGATCATAATCACCAAGAGATGAATGATTTCACCAGTATAACAGCGACACTCTCACTCAGGTAAAAATTCAGGCTGTCACCTTTTTGACTCCACATGCCAAAAGGCAAAACAACAACAACAACAAAAAAGATCAATTTGCTGGTTGGGGTGGTTAATACTGATTATTAAGGCCAAATAAGATTGCTACTATACAATAGCAGCAGGAAGAATTCAGCCAGACACCTAAGTGCTTTTCTAAAAATTTCTTAATGTTACCATACGCAGAGGAAGTAGAAGGTAAATATAATTGAAGACTACATGAGCAAGTTTAATAAAAACAACTGTATTAGCTTTTACTATGTAACAATAAAATAATAATAACCACAAGTTTAGGGATTTCAGTGACTAAAAAAATAAATAAATAAACATTGTCATATTTACATGCTCACTGGTATGCAAATCAGCTTAGATTAGGCTGATTTTCGCTAACCTCAACTGAACAAGGTTCAGGTCTTTTCTGTGAGTTTTCTGAAGGTGAAGGGGTAGCATGATAGTCTACTGGAACATCTTCTTCTAATGTCAGACCACAGAGAGAAAGTCATATTTAAGGTTTCTGCTCACAACACATCTGTTAACATTTTTCAAGTCAAAGAAGTTATATGGCCACGTCAAATCTATAATAATAAAAGCATAATATGCTAATTAAATCGTGCATCCTTCTGGATATTCTTCCAGATGACCTTCCAGACTAAGCTGGGGCTGCGAAGGAAGCCCAGGTCCCAGATGCATGCTGATGGCTGGAGGGAAGCCTGTCTCCGGGATGCCAGAGGGAAGCTGGTGCCAGCAGCAGGGGGAAGAAAGGCTTACTCTTGCATGAATGTCCTGCATTGGACCTCTACTATCCCAAAAAGAGCAAGAACATGTACTCTGACTACTCTAGTGGGAGACACAAGATTACATGGCAGAGAGTGTGAATGCACAGTTCTATAAAAGATAGGGATTGAAGAATATAATATTAAGTAATAAAAATTTCAATCTATTACTGAACCAAGTAATGAGATTTTGGCTAAAGATAAAGGAATATAGATCAGAAGCAAAAAACAAAAAACAAAAAACAAAAAAAAACAGTAAAGGTTAACTCATCTGAGAAAGAAAAAGTGTTGATTTCTGTTGATTTCATATAAACTGTCTATTGTCCAATAATTAAAGCACTCTCCTTTAGTCAACTGCAATACTGAATTCCAGCTCCCTTAGCTACACCCAATCATAATAAGATAATGAGTAATTCCATTAGTTCAACAGGCTTTGTAACTACAATCACAAGGCATACATACGGCACCTGATCATGCAGGGGAGGGATTGGTACTTCCAATACCTTGTATGCTGAGTAAAAAGAATAAGACTATAGCCACATCATATCATTATTGTATACCTGTCCCTGATCTTGCCACTCTTTTTCTAACAATAAACTAATAAAACCCCACAGCTCAAGTTTCAGTGACTTTACCTTATAATCTAATGTGTGTCCTTGCTTCATTTCCTTGTGCTACCCTTAAAATTCCATACCAAAAGGGGCTCCCCATATTTGCTACTACTCTGTGAGTTTTCACCAACAGAACTCCTGTCTATACTGTCTAACTTGTATAAAGACTTGAACCCTTCCAGAAATTTGGAATCCAGCCTTGTTCAGTTGAGATTAGCCCAGATAAGTCGAGGCTCAGCTGATTTACACACCAGTGAACATGGTAGGCTCATGCCTTTCAGACTCAATTTTCTGCAGGATTCCTGGGATGGTTTTGGTTCTGTTACATGAAATGTACTTATGAGATACTTAGAAGTCAGAAGTGAGGGTAGAAATGATTGTTTTGCAAGAAGTGGCAAATATTTGGAGAGATGTGATTTTTATTTAGTTTCTGAATGAATTTATTTCCTCTGAAGGTCATGCATGATTGAGCTATTGTGATGTCAGCCTCCATGTTCTGCAGGTTCCTAACCTTTAGGTGACAATTGCAACTTCCTTCTCTCAGGACTACAGTGGACCTCCACTCAGAACCCATCCAGATTTCAGGCCTGCAGTCTTTTTCAGTGTATTTAAGAACATTATTTCCTTTATTAATCCTTTTCTCCTTGAAATAGGGGGATTTCTTTTTTTCCTAATTAGTCCTTGAATAATGACACATCACTCTTTTAATGCTTTTAGATTTAACTTCAACTTTCCCCCTAAACAGTTGTTTTTATCTTCATAGGTCATAGATAAAGACCCATCTTTGTTTTGTTTTATATCAATCTTTACTAAGTTTTTCCCTTTTATATTGTTTGGAATGCCTGACATAATTATCTCAAAACTCACCATTAGTCATTTACTATTGAAGGTTAATTGAATTCACCCTGGTGTGCACACCATGTCTGTCAGAGCTTGAGGGTCTGACTTGGCTTGACTCCCAAAGTGAATCAACCATATCAATCAACTTAACAAAAATAGTAAAAGATTCTACCTGGAATATAGGCCAGTAAAACCAACAGACAAAGCAAATTCAGAACATATTAGATTACTTAAAATATTCTTCCATCTCCCACTTTGTGTCAAAATAGTTTGTATTTGAAAGATTAACTTGTTTTGTAAATCAGAAGCTGATTGTATGTGGGCATTCTTTAGCTCAACATAACCAGTAAATACTTAAAACCAAAAAAAGAGATATCAATTATCCATCACATGCTGATAGAAAAGGCAGGTGAAAAACTTCCACATTAAATTATGATGCCATGAATATAAGAGAGTAGCAATAAGAGGAAGATCGGGTGTATTTGTTGTTGATGATGATGATGGTGTTTATTCATAAGTCACATGGGTAAAACAGAAAACATGAGAAGCAGCAAAAATGACTACTCACCAAACTACATAGGTAACAACTGGCATTCTATCTAATAAAATAGTAATATGCAAATTAACTAACACCCCACTACATCCACCAGCCATGCCCACCAGCCAATCAAGAACAAGTATGCAAATTAACCCAACCAAGATGGCTGTAGTCATGGAGCAAGTAGGAGGCTTAGGTTTCCCTGGCAATGGAGGAAGCCAAGTTTTCTGCACATCCTAGCATTCCCAGGCCTCCACTGAAGGCTACAAAGTTTCAACTATCGAAGATAAATAAATCCCAACAAAAATGGTGGCAGAGAGCAGGAGGGCAGGAGGCTTGAGAGAAAGCAGAAGGCTTGAATTGCCCCTGTTGATGGAGGAAGACAAGCTTCTTCAACCCTGGTCTTCCTTGACCTCCATTCAAGGCTACACATTTTTAATTATAGAAGAAAATAAAACCCAGATCTCAGGGCCTCCACCGGGGGATATGCCAGGCTGAAAACCATCACAGGCTCCTTACTGAGGTCATTCCATGCCCTAAGGGAACCCCCACCCTGATCTGGGTCACCCTTCAGTACAAACCAGCTGGCCCCCTCTTGTGTACCAGGCCTCTATCCTATCTAATAAAAGAATAATATGCAATTTGACCATCACTCCAGCACACAAGATGGCTGCCCCCATGGGGTCAAAGATAGCTGCCCCTATGTGGACACAAGATAGCTGCCACAAGATGGCCAGCAGGGGAGGGCAGTTCTGAGAGACCAGGCTTGCAAGTGAGTGTAGTTTTGGGCAATCAGGCAGCACGGGAGGGCAATTAGGGGTGAGCAGGCTTACAAGGGAGGGAAGTTAGTGGCAAACAGGCTGGCAGGGGAGCAGTTAGGGGGTGATTAGGCTGGCAGATAGAAGTGGTTAGGGGCAATCTGGAAGGCAGGCTGGCAAGCAGTTGGGAGCCAGCAGTCCTGGATTGTGAGAGGGATGTCTGACTGCTCCTTTAGGCCCAATTTTACAAGAATTTCATGCACCGGATCTCTTGTAGATTTTATAATTCTAGGTTCCCAAACTGAATTTTTCTCTCTCTTCACTGTTGTCAAAATTACTTGATGCATAATTTCGTCAATATCAGAAAATGTAAGGCTTAAGAAACACTATTTGTACTAAAGATCTGAAAAGTGGGGTGATGTTTCCACTTTCCAAAAATGCCTGTTATCTTTGAAACTTGTCCAGAGAAGATTTTACTTAGCATTTAACCTATAGGTTCTAAAATATAAGCTGACACTTTTCAAAAGAGTCATAATCATTGTGTATTAGCTAATCTTTGTAGTATTTGATTATGGTAACAGAAACCTATTGATCTCAAGTTCTCCCAAAAAACACATATATTTTCATCAGGTTATCCTTCTTCAGAGTGTTTTCTTATCAATTTTCCTGAAAGTAGAGAAAAAGGCAGAGAAAATTTTGGAGAGTAATGAATTAAAGCTGAATCCTCCATCTCCTAATTCAAAGTCAGGGCCTTATCATAGGGGCATATCTTAGACCAGAGACTTTTATAATTTGGGATTCATAAGATTTGGGGCTTGGCCTCCTTTTACATGTAATGGTATTATATAATCACAATGACAGTGTATATTTACACTTACACTTAAGTTTTTATAAGAAAACCTAATTAGGATTTTAATTTTTGAAGATTTTAAATGATGAATGACAAACAAACAAAAAACAAGTATCCATTAAAAAAAGAAAAAATATAAAAATGTATAATCTGTAACATACACCTTATTTTGAGAGAAGGTATTATTCAGATATTTTTATTGAACAAAAAAGAAAACCACACTTAATTGGGTGTAGAAATTATATAAATCATATCTATTACTTAGAGCTCTAACAATGACAAGGTTTATATTTCAGGTCTATTTTATTATCATTGTTATTGTTTTTCTTTGATAATCAATTACTTGAAAACTATTTTTAACTTCACTGACTCCATGATAGGACCATAAATATATCTGAAAGTAGTTTCAAGTTTGTCATAAATTCCACTATGCTAAAATTCCAGTTAGTACAATGAAAAAAATATATAATGATTGTAGAAATATTAATAAGAAAACTACACATCTAAAATACAAATTGAATTATGCATATAAACTCCTAATTCTTGTTTTATTTTATTGTTTAAAGATGTTATATATAGTAGAGAGAATCTGTGGAGACTTAGCTTTTAAGATTTTTCTCATATAATTTTTACCTATGTGGGCCTTACTTTACTCATTCATATAATTTTTTAAAAAATTGAACTTAGTAGTTTATAATTTTTAATTAAATATGATTATTTTAAGGAGAAATAAATTGAATTTGTTTCTGAATCATTCAACTGCATTCGTCCCTTTGTATTGGAAGCAGAATCCAGTAGATGTATGAAACTTTAGGTATTCTTAAATGTTAATGTACACACTATAATGATGTGCATGTATAATGTTTATAAATCTTTATCTCACTCTTTAAGAGCAAATGTCAAAAAAAATTCAGCTTTTTTTAAATAATTATGTAGATTCATTTTGGGATAGTATATAGTTTTTTTTTGTTTTGTTTTGAATTGTAGTACAATACATATTTACCACCTTAACCAATTACTGTACAGTTTACTGACTCTGTGTATATAAGTATTTATGTATATATTTATGCACATATATTTAATTAACATATATTATTACTGTCAGAGGTTTACTTTCTTCTTACTTTGTAAATGCAAACTCCTTGCTGTGTCCCTCACATGGTCTTTTCTCTGTGTGTGCTCATCTCTGGTGTTACTTTGTGAGTCTGAGTTTCATCTTCTCATAAGGACACTAGCCAGATATATATTAGTGTCCAATCTAGCAAGCTCATTTTAACCTAATCACCTCCTTAAAGGCCCTGTATCCAAATATGGTCATATTTTGAGGTACTGGAGATTAGGGCTTCAACACAAATTTTGGGGGCACACAGTTCAGGTATAAATATAGGGAACGATGCCCTATTAGCCTATTATGAATAATTCCTTGTTCTCAAGACATTTATTTAAAGCCAACATGAAACATCCATAAAACATGTGACCTACTTGTCATAGTAACAATAAATTAAAAAACAATTCTTGGACACAAAACAGAAAAGTAAAATACCGTTAGACTCTATAAGACAATTTTAAAATATTAAAAGGGATGTGGTGGATCTAAAATGTAACCTCAAATATTGTTGGTTAAAATTGTATTAGTTCCATCAGTTTATGCTTTGTGGTTTTACATATGGCTGGTTATGATTACTTACGTGTGGGTCATAAAAACCCAGTGTGTTTTCCAAGCAGTCAAATTGCCTGTTAGCTGCTAAAGGGGCAGAATTAATGAGAAACTTACTTTACAGTCTAAAGAATAGCAGCTGGGGTATGGTTTAACAAGTCCCGGGAAGCATACATGGACGGGAATTCTTTGTGGCTAGACTTATATCCTGCCTTGTCTCTAAAACATTCTATTCATTGACTTGAGCAGTTAGACAGACAAGATTCAAGGATGCAGTAATAGCTTTACATATCATTAAATTGGAGTAAAAGAACAATTTGTCACTTATTTTCCACTGTAGCAGAGAGTGCCATGTGTTTATCAAAGCCCATTTCCCTTTTCTCCTGGTATAGAGCTGGACCACGTCCCTCAGCCTCTGTTGCATGCAGATGCAGCCATATAAGATAATTCTCGCCAAGGGAATTTGGGAACAAGGGGTATGCACTTCCTTCCGGCCTCAACCATCTTCTGTGTATCATTTTTGCCCTTTGGTTTATCCACTGGAAAAGTGGATCGCCTTCAGAGTAAGTCAGAAGGCATGGAAGAGGACACAACATAAGAGAGAAGGAGGCTGCACCCTGGAATTATTATATAGACCAGCTGCCAAACAATTGTTCTGTTATGCGAATTAGAAAAAAATATTGTGTTAATTCTCAGATACTTTCAGGTTCACTATTAACCATAGTTAGCTTATCCTAATAAAACACCCACTTAAAACTTAGCTTATGAGGAGAGCCATCTAATAATCTGACATGGTATTCTCCTTAGAAATAAGCAGTAAAACTTATTGAGAGGATATGAAACATTTTCAAGTTTATTTTTAAATCTTTATTTTTATTTCAAAGAAAGGGAACTTTACTGATATTTAACATATGCCTCGCTGATAGTACATAATTCTTAAATATGTTACATATTTTATTGGGGATCAAAATTTAAACAAAATTAATAGTAGCCTTTAATTAAAAATATTTAGATACCTCTGACCAAAGACAAGCTCTAGGTATAAAGTTTAGAAAATATTTGTGAAATGTTGAAGAATGGAGCATTTCAACATTATGCCAAATCAAGACTTTGAAAAAGCATATAATGCAATGATATTTGATAGATTTCATTTATCAAAAGCTGCTACATTATTATTAGTAAATTACTAGGAGGAAATATCATTGTTCATTCTCCATTTCTCCATTCTCCATTTCTTCTGTCTGGAAAGGCCTTGTATTGTGCTTTGGCAAAAAAAAAAAATGGCAGTGGATGTGTTCTTAGACACCCCCACTCTACTGTACATGGTCTATTTCTCCTTTATGGGACCAGGCTGTGGGCTGGTGGTTCTCTGGGGAGTGTGAGGTTGCAGCTTCTGATGAAAATTGCCAAAATGATGTGCCTATAATGTCTGGCCTCTCTTGCTTCTTTCCTATACTTAATAACTAGCTAATTACAATGATATCAGTGTCAATAATAAACTTCGAAAGGAACCATCTTAAAAAAAAATCAACAGAAAACATATGCTAAAATTCCAGGTCAAGAAAAAAAAATCCTTTAGCAAAGGGAAAGTTCCCACCAAGTACCTTGATATTGGTAAGTATCCAACAATTGAGCATCCATTAATTCAAAAAGTTGATTGATTAATTAAATGTATTTTATTTCAATACTTAGCATTTTATTTAGATGACAGAGTCCAGGTCATTAATAAATAGCAAAACTAGTTTTACAGAATGAGTTGTATTTCCAGAAAATAGAATTTTCTTGGAAAAAAAAAAAGTTGGGAATCAGAGTAGACTCTGCAGAGACATGCTATTACAGTACAAGAATATCAACAGAAAATAGAAAGAAAATCCTCTGAAATATGTTTATCAGTAAATAACCTGATCAGCTATGATCCTTCACAGGCATATCATGGTTCTGTAAATCAGAACATCCCAGGGAGCAAGTTTAAATGGATTTGAGATTACTGACACTTTTTATTAAAGTTCCCTTAAAACTCAGGCAAGGAAAATATAATGCCCAAAATGTTACACCTTTTAAAATTTCATAGGTTATCTTATTTAAAACAGAAAACTTTCCTATTTTAGACTCCTTTATAGAAAGCTTAAGTCACTAAGGTTTAAAAGCAGAGCTGACAATTTTTAAAGACTCTTTTTGAGATTGTACTGCCTGCTTCCTATCATAGGTTGGATCAGGATAGCCTCCTCAGCTACCAAGCAAAATGATATATCAGACTGGCTCAGTGCAAGGAGTCAATTAGGATAGCAGCCTAAGCACACTCAAAATATTTAGAGGGCTTCTACTTTACCACTGGGGAAATAGACATTTGTTTTTACAGAATCATCAGCTTGGAAGACTTTATCTTTAAGCAAAGCACTTTGAAAATGATCCCTGCTTTGGGAGAAATACCCTAGTGGAGTCAAATTTCCTAATTTGCAAACCTTGGTTGACTATGATTCTTTGAATGACCTTAAATGTGAATCCTGAATACATGGTTTTCAGTTATATTAATGAATTTCACATACTTAGTAGCACATGCAAATTTATGTAAATTGATATTCTATTTTTTTAATGAAAAGTCATATAAATATGCATGCCCTAGATTCCTTAAAATACATACAGTTTCAAAAACACAGTTTCTTTATTTCACTTTGGTTTTCTAATATTAGTAGGAAAGAATCACCTTTGATACATAAGTAGCCCTATAACAATAAATTTTAAGCCCCCTAATTAACTTTCATGGGCTGTGTGTTTCCGACTTTGTTTTCCTCAATTTTTGGATAGAAACTGATGCTCTGTTTTTATTAACTGACTGTGTTAGCGTCCCTTGCTAGATTTCCAACAGACAGGATAGAAATATCAGAAAGGTCAACTAAGATCACAAAATGTAAAGACATTAATATTGCCTTATTATCAGGGGCCTCCGGTATTCTTTTTATCTCTTTCCATAGTCAATCAACTTATATTTGTGTGACAGTCTATTAAACAAAAATCTCTTCAAGCAATTAGGAAAAAATGAGTTCAATAAAAATGTACATGGAAGTATCTCATGAGACTAACCCTGACTTAAACCTAATATTTGAAAATAGTGGTTTGTGTAAATTATGGATACGGTGGAACCTTGAGATACCAGTGCACTAATATACGAGATTTTTGAGATATGAGCTGTTGAGCGAGCGATTTTTGCTTTGAAATACGAGCAACATTTGAGATAGGAGTAATCGCGAGGATCAGCCGACTGCACACGACCCACCAGTTTACCTTGACTAGAGCGTCTCATAGTTTCCCACGCCTCAAGGTTATGGAATGAATTAAACTCGTATCTTGAGGTACCACTGTAAATTTTTTTAACAAATGTTTTACATTTATATGACAAACGATGTACCAAGAATATATTTTAGGTCATCATGCTGCTTAGTTGGAACTCACAGTAGTCACCTGAATCTTGATTGTAATTGAGAATGACCCAGCCTTATCTTTAACTGGAGAGAATTATAATGACTGATTAGACCGGAAAAAATGTGTAACACAGGTACATACACAGATATACACACAAAGTATGAAAAGCCCTATGGGAATGTTCCATGTAATTAGTTTCAATATGAAAACATTTAAACTAAAAATATATACTGAATATATTCAATCTTGGCAGTGATCCTTATTAACTGGGAATAATCAACTGTATGCAGCTAATGACAGTCTTTGCCTTGGTCTTACCTGAAAATTTTATCATTTTTAGTTACATTTCCATTGACATTTGAATAGCTAATTTTTAGTATCAGGGCTTATATAAAAACTGCAAAAAATTTTTGATTCTCCCTTTCTACAATAATACTATTCTTCATATGTTTATGTTTCCACCACTTGTACTAATTTGGATAATTCTGTTACAGTTTTCCAGGAATTACTCACATTTCCCCAATATCTGTTTTGTGTGTTTAAAATAGATCTATTTCAACCAGCTCCCTACCCACCCTCTGACCTTACCACCCCCCACATTGTCCTCATCCATAGGTGTATGATTTTTGTCCAGTCTCTCCCTGCACACACCCCTCACCTCTTTCCCCCTGAGAATTATCAGTCTACTCCCTTTCTATGGCCCTGATTCTATTATATTCACCAGTTTATTCTGTTCATCAGATTTTCAATTCATTTGATATTTGATTTACTTGTTGATAAATATGTATTTGTTGGTCATAATTTTTATCTTTAACCTTTTCTCTTCTTCCTCTTGTTAATACCTTTCAGCATTTCATATAATTTGTTTTGGTGCTGATGAACTCCTTTAATTTTTTCTTAACTGTGAAGCTCTTTATCTGACCTTCAATTTTGAATGATAGTTTTGCTGGGTAGAGTAATCTTGCTTGTAGGTTCTTGCTACTTATCACTTTGAATATTTCTTGCCACACTTGAAGTTGTCCCAGAGGATCCTTACACTATCTTCACATTTTTGGATTCTTTTTTCTTTTTGTTTTTCCAGTTGAGTGTTTTTTGCTTCTCTGTATTTCAAATCTTTGACTTGATTCTTGCATTCTTCTAGTCTGCTGTTAGGTCTCTGTATAATTTTTTTTTTTAATTTCAGTCAGTGTATGTTTAATTTCTATTTGGTCCTTTTTCATCTCCTCTTATATCTTGCTAAACTTATCCATCTTTTCTGGGAAATTCTTGAAAAACCTTATAATTGTGGTTTTGAACTCTTTATCCAGTCATTTGTTTTCCTCCATTTCTTTTGTTTGTGATCTGTTCCTTTGTCTTTGAATTTTCACTGTTTCCCTGAGTTGGTAGGGTAGCTTTGTGTGCTAGTATCATTGTAGAAAGGAAGAATCAAAATTTCTTTGTGGCCTAGTAGCTCCGCCTCCCCAGTTACTTGAGGTGGACATTCTTGGTGCAGCCCTTTGTGGACTATGTGTACAGTCCTGTAGTTAGGTCTTGATTGTTGTTGCTATCACTGAGGGGAATTGACCTCCAGGCCAATTGGTTGTGAGGATCAGCTGTGTCTGCACCCAGAGAACTTCTGTGCAGGACTCAGCCTTAAGACTTGCAAGATTGCAACAGCCCCTGTGCTGGGCTTGCATGTATTGAAGTCTCAGGGCTGAGCAGACAGCCTTGGCTTCTCATCAACCTTGCCCTACATGGTAGCCCCTGGATCTCAGTGCCTCTCAGTAATTGCTGCAGCCCTCTCTGTGTGCATATGTGTGTGCCTCCAGACCTCTGCCTTTCAGGACCCCCTGAGTTTTCCTTGCACTCTGGGGATCCATATGAGTCTGTGTCCCCAGGGTCTCACCTGAAACTGGGGTTAAGTGCAGTCAGAGCTGGATTTCAGTGCAGTTGGGAGATTCTGTTTTCCTCTTGCTAGAGAAAGCCTGGGGCACAATTATCAGTCAGTCTTCTTTTCATGCACCTCCAGACCTCTGCCTTTCATGGCTCCCCTAAGTTTCCGTGCACTCCTCCCTTTTCACAACAGTCCAGACTCCCCCCATATGAATCTTGCCTGGAACTGGGATTCAGTGCAGTCAGAAGGGTAAGTCAGTGCAGTCTGGAATTTCTGTCTCCCTCCCGCTAGAGGAAGCCAGCCATACCCTCCCCCA
The DNA here is from genome assembly GCA_011751065.1 of Lasiurus cinereus. NCBI lineage: Eukaryota > Metazoa > Chordata > Mammalia > Chiroptera > Vespertilionidae > Lasiurus > Lasiurus cinereus. Next base: position 43,549,317 of record JAAGEH010000030.1, read on the forward strand.
CCCGTCCTCTCCATGTGTGTGTCTTTGTATCTCAGCTTTTATAGCTCCTCTGAGTCTTTGTGAGCCCCTCTCTTTACTTCTAGTTGTAGAATTTCTACTCAGCCAACTTTCCTGTGGTTCTGGATGGTGTTTGTTCTATCTTGAAATTGTTGTGCAAGGCAGCAGTTTAGGTGTTCACCTATGCCGCCATCTTGGTTTCTCCTCTAGAAAGTTTTATATGTAATTTAACAGCCTTATTTTAATATTCATAAAAGAAGAGGGAAAGCGGACTCCTGCAATAATGTAAAAAAAATTATACAGCTCTGGCCAGTTTTGCTCAGTGGATAGAGAGTTGACCTGTGGACTGAAGGGTCCCAGGTTTGATTCTGGCCAAGGGCACATGCCCAGGTTGCAGGCTCAATTCCCAGTGGGAGGCATTGCAAGAGGCAGGCGATCAATGATTCTCTCTCATCATTGATGTTTCTATCTCTCTCTACCTCTTCCTTCCTCTCTGAAATCAATAAAGAAACATATTTTTAAAAATTAATACAAAACTGAAAAAGAAGGTATGTCTTTTCTGAGGAATATATAAACTTTAATCCTCAAAATTTTTTAAAACCAGCTTTATCATATTATTATTTTTTAAATTAATTAATGAGTTAAGTAAAATAATCTGACTTGTGTCTATTCAATATTTTGCATGTTTTTAACCTTTGAAAAACTACAGTTTGACAACTTAGTGTTTTATTTCCTTCTAAGCCTCATTCATATAGGAGTGCCTACTTAAAAATATATTTTTTATAAATAAGCCTAAATCCAAAGCCTAAATCCTCTCTCTCCTCTTCTCTAAACCTATCTTATGCTATTAAATCAGATCATTTTCTAATAAATGCTGGTACTGGTTTTATATTTATCCACTGTGACATTTTCTATGTATTTACAAATATCCATATGTGCATATGTAACTTAAATAGTAATACACTATGTGGCATAATCTACCTCTTAAATATTTTTACATTTTACTACTCATTCGTAACTGTTGCATTCTGACCTATCATAAGAAATGCCATAATTTGAGTATTTATCTATTAAAAGGGAATCTAATGAACAAAATAAACTGACAAACAAAATGTAACTAGAAGCATGGATACTTGGAATAGATGGACTGGTGCCCATTTGGAGTGGGAGAGGACTGGATAAAGAAGGTGAAGGGATTAGATAAAGAACATCTATGCATATCCCATGGGCTTGGACAATAGTTAGGTGAAGGCCAAGGGAGGGGGAAACGGGTGGAGGTAGACAAAGGGCAAGAGAGGGCCACTTGCAATAATGCCAAAATTAAAAAAATAATAATTAAAAAAGATATAAAAGAGGCATTTAGGTTGCTTCCAAATTTTTATTATAAACAATCTTAGAATGATCATTCTTGTAAATGTTTCCCTGCCTTCATATTTAGTAATACATCTCTAGGGCATTGGATTTGCTCTATCATTTGCAATTTTAAATAAGAAAATATATTTTGAAATTGCCCTCCAAAGGACTGCCTCTTTTACCTAAGCAGTTAGTCTCATTGGTAAGTATCAAACAAATATAATATTTTGCCACACTATTTAATGGAGTAATATATTTTTAAGGATTAAATTCTAAATTCATCAAGGAAGAGAACAATAGTGTACATAAATTAAAAATTACTTCTAAAATATATTTGATTTGTATATATAACACTATATAAATTTTATCAGTTTCCCTAAATTATCCTTAATCTATTTATATTGAATATTATTGGACTCTTATTTAATTCATAATGGTAAAGTACAGGCAGCACAGTTGTTTTTTTCATATCTTATTTTTCTTTTTTGCGCTAAATTTTATCAGAAACACTGTATCTCTTAACTGAGACACAGCTCAGTGAGCTAAGTGATAGAAGCAAAATTTTTTAGTCTCCTATTTTATACAAACAATGCTGAGATAATTTTGTGGAGTTTTTCTAAGTTAAAATGATGTTTTTATAAGATCCTCTACTGTAGCAGATCGATCTTTTGAAATGTAAATCAGATCCCATTTCCACCAATCTTTTCTCCATAGCATTTGCCTTCTGTCACTGCACTTTAGGACCCCCCAGGGAGAAAAGAATGTGTGCACAGAGAACATATTCAGTTAATAGCTGTCCAGTGAATGGATTGCTGTTAATTGAAAAGAATCAACAAATGGTTAGTCTAACGATGTTCTATGGATGCTTTTAAAAAGTGTAAAATCTTTACTTGTTTTGTAATAATGCATATCCACTCACTAGTGTACACAACTGAACTGTTTTATTGAAATATTTGATCTGTGGTTCCTGAGAAAAGTGTAATAAACTATCTTGCTGAAGATTCAGATTTGTCATTTAGCAGTTGTCACTTTTTGAATTATAGAGTAATTTAAAGATTTTATTTATATGCATGAAGATTTGTTACTATTATATTGTTCTGGTATATTATTGCTTCTATCAATATAAATTATGTCTCTTCATAGTATTTGGGGCATTTTGTATTGAATTTGGTTTTATCTTTTTTGTTTTGTTCTGTTTTGACTTACTCTGAGCTATTTTTGTTTTATAACATTAAAGATTTCAATATATACTATTTTGTTTCTTTATCTCAACTGATACCTACTTTAAGTTTCCTATTTGCCATACCTTATTGAATGTTTCAGTTTCCTTGTTATTTTTTGAGTGTTGAGTGAACTTTCTAATGATTTTCCATTCTAGTAGTTTGAATGATATATCTTCCTCTAATCATTTATTATATATCCCTAAATAAATTTGTATTTTTAAAACATTAAATATTAATGAATATATATAGCTGTTTTTTACCAAGACAAGATGTGTGGAATGCTTATACTTACTTTCATTCTTTCCTCTACCCTTCTTACAAGTCACTATGGATATTATCTGGGAATTTCATCTTATATTGTTAGAATTTTTTGTTTACTTTCAAAACTGATTTACTTCACATCGCTGGGTCTCAATTTTTTTATGACATTTGTCAGTCCTATTGTACCCAAAGCTTAGCATATAAATTCACTGAGCTAATCATAGGCATTAATTTGTTATTAATCTGACTTTTTTCTAAAAAATTAATTGTGGATTTGATGAGTTCCCAACTTTTCAAACCTAAATAAAATGAAACTTAAGCACTTACTCTAAAGAGAAATGGCTAGAGATGTAGAACAGAGACTCTGAATTGCAAATTGAACAGTCAAGCAGTACAATACTTAAGACAGTTCTGAAGTGTAGTTCTAGTCCAATTACTAGGACAAATATAATGGTTTCTTTTTCCAAAACATGCCCCAACTTCTCTATGTGTATTTTTGTTGTTTGTTTTTGTTTCTCTCTAGTTTTGTCATTAAGGATTCTATCAGCAAAACAGAAATCTACTTAGGTATTTTAAGCAGAAAGAGAACTGGGGCACAAAATTGTTGGCAGGAGCAAAAGGGTGAAGTGGCATTACTCAGATCAGAAGTTTTGGAAGCTATGATTGTCTATGCATTCCTCTGTGCCTGCCATGCATTCTAGGGAGTCAACATGCATATTTTAGCTACTTGTAGAGCTGGTCTTTGTCCTGTATTATGATACTGATGCTATTTATAGTAAAGAATAATCTGAATAATCAAGGGCCTTAGATGACTTGGTATGAAAAACCTTAAAGTTACTCTAGTATATGATTTAAAGTAAAGATTAGAAGTATGGATCCTAACTCTCTTTGTTTGCTAACCATCTATAAATTTACATGAGCTCATTGATGAATGCTCAGCTGGAGGAAAATGACATTTTTATTTTCTCTGTGCCAAAACACAAATGAGTTGTTCTATTGACTACACACATCAAGTGAAATAGATCTACTAGGCTTCAGTGTCTCAAATCATAACATTTCGCCTTGGTGTCTATTATTGATAAAATCCATAAACAAGAAGCCAGAAGACTTCATTACAATGAAAATAATTTGGTATCCCACATGCTGTTTTGAGTAGTTCATGAAAAAAGTATTACATAGGAAGGATAGAATCACCAACCATTGAACTTAACAATTCACTATAGCTCTTTTTTTCTTATTTAAATAAGAAAAAAAAATAATTAAATCAAGTAATTTACATAATGGCATCTTGTAAATTGTCTCACAAATATTTTCTGTTCTTATGTAGTTTACTATTCTTATGTGTCCATCACAGACAGAAATATTTTATCATCATTGACTTCTTTAGTCCTTATAAAAACCCTATAATCTAAGTTTTATTAAGATTCTTATTTTTAGATAAAGAAATAAGAGTTTGGAAACAAAATTTTCCCAAAAGGCATTGGCAAAAAGTCCTATGCAATCATAACTCTCTTTGGAGAAAATACACTTAATCCTTATCCCACACACCAAGGTAAAACTATTTTATCAGAAAGTAGTAGGGAGAGTAAAGAATAAATTAGTTGCAAAATATGTTAAAATTGGGAATCAAAAATGTATTTAACATTTTACATGAAAAATATACACATGTACAGTTTATCAGATTTTTGATTAACATTATGGATCATTTTCTTGCCTAAAATATAGAGATAGTATTCATGTACAATTTTCAAGTTTGATGTCTTTAATATAAAGGACTTAGACAATTGCAAATGTATTTGAGTGTAGAGTTGCTCTTTGGCACTGTTCAATAAAATGTTTTGTGATGATGCAAATATTCTGTATTAGTGCTATTCAATTTGGGGCCACAAGATGCCTGTGGCTAATAAACAGAAAGCAACTGGTAAATTGAATTTTTAATTTAACTCAATTTTAATTGCTTTGAATATGAAGACCTGTTTGTAGCTAGAGGCTACTATATTGATTTATGTGTTCCCAAATCAAAGCCTCTTGCCAACAAGAAGTTTACTATTTCATTGTTCACATCTAAATTCAATAGTATTTCAGAAAGTTGCAAGAATCATTATATTCTCCCAAAGCACTTGAGTTTTTAATGGGAAAAAATGCTAAATATTTTTTTTCCTATTTTTTCAGTTCATGCAATAGTTAAACATATTACTTAATTAAAATAGCAAGTTTGAATGGGATAAAAGGTTTGAAACCTGACAAGCATATAATTCAACTGGTGGGGAGCACATGTCCACAGACATATTAGAGGGAGTACATTGGATACAGATATTAATTTCTGTGACCATGGTTTACAAGAGGAAAAAAGTGTGCCCTATACTGGGTGAACAGATTAATGGAGGTCAGATAAAATCAGCCCGACTGTGCTATGAGTGTCCCTGTTTATTGCATACCCTCAGCAAAAATCAAATAAATCCATTTATACAACATATAATGAAAGTTAGGTCATTGATAATCTGCATATGTGACATTAGACTCATAAGATCATGAATGAATTGGAAATAGCCTATTGCCTACTGACATGAGGTCATGCTATAAATAACACATTACTCTCATGATTGCTGTGTAAGCAAACCTGCTATGCTGTCCGTCATACAAAAAGTTAGCTCATACAATTATGTGTGGTACATAATACTTGAAAATAATTATAAACAACTATGGTACTGGTGTGTGTTTATTATGATATACTTTTTATTGTTATCTTAGAGTACATATATTTGGAAAGATTTTACAGATTGCTGTAAAACAATGGGCCATGTTACACTATCAGCCACCTCATATATCTCATATCCACTGTTTCTTGATTGCATCAGTTTCTCTTGTGTTTGATTTAATCTCTTATTGTTTTGTACATACCATACAGGTGTGTAGCCTAGAAGCAGTGGCTGTAACATATTGCCTAGATGTATGACAGGCTATAGCATCTAGCTTTGTGAACTTTGTGATGTTTGCTTGTCACAAAATGACGCATTTCTCAGAACATATATCCTTCATTAAGTGTTACATGACTGTAGATACATGAAATACATATACAGTGGTACCTCAAGATATGAGTTTAATTCGTTCCGTAACCTTGAGGCGAGGGAAACTATAAGACGCTCGAGTTGCCGCGGTAAATTGGTGGGTCGTGTTCAGTCGGCCGATCCACGCGATTACTCCTATCTCAAATGTTGCTCATATTTCAAAGCAAAAATTGCTTGCTCGACGGCTCATATCTCAAAAATCTCGTATGTTAGGGCACTCGTATCTCGAGGTACCACTGTATAAAATAAAATGTTAATGTAAAGTTATTAACATGATTATTAAACATCTAAATTCACATAAGACAAAATTAACAGAAATAAAATCATCAAAATATTATAAAAATAATTTCAAATTTTCTCTTTTTAATAGTATCTCACTTGAAAAACATATGACAAGACTTTCTTACTCTAAGTGAAGCCATACTGATATGAAAGAGAAAAAAATATTTCTTGTGTGTTTCATGAGAAATCCCCCACACCTGCCTGATGGGTTGCTGTGAGAAAATGACTGGCTCAAAATGAACCCTACAGAGCCCTTTCACTCCATCCTGAAAATGACCTCTCTCAGTTATTACACCTGCAGGAACAGGTGTAGCCAGGTTACAAAAGGCAGCTTGATTGGTTATGTGCCAGATCAAAGTACAGTATATATTTGAAGATAGAAAAAATCTGGAAAACAGGAAGCTTAAATGAATGTGGCCCTGGGGGCACTAACAACAGATGTGCTGACAATTTATGAATATTTTACTGGAAATGCATTCTTCTTCTTCTGTTAAATAAGGAATTACGTAATGCCAGGCGCCATGCCAAAATGTCTGATGCTTACTTAAAATAACTTGCACAAACTGGGATTTTCTGAAAAATAAGACCCGGAAATGATTGCATTTGATTTTGTTCCACTTTAATATAACACTAATGTGTCCATGCATAGGGATGCCCACATCTATTACACAGATAGATTTAAACAGAAAACAATAAATATCAAATCCACAGGGCATGGGCACCCATACCCAATTAGAAAATGGGAAAATTGTTTTTAGTGGCCTCTATTTGATACACTAGATGAAGTATGAGTTTCACAACTCTGGTGAAAGGTTGCTAACATTTGCTTGGGGCCACAACACAGGCAGGTCATCTTTAAGCTTCTCCAATAGCTGTAGTAATTAGGTTGACCTTTATATCTAGACTTGCATACAAATAGGCAATAACAGGAGAGAGACATGAAATGCTTCTGTTTCAAATAGTGGGGTCAATTTATTCTCTCCTTCATTGATGTAAATCATACCCAAATACAACATCTGTGTCATCCAGAAGTGTTACTTTATCAAATTAAAGCAGTCTTTAGAATTATCTAATATAAATATTTACTGAACTCATTCTGAAGGATGAAAGTCCAAAAAAACAGTCTTTCCCAAATACTCATGCAATAAGTCATAACGGATTTAAAGAAAATATTATGGACCATTACATTCTCAAATTTAGCAGGCTAATCAGAACACTAAATTACTAGGAAGGGACATTTATATATTACATGTGTTCAATAATTAGATTCAAGTCAATGACTAATATATCTAGAGAAAAGTCTCCAAATCCACAAATTAATGAACTGTGGAAAAGTAAGGAGCCCATGCCTCATGGCTGATAAAGTATCAATAGATAGTTTATGAAGAATAATAGCTTTCCATTTTGATTATTATTTGGATAAATTAAGATATTCCTGATAAAGAGATAAAATGATATTAAAGCAAGAGCTATAATTAAAAAAAAAATAGACCAGCAAACACTAGAATAGAAACTCCACCCTTCCACTACACCCTCCCACTGTGACATAATGTGACAGAAAGTGACATAATGTAACTTTCTTTTTAATATATTTTATTGATGTCTTTTACAGAGAGGAAGGGAGAGGAATAGAGATTTAGAAACATCTATGAGAGAGAAACATTGATCAGGTGCCTCCTGCACACCCCTTACTGGGGAAGTGCCTGCAACCGAGGGACATGCCCTTGACTAGAATCAAACCTGGGACCTTTCAGTCTGCAGGTTGCTGCTCTATTCACTGAGTCAAACCAGTTAGGGCACCTGCCACTGCAGGTATAAATCATTTAATGGGAATTTAAAACAAGCAAAATAAAAAATCTGCATTTCTCTAGCTAACAGGTAGACTATGCAGCAGAGAAGAATAAACACCATCATAGAAATACTCAGTTTGGTAAACAAGATTATCCTTTTCTTCCACTTGAATCCCTAAGCCAATCCAGCCTCAACACTTTGGAGTCTTAAGAATTAATTTTAAAGGTTTATTAAAAATATTAGTATTTTTTAAAGATTTACCAAAATTAATACATGGTCAGAAACTGAATTTTTTTTTCAACCTAGTTGGTTTGGCTCAATGGATAAAGCATCAGCTTGCAGTTTAAAAGGTTGCTGGGTTCGATTCTGGCCAGGGGCACATGCCTTGGTTGCAGCCTCAATCCCCAGTATAGGGAGTGCAGGAGGCAGCTGAATAATAATACTGTCTCATCATTCATGCTTCTATTTCTCTCTCCCTCTCCCTTCCTCTCTGAAATCAATAAAAATATATATTTTTAAAAAGCTGATTTTTTCTACACTTAGTGAAAATATTGTAACTATTGTCAATTATTGCTTTTCAATTATTTAATGTTCTTTACTCACCAAAGAAATCTAATATGTATAGTTTGTAATAGCAATGACATAAACACCCAAACTCACATTTTTGAACTTCCATCAAGATTTTAGTCATATTATTAATTTATTTCTGTTTTTGCTTTATTTTTGTCTCCTGTTTTGTTTGTAATAGAAATCTCAGAGCTTGATAAATTACATGTCAAAATAAGTTCCTGCTTATTGTTTAGGAGATTGAGGGTTTATTTAAAAAATGTTTTATTTTAGATATTGTTACGGTCACTTGTTATGGTGGCAGAAAAACAAATGCATATGAGTATTTTGATCAATTTATGATATCTCTATTATGACATAATTTAAAAATCTAACAGCGCTTCCTAGATTACTATATATTATTATACAGTGGTTATCTGTTAATCTTGCCATTAGTGGATAAAACAGATTTTCCATTAGAAATAATTTCCTATCTACTGCAAATCACAAAAATGCACATAGCCTTGAGAGTAAATATTACTTAGGTAAACAAACAAGCTTAAAGTTAAACAAAAAGTGTAGCACTAAACAGGACACTACACTTTACTGTTTTTTTTTATATATTTTAAGTCAATCAAGCATGCTGTGTTGCTTGCATTTTACCATTTCCCCTCAGTGTTGTATTTTAAAATATAATCAATAAATATATCAAGCTATATTATAGCTGTATGTGAGTGGACTGGGGGACCCAATGTAGGAACTGTCCTAACAATTCTCCTGTAATAACAAAGTCATGAATAATGGATTGACAAATCTTGGAGATAAACTAAAAACAATGCAAAGCATCTAAAAAGGAAGCTTGTTTGAAAAGTAAGAATTTGTCTTATGAAAAAAATATTAATTAGTTTCAGGAATAGTTTGCACTTGTCTAATATATAATTTTCACAGAGAAATACCATCATCATTATAACTACCACTAAAATAGTGGGAAATATGGATGTAAGTGATTTAGTAGGAAACAAACTCATTCAGAGCCAAAGTAAAATGAAACTAATAAAGTTTTTATGGTTATTATTGAATTACAGGCCATTTATAAAATTGCAGAAATATGCTTCAAAACTTACATGGCGTAATTCTTGTTCTAGCCACATATATAATGATTCCACTTTTTCCTCTATTGCTTTCATTCTGAAGCCCTTGGGGAAAGTGACAGAGTAGGAGCCAGATGCCTCATTGACATTATAGAACAGGCAAATTACAGCTTGCAGCAATAGTTATGGTTGAGCTTATGCAGTTGTCATTTTAATTCAACAAAGAGTAGACTGTTTTTTTGTTTTGTTTTGTTTTGTTTTTGTGGGGTTTTTTTGGTGTGTGTGTGTGTGTGTGTGTGTGTGTGTGTGTGTGTGTGTGTTTAGGTGCCCAGCACTGGGCAGGACAGATTCAAAGATTCAATTAGAATGGAAAGAAAATTACAAAAAAAAATTGCAAATTCTGGCTGCTATTTAGGCACAAAGTCTAATAGGTTATTAAGATTTCTCTCTTTATAAAATAGATAATTTTGGTTTCAATTATTATTAGTTCCCATGGTTTGATTTGGAACAGCTAGAGATAGTGACTTAATTTGATTTCAAGATGTTTTATAGACAGTGTGCTTTTTCAAGGTTTTAACTGATAATAGATTGACATTGATTATTTATAACTATATCTGCTATTATTAATTGGAACACCCATTCCACAAATATTTATCCTGACAAGAAGAAAGAGACTCCTCTAGGCTCTGAGGTTGAGTTTTGAATGAGATGGACAGTTATTGGTTAGTATCCACATTTATAAAAAAACAAAACATTCCTAATAGATTGAATTTGTATCATTTTAAAATTTCATTTCCATTTAAACATATAAATTATAGGTAAGAAATTTGGAGGCAGATGACTTTTCAGTTCCAAGATAGTTAATGTCAAACCTTTATATTATTCAGCCTAAGGAATTTGAGCACATTTATATATGCGACACATGCATTGGATGTTACAGAGAACATAATAATAAAATAATTCTCCTCAGTTTACCCAGCATCATTTAATCCTAGTAACAATTTCAAGCTTGTACATCTAAATATGGAGACTTGTAACAGTTTGAAGTAAGGATCATGTGTAGAAGAACGCAGTGAAGTTTGTTTCCTTTTTTTTTTTTCCTTTTCTATGTCTTTGTTTTTACTGCTAATTCCCATTAAGATCTCTTTTAAAACCTCCTTTCAGAAGCTTCTTTCTTTCAGTCAGTCCCCGATATTGGGACACAGTATTCGAGGCCTTGCAGAAATGGGAAATGTGCTTGCTTATATCTTTGAGGCTTTGCCAGTCCCTCAGTGGTAGTCGTCAAGCACCTCTTGACTCACTGCCCTGTTCTGCTTTCTGATTGAACTTAAATGTTGTGATCCTAGTGTACAAGAACTTATTCCTGCCTTGGGGAGGGAAAGTAAACCTAAGAAATGAATAGATTGACCCATTCACTTTTTAGTTCCCCCGAGTTCTCTCACTTCAGCAACATTCGGGTCTGTGCTAGTGACACATTATGGGATGAGAGCTGGTTGCCAGTCTTTCCAAGTAGTCATGGTCCATATGTTTTATAAGATAGAAAAGACTCCTTCTGTGTTCTTTTTACACTTGATTTTTATATCAAAAATACACTTTAACCCTCGCTGGTTTGGCTCATGGATAGAGCTGTCACTCTGTGGACTGAAGGGTCCCAGGTTCAAGACTGGTCAAGGGCCAATATTTAGGTTGCAGGCTTCATCCCTGGCCCTGATTAGGGCACGTGCAAGAGGCAACCAATGGATATGACCCTTTCAGGTGGATGTTTATCTTTCTGTTTCTCCCCACTCTCTTCCAATCTCTCCAAAATTCAATGGAAAAATATCCACTGGTGAGAATTAACACTAACATATATACTTTATACTCTCTTCAAATGGATTACAATAGTGATTGTTCAATTACTTGGACAAACAGCCATTCAGACTTCATGTTCTACTCTACATTTTGCTATTCTAACAAAAAAAAAGTCCAAAATAGGATTTTCCCCCATATAAAACCTTACTTCTAGTGGCATATTTATAAAAGAAATGACTACTCTAGTCTTCTAACTCAAGTGCATGAAATTTAGATTGTTTACCAAGATTTAGAGAAAAAAAGAAGAGTTGCAAAACAGATATGTTACACATGGGAAAACATCTGCTTAAGAGAGATAAACATTGGATGGCAATATTGTGACAATGTAAAGTAGGTCTTGCTGAAATGCTTGAGAAACATTTCAGTAAGTAGCAGAATATTCATTTATCCTCTCAAAAAGTATTTGTGTTTCCTATTTGTCAAGAACTAAGCATGCTTCCTGTTGGGGATACTAGGATGAGTCTATTTGTGTTCCTGCCTTCTGAGAACTCACTGTTTAGTCACAATATGAGGACAAGTTATAATGCAGCATCTTACCAAGGAAGCTCTGGGAGCATTGACTTGAATATACCTTTTCAGCCTGGGGCCTTTGTTAGTGAGTGCACATCTGTTGTTTGTGCCTACATGGCATCCCTTCTCTCTTCCTGAAGAACATGGTACCAATTTTCCATTGAACCTGCAATCTATGAGGAATATTAGTTTTGTAGTTTTGTTTTTGCCTTGTTTGGTCAAGGGGTAAAATGTAAATACCAGGCAAACATCTGATTAAATATATAAAAATGAAACATTCTGTATCTTTTATAAGTGAACACAGAATTCTAGAATGTATCTCAAGTATTTTCTATCAGTGACCACTTCAAGAGGAGAAAACTATGCGATTAGAGAACAGTGATGAGTATGGCACTTACATTTTTATTAGATTCTGTTTTCAACCTTTTACATTTTTCTGAAATGTGTATATATAACCTACTCTGAAAAAATTAAATAGATATTAAAGCTAAAACTAAAACCAAAATCAAAACATCAAGGCTTAAGACAGCATGACAGGTTCAAGCCTCTAAAAAATTAGATAGAATCATATGCAATTGCAGATACTGGATCATTTCCCATTTGAAACTTTGTTTTTTTAATTAAATCTTTATTATTCATATTATTACATTTGTTTCTCTTTTTACCTCTAGATAGCTCCCCTCCACCCGGCTCCCACCCTTCCCTCTACCCTTACCTCCCTCCCGTTAACCTCATCCATAGGTTTATGATTTTTGTCCAGTCTCTCCCTGTACATCCCTCACACCTTTCCCCCTGAGAATTATCAGTCCACTCTTTCTGTGCTCCTGATTCTATTATATTCACCAGTTTATTCTATTGATCAAATTTTTAATTCACTTAATTTTTAGATTCACTTGTTGATAGATACGTATTTGTTGTTCATAATTTTTTATCTTTTGCCTTTTTCTTCTTCCTCTTCTAAAAGAGTACCTTTCAGCATTTCATATGATACTGGTTTGGAGTTGATGAACTCCTTTAGCTTTTTATTATCTGTGAAGCTCTTTATCTGCCCTTCAATTCTGGATGACAGCTTTGCTGGATAGAGTATTCTTGGTTGTAGGTTCTTGCTATTCATCCCTTTGAATATTTTTTGCCACTCCCGTCTGGCCTGCATCATTTCTGTTGAGAAATCAGCTGACAGTTGTATGGGTGCTCCCTTGTAGGTAATGAACTGTTTTTCTCTTGCTGCTTTTAATATTCTCTCTTTGTCTTTTGCTCTTGGTATTTTAATTATGATGTGTGTTGGTATGGTCCTCTTTGGATTCCTTTTATTTGGGGTTCTGTGTGCTTCCTGGACTTGTAAGTCTATTTCTTTTACCAGATGTGGGAAGTTTTCAGTCATTATTTCTTTAAATAGGTTTTCAGTATCTTGCTCTCTCTCTTACTCTGGCACCCCCACAATTCTGATGTTGGTATACTTAAAGCTGTCTGAGAGGCTCCTTACATTATCTTCACATTTTTGGATTCTTTTCTTGCTTTTCCAGTTGAATGTTTTCTGCTTCTTTATATTTCAATTTTTTGACTATATTCTTGCCTTTTTCTAGTCTGCTGTTAGGACTCTGTATAATATTTTTTATTTCAGTCAGTGTATGTTTAATTTCTAGTTGGTCCTTTTTCATCTATAGTTGGACCTTTTCTATCTCTAGTTGGTCCTTTTTCATCTCCTCTTGGCTCTCAGTGCCTCCCAACTTCCCTCTTCTGCCAGCCCGATCAACCCTAATCATCCTCCTCTGCAGTTCTGGTCCCTCCCAACTGCCTTCTCCTGCTGGCCTGAGCACCCACAACTGCCCTACCCTACTGGTCATTTTGTGGTGGCCATTTTTTGGTGACCATCCTGTCCACATGGGGGCTGGGTTTTTTGACCACATGGGGGCAGCCATCTTGTGTGTTGGAGTAATGGTCAAATTGCATATTATTCTTTTATTAAATATGATAGAGGCCTGTTGCATGGGTGGGTGCCAGCTGGTTTTCCCTGAAAGGTATCCCAGATCAGGATGGGAGTTCCCTTAGGACATGGGGAAGCCTGGACAAGGGGCCTCTGGTGGTTTGCAGGCTGGCCACACCCCCCCAGCAACCCAAGTAGAGGCCCTGGGATCTGGGATTTATTTACCTTCTATAATTGAAACTTTGTAGCCTTGAGTGGAAGCCTGGGCCCTCCAGGATGTGCAGAAATCTTGGCTTCCTCCATTGCTGGGGAAACTCAAGCCTCCTGCTCATTCTGTGGCCTCAGCCATCTTGGTTAGGTTAAGTTGCATACTTGATCCTGATTGGCTGATGGGTGTGGCTTGTGGATATAGCAGAGTGATGGTTAACTTGCATATTATTCTTTTATTAGATAGGATGAACAGCAATAAATTTCAGAGGAAAATAATACATCAAAGATCTACTATTTATCCCCAAATAATAAGACAATAATTATTTTTAGGTGTTTAAAGGAATTGAGAATAATATTTTGTCAATTCAAAACAAATACACTTTTATATTATGCAAAACATTTATTAAAAATGAACATTCTGAGAGTAATCAAAGGCTTCACAAATTTTATAAAGTTAATTTGGTAGAAACAAATTTCAATGAGAGAACATTAATAAAAGGCTTTTCCTTTTTTCCCTTTACTCCACATTTGCAATGATGAAAGTGTTAGAATACAAGTATGACCATTTTAAGATGAAATAAGACTTATGTCAGCACAAGAGATGAATAGTTATTATACTTCCTCCCAGGCTCTTTCAACCACAGTGCCAACAGGCCAGTGATCAGCAGGCTGGAAGGCACGGAGTCAGGTGCTGGTCCTGGAGCAGGAGCGGGCTCAGCTGCAGCCCTCAGGTGGGGAGGCCCAGGAATTATCTGTAATATTTGCAGCTGCAGCACTTGGGGCTACAGACTCAGCTACAAAACTCTTGGGAGAAGCTTTCTCTGTCTGGCCTTGGGCTCCAAAGTAGCTTTTCTCTATATTAATCACCCAGAAGACAAGGCAGCAGCAGCAACAGCTGAAGTGGCAGGAGCAGTGATAGTTGCCAGGACTGAATTATGACTCAAATATGCACTTTTACCTGTGACAAACTCTGTGACAACCTCTGTCTCCTGAACCCATCATTTCCAAAAAACATCGGCTGCTAATTAGGATGCCTGCTCTGGAGTAGAGTGAAATTTTCTCTTAAATTTGGGTGGTAGCTCCAGTTATCCAGGGCTTTATTTTAATTCACTCAAGTTTTTGGTAGCAGCAGTGATGACGAGAATCTTTCTGATTTTACAGAATATGTTTGGCATTTATAATAGCTACCATTCTTTCAGTGCTTTCTATATATGAGCCTCTGTTGTAAGCTCTTTACATATATGACTCAGGTAACCGTATGACAACCCTATAAATTGTAGATATATTATAATTCCCATTTTTCATATGAGAAAACTGAATGAGGCAAGGAAAAGTTAAATCAATTTATCTAAAGTGAGGCAGCTATTAAACTTATAAAAAATGTTTTAAACTTTTTCATTTGGCTTCAGAGCTTGTGACTGTAATCACTGTACCCTGGTTCCACTCTTTACAATGGAAAACTGGGCAATGGTAAAAAAAAAATCATTCCTGTTTTACTGACAGTGGAGAAATGGCTCCTTAATGGAAAAATACTTCATGTATGGGTCTCTTTATGTTACTCACTCTGTGTTAACTCCCTTCAAGGAAGGCCCTCTAAACTGACTGGTGAAGTACTTGCTGAGGACATATGCCAAAAAAATATGCAACAAAATATATTTTGAGCTCTGGTTGGTGTGAGCCTCTCATATACACTGAGTGGCCAGATTATTAAGCATTCAGAGATCATAATAATCTGGCCACTCAGTGGATACACACACACACACACACACACACACACACACACACACACATAAATATATATATATATATATTAGAGGCTCAGTGCATGGATGGGTTCTGGCCAACCTGGCCAGGGGGAGGGGACATGGGAGGTTGGCCAGCCTGCCTGCTGGTCAAACTACTGGTCGTGGGGACAATTTGCATATTACTCTTTTATAATATAGGATATACACTAAGTAGGCCAGATTATTATGCATTCAGAGATTATAATAATCTGGTCACTCAGTGTGTGTGTGTGTGTGTGTGTGTGTGTATGTATGTGTGTGTGTATGAGAGAGAGATAAAAAGAGAGAGAGTTTCAAAAGTTTCTGGGACATTTTTACATATTATAATTTAGCAATCTTTCTATTTTGAATTAAATGGATTAGGGCACTATCATTTTTAGTGCATGTAGAACTTAAATGCCTTAAATAAGATCTGACCACTATCAAATATCAATATGAGATTTCTGGTGATTTTTGAGAAGCAATAGTCATAATTGTGTGTTTTTTTCTTCTGATACAATCATGGAATCATCAGGAAAGAAATTTATGTTGTGTATCATTTATCAATTGCAAAGAAAATTACATGAAGTGAAAAATTAACTATACTGTATATTATTAATCCATATTGTTTGTGATCCCCCCCCAAAAAAATAGAAAGCCAATTAAGTAAAAGTATGAACATGCAGGGCAATTTTGGGGTTATAATGACTGCTTGGAAAAAATCTGAGGGTTTTGTGAAAGCTGAGCCCAATAAAGCTGTGGTAGTCAGTAATCCCCAGGAAATGTCCCTCACTGAAGTCATTACTGCCACTCAGAAAAATGCATGCTTTTGGATTTATTTCAAAATTATGGATTTGTTTTTATGGCTGATGCCATTTTAATTGCAGCTGCAGAATACTTGTAAGGAAAGAATGTCAAATGTGTTGGTCAATTACATTGATCAAATTGCCTTCCAAATTCTTTTTGACTCATAATTGTTTATTGGAATTCTTCATTAAAATTCCAAAGAAGGTAAAAAGTAATTAGATTTGCTATTTGTTAACATTCAACCCTCCAAGATTCCATTATTTTCTTTTGGAAGAACCTAGCCCATTTATTGTAATCTACATTCTATTGACCTAAAAACTACTGGAAAGAGCTTGTTACTACCTTTCCTCCCCAAATTGCCCTATTTTTGAAAATATCTAATATAGACAGTTAAAAATCTGTTGTAAAATCTTAGAAATCTATTTCAAGTATCTGACATGCTAAAACTTGTTAAAGATACTTTAATGTTTGTGAAAGTTTTTAATATTATTTTCTTTCAGTCAGTGATCAATTTATTAACACATTATTAAAGTATATATTTTATACTTTCAATGCTACATTTATCAGGCTACAGAAAAATGCATAATCCACTTAATAACGTAACATTATTCCTTATGGATATTGTGGAATAAAAAAAACATACACCCTGTTCACACTTTTTCTGGCTGCCCCAAGCTATTGCATACAGTGACTCATTTACATAGAAATTTTCATATATGATATTTTTAAGCTTTTGGGTTGGTATATCTGTTTGTGAAATTAAAGATAAAGTTTGAATTTGTTGTTTGTCTAATGCTGACTTAGTACCCAATACCATTTTTCATACATAGTATATATATCTTCAAAATATATTTTAAGTAAAGGTAACCCTCCTTCTCTTACTTTATGTATTGCAAAGGAAATGATAATTCTTTCAGAATCCTTTTTAGATTTGGAAAAACAAATTGACAAAGTTTTGCAAAATCCTGTTGTATTTATCAGGTCTTCCACAGTCATCCCAGATTGAAATAGTATTTCTGTGTGCTGTACAGCCTCTCAGCTGCTACTCAACCATTCAGGAAAGACAAACAGGATATGTTTTCATCTAAATCTGCAACGAGCATTACAATATGGATATTGGTGATCTTCTACACCTGTCACCTGTGGAACTGGAATTTTCTACTAAAGAGGACTCTAAAAATTTTATGCCCTTGTTGAATTTATAGTTTATCCCTGGTGGAAATGGCATGCATATGAGGAAAAAATGAGGAATTTGCCAAAAAATGCACCATGCTCCTTTAAAATTGTAAGAAACCCATTCAAGAACATCTTTAAAAAAATGAGGAAGTCAAATTAGGCTTGAATGTCTTAGAGAGAAAACGGATTACATGACATGACTTGCATGGTTTTAAGTATCTTCATGAGAAAATGTTTAGTTTCATAATAAATATATGTATTTCTTTTTTCCATACTAATGATTTTTATGTGTAGAGAAAATGGGATTTAGGGTTAGCGGGGGCAATAAGAGCAGCCTGGGAATGAGCGAGGAAGAAAATTGAATCATGAGGAACAGCTGGAGAGTACATTATGCTGGAGCATTCTTTGATGCAATCATTTGGTGAGGACTACAAACCTCCTGAGAGGGAGAAAACAGTTTAAATGTATGTAAAAACTGCATAGCTCATCTATCTTCAATCCAGTTAAGCCGTTGGTCATGCATTTCCCCTAAATATGGTGGGAAATTAGATGTATCCTAAATATAAGAAGAAAATAAATTATAGTTTTATCCTCAAATTAATTTATTTAAATGTTTTTATAATATTTATACTAATAAAAGGGTAATATTCTCTTTAGACCAGACATCTTCCAGATATCCTTTTGGACAAAGCCATGATGGCAGTGGATGAGGCAGAGGCAGTTAGGGATGATCAGGCCAGCATGGGGGAGTACTTAGAGGGTGATCAGGCTGGTAGGAAAGGGAGCAGTTAGGAGCCAGTGATCCTGAATTGCAAGAAGGATGTCCCGGATTGGAGAGGGTGCAGACCGGGCTGAAAGACCTCCCCTCCCCATGCACAAATTTCATACACCAGCATCTATTAAAGGAATACTATCTTTATGAATACTAGTATATATAAAAGATTTATGCCTCTTTAGAATATTTTGACATATTTACATGGAATTTATTTAAAGATCTATTATTTTAAGTTATTTATATAAACAAAAAGCAATTACTAAACAACATATAATATGTGAAGAAAACAGTCTCATGTAAAACTTAGTGAGAGCAAAATCTTAATAATCTTACAAAAAGAAGGAAATAGAGAAAAAAGGAAAAGGAAGAGAGGAAGGAAAAGAAGGCAGTCTTTTATGACAGCACTCCATCCTATTTTTAATTTTAGTGATAATTTTAATATTCTTAATCATAAGCAATGTTTAAATGATCTGGGGTGACCATTCTTTATTTAATAATTAATTGGGTATTTGATTGTCAGTGTTTGCTTTTGAGATTCTATAATTCATAATGCTTTATATTGTATAATTTTCTCAATTACATGATTTTGTAGAGTGTTATACAAAAGTCCAGATACACCCAATCTATAGGATTCACAAAATAATAGTCAAATATTCACTAAGAAATACATATACATTTAATTCTTTTGGAGATCATGAGTGTGGGAATATACTGGTAATACATATGTTTAATACATACTATACCTAATGCCTAATACAGTATGTGGCATACAGAATACAACAAAATATATTTTTTCCACAAAGTGAAAGAATGAGTTTTAAAGTATTAAATTTATTAGTTGGCTCCACTACATGTTTATCACATTGCTACTTCAAGACTCCAGGCTCTCTTTTCATGCTTTGAATAGGAAGTTACAAAATTTACTGAGAAAAAAATTTGGAGTCACCAAATGAATCTGTAAATGTCAGCATAATAATAGGAAAAGATTTTACTAATGAGAGCTGCTGTCAAAACTTTTGAATGATTATTGTTATGTGACCCATCAGCTCTCCTAGCTAATTTTCAAAGGGATGGGTATCAATTCTCTGTTGGTTTGACTTTAGCAGTAGTGAGAGCTGCTTTCATGAATGAAAAGAGAGCTTATTCTTAATATGACCTCCTTTGCCCAGAGTCTTTGTTTATCTAGCTGTTTTCAAGCTGTATTTTTTTTTTTTGGTTGAGTTGCCTGTAGTCATAGAAATCCTCTGCTTTAGTCAAAGGTGATCCCACAATAAACAGTGCTATTTCTTCAAGACTATATAGTTAGAACCCTCTGACAGCTGCCATTCACGAATCCATTTTCTGCAAAATAAGATGTAGAACTTGGGACAATGCAGCCTTTATTATTTGTATTTAATTACGCTCCAGTGGGAAATAATGACTGTATGTTCTCTCCATTTAATGGCCAATTTTAAGCATTTTGTAGCATGCAACCACCTCAATTCGGCTTCTCAACAAAGTCCAATTTTGCTGCCTCAGGGTAAATGCTCAATTTTCCTAATATTAATTTTGACAGTTGCAATTTTCCATCTATATAATTAGTCTCTCTATGAAACTTGGGTAATAAACAAAAGTTTAAAATAAATAATGAATGACTCTCTTAAGTCAATAACATTGATCTAGCACTCTCCTAAAATCAAATTGTGAAACAGCAATTTCTTTTGATTGGAATTATATCATATAGCTAGAAAACATGATTGACATTTTACTTTTTTGGTCAGTTATTGAATATAAAACTAATTTTAAGACTATGAGTATTTTCTCCATTTAAAGGTAAAATGTGTATCTATTTATGCATTCTAGCAAATACACAAGATGAACATACAAATATCTATGTAAATGCACAGCCTTAAATATATAACTGAATTTCATGAGAATATAAACTTTGAAAATATTTTTGAAAAGAATGCATTTCAACTTTTCAGATAGGGAACAATTTTTAGATTAGGAAGAGTGAGGGTGTTTTCTGTGGCCAGTACCTATATTTAAAATATCTTAAGCTTCCATTTGAAAAAACAGAACAATGATTATTCTCTCCTTTTTTTTTCTTTGTTTCCTTGAAGGCAACATCATTATTCTTCTACCTTGAGGGATTGTTTCTTGTGCAAAAGGATATTAAAATGGGGTCTAAAGTTACCTACCTGGTCTAATTTAGTTAATTTATTCGTAACCGGAGTCCTTTCTTTTATACTTTTCAGAGGTTTCTGACAACAGGATTGTGTTTACTATCATTAAAAAGGATCTTTATGCCTCTATTACAAGGAAGTTTTGAGATACAGAAATGTCAAGACATCTTGTCTGACACCAGCTCTGATTAATATACATCCAAGAGTGACCTGCAGGATAACTTCAACTCAAATAGGATCAGTTGGAGGTGATTAGTAAAGAACAGTTCGCTAAAGGACTCTGAAAATCTTGTGCTGTGGAAAAGCTTAAGGACCAACATAGGTCATTGTGAGTGTTTGGGAATCCAGATGACCTCTTTCTTTATTTCTATAAAAATGTAAATGGATGCAATCTACCCAGTCCTTGGGCATACTCTCTGGAGTTTCTCTGTACCCTGCCTCCTAAAACTATTGTCCAAGTTTTCCTGTTATCATTTTTATTTTTTCCCCCCATTTTCCTCCTCTGACTCTATTACTAAGTGAAAGGAATGACCTTTATTTTTCCCCCTCTACTTTAAAATTCTTCTGTTCCTCATCTGTAAAAAAGGGATAGATTGTTTAAAATATTTAGCAATTCCTGCAGGCTATTTTTATCCTAAATATGAGTGGGGGATTGCAACCCACCCCACCATTCTTTTGATCTTTTTCTACAATTGCTGGCTCTAACTTATATGCAGTTTGTAGATAAACATCATGTTTGAATCTTAGGAACTAATGTCAGAAGTTGCAGACCAACCTTCAATTATAATATTTCCAAGAGATTTTTCTGACCTTCAGCTGTAGAGCCAGGATGATGAAGACCAGGATTATATATATCAGACCATCTCTTGACCAGTTTCAAGATCCTTGTCTGAGTGGGTGGTGGTAGACTACAAATAGAGAACTTTTCAATCCCCATCCCTTGTGTATGTTTTGTTGTAATGAGAGCTTTTCCTCTCCCTCCTTAAAAAAACCTCTCCCTGAACTGAGGAGGAGAGATGGGCTTTGTTACAATAGTTTCCCATCTTTTTCAGGTGACTGGCACTTGAATAAACCTCTTTTCTTTTTCATCAGCATCTGTCTGAGTTTGGCTTTCCTGGCATCAGACAGCCTAACCTTAGTTCCAGATACAGCCTTTATCTAGCAAAAGTAAAAACTGAGCTCCGTTGGTGTTCACAACGTCTTCCTCATTTGCACTCTTCTTATGCCCAATGCTCTAATGCTGTTTCATGCCAATAAGATCTGTTCCCACAGGAGACTTTTATGCAGTACTATGAGTTTTCACTAGTATGTTATTTTGACAAGTTGTCTTTTTCATTACTTTTGATTCATAGGTGCATCATTTTATTACTCTTTTGAAAAGCATATTACATTTGCTAAAAAATGTAAACTATGAAATCAGACTTTCTAAGTTACAATTCAGCCTTAGGTACAAGTAGCTATTTGGCATTTTGCAAGTTATTTATATAATTGGTATATTTGTATAATTATCATTAAAATATAGCTACTGACAGTACTAGCTTCAAAAGACTGTTAAAATGACAAAATGACCAACTCTGTAACAATGAACACTCTGAATGCTCATATTATGATCTTAAAATATCATTTTACACTAAAAATAACTATAACTTATTAAAATATTCTACCTACTATATAGAAAAGAAACTGTAGAATTAAAATGTCACAATTTTGCAATCTCCAATAAAATAATGAATCTATATCTTAACTACTGTCAGCTGTAAACATCACAAAAAGAGAAACCAGCAATCATTATATACTTCTTGTTGAAAGAACACAATGCCATCTAGAATTTTGCCAAATGGTTAAACCTGAGTCTAATCAAGCCTCTGGATTCAGCTGTCAATTTGCAGGAAATGATGAGGTCAGAGAAACATGGTGAGGATTGAAGGAATATATAATCAATTATAATCAACAAAAATCTAGAATTCTAATGGCCTTGAAACATCAATGGACAAACAAGTAAATATTAGCTTGCTATTGCATGCAAAAAGAAAGGGAACTTGTAGATTGAAAGAGATCTAGAATATTAAATTATTTTTAAGTGAGCCAGGCTAAGCTATTGTGTTTAAATAAGACACTTTGAGTAATAAAGCCATAAAATAATGCAATGAAGTAATTATTATAAAGGTTATCATGCTGGTAACTTAGAAAGAGGGGTATTAAAGCAGGCTGCAATTGGGATCACGCATTTCAAGTGGTTTCTGAACTGAGTGGTAAAATTCTATTTCTTAATTTAGTAAGAAATGAAAGGTACAATAATGATTCATTAAGCTACATATTATATATATTCCTATGTCTGCAATTTTAAAAAGTAGAGATAGCAACAAGTAAAAGGGAGAACTCCAATTGACACTTGCAAAAATATCCAATAAATGGTAATCCATTTGCTGTCTTTATGTCAGCTCCTATAATTAATTCATTAACTTCACTGTGCCCACTTTAAACAGAAAATGGGCCAGAAACAATAGTATTCTGAAATACTTTACTTTCATCCTTTTTGGAAATGACTTATATTTCAATATTTAATATTTTCTCGTCCAACTAATGGGAAACGAGTAGTTTGATTTGCAGATTATTTAAAAGTTTTTCACAGAGATGGCCAATTAAATAATCTCATCAGTATCAAATGACTTTTAATTAGTACAGTTTACATGAACATCTTATCTATAAATATATAGAATAATGGTGTGTTTATATCCTGCTGGAAATTGCTTTATGTTCACATGCTGCATTAAATTAACTTACAAATGAGGAAACAAAAATCTATATGCTAGTTTAGGATAATTTCTTTAATTTTTTTGTTAGCTTTCAAGAAAGCTGGTTCACCAGATTTAAGATAATTATCTGGTTACCTCTGAATATATATATTTAGATGGTGTTAATTATAAGTATATCCTCTTTATTTCAGAAATAGAAAAAAAATTAATAAACTAAGTATAAGTTATAATTCTTGGGGATGATTATGTCTAAGCATATATATTATCAAAGGCTGCTGCAAGGTTAAGGAAGATGTGTAAATGCTTACTGGGGTAATAACCTAGAGTTCCTAGAAACTTCAGAGGAGCTTGTTTTGATGATGTTCATAAGGAAATACAGATAATAATATGACTTATGAATGGAATATGAGGCAATGAAAATAATGAATAATGAAAATTCATTTAATTTTTTTACAATAGAGGGAAAAAATAAAATAATAACTGGATTGGCACATTCCTCTAGATTTTATCAAGTCATAATTAAGTATCTTCAAATAGTAGAGTGTTTATAGATGTCCTAACTTAACATGTGTTATAACACTATAATGTTGTGAATCATATTAATGTGTAATTTTATAATATTTAAATATACACAGCTCGAGTATGGTAGATATATTTTTCTTTCTTGTATCCCCATTATTTTTAGTACAGTTATCTACAACAAAGTCAGCACAAAATAAATATTAATGTGAATGAATGAAGCTTAGCATCGGGATTATGATTAAAAGAGTAGACAGAGCATCTTAAAAATTCTTGTCTTCCAGTAGCTTCAAATTATTTCTAATTAGAAACTATTTTATTACTAGCCTATGTGCTGCTTTAGAATGTTTCCAAATGATTTAATATATAAATTATCATCTGGAAATTTGTGTTGTTATATAAAAAGAAAAAATATACAAAGGTGAAGTTTGCAAAATTTTCATCATAAATAAAATGTACAATCATTGGTGGCAAAGAAATTTCCAAAAGTTTCAGGCTAAGTAACTAAGTGAATGTTTATATAATCTAAACCATGGTTTAAAACATTCATAAATGTATATTTCCCAATAAACTAGAACTGTATAAGTAAACAAAATGATTTTTTAAAAGACTTATAAATATGTATAACCACATAAAATGTATGAATCTCAGTAATATATAAAAACTGTTTAAATCATCCACAGTATTTACTGGAGAGCTCAGAACAGCTCCATAGTGAAATACTTCACTAACACTCCCATACAGCATGATGACAATTTACAGAGCCCGTGCTGAACAAATCAAATATGGTATTCTGTAGCTTGCTAAGAAAATGAAAAAGTCCAAAAAATCTTATAAAATGTATAGTAAATGGAATTAATGAATCTATAGGTTAACATACAAATATAGAAATTAATACTCTTAGATCATTCTATAAAGATGTAAAAACAAAACACCCAATGCAACTTTTCCTAGTGTAGCATCCTTATAGTCTCCAATTTTGAAATGAATTTATGACTACTAAGGTGAAAATGGATGACATTAACTTGTTCATGTTCAGAAAGAATAATAAAATAATAGTAGTAGTAATAGTAATAACCACAAGAACTCCCTGAATTCTTCAAAATCAAACAGTCATGGGGAGTTCTATGTTCCTGTCAGTGTGAGCAATACTTAAATACATTAAGCAAAACTAACCAAAGCCAAATTTTAAAAGGTATCAGAAATGATATTTATAAGAAATACAACTCCAAAGGAAAGGAGCTATATTTTTTTCTTGCAAAGTTTAGCTCAATATAAAATTTTAATTTTGTATTACATTTAAGAATTGTGCATATAATTTTACTGCCATGCCCTCTTGAGGTTATTTAAATAGTGACTAATTATTCAATTAGTTCGTTTTGGGTCATCAGATCTCTTCTTGGTGTATTATGGCTAAAAATCCTAAAATTCCAGAAATATAAAATATGTTCAATGAATCTTTTACTTAATTCAAGTATAATTTATTAAAAACTTAACCTGGGCATGACTATCTCTGTGACACTTTGAAAAATTATTTTGAATGATAAAAGTGGCCATCATCCAAAGTTTAGAATGATGAAGAAGGTATAGAATTACTAATGTAAGAAAACTATATTACCTATCTATATAAAAGACTAAGCAATCATCTGACCATCTGACCGTCCTGTAGGTATGATGTGCACTAACCATTAAGGGGCAGATGCTCAATTCAGGAGCTACTGAGCTGCTGTGACTTGGTAGTGGAGGTGCTCGGGTGACACCCCCTGGAATCAGAGAGAAGGGAGCTCTATTTCAGGGTGTGTCACCTGAGAACTGCTCTCTTGCAATCTGGGACCTTTGTGGGGTTGTTGGAGAGCTGGTTTTGGCCAGATCCCCACAGACCAGACATAGGGACACTCATCTCACTCCATGGATACCTTTCAAGCCTAGGCACCATCCCAGTATGGCCAGCCAGGGAGGAACCATAGGAGGTTGGCTCCAGGGTGTTTCCATGTAGTTCCACCCTGCCAACCACCCTTTAATTAATTTCCTTTCAATGTGCAGGAATCTCTGCACTGGGGCACTAGTGTAGTATAAGGTAACATAAGAAAGATGAACTCTTACCAGTAAATGTCCTTCAAAGTAGATATGATGAAAAACTACCCACTGAATGGGAGAACATGTTCACTAATGATACATCTGATAAGGGGTAAATATCCAAAATTTATAAAGAACTTTTAAAAATTAACACTAAAAAAACAAAACAAAACACAACAACAACAAAAACAACAACAGCAACAACAACAACAAAACAATCCAATTAAAAAATGGACAAAAGACCTGAATAGAAACTTTTCCACAAGGAGATACAAATGGCCAATCAGAGTATGACAAGATGTTCAATGTCACTAATCATCAGAGAAATGCAAATTAAAACCACAATAAGATGTCACTTCACACCATTAGAATGGCTCTTATCAATACATCAACAAACAAATGTTGGCAAGGATGTGGAGAAAAGAGAACCCTTGTGATTTGCTGGTAGAAATGCAGATTGGTGCAGCCACTGTGGAAACCAGTATGGGACTTCCTTATGACCCAGTGATTCCACTTTTGGGAATTTATCCAAAGAAACTGGAAATACTAATTTGAAAGAATATATGACCTCTATGTTCATTGCAGTGCTATTTACTAGTACAATAGCTAAGATGTAGAAGCAGCCCTAGTGTCCATCAGTAGATGAGTGGCTAAAAATGCTATGGTACATTTACACAATTGAATGCTACTCACCATAAAAAAGGAGGAAAATTTGCCCTTTGAGATATCATGGATGAACCTGGAGAACATTATGGTAAAATAATATGTGAGTGAAATAAGCCAGTAAGAGAAAGACAACGACCAAAAGGATTTTCTCATGTGTGCAATTTAATTAACAAACTAAACTACCAAGTAAAATAGAGACAGATTCATAGATAGGGAGCCAGCAGACAGTTCTAGGATCTGTGTGTGTTTGTGGGGAGGGGGTGAGGTGGGACGGGAGGAGTTTAATGGCAGGAGAGATTGAACAAAAAAGAAAACAGAAAGAGAAAGAACTCATGGACAACACTGTGAGGATTGTGGAGGGGAGGTAGGTAGTGGGTGGAAGTAGAAGAGGGCATAGAGAGAATAAATGGTGATAGACAAAAAAATAAAATAAACATTCTAACTGTGAGAAGAAAAAAGTTGTCTTGGAATCTTTCACAACTTTTAGCCCTTTATAAAAGTCCCTGCTTCCTAGCTTCTTTAGAGTGAAAAGAGCTTTCCATATTTCTTAATATTCTTATGTTAGCCAAAACTGGTTTGGCTCAATGGATAGAGCATCGGCTTGCAAACTGAAAAGTCCCAGGTTCTATTCTGGTCAAGGACATGTACCTTGGTTGTGGGCACATCCCCAGTAGGGGGCATGCAGGAGGCAGCTGATCATTGTTTCTAACTCTCTATCCCTCTCCCTTCCTCTCTGTAAAAAATCAATAAAATATATTTAATAAACAAAAAATATTCCTATGAGACCGGTATGGCTCAGTGGATAGAGCGTCGGCCTGCGGACTGAAGGGTCCCAGGTTCGATTCCGGTTGGGGGCATGTACCTTGGTTGTGAGCACAACTCCAGTGTGGGGAGTGCAGGAGGCGGCTGATCGATGTCTCTCTCTCATCGATGTTTCTGACTTTCTATCCCTCTCCCTTTCTCTCTGTAAAGAATCAATAAAGTATATTTAAAAAAAAAAAAAAAAAAAGAACCATCGTTTAAAAAAAAAAAAGTAAGGTTAAAAAAAAAATATTCCTATGTTAAAAGATAAATATTAAAAATTATATATCACTGAAATAAAAAGTAGACATGATTATTAAACATGTACATTATACTAGAAAACAGGCATTGGGTGTCCAATAGCAGCTTATTAGTTTGAGCTGCTCAAAATGTTGCATTAATAATACAGTTAAACATACTGTATTTTTTATAGTTATATATTTAACGCTATGTGAAATTCTTGAAAAATGTCCTAATAAATATTTTATTAATGTGTAAATTTGTTATAGTGAATATTGTTAATAAGAACATATTTAATCATCTTGCATGTTTCTAATCATGAGATATAGATAACATAAAAACCTAACTTAATTAAACAGTAATAATTATTCTCTTTATTAGGTTTATATATTATATAAGATTTAGTTAGACTAAGGATGAAAATGGAATATAAGAATCTATACTTTTGCCTACCCGCTTTTCCTTTGGCTTATTTTGACACCATGTGTGTTTTTCATGGGTGTCTTGCTGTTAGCATTACAAATGAAAATTAATTTTCTAAAGTGAAAATTTTCTAAATGTTATTTACTTACCAGATATTTTTGCTTACATGCTATTATCCTACTCCTCCCCCCTCTTTTTTTTTTTTTTGATTGATGGAGAATTTGGTAAAATTTTTTTAATGCAATCTTGGTAACTTTAAATTTTAACTTTTTGCACACAAATATGCCTGTTTTCTGTTCATTACATATTAAACAATTTTACCATGAGATGAGCTATCAATATAAATTTTAATTAATACTTTAGAAACAGCTTTTTGTCCAGTACACTTTAAGGAACTGTCTGACATTGAAACTGGGACTCAATCATTTTTCTTTTGCTCTGGTGGGTTTATTTCTAGCCTACAGGGGCAAGCTGTTTTTAAAGACAAGAAACAGGGGGTAGAGGGGGGGGAAGCAGATGCAGAGGCAAAGAAGCAATGAACGGACTGTCGTGCTACAGTGGGAAGACAGGGGAAGTTGGGGAGGAGGGGCCTATAGGAGATCAACAGAAGGACTTGTATGCATGTGTGTATAGGCATAGCCAGTGGATACAGGGCAATGGGGGAAGGCGGGGC
>JAAGEH010000030.1:43578363-43637831 GCA_011751065.1 Lasiurus cinereus
AAGGGCAATATGGGGGAAATAATAATAAATAAATAAAATTTAAAAAAAGAATGTATACTAATAAAGGGAAATATGGTAATTAGACCAGGACACCTTCTGAGAGACCTTCTGGATGTCCTTCCAGACAAAGCCACGGTGGTGGGGCCAAGGCAGAGGTGGTTAGGATCAATCAAGCCAGGAGGGGAGGGCAGTTGGGAATGATCAGGCTGGCAGGGAGTGGGGGGCAGTTAGGGGTGATCAGGCCAGATGGAGGGTCAGTTGGGAGTCATCAAGCCAACAAGGGAGGACAGTTGGGGGCAAGAAGGCTGACAGGCAGAGAGGTTAGGGGCAATCAGGCAGGCTGGCAGGTGAGTAATTAGGAGCTAGAAGTCCTGTATTGCAAGGGGTCCCAGTTTAAAGAGGATGCAGGCTGGGCTGAGGAACACACACTTCTCCTCTCTCCCCTTGCACAAATTTTGTGTACGGGGCCACTAGTATATATTATAAAAAGATTTATCAGTATTTTATTGATTGCTTTGATAAAAGCTTAGTTTCTTTTTTATTTTATTTTATATTTAAAAAGATAGCTTTTTCTGACTGCCAGTCTGATTGTCCCTAACTGCTCCCCTGCTAACTTGATTGTCCCTAACCCCTCTGCCTCTGCCCTGCATCCAGAAGCCAGGATTATCTCCTCCAGCCAACCACAAGCACCTGGGATCTGGGTTTCCCTTCCTCTGGTCACCTATAGGTGCCCATAGGTACCCAGCTGCAACTGCAGGGGATAGTGGGCAGGTGGCTTCATCTTGGCTGCAGCTGCAAGTGCTGGTACCCAGGACCATGGGGCTGAGGGGGTGGCTTCTCTGTCTCTGGGCCATAGCCAGCCACAGGTACTAGTGCCTGGGACTGCAAGGTGGGTGGCTTCTCCATCTACCAGGCTGTAGCCAGTAGCAGGTGCTAGTGCCTGGACTAGAGGCAGGTGGCTTCTCCATCTTCCCTGGGATATAGTGTAGGCAGGTTGTCTGCAGCCTGGGATCACAGAGCAGACAGCTTCTTCGTCTCCCTGGCTGCAGCCAGCCTCAGGCGCTGGCACCTGACTTCTCTGAACCCCACAAGCTAGGAGTGGTGGGGTGTGGGGCTGCTGCCATGTTTTCAGGTTAATTTTTATACTCAGTCTGATTGGCTGTTGGGCATAGCAGAGGGATGGTAACTAGCATGTTTCTCTTTTATTAGAGTAGACTAGAGGCCTGGTGCATGAAATCCGTCCATGGAGGAAAGGGTCCCCTCAGCCCAGCCTGCACCATCTACAAACTGGGATCCCTTGGGAGATGTCCAACTGGGGCCTAAACTGGCAGTCGGACATCCCTCTCACAATCTGGGACCACTGGCTCCTAACTGCTCACCTACATGCCTGCCTGATCACCCCTAACTTTCCCGCCTGCTGGCCTGGTCATCCCCATCTACTCTATTTACTGGCCTAGTCACTCTCAATGCCCTCCCCACACTGGCCTGGTCACCCCTAACTTCCCCCACCCCCCGCTGGACAGGTTCCTCCTCATTGCCCCCCTGCTAGCCTGGTTACCCCCAACTACCCCCTCTGTGGGCCTGGTTGCCCCATGCAGCCTGCAGTTCAGTCATTTGATTGCACCTCACTAAGTCCCTGCAGGCCTGGTCACCCCATGCAGCCTGTTCAGCCATTTGTTCAGTTGCGATGGTCACTTAGGCTTTTATATATATATAGATATGTAGATATGTACATGTTATGAGGTGATATTTGTTGGATAATTTATCCACTTCTGTATTAACTGTTGTATTTCATATTTTTGCCCATGATGTTAAAAACTGTTTGCCATTTAGAGGTATCTTAACTCTTCCTGGTCACTGGAAAGAAGCAATTTATTAAAAGGATTCTGGGTACTTGACAAAAGTTAATGCAGTTTGAAAGAGGAGATTTCTTTCTATCTCACTCAAAGGAACAGGTCAAACAGACTTTCTTCCTTCTATTTTCTACGATTGCTAAAGATATCATTTGGACTTCATTTCAAATGAAATCCTTGGATGGGGCAGGATATGAGTATGCCCAAACTCAGCTAGCACTGCATGTAGTGCTTTTGTTTTATGAGATCCAAGGCTATAAAATCCTGCTTCTGGGGTTAAGCTGTGAAGAGTGGGGAAAGCTTTCTCTATCAGAGACCTGAGACTTTAAACTCTTTCTCCACTTAGAGACAACTCATTCCCAATATGAAAGCATTTAGAAGGAGATGCAGAAGCTATTTTCACACTTAAGAACTGTTCAGTAAGGCCAGGTGCAGGTCATTCTTTTTGCTTCACTCGTCATAGAATTTTACAGAGCTTAAATAATAAGAAATTCATTTCCATCTTTTCTTACTTTAATGTACTTCTATTTCTTTTTTAAAGTAACAATGCTAAGTTCCTCCACCAAGGAAAAAATTGAACTCCTATGTAATTATACTGCTGTGCAATTATAAAATCACAGTAAACATAGTACACATTTTTACTTATCTTGAAAATGTCTAAATCATTGATATTGCTTACACTTACTTTCTTTTCCAGATTTCTTTGTGTGATTAACACCTTTTTTATCTGTCCGTTAATTAAATAATTCATGTGCAATTGTTTTGTATGACATGCAGGGAGGGCCATAAGGTAATTTTACTTTTTTCTGTGAGCCACATGTGATAAAGCAGGGTCTTGGGTCCAATAGAGAAGTGAAACAGAGTTGGATTAACTGTAATTAGAACAAGCAAAGAACTGGTAGTATTGGGCTTTTATAGCCAAATCCTGTAGGGATCTCTAAGGCAGAGTGAAATATCATGTATCTCAGTCGTCAGACCAGCAGCAATGAATTTTGTCAAGTTAGAGGTGTCCTAGTCATATAGAGGTATTTTTCTCTGTTTTTATTGAATTTATTAAGATCACATTGGTTAACAATAGTATGGAAGTTTCAAATGCACAAGTCTACAACACATCATGTGTACACTGTATTGTGTGTGTGTTCACCACCCAGGTCAAGTTTCTGTCCATCATCATTTATACCCCCAATACTCTTCTCCCCTCCCTCCCTTCCCCCTACCACCTGGCAACAACCCCACTATTGAACAAAATGTATTAACAAGAAAAACAGTGAAAGATTCATAAATAAGAGAGGAGGCTGACAGCTGGGAGGTGGGGGCTAGGTAGGAGTGGTGGTGGAGGGATTGAGCAAAAAAAGAAAAAGAAAAAGAAAAAGAAAAAGAAAGCAAAGCTTCATAAGCCTTTGACAGTCTTATGCTGTAAAAGTAAAACATTTCAGATGAACATAATTGGAGTTCAGGACAACATGAAGTGGGAAGATTGGGCATATTACAGGAATAGCTTTAGGAATCCTTTGGCTATGCCCAACTTAATATTACCAACATCATGGCTGCCTGTTGGAATCGGCTATTTTCTCTGCACACTTAGTGCCCTCCACCTGAGTCTGGTTTTCTTAATGACTATTTCTGCCAAGACAGAGCATCCTGGGATTGCTTCTTATATTCACAGATACTATGTAAAACTTCAATCTCTGATCAGAAAGAAAAAGCCAAGCAAATCGACAACATCCTGTCTCAGTGATAAAGCCGCTTTCTCGTGATAGGACCTGGCTATCTGTCCTTTCTATTCAACAGCATCCCCTTGGTTCCTGCAGGTCTTCTACCTTTGGGTCTAAATGACTGATCAATGAGAGTGAGGAAGGAACTGCAGCAAGACTGTGGGGTTGGATTTCAGTACTCCTTCGATTGGCATCCTGTAATGATAATCATTATGATGGCAAACCTTCCATAATGCTTACCATGTGGTAACACTTTATTTATTTTGTCACAATAGCCCAGGGTAGACTCATTTTTTCCCAGTTTAACATGGAGGAGAAAAAAGTAAAGCACAGAGAGTTGAAGTGTGCAAAATGTATTTCCCAAATACATGAATGAATACATTCAGTTAATAAGAATATTTATTGAGTACCCCAAAGTAGTTCCTGTTGTGATGGAAATCATACCTTACTTCAGAAGAAGGAAGGATGGTGGGAGATAAGAAGCAAACAACAAATTCTGGAGATGGGGGTTGGATGCAAAGAAAGATGGGTACTCTTGCCCCAGACAAACTGAATAGTGCAATTGGCTGTGGTATGAAAAGTGTGACCTACAGTTGAAGAAGGTAGAAGGGGGAAAGGAAATTTTTAAGCATGATATAGGTGACTTCTGATTCTCTTTCCCAGATGTTTGATCTCTGCCTGACTTTATAACACTTACTGCCTGTAGGTGGCCCCAGAGTTAACTGTGGCCAGAAGGGACCTTGAAGCCTTTGGGTAAATCTTTCCTGGAAGAAAGGACAGGACCAACAATCCTGAAAATAATTCACATTTCTGAGCAGGTTTTCTTATTTTTTATTTTATTTGGAATCATTTGTTTTGTTCTATATACTCTGAAATTCACTTCTCTTGAGTTCTTATCTGTATTTTTGCTTCTGGTCTATTTTTTATTTTTATTTATTTATTTATTTTTACTCTCTTTTCATATACCATGAACTGGTTTGTAAATTAGAACTAAACTAGATGTTTTACTAACTGGTGACTACTCCAGTTACTCTTTTTGCTAACTAGTGATTACTCCTGAATTCTTTTTTTTTTAATTATACACACAAACACACACACACACACACAAACAATTCTGGGTCTGCCTTAATGACCAACCTCTGGCCCCCAATAATATTTAACTACCCTTTTAAAATTGTGGGGCTAAATACTATCTGTTCCTTTCTCCAGCTTTAGTTATGACATTTATATTCTATTAGAAACCTGGTGCATGAAATTGTGCACTGGGATTGGGGGTCCCTCAGCATAGCCTGTTCTCTCACACAATCTGGGAGCCCTCGTGGGATGTTCAACTGTCATGGAGGCAGGAGAGGCACCCCCTTGCCCCCGGTGCACT
The DNA here is from genome assembly GCA_011751065.1 of Lasiurus cinereus. NCBI lineage: Eukaryota > Metazoa > Chordata > Mammalia > Chiroptera > Vespertilionidae > Lasiurus > Lasiurus cinereus. The sequence continues at coordinate 43,583,307 of JAAGEH010000030.1, forward strand.
CACCATCCATAAGCCTGACTTCTTGTTGAGTGGTGCTCCCACATGGGAGTGGACTGACCACTGGGGGGACAGAAGGGGGAAGCTCCTGCATTGAGCATCTGCTCCCCAGTGGTCAGTGTGCAAAATAGTTACTGGTCATTCTGCTGTTTGGTTGATTTGCATATTAGAGTTTTATTATGTAAGACAGTGATTGGCAAACTCATTAGTCAAACTCAAATATCAATAGTACAACAATTGAAATTTCTTTTGAGAGCCAAATTTTTTAACTTAAACTTCTTCTAACGCCACTTCTTAAAAATAGACTCACTCAGGCCATGGTATTTTGTGGAGGAGCCACACTCAAGAGGCCAAAGAACCGCATGTGGCTCACAAGCCACAGTTTTCAGACCACTAATATAGGATTACAGAGTGATTTCTAGGATAACTTCTGTAATTTAGACAGGTCAGCATAATGCATTCACATTGTTCGAGTACTTGGTGCTTTTTAATGCCTGGCATGTATGAAATGAAAAAAAAAAGACTCATTCCTTGGTTACCTGGGAAACATAAAAAGTTAGAAATGGTTTCATTGACTCAACCCTGGCCTGCTTTGTTCTTTGCTATTAGGGTCAAGATACTCATGGTCTTAACATTATCTCCTCAAGGTCATGGGACCTAGAGTCATAGACCCCTCAGGCTGCTCAGATCTTTACCTCTTCTCTCAAAGAGAGACAGATTTGTAAAACTGCATCACAGAATAAAGATCTAATATGACAAAAGGAAGTGAGAAACAAAAACAGAGCATAGGTCTCTTCCATTTTCTCCTTCTCTCTACCACATATTTCTTCCACCAAAGAAAGCATACTCACACTGCAGATTTCCTCCAGCTATCATGTCAGAACTAAAGTGGAGACCCTCTCCTATTTTTCATTGGCTTATTTCTTCTCAAGATTTAAGGAGAGAAACAAATTTCACTATTGGCTCTAAATGCTGTTTTATCTTACTCCTTAAGACACATTGAATGTAGTTATTCTACTGGCAATGTACTTATTTTTATTTCATGATATATTTTAGTCAAATCATACTCAAAAAATGAACGCTAATTATAGAAATGAAAATTTTTGCTTCTACTTTGAAGGTTAAAATACAAGAAAAACTATTACTTGAGTGTTTACACTTTTACTTTTGTCAGTTTTCTCATATTAAAAATGGAGATGGTAAAAGCACCCAGAACAAAAGGTGTTGGGAGAATTAAATAAGCTTATGCATTAAAATTACTTAGAAAAAGCTGACATAGAGTAGATTTTAGGTATCATTTCTGCTGTTATTATTTCTTATACTAATACCCAAAGCTATTAATAAATAAAGATATATTTAAGGGTTTTTATGTATTTTTTCTAAATATTTTATATGGTTTTTCTTTCCTCTTTTTTTCCTAATTCCATATATTTAGAGTCAGAAGAATGTGGGTTAGTGTTTCACATCTGTTACTTAGTAGATGACTTGGGCAGATTATTTATTATCCTCCCTAAACATCAGGCCCTTGTCTATGAAATGAATATATTTCCTCCCGATTCACTGGTTTGTAAAGAGTGTGTGTAACATTCAGTACATGAGATAAGCTCTGAATATATGGTGACTGTTATTTTCCTGCAAAGATTCTTCAGAGAAAACTGACCTGGATCAACCCATGATTTTGTGGCTTTGGGATTCTCAAAATAAGTCTACTTTTCATCGCCAGTCACAATTCAATGCAAAAAGCTTTCTTTCGTGCAGTTGAAGCAACATTTTACTGATGACTTTTTGGTTTTTCATTTATCTTTCATTCAGTTGATGTGGCACCCATTTTCCTTCCTTTAAAATATTTCCCATTGCTTGTAAATGATTGGAAATGGTTTGCTGAGCAATGTTTAATCTTTACAAACCAGCTTTCACAAGTATCTTGAGATGGAGCATGTTCACCATAAGCTTCCTGAAGTATTCAGCAACACTTTTCTTCAGAATAAAGTAATGAATTAAAACTTCCCACAAATGCTCTTGTTTTTGGCATGAAATTCAACATTTTTAAGTGTAAAAATATCTGTGATGTTAACACCTTCAGGAAATGTTACATATGAAATTTTGAAGTTTGTCAATACAACAAATAGCATATGTATATCAACAGATGTTTAACTCCATCTATTGAAAAAAAAATCTGCATTGTTAACAGGCACACCGTGTATATGGGTTGCCAGTTCATTACCTGTCATGGTCAGGCACATGCAGGAGGCAAAGTGTTTATGTGTCTCTCTCATGTTGATGTTTCTCTCTCGCTCTATCCTCCTCCCTTCCACTATCTCTGAAAAAGCAACGGAGGGAAAATATCCTCAGGTGAGGATTAACAAAAAAAAACAAAAAAGAAAAAAGAAACTCCACCTAATAATAGAGTAATAGAATAAATATTGTTTCTCTCTCTCTCTCTTTCTCTCTCTCTCTCTGTCTCTCTCTCTCTCTCTGTCTCCTCACACACACACATAGTGCCTTACTTATACCGTAGTTTTATAGAAATATGAGATTGCTTTAGAATTTTCTCTGCAAAATATGTTGTTACTATATAAAGAATGATTCATTCAAAGACAGTGAAATATTTGTGATCTGGTGAGAAAGATGTATCTTAAAGTAGAGATGAGGATTATCATTCTGTTAGGATATAAGCTCCTCTATCCTATTATGATGTTCAGATGTGAATATATGAAAAATTATGTAAATCTTTGGACATTTTAATAAGAAATGGTAATATTTTACAAATATTAGAAATAATAACATTTTCTTTCAGTCAGATCTAGAATAAAGCTAATTCCAATAAATATAGGCTTCAGAGTTAGTCTATGGCAGTGGTCTGCAAACCACGGCTTGTGAGCCACAGTTTGCTGCTCTGTTGACTAATGAGTTTGCTGACCACTGGTCTATGGTATAAGTCTAAAAGGTCTGTTTGCTTATTTGAGAAGTAATTTACCCAGAAGGCAGAGTAAGTGGACTATATGTGCATATATCATAGTATATGGTACATGTTCACTTAAAACCATTGCTCTGAATATTTAGAAAAATGCAAAAATTTATTTCACTTAAAATTCTCTACTTTCTGTTTGCTTTAAGAAGACTCTGAGTGTTTCCATAAGTATTTTCTTAAGTTCTAAGTTCATTTTCTCTAATTTGGATTACCAATGAAAATCTATCATCCCCGGTAAAAAATGTCAAGAAGAATAAAAAAGAAAAAATTGAAGAGGCTACAAAAACTCAGGGCCTCAAAGCCATTTGCAAATCTTTTGTTAAACTCATCATTCCTCCAGAGAAATCAGAGCAAGATATGGATCCACTAAGATGTGAACTAAAAAGGTCTTTGATAGAGTAAAAAGAATGGAAGATGTGAGAGGTTTGTGTGTATATTACCCAAAGTAACCTGTAGTCTAGAGCAAATCACTATAAAAGCAATAGTAAAACTAATATATTTTTTTAATTAAAGCAATTTAGGTGTAGAGGATATCACACGATATTTCACATTGTCCCAAGTATAACTTTTTCTACATAAAACATGGAAAATAGTATTAAAACTCCATAGAAAGGTATACTTATACAGTGATTATGTTGAGACTTTTAGAATTGTTTTGGTGCAGACCTCAATGAAACAAATATTTTTGAATAAGAAATATATGTTAGAGGGTCTTTTAGTACCATTGGTTATTATAAAATGTGTATATCACCCTGTTTGTTATGCCCTACTCTATTAATTTCCTCAAAATATTCCTATTGATCTCGAATCAGAGGTGTACAGGCAACAGTTGAAATAGGAAAGCCACAGCATGTATGGAGGAATTTCTAATTGTGTTAAAAATGAATTCGCTTTTGTTTCCACTTTGTGCTTATAGTGAATGTTCTTTATAGGATAAACAAAATGTGATTTCCTTTTTTTTGTGATTCACTCAAAGTTAATAAAAATAAAAGAATGAGTAACTCTTCATTGTTAAAGTAATACAGTGGTTTTTCAATCTTGGCAATTTTGCCTTCGCCCCCCAACTACCTACCCACCCCGCAAGACATTTCACAATATTGGAGACATTTTTGTTTGTCATAATTTGTGGAGGGGGTAGTAGGGCAGTGCCACTGGTATCAGGTGGATAGAGGCCAGGATATAGCCTCAAACCTAAAGAATTAACTGGCCCAAAATGCAAATAGTGTTAAGATTAAGAAACCCTGATCTAGTCAAACCAATTTTAATCTGAAGGAAGAATGAAGAAGGAAATTTGCTTGGACTTGAGAAAATGGCTAAAGTGGGGTTTAACATCAGATCTGGAAGCATTGTTGGAAAGTAAAATAAAAACAAAATCAAGTCAACATAATGACTTCATTTTCTAAAACTGATATCTGGATGCTTATTATATGCAATGGAGATGTATATTACATTACTAATTTTGAATTTCTTTGTATTTCTTACTTGACATATCTGTCTCCATACTAATCTCTTCTCTTTTCTTGAATCTCTGTTCATAGGACAAAAATATATATATTTCATACTTTAAAATAATCTCAGGAGTATGTTTCTGAATTTGTATTACTTTTTTGTGTATAAAAATTATTCCGGAAGTATTCTGTCTTCAATGTATTCAAAGAGTGATAATAAGAAACCTCAGACAAATAAAATCCTTCCCACTTATCAACTTTTTTACTTTTGGAAGCACTTTAAGCTACTTGAATTTTAGTATTATTATCTATGATATGTGGCTAATAATTACTTCATAGGATCATATAAATTAAGGAATATGAAATATATTACATGTTGTTTAGAATGTAAGCATCCAAAACGTACTTTTGTAAAATTTTAGTGTGGTTTCATATGTATTTATCTACCCATCCCCCATTCCATGTATGTACTTACTCATCCTTGAATGAATATAGCCATAAGAAACCTTAGCAGTTGCTAGTGGATACTTTGGGTGACATATCCTTATATATCTTTACTAGCCTCATGGCTTTTGACTGCTTCCTCTTTCTCACTTCTAGCTCTAAGCATGAACAACAGTTCCCTAACTGCTCAAGTGACATGGATTCCTACTTCAAAACATCAATGATTTTTTTTTTCTCAGCTACTTCTCTGGTACAAATCAGTAAAATTCCCTGTTGTATTTTAAAAGCATATTAGCTGATTGGGAAGGAATTATCAACAAATGATAAATTAATGAGTGGCACTTTTATTGGATATGAGACAACTTTTTTCAAAATTATTATTTTTTATTATTTCATTATTTTTTGTTCTTCCCACATTAGTGAGCTTTACTGAAAGTTTGAAGATAATGACAATGGCTGTGAAGCACAGTACATGATATAGAATTGACCTAATGTCCTTGAACTTCAGTCATTTCTGATAATATTTCATTGCCACCTCTTACCATCAAGCTCATGGGTTTTTGCCCTGTTGTTTAGACTCCTTGTTTCTCTCTCTCTCTCCCTTTTTTTTTTTAGTTGTTGATAGTATTACAGATATCCCCCAAATCTATCCCCCAGCTTTGCCCAACTATTTGTGCAAGTACACTTTTCCAGAAAGACAAACCTTGCCCTTAAACTGTGTTTCAGAGTAAATAGATCAAATTAGCGCTTTCTTCCTGTTCCCTAACCAGATTTCTTAAATGTGACTTAGTAGACATACAAACCAAAATCAGAGAAAAAAATTATGAAAAATAAAATATATTAGTTATAAAAATGTGACCCACAAAAAGTACTTAAGGGTGCACTGCATCTGTATTCATATAAGCTAATTTGGATAATTAAATAATCAAATCAAAATAACTTGATTATATGTGAATATTTTCAGTGAAAGTTTATTAAAATAAAATATTTATATGATTAATTAAATTATATCATTGGGGTTGATACCAAACCAGTAATTAACTGATAGTATCTAAAATTCTCATTTTAATAAAAGTTTATCATATTTTTTCAGATAAATTAGTGCTTCCATATTAAAAGAGTTTTTGATGATTATATTTTTAAGCATTTCCAAACCCTTAATATAAAGCAGAAATACTATTAAAATGAGATTTTTTTTATGATATTTGCATTACTTTCTTAACATATCTGTCTCCATTCTAATCTCTTCTCTTAAATTGAAGTGGAGAACTGAAGTAATTCTTGTAATTTAATCAAAGGAAATAGTCTCAACTAAGGTAATATTTGAAATTTTACCAATTTGTACCATAGAGACATCAACCAATAAGATAATGTATGATGCATTGGAAAGTACACTGGTATGGAAAATATTGTAGTCTACATTAGTACATGCTGGCTGCATATCAGCCTTGTGTATATATTCTTAAAATGGGACTATTAATATTCATGTTTTGCCTAGACTAGAAATCTCAAAAATGTGCAGATATATAATGTGGTTCATTACCTTCTGTTGATACATATTTCACAGAACTAGGAGAAAAAAAGTAGTTAAATGTTAACAGTGACATGGTATATAAGGAATGTAGCAAAATCTTAGAGATTAAATAACAAACTCTTTCTTATCTGATTATCATTATTCTGCATTAATTGGAAGTTACACAAATGTCAGACATTAAATCTAAGAGAAATGTCAAATTGAATCCCACACCTGTACAGTAACATCTCAGGCGTGAACATATATTTTAGATGATCATTAGCAATGTCTCTGTCCATCTAATTGGTTCTACTGATCTTTCCTAGGTGATTTTTTTTAGTTTCCATAATGCATTGGCTTAAAATTAAAATGCTATTGGCTTTTTATCGTGCAACCATTTCATTAGAGTTTTAGCCTGACTAAGCCCATTAAAATCGTTGTTACACACTTGGACTGTGTTTACCCATGTGAAGTAGAGTGGAGCACAGGGCAACCACTCATAATTCAGGCCCAAGAAACTCTTTTACCTGAAATATTTAAATAGTTGAGACTATTTTCTCTGGTTAAATTACAAGAATTACTTCAGTTCTTCAACTTCAACTTAAGTGAATCAGCCCAGGCTCATTTGAACATGTCGATTATCTATCTTAGCCAGAGCTGTTCTCTAGAACAGTTGTAAAAGAAAGAAACTTAAGTATTTCTTTCTCAGTTCTTCTCACATCTTTGCTTGAAGATAAGACAAATGACTCCTACATAGGTTTAGTACCTCACTTTACCAGGATGAGAGACAAAAGCATATACTCAGCTTGAATTCTAACCTAGGGTCTTCCAATTCCAGAAGTTATATTCCTATGGGTATCCTAAACTGATTTTAGGACCAATACTGAATAAGCAAGAAAAGTGAGATAGTTTTGAGTTATCACAGCGTGCCCCCATTAGTCCAATATGGTAACAAAAGTGTGCTTTTCAGGTATAATGTTATCTAAGCTAGCAGTACAGGAAAGATTTTTCTATGGCCAGAAAATGTCATAATGAGTTTCTAGTGATAAGTGTAAAGTGTCACAGCAGTCTAATGAATTGCCAAGTAGAACAAAAGGCAAACCCTTTCCATAAATAGTACCCATATGTAAATTATCAAACAAACCAATTATAAGAAAATATCTTTAGATCATAATTGCAATATCTTCTACTTATAATCTACCTGGACTGCCCAGACCACAGCCATATTCACTCATGCCTAGCTCAGCATGGTTTACATTTGCCAAAACCTCTCAAATGCATGCTTTGGAAATGTGACCGTTTGGTCACCCACAGAGTATATTAATAGCACTGTGTATACTTAAGTAGTAAAATATTAAACCCAGCTTTCTTGTCCAGACAATATTTTATACAAAAACTAGGAATAGTTTATAGTTTGAGAAGTAAATATACATGGTTTATTTATGAATACTGAATATTCGGTGATTATCACCTCATTACCACGTGTGTGTGTGTGTGTGTGTGTGTGTGTGTGTGTGCGCCCACACACGCACGTAATTATCTTAGTATAAATTTTAATAAAATGGCTAACTGGAACCAAGTTCCTATTATGGTACAGGCACTGAGTCTAAACACTTTAGATACAGTAACCATTTAAACCCTAAAGAACTCTTTCAGGTATGAATATCTAAGTTTTACAGCTAAGGAAACTGAAACATGGAGAGAATAAGAAATATGCCAGAGGCCCCTCAAGTAGGAAGTAATGGAGCTGGGATTGGAACTCAGGCCATCTGACTATGAAATGTTGATTAAGAGTTTTATATGTTACTTTTAGAATGAAGCTAGAGAAACTTTAATATATCCTTTTAACTTAACCTCCATTGTCTTCTTCTTATGGAATTTTAATTTCCAAATGAACTTTATAGAGAATGAAATGATAAAAGTAATTTTGGCTAATTTTACTTATAAGTGATTTTTTTGTAACTTTTGGAAATTATGATGAAATCCAGGTTATATCATGAATTAAAATAAGATTAAAAAAATACTTGGACCTAATTATTCATTTAAATATGTTTAAAGGCATTTTCATGTAGCATATCAATTTCAGTTCATAAAATAATGAAAAAATTAGCAAATAGAAGTTGGAGATTATGTTAGCCATGCATGAAATCCCATTGGTTCTATGGCTCCAGATCTTTCATGAATATATTTGTTTGGCAGCAATGAGATAGTTTCCATCAAAACCAGACAATCTGTGATAACGTTTAAAATAATTTCTAAGTTGTGATGTTGATTTTTTTTTAAATTTCAGAATTTAAATATATCAATTATTAAAACAATACATTGTGGGGTTTTCTTCCCTCAAACTAAGAACTTCAGCAACCTTAACTGCCTCAGCCATCAATTTGAATGTGGTTATAATTACCTATTCTATGTCTGAATGTGGTCTCAATTTCAGGAGACTCAGATAAGTAGTGCTGTTGTGTAATGCTCTTAGACCCAGGATGGAGCTATGAGATGTGATCTGCTATTTAAATATTTTACCTGAAATATTTAAATAGTTGAGACTATTTTCTCTGGTTAAATTACAAGAATTACTTCAGTTCTTCAACTTCAACTTAAGTGAATCAGCCCAGGCTCATTTGAACATGCCTTCCTTGTGATCTTGGGCATATGTTATGCAGCTCTGCAGGCAACACTTTTAACCAATTAGAATTGGCATGAGACTTGTCATCTGTAATTAAAATAATTAATTAATAATAATAAAGCCCAAACAACAACAACCAAAAACTTTTAGAAAATTGATTGTGGCCAACAAAAAGGCCAAGGCTGTAACAGCACTAACCAATGAGTAAGCATTTGGAGCTGCAAGTCTCTTCTTGTTTTAATTTGAAAAGTTTAAGTACAGGTTTTTAATGGGAACTCAACCGCACATTTGCCTCTAGACCAATGGTTCTCAACCTGTGGGTCACGACCCCTTTGGGGGTCAAAGGACCCTTTCATAGGGGTCGCCTAAGACCATCAGAAAACACATATTTTCTATGGTCTTAGGAACCAACAGACGCTCCTCGGTGTAGCAAAGTGTAGCAATGTAGTTTACTGTCGTTATATGAAGACTATTACCTATGCTACACTATGATTCAAGACAAAAAAAATTCATTTATTTGTAATTAGAAATAAATATTTCACAATATATAATTACATATTGTTTTTGTGATTAATCAATATGCTTTAATTATGTTCAATTTGTAACAACGAAAATACATCCTGCATATCAGATATTTACATTACAGTTCATAACAGTAGCAAAATTACAGTTATGAAGTAGCAACGGAAATAATTTTATGGTTGGGGGTCACCACCACATGAGGAGCTGTCTTAAAGGGTCACAGCATTAGGAAAGTTGAGAACCACTGCTCTAGACAAAATAACTATGCAATTATATTTTATATAGTAATACTTGCAAATGTCTGCCTTCTATTAGAATATTTTTGTTTGATCATCATAGTTTGTTAATTGCAAGTATCTTGAAAGTAGATGACACATTCTTCATAATTGTCTTCTTTTACATGTTATTTGCAATGAATAGTTATCTAATAAAATAATTAAGTGATTCTCTAATCATTAACACATCACTTGATTAATTTTAAAGTGCTTTATTTTCTATAAAGATCTTTGATAAGAGTTAGATAAATATTGGTGTTACTCTTTTTTATATAAAAACTAGAGGCCGGGTGCAAGAATTTGTGCACAGGTGGGATTCAGCCGACCTTCCCTGATCAGGACTGATTTGGCCCTGCTGGGAAAGAGGAAGGGATATGGGCAGTTGGCCAGTTGATCCCACTCCCAATCGAGGTGGGGAGAGCTGATTGAGTGGGGGATCAGCTGGGGAGGGTCTGCAGGCAGTTGGCCTGTTGGCCTTGTCCCCTGGTTGAACTCCCAGTCAAACTCCTGGTCAAAGTCCCAGTTAAGAGTATAATTTGCATATTAGACTTTTATTACCTAAGACTACAGGCCTTGTGCACAAAATCTGTGCATGTGGTGTGTGTGTGGGGGGGTTCCCTCATCCCAGACTGCACCCTCTTGCAAGCCAGGACCCCTTGGGGGATGTCTGACTGATGGTTTAGGTGTGGTCCACAATCCAGGACCACTGGCTCCTAACAGCTCACCTGCCTGCCTGCCTGATTACCCTTAATCACTCTGCCTGCCTTCCTGATTATTTCCATAATCTCAAGAACACCAGACTCATTCTCTCTCTCTCTCTCTCTCTCTCTCTCTCTCTCTCTCTCTCTCTCTCTCTCAGACCAGTGCATGAAATTCGTGCACAAAGTGGGGATTCCCTCAGCTCACCCTGAACCCTTGCCAATTAAGGACCCCTTGTGGGATTTCCAACTGTAGTCAGACATCCCTCTCACAATCTGGAACCACTGGCTCCTAACTGCTCACCTGCCTGCCTCTCTGATTACCTCTAACTGTTTCTGCCTGCCAGCCTTATCACCCCTAATTGCCCTCTCCTACAGGCCTGAAGTCATCCTCAATAGTCCTCCTTTGCTGGTCAATTTGGTTCTGATTGGCTGGTTCCTATGCAAGTCAGTATCTCCAGGTCTATCTCTGGGCCTGATCAAAGAGGCAGGGCTTAATAGCAGCCCCAGCAGCGGTGGGGAGAGAAAGAAAAGACTGGCTACTGGCAAAGATCAGAAAGAAAGGAGAGAAAGAAAGAGGTAAGTACACTGGTCAACAGCTTAAACTGAAGCTGCAAATCAGGCCCTGACTTACTTTTTGGGCCTCAGCCACCTGAGCAGTCAGTGCTGGGTCCCCAGGCTGCAGCTGGGTAACCCAGCGCTGACTTCCAGATGGTCTGCATTTGGTCGCAGGCTCATCACATTCCCAAGCCCCAGGCTTTAGGCTTGGGAATCATGCTGCCCCCCACCTCCCACCACCTGCTCTACCCTATCCCTCTGATTGCAGGCTAGGAGTGACCTGGGTGCCAAGGTGGTTCCTGGGAACCAGGTATGTATGAAAATTAACCTCCATCTTTGTTGGGTTAATTTGCGTACTCACTCTGATTGGTTATGGGCAAAATTCCCTTTTTTATAGCACAGTAGTATTCTATTGTTTAAATGTACCTCAAATTGTTTATTCACTTGTTTACTGATGGGCACTTGGGCTACTTCCAAATCTTGGCTATTATAGATAACACTACAATGGACATATGAGTGCATATAACCTTTTGAATTAGTATTTGGGGTTTCTTCAGATATTTATAACCAGAAGTGGAATCACTAGGTTATAAGGCAGTTCCAGTTTTAATTTTTGAGGTAACTCCATACTGCTTTTCACAGTTGTTGCACCAAATCTGCCTTCCCCTGAACAGTGGATGAGGGTATTCTTCTGTCTTCATTTTTTCCAATACTTCTTGCCTGTTGAGTTATAGATAACTAGAAACCCTGTGTATGAAATTCATGCACAGAGGGGTGTCCCTCATCCCAGCCTGTACCCATTCCAATCTGGGACCCCTTGAGGGATGTCTGACTGCCCATATAGGCCTGATTCCAGTGCACAGTCAGATAGTCCTCTCACAATCCAGGACTGCTGCATCCCAACTGCTCCCCTGCCTGCCTTCCTGATTGTCCCTAACTGTTTCTATCTGCCGGCCTGATCACCCCCTAACCACTACCATGCCAGCCTGATGGATGCCTAACTGCTCCTCTACCAGCCTCGTCACCCTTAACTGCCATCTTCTGCAGGTATGGTCACCCCTAACTGGCTTCCTCTACAGGCCTGATCCCGCCCCCCACAATTGTCCTTCCCTGCAGGCTCGGTCACTCCCAACTTCCCTCCTCTGCCAAACTGGTCACCCCTAACTGCCTTTTCCTGCAGGCTTCATTGACCCCAACTACCCTCTCTTGCAGGCCTGGCCTCCCAACTGCTCTCCCCTGCTGGCTATCTTGTGGTGGCCATCTTGTGTCCACATGGAGGCAGACATCTTTTCTGTTGAAGTGATGATCAATTTGCATATTACTCTTTTATTAGATAGGATAGAGGCCTGTTGCATGGGTGCAGGCCAGCTGGTTTGCCCTGAAAGGTGTCCTGAATCAGATTGGTTCCCTTGGGTCTTGGGTTGGCCTGGGCAGCAGGCTGGCCACACACCCCCACAACCCAAGTGGAGGCCCTGGGATCTGAAATTTATTAATCTTCTACAATTGAAACTTTTTAGCATGGAGGGGAGCCAAGCCTCCTGCTCTCTCTGTGGTGGAAGCCATTTCTGTTGGGATTTATTTATCTTCTATAATTGAAACTTTGTAGCCTTAAATGGAGGTCTAGGCCGGTGAGGGTGTGCAGAAAGCTTGGCTTCCTTCATTTCCAGGGATACCCAAGCTTCCCTGCTGCTCTCTCCTTGGCTGCAGCCATCTTGGTTGGGGTTAATTTGCATACTCACTCCTGATTGGCTTGTGGGCATGGCTTGTGGGTGTAGTGGAGTAGTGGTTAACTTGCATATTACTCTTTTATTAGATAGGGCGGCCATTCTGACAGGAGTGAGGTGAATATATACCATACACACACACAACACACACACACACATACACACACACACACTATGTATATAAACATTTAATCATAGAGATGTCTAGCATACACATTAAACAGACTCATGTAACAAACCTCTAGACACCCATTATTCTGCTTTAATACATTATAAATATTCTGCAAATTTTGTTTCATCTATACCTTTCATGCTCTCCACTTTCTCAACTGATTATTTTTAGGTAAAATGTACATACTTTGAAATATAAAGTATCTGAAGAATGGTACATCAATGTTACTCATACCTAAATTTTGATTAGGTTAAAAAGTTAAAAACAACAATAACAACAACAACAAAATTATTTTTTACATAAATCATAGTTAATAAGCTTTAGAGTGATTTGCAATTTCATTTCAACTTCAAAAAATGAAGAAACTTATTTGATGCCTGGACAATAAATTTAATAAAACTTATTGTTTGCAGGCAAGTTTGAATGTTGACTGAGTCTGTCAGAAATAACAAATAATCTTTATATAGCTCAGTGCTGAGTAAGCTTAATAGCTTCTGTGGCTAGAATGCAATGTGATTATAAGACATGATTACAACTGATTATAATCAATCAGCACAGTCTTAAGTGTAATTTATATTGCTGCAGCTGTGGTTAGATTAAATCATCACATAAGATACAATTTCTATGAGGTATGTGAAATTATTTGAACAAACCCAAATACAGTAAACTATAATACCACAAATGCATAGTAAATTTTGCCAATTGCATAATACTTAGCACTCTGTTTATTTCAAAATAAGTTTCTCCCTACAGAGTCTAGTCTGGATTTGAAAGACATAACTTTTATTTCACCAAGTTTGGCAGATGTGATTCCTGGCTGTTGGTTCTGCCTGTGCTAATAATTTATGCTTACTTTGTATTGTGATTGCTATTATGTTTGAAAAAAATACTCTACCAAGTTTAGGAAGTTAGTTTTTGTGTTTTTTATTTGTTTGTTTGTTTGTCTTGTTATTATTGTTCCTAATTGAAGTTCAAACAAAAGGAGGTTTCTAACTTCCATCTACAATTTCTATAATAAGATCATTTCCATCTTGGCCTTAAAGTTGAAACTCAATTCACCAAACACCTATTGGTAGATATTAGACCTGAAGAATTAGGTACAGCCCTTGCTCTCAATACAGTATAGGAGAAACTTAAACAAAATCTACACTAATAAAAGAGAAACATGCAAATTGACTGTACCTCTGATATGTCCACAAGCCATGCCCACCAGCCAGTCAGGAGCCAGTATGCAAAATAACTCAATCAAGATAGCAGAAGCCATGGAGCTGGAGCAAGCAATTATTCCAGCGATGGATTAAGCCAAGCTTCCTGCCTGCCCTGTCCGGCCCTGGCCTCTGTCTGCTCAAGGCTACAAATTTCAATTACAGAAGATAATCTCAGATACTTGCTTCAAACTGGCCTTGGCATCCACTCAAGGCACTGAAAAAGAAGAAGAAAGAAAAAAAGAAAGAAAGAAAGGAAGAAAGAAAGAAGGAAGGAATGAAGGAAGGAAGGAAGGAAGGAAAAAAGGAAGGAAGGAAGGGAGGAAAGAAGGAAGGAAGGAAGGGATGAAAGAAGGAAGGAAGAAAGGGAGGAAAGAAGGAAGGAAGGAAGGAAGGAAGGAAGGAAGGAAGGAAGGAAGGAAGGAAGGAAGTAGGGAGGGAAGGAAGGAAGGCGCTTTGGTCAAAAGGGGTGATCAGGCCAGGATGGGACGGCAGTTGTGGGTGAGCAGGTTGGTGGGGGGCAGAGACATTGGGGGTAAGCCGACCAGCAGGGGGGGCCAGTTGGGGGTGAGTAGGCCATCAATGGGAGTCCATTGGAGGTGATAAGGACAGTGGAGGGGGCAGTTTGGAGTGAGCAGGCAGCAGGAGGGGGCAGTTGGAGATGAGCAGGCTGGTGGTGGGGGACATCTGGGGGCAAGCAGGCCAGTGGTGGGGGGCAGTTGGAGGCTAGCAGGTTAGCAGGCAGAGTGGTTAGGGGTAATCAGGCAGGCAGGCAGGTGAGCAGCTAGAGCCAACAGTCCAATTGTGAGAGGGATATCTGATTGCTGGTTTAGATCCAATCCCTGTAAACTGGCAGTAAAACATCCTTCGAGGGGTCCCAGATTGGACAAGAAGGATGTTGGCCAGGCTGAGGAACACCCCCCCACTCCCATGCACGAATTTCGTGCCCTGGGCCACTAGTAAAGACATAAGTGGAGGCACTTTAGACTGACAACAATTATAAAAATGGAAATGGCTTTTAGAGTACTAGGCAGAGAACAGGGTAAAACTGGAACCCATTTTACTCTTAACATTTATTATCTACTTATTGACATTTTTTATAAAGTTAATGTATTGGGTTTAATCAGTTTATAGATTAAAGAGGATAAATACTTCCCTTTTTCTAGTGTAAGGCTACTGTAAGAATCAAATAATATAATTAATGTAAAGGTTCTTTGAAATCAATTAAAAAGTTGTCTTATCATCCTTTAAATCACCTATTATTTTGTTAGAATTGATTTCATTTAGTTCCTTGAGCAAAAACGTAAAATAGTGTATTAACATTTCAATGATATTTTCTACTTAATTTCTCTCCTGAGAATAATATAATTTCAATTATATCTCAAAAATAATATAATTACCATTATCCCATCTACTTTTTAATAACTCATTGGACATAATTTTATATACCCAGTAATTTAATCAAATATTCTAAAATGTGTATACAGTAACTCTGGTAGACCACAGGTATAGCTGTATGAACAGGATATATGCTCATTATTAAATAAGAAAACACATTTTAATGATTTAAATATGAGAAAATATTCAGTTTTCATACTTAAAAATTCTGCAATAGTTTGTGCAGATTCACAAGATGAAACAAAAGAAGAGGCTATACTATTCAAAACAGATAGGAGCCAGATATTCCTTCAGTATCAATAGTTTCTAATGCATTTTTAAGACATTTATGTTTTTTAATGTTTCAAAAGGAGCAGTTATTTTTCTAGACTAATAAAGCATCAACTTTCTCTGAATATAATAACTTAACCTTCAAAAATAATAGTGATATTGATTTGGGAACTGATTACATTTTAAAAAGAAGAAAAATAAGTCTAACTGTGCTACAATGCAGGGACTCATTTAAAATCAAACTCATGAACTATTGATATACCCCCAGGTAAATACTAAGCTTGTATGGGATGAAGAAGATTGGTGAGAACAAGGCACAGATAGTAAACACAGAATCTACAGAGGCCATCTGTCAGTAGATATTAAAAAAATTACCTGCATTTTCATAAATATTTTATCTTTACCCACTTCATAGAACTATTATGTTGTTCAAATAAAGAATACAAAATAATTCCACTCAGTTTATACTATTTTATAAAAGTAAGCCTACAGATAAATTATCTTTCAGAAGTTTCTTGTCAAATCTTTTCTTTTGAACTGTGGGGATATAAAAATGCTGGTTCTGCATTTTCTTACTGTGAATAGATATTTGAGAGAATCCCACAGTGTGACTGGATGGGCAGCAGGTGATAGCCAAACCTCAACTGCTGTAGGTACCATGCACTTTTCTAGGTAGGGTTCCTAACTTTGTCAGCATGTTTGGAGAGAATAAAGGCCAAGTGCAAATGCAGACATAAGTGGAAATTGTTGTTTCAAGTCAAGTCCAGTGTACAGGTGCTCTTTGCCCCCATCAATCTCTGATCCGCTTATCTTCCTAAGCACATCACAAGGAAGGTGAATAAGAAGAGTGAGGCTGAAATATTCATAATTTTCTCAGCCAAAAATGCAGGCTAACCTATGGGGGAGAAATCAGATCCCAGGAATTGTCAAGGTAGTTCTTCATCACCTGGGAACACAAGATAATCATGTATAAGAAGTAATCAAGAGATACTTTTATACCTTTCTGATCACACATTTTACATTGCCTAAAGTATTATTAAGATTTGCTAACACGTTTCTTTTCCCACTTCTAAAATAAGGATACTATACTAGTACTATCTAATCCTTTTCTCAAACTTTGTTATTCCATCCTTTCTCTGGCCCCCTTTCCAATTCCTCTTCTACTACTTAATTCCACTTCCCCTGATTCTATTCTTCTTTCTGCCATCTAAATTGTTGATTTTATTATTTTAAGGTTGCCAGATTAAGCCAATATAAATACCAGCTGCTATCTAAATTATAGTATTACTAGAGGCCTGGCGCATGAAAATTCATGCACTGGGAAGTGTCCCTCAGCCTACCCTGCCCCCTTTCACAGTGTGGGAGAACCTCAGGGGCAGGAGGCAACAGGGTGATCAGGGGAAGATGATGCTCCCATTGCTCCTCTTCTGCTGCCACTGCTGGCAGCATAAGCCTAGGCCAGCCCTAATTATGTGAGGCTCAGTTGGCCCTGGGTAGCTGAGCAGCCACCATCTGAGACTTGCCTGCACCTCGGCCCAGCCCTGGGCAGCTGGGGGCTAAGGGGCTAAGGAGACTGTAAAACTCCAGAGGCAGGTGCACAAAGTGGCTGGACTCACCTGAGAGCGGGCCCAGCCATACCACTCACCTGGTGCCCCAATGTTGCTGAGTGGACTGGGTGCCGCCATCTTGTGGCTGTGAGTGCCACCATCTTTGAGGGTGTGGCAATCAGTTATCATATTCCCTCCTTATTGACTGTGGCAGCCACCATCTTTGTGAGGGCATGATGGTCAATTAGCATAATCTCTATTTATTAGATAGGATTAAGGGAAGTAATGATTTTAGTATGTTCCAAATATTGCACTAAACAAAATTCTTTGTTATCTGAAAAAAAATTTAGCTGGTTGCCAGGTATTTTTCTTGTAAACCTATACTATTTCTTATTTATGCAATTTTAAATTATTTTTCTCTCTGAATTATCTGAGAAATTAAAAGAAAGTCTCCTTTGTTGAATGTACAATATTTTACTTTCATTTTAAATTATCTTAATAAGACCATATAAAGGTTCTTTAAATATGCTAACCTCTGGATTAAAACACAAGTAACGAAATTCTCAATGCCTGTGGAATTAAGATTCACCCTTTGATAGTCTATACAAAAGCTGGGTCAGTAGGCTTCCCTGTGGCTATTTTGCAAACATAATATTAACTCAACTCCAATTAAGATAAAGAGAATTCTTTTGATAGAAATTCAGGCTAGATTTTAAAACACTCAAAATCTATTATATGCTTCATCACTCTTACTTGAGGTGAACATGAAAGTTAATCTTTTGACAAACCCAATGCTAATCCATTTCAGTCCTGCCTAATTTTCATACTTAATATCAAACCCAAGCTAAATTAATGATACAGTGTTTTAGTTATCTGTTCCTGCATACCAAACCACCCTAAAACTTAGTGGTTTGAAAACCAACTATTTTATTTGCTTACAACCCTGCAATTAAGTCTAGATTTAGCTGAGTGGTGGTTTTGCTGGCATACTTGCTAATGGTCTATTGAGTGACTGTTTTGAGATTATGGGTTGGCTGGAGAATGCTCTTGGCTAGGATTCTAGAACAACTGGACTTCTCTGTCTTTCTATGGTTACAGACTTCTCCCCTTTTACATGTCCTCTTTGTACTTGTTCCTTATAGTTTTCCCAGCAGAACGACTGGTCTTGGTTTAATCCAAGTTTTCACATATGTGAAATAGAAAGCTAGCAGGCCTTTATAAAGCATTGGCCAGAAACTTCTAGTTAGGCCAGTGTCAGTTCCATCACACTCTGCTGGTTAAAGCAACTCACAGTCTTAGGTCAAATCAAAAGGAATTTGTAGCGGTATGGCTTATTTAGGTTCAAAAGTGTCAAAGACAACCACATAAAGTTACCCTTGCTCAAGAACTGATGCCTCAAGTAACATAGGTTATTTTAGTCAAAGTTTGATTGTTACAGTTAGTTAATTTATTTAGAACATTTATCATTTCATCATTTCTTAAATAAATATCTAAGAATAGGGGAGAGATGGGGCATCTTCAGTGTCTCATGCGCAACTTCTTTTTTTTAAATATATTTTATTGATTTTTTACGGAGAGGAAGGGAGAGGGATAGAGAGTTAGAAACATCGATGAGAGAGACATTGATCAGCTGCCTCCTCCACGCTCCCTACTGGGGATGTGCCCACAACCAAGATACATGCCCTTGATCGGAATCAAACCTGGGACCCTTGAGTCTGCAGGCTGATGCTCTGTCCACTGAGCCAAACCAGTTTTGGCTCATGCACAACTTCTTTTAATGTGGGTGGAATTCTAAATTCTTGTTGAGTTTACTAATTAGTTTGTTTATCTGGTATTGTGGTATGAGTTACATGCAGACAAATCTTAGTTGCACAAAGTCAAGAATGTATACCTTTGTGCACTGATATATCAACACTACTCATAAGAAAATGTAGACCCTTCATAGGCTCCTCTGTGCTCCTTCCCTCTCAATTTCCTCTGAAGGTAACCACTATTATGGTTTTTGTCACGATATATTGATGATTAATTTGACATGTTTTTCCTAAGATATAGCTTATTTGGGTAAAATTCCATAACTACTTAAAATGAATGTGTGCATTAACATTATTTTTTTAAATATATTTTATTGATTTTTTACAGAGAGGAAGAAAGAGGGATAGAAAGTCAGAAACATCAATGAGAGAGAGACATCGATCAGCCACCTCCTGCATGCCCCGCGCTGGAGATGTGCCTGCAAGCAAGGTAAATGCCCCCTACAGGAATCGAACCAGGGACCTTTCAGTCTGCAGGCTGATGCTCTATACACTGAGCCAAACTGGTCTTGGCAACATTATTGATTAGAAGCCCGTTGCACAAAGATTTGTGCAATATTCTTTCCTTCTCCTGGTTGCCAGCACCAGTTTTTCTCCAGCACCTGGGACCCAGGCCTTTGCTCAGGCCACAGAGGAGAAGCCAAGTCTCTTCAGTCTTCAGTGTTCAGTCTTCACTCCTCGCCTGCATATGCAAATTAACCCAACATCTTTGTCGGTTTAATTTGCATACCCATTTCTCATTGGCTGTCACAGATGTATGGTCAATTTGCATATTTCTCCATTATTAGTGTAGATTGTAGACTTCTACCTAGGCTGCTCAGCTAAAGTTAGTGAATTGTGTTTTTTAAATCATCAATATCTGTGCTAACTTATTGAGTATTTTTGCTTGTTCTGAGTAATATTTGCAGAGGTGTATTATAATGCCCAACTATGTGTATTTATCCATATCTTCTTTTAGTTGCTTCATCTTTTATTTTATAAATGTTTAAACTATGTTACTAAGTTCATACACTTATTTTTGATGGGCTTTATATGATTCTTTGCTGAATTCTTCTCACTGCCTGTGTTTGATAACTACTGCTCAGTTAAAGTGACTTGGAAAAAATAATTTGTATTGGCATAATAAAGATAGCAATAACCTGGAGTATTTTATGCTATAAAATTGTAATAATCTGTCTTTCTCTATTCAGTTTGTGTATAATATACACTAAATATAGTTGCTGAAATCCCAAAATTGAAAAATATATATATTACAATTTTTTCTGATTTTGGATGATTTTACTTGTACAGTGTGACTAAACTTATGTACTGAATTCCATCTTTCTACACCTATCCTTTCCCCAAAAGAGTATATAGTATTCTATTTCCAGTTTATTCAAAGGCCATTTAAAGCACCCCTTAGATTCCCTATGTGAACAGATGCCTCAATTCTTCTACAGAATTCAGTTCAAGTGGAAGATATGTTCATTTTAAGGAGAAAAATTACATCCAATAGTATGGTTTGTTATATGCTTTTTCTTATATTTTTCAGATCACAGTATTGAAAAATCATCCCACTTGATTATTCTCTTAGAATTAATAACACATTTCCTACTGGAGGGATTTGAGGTATTTTTATGTTTGTTTGGTTGTTTTTTTGTTTTTAGTTTATTTTTCTCTTATTTCTTTCCTCAAATATCCACAGATGTCAATCCTTCTAGACATATGATAACTATTATCTTCAATACAAATTTATAATTGACAATTCTGATTCTTCATTTCCATCTTCACTTCTATTTTCCTATAAAGTTTCACTAAAGAGTTTAAATAAAACTATACAGTTAATTTTCTAATAATTTAATATGTGCAAGGTCAAGGAAAGAATTGAATACATTTTGACAGAACCATTCAAATCACAATTTTGTTAATTCTAATGTATTTGTTTAATTTTAGAGGATATATACATTTGTACACATACACATGTGCACACATACCCTGTGTAAAGCCACTGAAGTAATATTATCAAACTTAACTTATGTGGATTCATATACTAAATATATATTAACATAATTTCCATCAAGTCAGCATGGGATATATTTTCTTAGAAGTGTTCATTAAAATCACATACTGTGATTTAGAGATAATTATGGAGAACCTATTTCACTGTAATATATCTTAATGATTACAATTTGTTATTTTAGAGAAGATTAAAATATAAAAATTTCAAAATACAATATAGTTAACATAGCAAATTTTATAAGAGAAATCATGTATTTGTATTTTAAATGAATATAACATACTTCATAATTTAATTAAAGTATTATAATGTAGTGATCATTTTGATAATTTTTAAAATTGTATTTTATTGTTTACAGTATTAGAGATGTTTCTCCTTTTCTATATTTTTGCCTCTCTCCCCTGGGCCCCTGCCCCACCCACTCCTTTTTAATTTAAATATGTTTTTATTGATGAGAGAGAGAAGAAAAGAGAGGGAAAGTTAGATAAACATTGGTGAATGAGAAGCACTGATCAATTGCCTCCTCCAAATTTCCTACTGGGGACTGAGCCCACAACTGGTATGTGCCCTGACCAGGAATTAAACAGACAACCTCTAGGTGAATGGTGCATGTGATGACACTCAACCAATGGAGACCCACTGGCTAGGACAATAAATTTTAATCATTAATATTATCTAAGAAAAAAATGAGAGTTAGGCTATATAGAGTATGGTCATGCCTCTGCCATTATTCACCTAAATACTTAACTGGCCAAATAACTTGGTGGGTGTAGGATTATCACTTAAACACCATTGACATGAGTATCCTCATCTGAACTAGTAAAATAAGGGGTGGAGTGAGGGTGGCTAGGGTTATATTATCTTATTGTAATCATAATAATGAAATTATATCAGAACAGCCATTCATAAAATAAATATTAGTAAGCAAGATATAATGGGGGAAAAAGCATTTGACCAGGAAAAAATGTTGATTTATTTTTTTTGTGTGTGTGCAAAATTTAAAGAAAAAAAATTAGAAGGAACAACACATCTAAGAAAAATTGAAGGTATTTTAAAATGTAAATTCAACTATATTTTACATAGTTTAATTTCTAAGTTGTAGAACATGAACAAAAAAATGATTTTCTAGTGAATGAATCATGGATTACATTGTACTTACATGGCCAGTCAGCATGACCATTACAATCACATATTGGGTTAATTGATTCTATAGAATTTTGTAAAGGTTAAATGTAAGGAAAATGTAACTAGCGATTTAAAATTTATTCACTCATTTATTATTTTCTAGTTATATGAAGTTATATATAGATGGAGAAAAATAAGCTACTGAAAAAGACAGGAAAATCTTTTATTTTGTCTCCTCCCTGAAACACTGAAAATCTGTCTTTTGTGTGGCATTTGAAGAGAAACATTTCTTAAAATGTTATGTAGGAGTTAGTTGATTGTGACAATGCAGGGGCAGCACTGGCCTCTGGAATGAAGGGTAGCAGGGAGTTCAGGACCAGTTCTGCCCTTTGTTTCCTCCATTGGCCCTTTTGTCATTCAGGTTTTGCCTAAATCCAGAATCCAGATTTCTGTGAGAACTGAGGGATGTGCTCTGACTGCTATATGGAGAGAGAAACTAACTCAGTTTAGTTATTAATGTCTGTTTGAAGAACAAATTTACCCTGTTCTAATTTGTATCAAATAAATGCAGTATGCTTTATTTATTTAAATATTAGATTTTGCACATAACAAACTTCCATGCATGATAGTGAGATTTTAATTTAGTTCAATGGTCATTTACTGAATGCTTCTCAATATGCCAGATATGCTTCATGTAGTATAAAAGGAATAAGATATGGTTTCAACATTTAATTTTTTACAATGCAGCATAACGTCTAATTGCTTATATTGCATTTGTGTATGATCACTCTCAAATCAACGTCTTGTCTTCTAAACAAGTGAGTAGGTCCATTTAAATAGTTTAATTTCCTTTTCAGGCAAGCAAATACATTATTAATTAAAATAAATAAACATTAAGCAGCTACTACATTCATGACGCTGTGCTGGGTTTGTTCACATAAAATAAAATTTCATTCATTCATCAAAATGATCTCCAGGTTATAAAAGGGGAAAGTGTCTAGTTCAAGATGACTCAATTAGAATGTGACTAAAATAGAAGTTTTCCAACCCGTATGATTACAGTTCTATGCTCTTTCACTGTATTGTAGCTGGGTTATGAATTGTGCCTGACTATAGAATTCAGGGGTAAATTTTTCTTTACTAAAATAATGTTTTTGAGCACTGTGACATTGAAATTTGAAACTTGAGTTCAAATTTGCCTGCCACCTTCTTGCTAGGTGATCTTGTACAAACCACTTGAACTTACTTTGCTTCAGCATTCTCAATTATAATTAGAGATAGTATTAACATCATGGTGTGGCTCTGGTGATAAATTAATACCTGTACAGTTGAAATATGGAGAAAGCTTACTGATAGGTGCATTAGAAATTAGCTATTAGTACTAAATAAGCACAACCTTTGACAGATGCATAATATGATTGAAGTGATTTCATAGGGTCAGATTAAAAAAATACTATCTACATCTTCTTTATCCAATTATCTATTAAAGGGCATTTTGATACATATATACAGTGGAATACCACTCAGCCATAAGAAAAGATGAAATACTGCCATTTGCAATAACAAGGATGAACCTTAAAGATATAATGCTAAATGAAATAATTCAGTGATTTCACTCATAAAGCTGAAAGCAACAAATGAACAAACAAGAAAAAAACTCATAGAGAAAAAAAATATGATGGTTATCAGAGGGAAGGGGGTAAGGGGATAGTAATGGGTAAAGGTGGTCAAATATATTGTGATAGATTTGACTTTGGGTGCTGGGCACAGAATGCAATATACAGATCATGTAATATAGAAAAATATGCTTGAAATCTATATAATCATATTAACCAATGTTAATACACTTAATAAAAAATATACTATCTACATAAAATGTTCCACCAGTGCTTGACAATAAATATCAGCTATTATTGTAGAAATTTAATGTGATTAACATCATAGTATCATTGACTAAATATGCTTCAAGCATGCAAATCAAACTTACATTGGTATGTGTTTTAGACTTATTTCAGAGCTTTGTATTATTCTTTCCTACTCCGATATGGAAAACTATCAACTTAGTTGATTATTTTTGTCCTGTATCATTTTGTTTGGTTTGGTAACAATAGTTTTATTAGTCAAACAACATTCCAATTTGCAACCAAAGGGAGTATTGTATCCTCCACATGAAATATACCAGGAGGTGGGTAAAACGCAAGTGGCAAGTTTCTCCATCAGCAAATAGGGCTGAATGGGATTGTGGGATTGTTTCTAAAGCCACCCAAATTCAATACCCTCTTTTCTGCAAAGTCACATTTGACTAGCCAGTTTTCTTTAGTGAACAACAGTTACATTTCCAGGTGTTCACATAGGAGATGCAGTTGAAGTGGAATGGCTGAGGGAGCACGATTAAGTGACTTGTATTTAACTGTGTACACAGGAAACACAACCTAGGTTTTGTAGAGATTAAGATTGATGTGGACGAAATGCTAAAACCCATTCAAAACCATCTCGATACTGATAGCATAAAACTAAATAATGCTTTGTTTACACTTTATTATGCATGTTTATGCTTCTGAATAAAAATAAAACTACTTACTTTTATTTTACAATAATGTGTAAATTTTAATGTGTTTCTAAAATAAAAAGAGAAATGTCAAGAAAGGATGAAGAGGAGCCCAATTCTAGCAATGATTTGTCTGGTGACACGAGTTTATTTAATTCAATTTTCCTCTTCACACTGTAAAATTATAGATATGTATACATAAACCCTTAAGGCGCATTCTATTCTATACTTGGAGTTAAAATTCTACAGTTATATTATAATTTGTTCTACTTACCATTTTTAGTAATATATTAATAATTTCATATTTAACAAAATTATAGGTTTTCTTATATTTTCTAAATGAAGAAGCAATACATTATAAGATACATTATTATATTGATTTTTTAAAGAACTGATCATTCTTCCAAAGTGGATTGTTGCTATACACTGTGTAATACAGTGGTATTAAATAAGACATTTTCTATAGAGCATAATTCTATAAACATTTTTCTTAGACTTAAGCTTAATCTTGATTTTTGCTTTATTTGAAATATGTTGCTATCTGACATCTGTATCACAGCAGACCTGTGAGTGTTTATTAGTAAGAATAGAGCTTTGATCCCAGGACCATCTGATACAATAAAATGTGGTTGTGGTTAGATAAATAATGCATATGCTCTTTGCACAAAGAGCTTAAACATGGAGTAAAGCATGCTATATTCAATTGAACATTTACTTTACTGATCCTGAAAAGCATGTAGTACCTTGAAAACAAGAATAGTAAAATAATATCCTGTTTAATTAGAAAAAAAGAAAGAGCTTCTTCCTTCATTGCCATATTTGCACATGAATGTGACAGTAATATTTAACTTGTCAGTCAAGATGTTTGACAAAATAATCATATTAGTATGTCTTAGGCAGTAATGAAAAGATGTGCATAGCATACTTGTTTGTAAAATTTTCCAGACTCACCAAAACTGGTTTGGCTCAGTGGATAGAGCATCGGCCTGCAGACTCAAAGGTCCCAGGTTTGATTCTGGTCAGGGGCATGTATCTTGGTTGCAGGCGCATCCCCAGTGCGGGGTGTGCAGCTGATAGATGTTACTCTTTCATCGATGTTTCTAACTCTCTATCCCTCTCCCTTCCTCTCTGTAAAAAAAATCAATAAAATATATTTTAAAAAAAGAATACTTTAAAAAAAATTTCCAGACTCATTAAAAGTCAAAGATATATTAAAAGTCAAAGATATATTATATATTATATGCAGCAATGCTTTAAACACATCAGCTGGGCATTTCTAGTTGTAATTACCTGTGATGAACTTGCCTAAATATAAAGCTAAATAAGCTGATATAATTTTTTAAAATGTTTAGAAATACTTTTTAAAAGTGGGTATATTTTTCTACCTATCATGATATGTGTATATAATGTAACAGATATAAATAACATTCCTTAGTCATAATAAAAAGACATACAAAAATGACATTTTTAATAAAAGAATAATTGATGGACTATAATCTCTATTAACATAAAGTGATTTTTTTTAACTCAGATAAAATATTTTTATAGATTAACATCCTATTGTTCTACTGAACCTTTCTGCTAGACTGCCCAGTATGCTTTTAATTTCATCCAATGCACTTTTCAATTATGGAATTTCCATTCATACAATGCAGTTTTCAATTTATATATTGAACATTTTCCAATTCTGTAATTTCTATTTACATCACCTTTATGATTATCATTTCTCCACTAAGATTCTTCTTCCGTTCACTCACTGTGTCAATCTTTTCTTTTAAGTTTTTGGACATATTTATACTTGTTATAAAGTTCTTTACTATTATTTGAACATTTGAGTTATCAACAGTCCTGAATTGATTGCCTTTTTTTCCATTATAGGCCACATTTTTATGCTTACTTATATATCTAGGAATCTTGATTTTATGTAGACTGTTTTAAATGATATATTTTAGCAGGTTGGAATTCTATGTTTTCTTCAAGGGCATTGAATTGTGTTCTGGCAGATGATTAAGTTTCTGACAGATCATCTTAATTCTTTGAGGCTTGATTTTATTCTTTGCTAAAATAGGTCTGTTTTGTTTTTACTTTGTGTCCCAAGGCACGGTCCTTACACTGGGATATGGTTCTTATTCTAAAGTTTTGCCTTATTGAGTATGGCAGCTGCATGACAAAGGTGCCTAGGTTTCTTTATGCTGGCTGACTAGGAACTTCATATCACCAATGTAATATCTAAGTTGGGTTTCAGCCAGTCTCAATAAGTATTTATGTATTTATGTCTCTTAGAACAATATTATATATATATATGCATATATACACACACACATATAAATATATGTGTGTGTGTGTGTATGTGTGTGTGTGAGAGAGAGAGAGAGAGAAAGAGAGAGAGAGAGAGAGAGAGAGAGAGAGAGAGAGAGAGAGAGAGAAATACATATGTTCTGGAACTAGTCTATAGGCATGATTATTGTGCAATTCTCGTGTTATCTATAGATGCCTTATTATTTTGGCACTGTTTATTACATAAAACAAAAACGGGATAGAGAATCTTACTGATTTTGTATGTTTCTCTTTTCTCATCTGATTCATTTTCAATTATCAAATTCTGTATTCCATTGCCATACATGTTATATACTGATTCACTTCAGATTGAGCACTAATCAATAAGTAATGAATTAGATGCTGTAAGTTCATGACTGTTTCTAATTAATTAACTGCTGTGAATTCCTGTCTCTGTTTCTGCAACTACCCAAATTTCAGTCTTTAAAATGCAGATATTTTTAATTATATTTTGAGATCTCTGCAATATTGTTTTCCGTTTGCTATGTCATATGGTCTCACAAGAATGAAAGGGGTCAGCTGAATCATAGAAATGTTTTTATATACCTCTCTGGATTGGGGAAAAAGGGAACAACTTAAATGGTATTGCTACCTAAGAAAAACATCCCTAACCCTGTAACTCTAGTGTTCAGAATACATTTCCTCTATTTCAACAGATGTTTCCACTTTACACCAGCAAAATGTTCACCCTCCCTGTGTCCCAGCTGTTGCTGCCACAGTGTCCTTATAAATTGACTGCTTGTTGGACTCCCCAAAGTCTATTTTAATCTTCATTATATAAGCAGTGAGGGTTATTGTGAGTAGGTCCAAGGAGAACGTCCCCAGGCTTAGGCATAGTTAACAGTTTACAAATTATTTTCAACACATGTTTATGGCCTACTATGGCTCAGTCATGGTTTTAGGTGCTTGAGATACAGTGGTGAATAAGGGTTCTGCTTGCAAGGGCGTGACTTTCTTTTTCTTGATGATGAGGTAATGAAGATAATGACTACATCATCTTAGTCAATTGCAGATAAATTCTATAAAAATATATTCAAAACATAAAATGATAACTATTCAGAAGAAGGTAACTGAGTTATCAGCAAAGGTTCTCTACTTAACTCTTTACCTTTGGAAGTCAGCTGTAGTAAGAAAGCTGTGACCCTGAGAATGGGTCGGCTCACCTGTGACAAAGCTTGGTTCTACTTCTTGGTAACTGTGTCAGCTATAGCATGCATTTAACATTTGGAATATTGTTTCTTCTTCTGCATGGTTCTTTTCTTTGCAGTACACCCTCTTCCCCCTGGTCTCTTACTCTCTTTGTCATTATTATATCTCACAGTATATTTTTTAAGTTTTTCTTGCAGCTTCTGGGAGAATTTTAACTGCTTTGTTTTTCCATTGAATCTCTTTTTGTTAGTTTCCTATTACTACTGTAACATATTACCATAAACTTAGTGTTTAAAATAAGCCAAATTTATTATTCTTGAGTACTGGAAACCAGAATTATGAAAGGGGTTCACTGAGTTAAAATGAAGATGTTGGCAGGTTTCTGTTCTTTCCCAAAGCTCCAAAGTAGAATTTTTCCCCTTGCTTTTTCCAGCTTGCAATGGTTCTCAACTTTTCTAATGCTGCGACCCTTTAATACAGTTCCTCATGTTGTGGTGATCCCCAACCATAAAATTGTTTTTGTTTCTACTTCATAACTGTAATGTTGCTATTGTTATGAATTTTAATGTAAATATCTGTGTTTTCCAATGGTCTTAGGCAACCCTGCTAGCGGTTTCAACCTGTGGGTTGTGACCCACAAGTTGAGAACCGTTGCTGTAGAGCCATAATGAATTTATTGTTTTAGATATATTAAATTTTAAAAAGACAATGGTGTTAGTGTATACTTTACAAAAGAGGTCTAACCTTTAATTTAAATTTTCTGTCTGTTATTGTTAATATATCAGAATTGTTAATAGACAATTTGAATTATTCTTATAATAAGGTATATATAGTACGTATACTACCATAAAAAAATTCTATGATATTTTTGATTATAAAAGACTTTTAGGTCCAAAGAAAATCTTTTAATTTACAAGTTCTTATCAAGGGTCTGGCATATTATAACTAAATCAATATTTCTTCAATAAGTGAATGAACTGATTAATCTCATATTAAGCCCAAAAGAATACAGTGGGATGAGAAAAATAAAATACATTTAAGTATCTTCACAATTGACAATTGTCAGAATCCTATGATAAAGTGTGAAACATGTCAAGATTCATAATATATTATTTATTTATCATTATTGATTAACTTAAATATTTGTGTTACAAACTATCGAAGCCATTTTAAGTATATTATTTTATTTTGTGGTGCTGATTTTTTTTTGTGAATTGATTTTGTTTTTGACATAATTCTCTGGTTATTTTGGCATTATGTGAATATAAGCCTTTTTGTTTCCTTTTTTTTTCTCTTGCTTGTCATCCACATTTCCTTTATTTCTAAGAAAGTCATGATATACTTTAGGGGTCAGAAATGGCAACAGCTTTCATAAATAGTGTTCATTCCAACTTGAGTCTTTTTAGGTGAATGATACTTGATACTCTGAGCAATCCATACACCAAACAGAAAGAATTTACTGATCTCTGTATTAACGCTTTTTAAGAAAAATGCATTACACCCATAGAATTTTCATTTTATTTTTTCATTGAAAGCTCCATAGAAACCAACTGAAAATGTACAATGAGGGGGAGATTACTGTCAGAAAACTGTATTTTATTCTTTATGCTAGACTATGAGAGCTATTTCTCCACAGCAGTTTTCTCTTCTGAAGCTGAATAAAGGCAATGTGAGTAATTATTAGAAGCACAGCAAGTTCCTAGATACAGCTTGTTGGTGAAAAGCTTATTCTAAGGCATTAGATTGCAGATAGAGGAAAAAGGATTTCCAAAGCAAGTGGATATCTTCAGAGAGTTTTTACCCCTAAAGTGATCTCTAAACAACAAATGTAGCTTTTATTTGGAAAGTACAATATAGCCTGTTCTAGATAGATGATACTATAGTAGCCATTTAGTCAAGTTCCAAACAGAATTAAAACATCTTCTTTCTTATGCAGAGAACATTAGGTTAAGCTAGAGATAATTAGAATTTCATTTATGAATTACAGTTAAGGCAAAATTCATAAAAAAGCATGCATCATTTACACAGATCTTTTCTGTATTTTTATTAAAAAGCATTTTATGATTTATTAAGTTCTCTCTTTTTCTTCCTTTCTTGGTCCTGAGTGGCCTGCTCTCACCTATGTACTGCTGGAAAGGCAACCTTAAAAGGAGTGTTATGGATAAATTATTTGTTTCAGTGTACAGTATTCTACAAGAAGACTGAAAATCTAGGGTTGTATAAGGAACAAAACCCATCCTTGCTCTCAAGCATGTAGGTTACAGAACTATTTTTTGTAACTACCAAGGGCACAGTGCTTACAAAAACAACCACTGATGGACAGTGTGACTTATTTACTTTCATTTTCTATTTACCTTTCAGAGGCTTTAATCACAGGGGTGCTTATCCTTTTTCCAGGTCATGAGTTTTAATTGCCATTTATACCTTCACATTACCACCTAAATTTATACTGTTGATTTTGCATCATATATGACCTTTAGAATATAGGTGAATGTCTTTGAAGCTTTTGAATCCCTAAATATACATTTTCCCTCTATGTATAATTCAAGGAAATTGTTTCATTGAAGAATACTATTGCTGAAGCTCAAAAAAGTTACAAAGATGAATTGACATTACATTTCCCTAATGTCATTTGTTTTTATTTAATAATTTTATTTTATAGTCCATTGCCTAACTGTTCTCTCCTGAAAGTGGAGCCAAAAAATCAAGAGTGATTTGTTTGTGCTATAATGATGAACTTTGGAAGCAAATTTTAGGGACTAGATTGTCAGTGGACTGATGATGGGTTATATTTACAGGAATATAGAATATCATGTAGTGAGATAGAATAATACAAGTGACAACATTAACTTTTGCCTCAAACTATATTCTAAATTATTCAGACCAGGACAAGAAAAATGCAAAAAAAAAAAAAAAAGATTTTCTGGAAGCCCTGTTCAGTGAAATTGATATGGAATGTATATGTGTATACTCACGTCTCTTCTGGGTGTATATTTCTATTAGTACCAAAAATGTTGCTGAGATTCACTTAACTAACTACTAGATGTCAGTGTTGCTGACTATTTAAAAAAAATGAACAAAATATTTAGTACATATGTACCTTACAAAATAATTAATCTATTAGAACTTTGCATTTACAGAAGGTATTAATGGCTTACTTAAAAACTTTCATCCAGACTGCTTATTTAATTTTGTTTTTAAATTAATAAAAATAGTTTGGTTTAACCCATCCTAGGCTCAAAGTATCAATAAGATTTTAAAATATTTTTTCTTTAGAAATTTTAATTTACACTTTGGAAAACACTGAAACCAGGTGAGAAAAGATGAAGTGATCCCTTTAAGTAATTATCTATCATCTATCTATCTATCTATCATCATCTATCAGCATCTATTTATCTCTATACAAAATAATTTTCTAATTTTTGTTGTTTTTTTGTTTGTTTGTTTTCTGGCTGGGGCAGACTTGAAATTAGCTTACTTGAAGGAAATATTTGAGATATGTCATGGAAACTCCCCTGAAGCAAATCTTTATGTACATATGTGTTTTATATTTTACACACAAATATTTTGTTAAATATTACTTTTTTTTATAGAGGTAAAGTCTTTGATGCACTCTCAGTATTTTTCAATCATTTTTTTATTATTGTCCATAAGAAGAAATTATAATGATATCAACAAAACATATTAAATACCAAGGAATAAAAATGTATCTAGCTCTGGAGGAACAAAACCCATTGTTATATCTAAGCTTGTTTTCACCCTTCCCAGGCAAATTTTCTTTTTTTGAGGTCAATGATATCACCTCTATTCAATTTCCAATGTCCTGTGTCAATATTCCTTTCTCAAACTTTACATTTTCTTTTGGATTAAGAAATAGCTATAGCTGATTAACACACAATTATTTTTGTTTCAAAGGCTAATCTAGTATAATGATTTAAAAAATAAAAATGAGGTATTACTTAATGGTTATTTTTCTGACTCCAATAAGCTATTTTCAAAATATGTTTTGGTTTAGCTACATCAAATCACCCATAAAATAAAAATATACTTATATACAAACATAAAAACATTACACATTTTAAAAATAAAGCTTTTGCTTTGCTGAATGCCTCCTCCCCTTCCTAGCCCCTTTCTCCTTAAATTGTGTGAATATATGGTCTAAAAGTCACACATAATATATTCTTGTCAATGAATGTATTCAGAGTTGATTTCCCCAGTACTATAGACTCCATCTGTTTCCATTAGCATTTATTTCCTTTTCTAACTCAAACCATTTCAAGAAAGAAAAATCCATTATATTTTCAAACAAATTACACTTGTAAATGAAATAAAAATCCTCAGGGAGATTTGACTTCAAAGTGTCTAAATGCCAAAACTGGTTATTGGATTACTAGTTTTATATATATATACACACACACATACACACACATAAATATACATATATACATACATATAGATAGATAGATATACTGCTCTATATACAAGTGATTTAAAAGCATATATATTTTATAAATATACAACTAGTTAAATATGGCCTCACAGAGCAAATCATTATTTATAACTGTTTCAGGTAAACATGTGGGATAATTAATAGTTCTTAATATGTTTAAAATAACTAGCCAATAAAAAAGTTATTGTTTTTCTTATTATTACATTATTTTCAACCTTTAGAATAGTGTGGACATTTTTATAGGAAGAAGGTATTCAAAAACAAAACATATATTAATTGGGGAAATGCCACTTGTAATATACTCCCAATGACTACTTCAGTAATACTTTTTAGTTAATTTAAATATGACTGCTGCCTCCTGAATGTATTCTTCTTAGCCACTTTCCATGAGAAATACTAGACTGATTATCTAGAAACATAAGCTGTGAAACTGCATAAGTAGCTTAGACTGTTTATAATTTTATCTGCTTGGGAACTAAAATTGAAATAGTTAACTCTTAAATACATGTGATAATCAGGTGATGAAGCCATGATTAATTTACATTATTTTGTTTAATTTTCCCTTTTATTTTGATTTTTTCCCCTTTTGCTTAAACTGACTCGCCTACCTTCCTCTTCCTTGATTAATCATTAAATCCTCCCAAATGCGGTTCTGATCCACAATCAGTCTTTATGGACAATGTCCTGGGTCTATTCACTACTGAGACAGAGTTAAGGATAATATCTTGACCTCAGTTGGGTTTTAGCTCCAGACCCAGTAAAGTGGAATGATCTCACAGAACAAATCCTTGAGAAATTGGACAGAACAACTCCATGGCTGACATCAGGACCAGATAGAGTGATTGATTACTTCTACCCTAGCACCAACCAATTGGTAAAGATCATGATCCTAGCTCCATTGCTCCTTTATATGATTTATCTCATGAAGTCATCAGGGAACCAGGTCTTTGAGCATGAACTACCTGTGATTCTGGTATGGCTCCAGGTCTTTAATAAATTCTTACTTTCTTGGCTGCAAATTCCTGTTTGTGTCTTATTGGACTTTGATGCATACAGTAGAATGGATTGCTCTAGTGTGGTAAAAAGACTTTTAAAAAAAATAAAAATTATTTTATTAAGTCTTCATCTTTAGATTTGTAGTAAATGTGACTTTTATGAAGACTTTGTTAGGAGATAATTTTCCATGGTCTCTCACATTTCCACATATCTTTTGAGAAAGGGCACTGACTAAATTCTTCTTCAGGATGATCTTATTGAAGATGTTTGTAGGGAAAAGGTCTGCAAAGATAAAGTTGCCCTCCCCACCCCAATGCACACATCCTAAGCAAGAAGAGTTAGTTTGTTGTTCAATATAACAAAGAAAAGATCTGCCTCCAGAGCAAAAGTTGGGCTGGCTTACTGCCCCTTGTAAAAGATTGGATTCCTTAACTAAAGGCACATTACCATGCAAATATGTCACCTGGCCTTGTTTGCATCACTGTATGGGAACTGAATTTTCAACAACTGGCACACATGCTGAAGCATTGTACTGCTATTTCTGTGAGCAGAAATGAAGGAGTCTGTGTGTTCTGTTAGCATCCATGTAATAGGCTAACCTGTTACACTGCTCATAGGTGAAACTTCAGACCCTTCACAGATCTTCAAAGTCACCTTCCCACCTAGATGTCCCTAATAATGGTGTACTACTTTTAAATAAATATGAAAATGTTCACATTATTCATAAAACCTAGCTTGAGCAAACATGAGCTTATCTCTGGGGTTTATACACCTTTCCCCCCCATAATTATAGTGATCTATATTTTTATTACTCACACTAGGCATTCATTTCCATTTCAGGTCTCTATCCAGAAAATTCTTCTTTATATAATGGTATTTAGCACCTACTGAAGCTTCAATTTTCAGTTCATACACTACTCTTTCACAGAAACTCTACTTGAATTTCAAGGCCCAAGAAAGTATTTCTATTATACACCTATATAACTTCCTTTATTTTTCTCATTTGTCACATTTTGAAATTAAATATTTTTATTACTTATTTTTTTAACATTGTGTATTTTTGGTGACAGTTGTCACACATAAGGCATCAAAAAAGGTGTAACACATAGGAGACTCTCAATATGTGCTTAATGAATAACACAATATTTATTGAGTGTTTAATGTGCAGGCAGGATCTATATATAACCACATGGGACACAGCAGTAAACAAATCACAGTTTATAGTCTCATGAGCCTTATACTTTTTGGGGGAGAAGAATTATCCCATAGTGATTAGATTTTCTGTTTCTGAGGCCATATTGCTTAAATATTTTTAGTTCTGCCACTGATAATTTGAAACACCTTGACCAAGATTTTGATATTGTTGAGTCTGACATATAATGATGTGCTCAATAAGTTTTAGTTTTATTTATACATAAATAAAATGTAATATATATTTATGACATATTCAAGGTGCCTGATATGTAAAAGGGAGATAACTATAAGTCCTTAAAATTCTTGTTCTTCCTTTTCAGCAAAATATTGAAGCAGTCGTTGAAAAACCAATTTGAGAAATGAGGCAATTGGTCCATCCTTTTCAATGTATGTTCTTTTATTTATTTTTTATATCTACCCTTTGCTTGGGATAAAATAATAAATAATAAAAGTTGATCCATTCCATTTTCTGTCAAAAATTTTCCAAAATTTGGACTTTTTTTTCTTATTTCCAGCCATTGAATCCCTATGAACTAGAATAAACCTAAAATTGGAAATTAAAAAAAAAAACTAGTATATAGCCGTTGCTCAATCAATAAATATTAAGATAAGAAAAAATAGAACTCCATTTATCAGTCATGGGATTCGATATAGGAAATCTATGATTTGAGCAATTGGCTTACATGTAGGGAGGGTCAGAAGTCCATCTGGAAAAAAAATGGTGTAATTCAGTTTGAAGTTGAAAGCCTGAGAACCAGAGGAGCCAGTGGTGTACATCTCAGTTCATGGGCTTCAGAAGATGAGACGAGATATCCCATCATCAGTGAGACAGGGAAAAAGTGGTGAATTTCTACATCCTCCATTCAAGGCTCTCAAAGGATTGGGCATTCCTAACCACACTGGGAAGAACAGCCTATTTTACTGAGTCCACTGATCCAAATATTAATATCATTTGGAAACAACCTCACAGACATACCCAGAAATAATATTTAATCTGGGAACTCTGGCCAGTGGAGTAGCGACATAAAATTAACCATCACAAGTTCATCCCTTGTCAGCTGGCACCCATACACATCTCCGTCATCATAGTTAATCTCCAAATCAATGTAATAACAAAATCGTAATTCTGCCTAACAAGGTACAACTACTCTGTATACAAATGAAGTTGCTCTAACCCCTCATACAGCAAAAAGTAAAGTCCTTGAGAGATGTTTATTCTTTTCATAATATTCCATAAATTAAAAGCTATCATATATAATAAAGACACTTTCTATTAAATGATAAAAGAATAGGAAAGGAAAGTAAACAAGTGTCACACACACACATTCACACACACACGTACACACACATACACACCATGATTACAGTCCTTACATTTATACCTGGTCACATGGCCATAGCTGGCATTTATAAGCACTTTTCTACTGCTCACTTTGAATTCACTTTGCCTTTCATTAAGTATCTCATCTGGCTATGGTTTGGTACCTCATGCAATGGCACAAACCTCTCTATTCCTGAAGGGTTTGGGTCATTAGTAATTATGCCTGCATTAAATTGCTGTAGTTTTCCATTGACCTTAATCATAAGGCATGCAAATTGTGAATTGTGATTTATAAGGGATATATAGTTGGTCATTCAGATGACAAAAGCATATTTCTCATATCTACTTGGTCTTTGTCCATGGCTCACAACACCCAAAACACCTTGGAATTTTTTGAGTGATAAAGGAATCTTTTGTTGTATTTTTCTTTTGTCCCCCGTTTCTGGAAATGCTTTAGAATCATAAAGGTAAAACACATGACTTTTTATTCATAATAAGCTCTCATTTTCAACAGTTGGATTTATGTTAAAGAGGTGATTTTTAGAAAGCACCAGGGGTGGGTGTTGGTGACCAGGGGAACAACCGATATAGGGATAAAACATTCAGTCCATCCCCTAACTTACTGGGAAAGAAGAGGAGATAGAGTTTTAGTCTTTTAGTCAATCGCATGCTTATGTAATGAAGCTTTCATACAAACGCAGAAAGAAGGGTTATGGAGAGCTTCTAGTTTGGGGAAAAATAACTTTTCCATGTGCCACTATACTGGGCGTCAAACTCCATGAAGACCTCACCCTGTATATCTCTTCATCTGGCTGTTAACCTGGCTTTAATAACCTTTAATAAATTGATATTCTAGTGAGTAAATGAGTCTCCAGATCTGTGTGCCATTCTAGCAAATTTATGGAACTTAAGGAGGGAGTTGTGAAAACCTCTGGTTTATAACCAGCTGATAAGAAGTACAGGTGTACAGGTAACAATCTTTAAAAAATATATTTTATTGATTTTTTACAGTGATGAAGATAGAGGAGCAGAGAGTTAGAAACATCGATGAGAGAGAAACATCGATCAGCTGCCTCCTGCACGTCCCTTACTGGGAATGTGCCCACAACCAAGGTACATGCCCTTGACCAGAATCAAACCTGGGACCTTTCAGTGCCCAGACCAACTGTCTAGCCACTGAGCCAAACCGGTTTAGGCAAGGCAATAATCTTTAAATTAGCATCTGAAGGGGAGGAGTCTTTTGGGACTGAGACCTTTATTTGTGTAATCTGATGCTGCCTTTGTGTTCCAAGCATTGCTTGGTGGTGTAAGGAAAACTTGCCCTTTAAAGAACTATTAAAGAACACTAAGACTCCCTTTATTCCAGACATGCTTTTTCTTACCTCCATTGTTGAATAGTAATTCCTAGTAGTCAAGGTCAATCACCCCATCCAACAGAGTAACTTTCTTATTTGTCTATGGATTCAGAGGCCAGGAAAGCTCAAAGTAATCAGGTGGCAGGCTTAACTTTCACTTAATGTAATCACTGTTATGACTCCAGGTGGAAGTATTTTCTCTGGAACTAAAACCTCCAGGTCAGCAAAACATAAAGTCATGGGAATGAGAAGTAAATATTTTGCTAATATGTCATAAGGAATAATAATGAGTATTCCCATTACTATTTTCTACCCTTGTCTGGACCTGTCAATTGTCTATCAGAGAAACAACACCATGTATTAAATGCTGATTTATGGCATATACAGTCTTCTCTTAAAGTATCCTCCTTTCTAGAGTTTAATTTTTGTTTTGGATAAAACACTAAAATAATAAAAGTTGTCTCCTGCCTTTTTCTATTAAAGATCTTTCTAAAATTATGAATAAACATTTATCTAAGTAATTAAAATCATGTGATCTAAGACAATATCTAATGTTAACATATTTAAATAACTGATATAAGGTAGTTAATACATTAAAATCCTTGGTGTTGTGGGGTGGGTGGGAGGAGTGGATCTCCCCCTCGGGGGTTCTTATCTCACAAAGTGAAGAATAAAATTTGTGGACTAAAAGGGTTTGTTAGTAAAAGGGTGGACATTTATTGGAAACAAATACAGACTCTCATGTAGGGAGGAGTCCTTAAGGGGGGTAGCCCACTAAGCCCCTTTTTTTCTATAGTTTATAAATGCTGTTGTTCTTTGTTCCTTTATGATCCCTTCTAATTGGATTTCTTCCCCATTTTATTACTGTGCTTTTCTAACTGGTCAATCTTCCACAGAATATCGTCTTCAAAGTCCAATTCCCACGTGGTAACACCCTCATTCTCGCCTCCTTTTCTTGCAACATTTCTCTATCTCCTGTGAACATACGTTTTCTCTTTTCTAGCATTTGTCCACATTCTCTAACCCCTGTGAAAGTACATCTCATTTTCCTTCATACTTTGTGATTTTTCTTATCCCCTGGGAATGAATGTCTTCCTCTCCCCTTATCCTGTGGCACCTTTCTATTCTCTGTGAATGTATGCCTTCTGGTGGCTCTAAACCTTCACCACTGCATCCCACCCCCATGGACCTTCTTTATTCCTAAGATTTCCTAAGCCTGTCTATTTTATCCCTAAAATTACTTTCAGTAGAGATCCATAAATTATGTTAGGCATCTATTAAATACCAACAGTTTGCTAAGCAAAGGTAAGCAAGCTTCCTTATTCCTAATTCCTTTATTTCAAAATTATTTCCATGGTTAATTTTTTAAAAAGCAAGTACATTTTCTATAAACAATCTAAATTTAAATAACATAAAATATGATGTGAATTACTCTATTAATTAGATAACAGACCATACATAAAACACTCATAAGAGAGCTATGCACATATTAGGTACTAACTAAGGGTAAGTTCCCTGAATCTTTAAACAAATTTTCAATGTTTATGTTCCTGAAACTGTTTTAAGTACTGAGAACACTTATGTGAATGCAAAAAAGAAGAAATGGTGGAGGGGAAGGAGGAAAAAAAGGAGGAGGAGGAGGAGAAAAGAGAGGAGGAAGAGAAGGAGGAGGAAAAGAAGTGCAAGAGACTATAAGAGATTACTGTATGAATTCACACAATTTATGCAGGCTACAAATAAATGTTTGCTAAACATGTTTTAATGAAAATGAGTGTACAGTAGCAGGAATGCTAAATGTAGGGTTGCTTATGGATGAAGTAGTCAAAGGGTCAAATTTTGTTGATTAAAATTTCAAATAACCAAGTCATTGGAGAAGTAGGAGGGGAGGTTAATTAAAAGTTATTCTCAGAAATCAATTTACCCAAGCAAAAATGGAAATAGTTTACTAAATGTAGGCACCAACAAAAAATGTATAATCTATAATGGTAACTAAATTAAGTAGAAGAAAGTTCATATTGGAAGTTAGGAACTTTAAATTATTTTCCTATCTCTCTAACTAAATGAGAAAGAAATGAATAATTTTTGTGAGAACCTCCTACTGGAATTTGGCTCCCTAAAAATAGAAAAGCAGAAATCCATATCAAGCCTTTGTTATACATCTCCATATGAATGATTTAAGGCAAAGGAAATTAAAATAACAATACATTGCTGAATGTGGACTGGTAGCTCAGGGGGCTGGATTTGACCACTAAGTTAAATTGCAGACACACACACATACATACACACACACACACACACACACACACACACACACTGAGTGTCCAGATTATTATGCATTTAGAGATCATAATAATCTGGCCACTCAGTGTAAATATTTTTAAGGTTTGGTGAAGAAATGGTGATGTATTAAATTAAAGATCACTGGACCAAACCTCACATTATTTACATTGCATTACCTTGTGAGGAGTAAGAGCCAGATGCCTTATTATATGCATTGCATTACCCTTTGAAAATATTAAAAATTCTGAAATCTAAAAATTGTTTTCCATAAGGGTATCCAATAACCTGTAATGTTGACTTGAATCACAATGACAGCCTAGGCAAGAATGAGGCAGAGGGACCAAAACTTCATTTTCCTTCAAGATTCTTGGTTATGAAATTTCAACCAAAATTCTAGAAGAACTTCCAGGAGGCAAAAGAGATTTTTATTCATATTAGGTTTGTGAATGAAGAAGACATCACTTAGCATAAACCATGAGTGTCTTCTCAAGTAGAAGAGTGCAGACGAGTTTTTAAAGGAAAAAAACTGCAAATAACTGACCTTTAAGGGAATTGGTTGATAAGGAAAGGAAAGCTGCAAATATCCACTATTCTCTTTTTATTGGCTAGGACTTTCCAGGTTTATCTAATTGAAATGTTTTTTATTGATTTTTAGAGAGAGAGAACAGGGTAGGGATAGAGAGATTGAAAGATAGATGTGAGAGGAACATCATTAATAAGCTGCCCCCTGCATACCCAATGGAGATCCAGTTAGCAAACCGGGAATGTGCCTTGACCAGACCTCTTGGTTCTTGGGACTATGCTCAACCACTGAACCACACTGGCTGTTCCCAT
The DNA here is from genome assembly GCA_011751065.1 of Lasiurus cinereus. NCBI lineage: Eukaryota > Metazoa > Chordata > Mammalia > Chiroptera > Vespertilionidae > Lasiurus > Lasiurus cinereus. The sequence goes on from JAAGEH010000030.1 coordinate 43,624,071, forward strand.
TTTAGCTGATTCAGCATTAGCAGGTAGGACCAGGTCAGCAGGGACGACATAAGACATGAGCCCATGCCTCAATTTCCCTTGGAAACTGATAAACTGGTAAAACAAGTTTTGTAATTAAACAGACAAAAGCAGGGAGTGTAGTTTGGGTCCTAGACAAATTCAGAGTTCAAACTGCAAAAGTGGCAGGCAAGTCACTCAATCAGGACCAGATATCAAATTTAAAAAGGTGTAGATATTTGGTCACAAAATTATGATATTAGAGTACCCACCCATGTCCCATACCCTCTTCCATCTCCACCTATCTCAATAAATAAATAAAAATCTTCATAACAATAAAATTTCTATTGCAAATAGTTCAAAGAAAGAATCCTCAGGGTCAACTGAATATCCGTGCTATATGTATGTGAAGAGGAGGAGAGTGAGAGAGAGGGGAAAATCTTGTTTTGAAAGAATAGTTAATGGCTCTTATGGATGTCAACAATAACCTAATAGGTGGTTAAGTCACTAAGGCCCAGAGAGTTCAATTTCCCAATCTGTGAAGTACATAGGATTCTCTTTGAAGGATTCTTGTGAAAATGTAGTGCAATGATACAAGCAAAAATAGTTTGGGAAACATAAAGCATTATGCAAAGAAACATGTTTTTTCTGGTTAAAGAAAAGTAGTTAAGTAAAAGCTTTTTAAGCTGACACTGGTGCATATTAAGAGAATTGGATTCAAGAGACATATTTCTGTTTTTAAATTACAAGATCCTAAAGGTAATGGGTCAAGGCAAGTTTATGACTTTGCTAGAGATCCCAAACTAGTGATATTCTTATACAAATAACTCAATTGATGTTGATAGAACTATCTTTTTGAATATTAGGAGAGTAATGTAAGTTTTAAAAATCTAGCATAGAAAATAAAGAAAATAATTAATAATTTAAAAAGATCAATTTGTTAGATTTTATAGAGGAGAAAGTTTTAAAAGTTTGAAGATATTTTAAATTAGAGGATCTTTGATAGGAAGTTAGTATATTGATATATATGTAAGTAAAACAAAATTAATACAATTAAATACACTAAATTAAATGAAAGAATATACCTTTTAAAATTTATCATTGTCACTAAATCCAAAAACTATATCAATGACTCAGTCAATTGTAGAAAAATGATCTAAAATGAGACAAAAATGTTGATTTAATAGGACAATAGATATAGTGGTCAAATTTGGACACTACATTTTCTGTTAGGACACTATATAAAGAACTATGAAAAAGTTATGTATATCTTAGAAGAAAATTTTAACATATCTGTATTTGTTAACAATATAAAAACACATATTTAATAATTAATCTACTGAAAACTACAGAGTTCTATTTACCTTGGAGACTACCAAAGATGAATAATTGTTTTAAATGCTGACAATGTGCCAAGCAGAGAATTAAATACTTGCATTTATATTATCCTCCTAACAAAACTCTAGTTATAATTTCTTAAATATTAATTTTATTGATGAAAATAAAACTCAGAGGAGTTCAGTAACTTACAAAGACTCATAAAGCTAATAACTGAAGTGAGAATTCAAAAATATGCCTTAATAATTTTTACGCATATACAATTATCACATAATAACATCTGTTGTGAAGTTGACTTTACTTTAGTGTGATCAGTAGTTAACGAGAGAGTATTGTGGTCCAGGCTTATATTCTCAAATTAGCCTGTCTATTTTGAATCCTTAATCTGCTTCTACTTTTTTGAGCAATCTTGGGCTCCTTGCTCAATATTTCTAAAATTCATAATTTTCATTCATTAAATACAAATATTTATGAAATGAAAAATTTGGACTGGGAACATGCAGTGTTCCCTTGGGCAGGATGGTTCCTGGGCTCTTGTCCAGAGGAAATGAAGAATGAAACCATGGGAAAGTTGGTATAACAAAGGTGAAACATTTTTGAGAAACAAGCAAAGACTGCCATGTGGGGGAGAGGGAAAGAGACCCATTGAATCGCTTTTTCCTAGAGTTTATAAAGCCTGCAGATCTTTGTGCCTCTGATATCTCCTCTGATTGGTCACAATCCCCTACCGAGTTGGTCACTATAGCAACTCCAGAGCTCAAAGGTGCAACCTCACATGGGACATGTGAGGCTCTCCTCCCTGCCTCTCTCATTGTTTCCCTATTCTTTCTGGGCTTTCTTCTTCTCTCTTTGAATGAGGAGTTTCCTTCCCTTAATTCTGTAAATGTATACCTTCTGCAACTGCCAGTCCCCTTATTCTATGGAAAGATGCCTTCTGCTGTTTCCAGCTCCTTTATTCTGTGGAAATGTACCTTTTGTAGCTCTGTAGCCCTGTGCTTTTTCCACGGACTCCTTTGTTTTCCAGTTTCATTTTCCTTGGTTTCTGTTAGCCACAGTTAGCTGTGGCTCAAAAATTTTAAATGAAAAAATCTAAAATAAACAATTTGTAAATTCTAAATTGTGCACCATTCTTAGTAGAATTGTGAATCTGACCCTTTCCCACTCTGTCCAGCTCTGTCCTGCCTGGTCTGACCCAGGATATGAGCCATCCCTTTGACCAGTATATTCACACTGTATAAGCTTCCTACCTGTTAGTCACTTAGTAGATACTTGGTTATCAGATCAACTGTCACAGTAAGGCTATGCTTGTTTTCAAGTAACCTTTATCTTACTCTAGTAGTGATGCTAAAGCACGAGATGTTGGCAATTCATATGTATAAAGAGGTAATTAGTCTGGAAGCCATAACAGTCACAACCAGCTCAGAAGGAGTTGCACACAGATGAGCGGGAGGGGACTGCTGCGTGGTGAGGCAAGCCATGGATGGTGCAACCCCAAAGCAGAGAGGCAAGGAGCCTGCCCAAGCCACTGCCACAGCCCAACTCCAGCACGCCTATTTCTTTGTGTGAGCTGCAGAGGAAACACCTTTTCTGACAGCTCATTGGCTACGTTCCAGGTATGCCACTCACAGTGTTCTTGATAACTTGAATAATAAGAATCCAAAAAGATGATATAGGGCTTTTTCCACCTCACTTCTGGAGAAAAAAATAAAAATCCACTGCTGGAAGAGCTAAGAATGTCATATCCTGCCCTAACCTGGTTATCTCAGTGGATAGAGCCATGGCCTGTGAACTGCAGGGTCTGGGTTCAATTCTGATCAAGGGCATGTACCTAGGTTGCAGGCTCCTCCTTGGCCAGGGTCCAGATCAGGGCTCATGCAGGAGGCAACCAATTGAAGTGTTCCTCTCACATTGATGTTTCTCTCTCTTTCCCTCTTCCATACTCTCTAAAAATCAATGGAAAAATATCCTCAGGTGAGGATAAGAAAAAAAAAAAGAAAGAAATATCATATCTTATGAAGGAGACATCTTAAAAATGCCTAAAGAAAGTTGTCATTTTTTTATGGTGAAGAGACTGAAGTCTGTGTTGATGAAAACACCTTGGCAGCCGAAAGTAGCAGCAGTGGTATGGTGATGGTTGTGGCTCCTTCCCCTGATCAACCCACAGAGGGAGGTCAGACTGCCATACTGCGGTTTAGGCCAACTCCTGGGCCTAAGCTGTCAGTCGGACATCCCCTGAGGGCTTCCAGACTGTGAGAGGGGGCAGGCTGGGCTGAGGGACTTTCCTCCCCCTGCCCCCTAAGTGCATGAATTTTGTGCACCTGGCCTCTAGTTTAGATATAAAGAAGAGCCATGCAGTGTATGTATGGGGAAAACATGGTATATGTAGGGTTCAGTTCTATCTGTGGTCAGGCATCCATTGGGGATTTTGGAACACATCCTTTGTAGGTAAGGGGGCTTTACTGCATTATTTTCTTGTTGAGTTACCTGTGTACTACACTGCATAGCAAGGAAGGAAAAAGCAGCAGAAAGACCAGGTTCTTTAAGATTTAATTACAATAATACATCTTGTTAAAAATTAAAAAAAAACACAAATACACCACTTACCATATTTATTTATATATATATATATATATATTATTGATTTTTTACAGAGAGGAAGGGAGAGAGATAGAAAGTCAGAAACACTGATGAGAGAAAGACATTGATCAGCCACCTCCTGCACGCCCCACAGTGGAGATGTGCCCACAAGCAAGGTACATGCCCCCGACCGGAATCGAACCTGGGACTTTTCAGTCCGCAAGCCGACACTCTATCCACTGAGCCAAACTGGTCTGGGCCATAATATATTTTAATAATTTGAATAAATGTTTCCTTTTATTATAAATGCTTTCAACTGTTACAGGGCTCTAAATTTTTATGACATTATTAAAAAAGAGAGAAAAAAAATCAAGAGAGCCAAGGTAGAAATCCAGAGACATCTATATTTAGCAAAATGGAGAAGAAAGACAGATTGGAAAATTGACACTTAGAATGGGATCTAAAGGGTTTGGATAAAAGTGTCAAGGAATTGAAGAAAGCCAAGTAGGCAGCATCAGTGATATGTACTTCAGTGGAACTGCAGGAGACACAAGGCGAAAAGTTACATTGGGATAAGGGAGGCTTAAAAGCTTTTGTGTCCAGTATTTATACAGCAAATCTGAAGAGGACTTACCCATTTTGTGTGTTAAGTCTATTATTGTATGACTTAATCTAAGTATTTTTATAAAAATGGCAAAATTCTAATAGCAAGTATATCAAAATATTTGATGGCACAGGGTCATCATTATGCTGACATAATGATTAACACAAAATTATGGCTTATTTGATTTAAATGAGTGGTAAAAAACAAAATTTTTCCTGATGTGCCTAAATGGCTATGACATTACAACCACCTTTCTCTTGCAGCTCTCAGTCTTCCAGCCTGATTAGATTTTTTAGAATCTTATGTTTTTCATCTTTTTCCTCTTCAGGATCTTTGTATGGACCATTCCTTGTTTAGAATGTCATTTTTTTCCTACAACCTGTTCATTAGTTCAATCTTTAAAACTCAACTCAATTGTCACTTTCTCAAAAACAAACAAATAAAATAACATTATGATACAATCTTTAAGAATAGGTCTTACTCCTCTGATAAACAGTCATTGTCCACTATATATTTGCTTGCGGCATGGTCAAATTTTAATTAAAATAAAAACCCTATAATGTTTTTCTGTCTTCATTCCAACTAGAAAATAAACTTGACCAGCATAGGAACAATGTTTATCTCCTTCTCCAAAGATCCTCCAATCGCTTGCATATGTTGCTATCTGTGGGGAAACAAGCAAACAGAAAAGAAATTCCCATGAGTTTAAGGTCTACTTGTTATATTTGTATTTCAAGGATACAATCCAGTGTTTAGCATATAGTGGCTAATACACGATTGTTAAATTCATCCATAAATAAATTTGTCTCATTTTTTTCACATATTTAACATTGCACAGTTCCATATAGTAGTATCTGGTAGGTGGTGTCTGCTATGTACTGTAGGTTAAGGCCACACACTCCAGGAGCTCATACTCTAGCTGAGCAAAACATAAAACTACATGTGAATCACAACAAATGATAAAAATAAAAGCAAAGAAAATAAATTGTATTTCAGCACTTGTGAGGTTAAAACTGCCCAGTTATTTTGTCTGTAAGCATGCTAAACTTTCCCAAAGAAACTATGAAAATATCTCCATAGGAGTGTATGCTAAGGGAGAGAAACATGCTACTCTTCAAGCTCTTTGCCTGGAGTCAGGTCAGGGATACCAGCTGTGAATAAATTGTGAAGTAAGTATGAACAATTTGACAAGCCAGACAAAGATTTGCTTGTTGGAGTGTTCCAAATCTTTTGTTCTTAGTTTTGTCCCTCCAAATGTTCCAAGGTAACTAAACACACGCAAAATCAGGCATAGGGAATGTAGCAATTGCAGAGTACATATTGTTTTCACTTGGTAGGTGCATTACTCACAGCATTGTTGTTTTGATCATCAATTTGCATTGCATTGTTCTCTCTCATATATATGAATGCCATTTTCTCCCCTAGTAGTTAATCATGCCTACCTACTCTATCACTTCCCCCATCAGCCAGTTGTTATAGTACATCGTGCAGCAAACACAGGGACTGTGTCTTCACAAAGATAGTCAAACAGTTGAGTCAGCTCGAGGACTATAACAAGCAGTAGATCTTAAATACCAGGCCAGGGAGGAGAGGGGCGAGGAGGAGAGGACACAGAAGCAAAGACATGGCTAGAGGGCAGGGAAATAAAGAGATTGAGAACGGGGTTTATCAATTGACAGGCTTAAAGTACATGGTCTTAAAAATTAATATGTTTGCAAATAAATCCTAACAAACTGAATTCTTCTTATCATTTCTAGAAACTTTGGGTTAATAGGTGAATATAAGAATGAAAATTCTCCATAGTCTAGACTAAAATTCTTCTGGATGGTATAAGATTAATACATTACGATATTTCTATTATTCTAATTTCAGCAGATTTGTTAAATAAAGAAGAAAAAGGAACAGAACTGTTTTCTGAGTCCATTGCATCTTCCCTTATCCAGCACTCAGAATGTTTCCAGGCATTTGATGAACATGCAGCTTCTACAGCTAAAAATAGAATTAATAATACTTAGCTTTATTGAACACTGTTTATTGCCTTGATAAATTGCCACCAGTCACTGCCCTCTGGACACTGTAGAGCCAGCTTTTCTTTTTCACACATGTGCATTTGATTGTTTTCATTAAAAAAAGGTCTTCAATATGATTCAATATTTCTGTGTCTTAGTCACATTAGTCTTTACCCTGATTTTAATGCTTATAAAGGAGAAGGACCTACAACACCCTAAATGTCAGACCCTATGCCCCAAACTTGTCTACATTTATATTATAAAGAAAAATGATATGGGCATCCTTCAAAGGGGGAATAACATATGTTGTTATATAATGGGCCTTAAATAAATAAGGATCTAGGATAATAATTTATGAAAGAAAGAAAAAATACCGTATAATAGTCAAAGCTTTTAAAAACTAATTTAGCTGCCCATACCTGCTTGCTTTTTTTTTTAACTTACTAAGTCTTCCACTACTTTGTCATCTGAGTCAGCTTTCCAAAAGAGTTTCTAAGTTTAGACCTTAATTTAATATACCTGCCTTTTATCAATATTATCAACATAGCTAAATAAGCAAGTGCAAATAGATACAAACACACTGTGATCAGCACTTTGTATTTAGAAAATAAAAATTTTAAATGTTATTTTCTAGGAGCTTAAAATCTAGGCAGAAAAAAAGGGGGGAGGAGAAAAAATACATGCACAATTATATAATGACAAACAAGAAAAGAAAATGTAATTGCACAATCCAATTAATTAACTTAAATGTTGGTGTTATCTGATGGTTTCTAATTATAAAGTAGTCTTAGATGACAACACACATACACACAGTTTTATATACTACTTATATAGCCTTATAGCTTGGTGATATGATTTTCACTTGTGTTCCCTACATTCTATGCAAGCCTCCATTTAGATAGATTCTCTTTGAATGAAAAACAACACATTAAAAACAAATTGAGCAATCCTCAACATTCTTCTCTCACTGATTTTTGTTTGTTTGTTTGTTTGTTTTTTAGTGAATAATCAGTCACTCAAACTGAAAATTAACTCAAACTGTTCCACTTCATCCCAAGTCATTATTTTCCTTTACAAATTTATTTTAGTTCAATTTAAGCAATATTTGTCACCACATCAGAAAAAGCCAAAAACAATATAGTAAAACTAACAATCTAGACATATTTTTTTCAAAAATAAAAATATGAAGAGGCTGAGGCTAGGATGTAAAGGGCTATAAAAAAGTATGTAGAAATGATAGTTAGTGTAGACTAAGGATGTCTATAATTTTTTTCTACATTCTCACTTAATAACATGCTTTTTATTTTACCAAATAACAGAAACAAATCAAAGCCTCCGTACTCACATTCACCCTTGCTATGATCTGGGCGCATGTACCCTGCCTTAATCTTGCTACTTTATATAAACCACTCATACTTATGGCCAGATCATATACTTGCATATGAAGTTTCATTCCCTAAATATATTGGCAAATAATTTCTCTGGCAATTCTTGCATTTCGCTAGCATCATCATTTCCTCCCTTTGTACTGGGTCATTTTAATCAAGCAATTTTCACCAGCAGACACACCAGCATGATTGAGAGATTATTTGCAGACTAGCGGTCATAGCTCTGCTTAGACATGTGATGGACATTTATTTACCTGCTGGTGTGACAACATGTCTTCTGATAGATTCTGGGAAGGCTCCTGGGATGCTCAGAAGTAGGAAGGGAGATTAATCAACAGAAGCCTCGGAGGGTTGGCCAGTAGAATGGCTTCTCAAGGGTGGTTAAGAGCAGCTTTCAGGAACCACAGAGGTAGGTGTGTAGGAAGGATGAGATATTCAGGATCCCTGGAGGATCAATTGGTAGTGCTTGGGAATTTGGGATCATTGGAAGATTGATTAGCTCTACCACCAACTGATCAAATTTAATGCAGGAAGCAGGGCAGGAGAAACCCTGTTATGCCTATCATCCATTATTAGATGATCTGAAAGTCCCACAATGAACCCTAGCCAGTTTGGCTCAGTGGATAGAGAATCAGCATGTGGATCATTCCAGGGTTCCATTCTGGACAAGGACATATACCTTGGTTACAGGCTCCTCCTGGGCCCACGCCCTGGTCCAGGGCGTGCACAAGGCAACCAATCGACGTGCTTTTCTCACATCAATGTTTCTTTCTATTTTTCCCTCTCTCTTCCATTCTCTCTAAAATAAAATCAATGAAAAAATATCCTCAGGTGAGGATTAACAAACAAACAGCAACAATAGCAACAACAAAGCAACAATGAGATGTCACTTCACACTTATTAGGATGACTATTATCAGAAAGACAAAAAAACAAGAGTTGGTAAGAATATGGAGGAAAAGGAACCCTTCCATGTTGTTGGTGGCAATGTAAAAATTGGGACAGGTATAATGGTATATAATTGGGTGTATATAAAAAATGTAATTAATATCTTAAAAATATATCTGCATCTCCAAGAAAGATAATATTTAAGAGGTGGACTAATACAAGTATATAGGTGAATATAGTTTATAAAATATCATCTCAGAGAAGTTGATTAAAGATAAAGTCTATTAATAAATGGAGTTGGGACAACTAGCAGCCCTATGAAAAAATAAAAAAAAAGTTGAAAACACATACCATACCAAATACCAGGATAAAGCTCTAATGTATTCAAAGATCTAAAGGTAAAAAAACAAAAGCAAAGAAATCATACAAGTATAAATAAACTTGTTTTTGAATCTAATCCATCTTGAAAACATGGATGCCAATTGCCAGATAGAGGAGGAAGCCTCTATTGCACTGTATTAAAGGGGAATAGTAACACAATCAGCCCATCCAAAACCTCCAGCTCATTTCCCCAAGTGCCAGTAAACACTCTAAAACAGCAATAAAACAATCCTCCAAGGAGTTTTGCATAACATAAAACATTTAAAACATCAATTACCTAATAATTTAACACTTAATGAACTCATTAATTGGTATGCTTGTAGTCAGTATGCAGTGCTTTTTCTATGGTATTCAATACAAATTATTTCTATACTGCAATGAGCATAAGCTGTCATGTAAATAAGCCCTATTAAGGATTTTGTTTCATACACTTAAAAAATTCAAACAACACTTAGCAAAATAAATAAAAATGACAACTTTAAAAATATGGTGTTTACCACTACAATAAATGCTCAAGTGAGATTTTGTGGCCAGAAAGAATCCACAGGCACTGTTGCAGAGGTGGAGGGTAAGGCTTAGTGAGAGTTAGCACATGTAAACATTCCTGGCAGAGGCATGAGTTTACAGGGTCAACAGCTGAGGCATGGCTTCAGTGCTCTCTGCATTCTCTAACCAGTTCTCATGAGTTATTTTAATGTCCTTGCTCTGGCACATATGACACAAATTCATCGTCAATGATTTCAATTCAGATAGTTTTTTTTGGGGGGTGCAGGAAGAAACTCTCAAATTTGAGTACCTTAAAAACTACTGCATGTCAAAAAATAATGTAAAATTAAAACTAACCAACTGAGAAAAGATATTGGCCACCTATGTTACAATGAGTTATTTCCTTAATAGAGAAAGAGCTTTCTAGTAATTGTTAAGGACAAAACAAAAAATAAAAATAAGAAATGGCAAAAGACATAAATAGTTCATAGGAAAAACATTTCTACATGTATCCTTTCAACACATGAAAAGGCGTTCCATCTCCCTCATATAAAAGAAATACAAATTAAAACTATATTGAGAAAACATCCTTCACATATCAAATTGGCTAAAATCCAAATATGTGCTGGCAAAGCTTGAGGACTTTTACTCATTGTTGTTGCTATAAAACAATGTGGAAGAATATTGGCTACATCTATCAAAATTACAAGCCACATAGCCTTTGACACAGCAATCCCAATGTGAAGAATCTAATATATATACACCAAAAATATGAAATGATGTACATACCAGCTTATTACTGAGGCATTTTTATATTAGCAAACATTGTGAGGAGCCCACACAACTAGCAGAAGAGACTGGTTGATTTCTGATGATATATCTATATAATGGACTACTATACAACCTTAAAAAATAATGTACTAATCTGAAGAGAATGTCAGAAAATATTGAAAACTTAAAAGAATAAAATTACAAAATAGTATGCATCATACATTAACTTTTGAATACAGGAAAAAATAACACTTACTCCCCTACCTTCCCTCTGAGGGGGTAAAGGAGAGAGATCATCCAAAGGACTTGTATGCATTCATATAAGCCTAACCAATGGACACAGACACCAGGGGAGTGAGAGCATGAGTTGGGGGGGAGAATAGGGGCATAAGGACACATATATAATACCTTAACCAATAAAGAAAAAAAATACTCTATTTTCTTTAACAAATCATACACATGCACATATACACATCTCTAAGAATCATTAATAGTCTAGTAAAAATATGAGAAAAAAATAAATTTAGTAGGGAAATAATTAAATCAAAATTTCTGTTTATGACTTTGTACCAAGTTTTAATTTAAGTTACATATATCTTAATTGATTATGTTTAAGTCCCATAGAGAAATAATCAAACAAATCTGACCATATATTAAATCAGCATTATGAATATAGAAGAAATATTTATTTCAAGAGATGCTAGAGCACAATATATTGAATCATCTTATTATTGGAATGAATTCCTAATAAATTAACTAACTAAATAAGTAAATTCCAAACTTCAGTTTATAAGATAAAGCAAATAAGAGGTAAAAATATGCCAAATAGACTAAGTAAAACTTCTAAAATGTTAAAATTGAAGTAAAGATTTAAACTTATGATTTAATAAACATAAATACTCCTGCTAATTTAGTAAATTTTCCTGGAAGTTTTATCACCTTTGATAGCAATAAATATCCTTGGCAGAATACCATTTTTAATTCTGTGACCTATTGATAGAAACAAGAAATGGCTAACTCTATTTTTCATGCAAGGAAGGTAAATGACAGCCTAGACATTTTTTTATATCAGAAAACTAGGAATCTTTTTACATTTTAAAGCATCATGTCAAAAATATGTGGGAGTCTGGTAAAAAAAAGGTGAAGGGATTAAAAATTACAAATCTGTGGTTACAAAATAGTAACTGGGTTATAAAGGACACTATAGGAAATCCTATATAATAAAAGTCAAATGTGAAAATTGATTGAACAATGGAATGACCTGTGAAATGACCAGTCACTATGGTGCATGCTGACCACAGGGGGCAGACACTCAATGCAGGAGCTGCCTCCATCCTGCAGGCCCCAGGCCAGCCAAGGTGAGTGCCAGTGGGGGGCCCTCTAATTGCCCCACTGGTCACCCCACAGATCGGCCTTGATCACCAGCCAGGCCTAGGGACCCTACCCCTACTCAAATTCCATGCACTGGACCTCTAGCATACTCAATAATATTGTAAGAACTATGTATGGTGATAGATAAGTACTGGAAATGTCAGGAACACTATGTAAAGTATATGGTTGTCTAACCACTATGCCATACACCTGAAACTAATACAAAATAATATTAAATGTAAACTGGTATTGAAAAATAAAATTTCAATTAAAAAAGAAGTGTAGTGATTTGGTCCCACACTCAGGGTGTGATAATTGTGGGTGAAAGGGGGTTAGAAGAGGTAACTGAGGAAAAAAAGAGATTTTTTTCTTTGATAACCACAATTAGGTAATATTGTTTAAAATGTAACTTGATTGTACTTCCAAGATTAGATGGATGGATTGACTTATAATTTTTATATTTTGCTAATCAAATGAACAAATATTTTTCTAGCCAGGTACATTTATATTCCTATTGATTCTTTTAAATTATTTATTTCTTAAAAAATGGACTCTTCATAATAATTTACATTATAATATCTAGAGGTGAAGTTAATAATAGTATAATACTGAATAAAATCTGAAAAATTTAGCATAGAATATGGAAAATAGTTTTTAATAAATTAAATGCGCTGTAGGTCATCCAAAGCATAATAATGATGGTGAAAATAAGTATTAAAAGAGCAATGGATCTAGCACATATTAAATTCAGAAATGAGCACAATTGATTAACATATTATAAAATTATCAAAGAGCACGTGTATTTGTGTTTAAGTAGACCAGATATTATATTCAATTATCCCATACATGTCATTTATTTATTTTAATTTATCTTTATTATTGAAAGTATTACTGATGGTTCCTTTCTCCCCGCATTAGCTCTTCTCCACCCAGCACTCCTCCATAGCAACAAAGAATTTCTTCCCGCACCCACGTTCACCTTCCCTCTGAGATTCCTCAATCTATTCCATGATCCCATGTCTTTTGATCTACTTTGTCCTTCAGTGTATTTCATTTATTATATTCCACATAAAAGTGTTATCATGTCCTACTTGTCTTTGACTGACTTCATTTTAATTCTATGTTACTCAGTATTAACATGAGGTTTTCTTTTTTTCATTACTAATATCTAAAATATTAAATCTGAAATGTTCTTGAAAATGTCAAATTTTTATCAAAGGCAACTTCAATTATGCAATCTGTTAAAAGCAGTGCAAATATTTTATTAATTAAAAAAGTCTTAAAAGCTATTTCAGAGTCCAATCTACCATTCTTTTATTAATTTTCTAAATAAATATTTATGAAATAGCTACTTTTCAAAGAAGGCTATTCCATGAAAACAAAATACACAAAGTGCCTGTACTTGTGGAATTTATAATCTTTGAGAGGAGACAAGTAACAAACAGATAGGCAAATAAATATATAACATATCTGGTGCTGGTGAGTTGTAGAAGAATAATAAATAGGGAAATAGGACTTAGAATAACTATGTGGGGAGACTCTGCTGTATTTGGTGCTCCTCTCTGTCTTTAGATGACATTATAGCAGTAACTTAAAGAAAGTGAAGGAGTCCAGCTATGCAATACGTGAGGAAGGACTATTTCAGACGTAGAGGAGAACATCGTTAAAGTCAAGAGTATTCTAGAGATATTTGCAGATCCTCAAAAGAACAGAGTTGCCAGGTTGGTGTGACTCAGTGGTTGAGCATTGATTATGAACCAGGAGATCATGATTTGATTCCCTGTAAAGGCACATGCCCAGGTTTTCGGCTCTATCTGATCCCCAGTGTGGGGCATGCAGGAGACAACTGATCAATGATTCTCTCTTATCATTGAATCATTGATGTTTATAACTCTCTTACCTTTGCCTTTCCTCTCTGAAATCAAACACACACAGACACACACACACACACA
>JAAGEH010000030.1:43637931-43715628 GCA_011751065.1 Lasiurus cinereus
AGAGAGAGAGAGAGAGAGAGAGAGAGAGAGAGATTCCAGATCAGATCGGGCCAGTATGAACAGGGGAGAGTGCTGGGAGTTGAGATCAAGCTAGAGCTTGGGACCTCAAAAAACAGTCCCTTCAAGGATATGGTAAAATTCTCGATTTTTTATTTTCAGTTTGATATTTCAGAGATTTAACTATTTGGAAGAAAGTAGAGTATTATAAAATCATAAAGCAAATACTTTGTAAAGTTTCTATTAGAAATAAACAAAAATACAAAGTAGAAAAAGCAGAGAAGTCCAGAGTCAATTACGTTTTCCTTCTCTTTTAAAAGAATCACTACTTTTCTGAAGACTCACTCTATGGCAAATTCCGACCTAGGCAATTTTTGTACAATAATGTTAGTTAATGAAGAAAATTGCATCCCAATACACAATTTATTGTTTATGCATCCACTAGTTCATGAAAACTTGCAAGGAAAACACCTATCTATGTAGACTATTCCTACCCAGGGAAACTCCTTAACTATGCTAGAAAATTGCTACTAGGATTAGGCTCATTTTGCTAATCTAGGCAATAGATACTGAACTCACTGAGGAATCCACAAGCAAAATCTCACAGCAGGTGCAGCTGCAGGTGGCAGCGGAGCTTTCCAAATCACCACTGAATCTGCCAGTGTGTAGATCTTATGTCATCTGGCAAGTACCCCTAATGGACAGGAATCGCTTTGGGGCAAAAAAATCTCTTTTATGTAGAGAGGCAGAAGAATGCTATTAAGTCCCTCCCCATACACACTTAGTTCCCCCAAATGGCAGATAGATCTTTTGTATCCTTGGGAAAGTAGTCTAAAGATGCTCCTTTAAAATAAATTCAGTGTTATCTGGTGACAAACTGAAATGGAACTGCATTACATTTGTAATCAAGGAATGATTTATATGTAAAATGATTTAAATAATGGTCATTAATTTAATAGCACGTCTTTTCAATGGATATGTTCTAACTTAAGACATTGTATATCTTGCAATTTTCCCCAAGATATAAAACATCATCTTCTGACAGTTAGAAAGTTCAGGCCGAGGCAAACACATGGAGGAAAGCCCTTCAAAAGATTTTCTCGGTAAAATATAGGAAATTGGCAAGTGTTGTTGCCTGAGAGGAACAAGTTTTTTCTGACCATTCTTTCATTGATTTTCACCAGAGTGTCATGGTATTTTGGAACACAAAGTTCTAGGTTCGAGACCATGCATGGTTCTAGGATCTCTGCATATTAAAAAACAAAAACAAAAAAACAAAACAAACAAACAAACAAAAAACTAAAAACACACTTCGGAAAAGGTGGTGTTAATTTTTTGTTCTATTTTTTTTAGAATCACACATTAAATTATCATGGCCTATTACAGCTTGCTTACTGCTAGCTTTGTGACAACTTTTGTGCTTGTACCATAAAGAAGTCATTATTAATGCAAAGACTTGAGAAGAAACAGAGAAATTAGTTCCCTAGCCCCTGCTCTTCCTCTGTGGGGTCCTTGTTAATACCACATCCCCTGCAGCATCAAAAAATGATGTTATTGCTATTAATTTATACAAGTTATTGAAGAAATTATTTCTACCAAGTGTGTCATCACACAACTATTTTTAATGATTATAGAAACATTTTTAATGTGGTTATTATATCTAAGACATTATAACACATTTTGTTGGAAGTTGGCAGCAATGATGGTGTTCCACAAGACAAAATAGTTAAATATTAAACAAATATGAATTTAAGTTATGAGGAAAAACTACCTATACATAAAACTGCTCTTTTTAGCTTTTAAATAAGAGAAAGAAAAAAAAGATCTATGTTTAGAAATCTAATGACAAAAAATTTAAAATAGAAGTAATCAATACTGGAACTTCATGAGCAGAAATGTGTTTATATTCTTAGAATCTTAGATTTCATTCTCAAGGTCTTCTTGCCCTAAGAATCCAGCAACTTTCCTAGGAATAAATTCTAGTGGGGAACATAAGCATGAGCTCAAGTTTGTTCAAACAGTCTAAACACATTCATTATATATTAAGTCACTATCTCATCTATTGGGGCAATTGCAATCTCAGGAGCAGTTTAAGGTACCCGAGGGCCTCACTCCTTCCCTGAGCTTGGAAATTTGGCAGAGCCCACAGACCACTGCTCAGCACAGACCTTGCCTGGACAGTGGTAGGGGACATAGGAGCCCCAAAAAAGTCTCCCTGCTGTGTCCCTAAATGTGGCTGCAGCTGCCACACAGATAATCAAGGTGCTTCTAGTGTTCCCCCCAAAAAAGCCACTGGAAACAAGGGTTATGTCTGACTCATCCTTGTGGTACCTGAACATAGCAAATGGTCAAGGGCTCACTGTCCTATACAGTAGCCATCAGCCACATGTGGCTATTAAGCACTTGAAATACACTGAGTGGCCAGATTATTATGATCTCTGAACACATATTAATCTGGCCACTCCGCGCGCATGTGGATGTGTGTCCCTCAGCCGAGCCTGCTCCCTCTCCAATCTGGGATCCCTGGAGGGATGTCCGATCCTATCTGCATTGGGCCTAAACGGGTTGTCGGAAATCCCTTTCATAACCTAGGACTGCTTACCTGCCTGCCTTTCTGATTGCCCCTATTCACTTTTGTCTGCCAGCCTGATCACCCCTGAACCATTCACCTGCCAGCCTGATTGATGCCTAATTGCTCCCCTGCCAGCCTATTTGCCCCTAATTGTCCTCCCCTGTAGGGTTGGTCACCCTTAACTGCCCTCTCCTGCAGGCTTGATTGCCCACAACTGCCCTCCCTTGCAGGCCTGGTCCCTCCCAATTGCTCTCCCCTGCTGGCAATCTTGTGGTGGCCATCTTGTGTCCACATGGGGGCAGCTATCTTTGACCACATGGAGCAGCCATATTGTGTGTTGGAGTAATGGTCAACTTGCCTATTACTCTTTTATTAGCTAGGAGATTTTATATATATATATAATTCATGCACCGGGTCTCTAATATATTTAATATATAATCTATATATATTAGAGATCTGGTGCATGAATTTGTGCATGGGTGAGGTCTCACTAGACTGGCCAGGGTTTGGCCAGCCTGCCTGCTGGTTGAACTCCTGGTCAAGGGGACAATTTACTTATTAGCCTTTCATTATATAGGATATACACTGAGTGGACAGATTATTATTCATTTAGAGATCATAATAATCTGGCCACTCAGTGTATATCCAGTGCATTTAGAAAATAAATACCGGTGGGGAAAGTGAAACAATTTATTGTATTTGTTATTTGTTAATAGAATTTATGAAGAGAACCTGGCATATTTTAGTTTTCCAAAAGTGTTTTAAAATTTCAAAACTTGGTAGGTTCTAGAAGACATTTATTATTCAGGTTATAAAGTTTTAAAAGAAGTACAAATTTGGTCCATTACTTTTTATATCTCAAAGTGTAGTATCATTCAGCATAGTATAAAGTGAATGTTAGGTGAGCCTTCAGGTCTGTACCATGAAGCTTAGTGAGTAAATTAAAATAGGACATGAAAAAACTAAGTCACTGGGGCTTAGTGTGGAACTTAGAGTGAAATCAATTTTATTATGATTAAAAAAGCATTAGCTAAAGATGAGGAAGATGATAAAAGAGATAGGATGGACTGGATAAAGAAAAAAATTAACTTATAAACCTATATTCTCTTGGAGCAGAAATATTGCCAGCTGGAAGCAGACATACACACACAAAAAAAAGAATTTTGACTATTACTGCAATCCAGGTGCTAGTGATTTTCTCTCTAAAAATTCAGCCCATATGTGCAATAGTTTATGGTACTCACTACCCAAGGTCACTTCTCAAAAAAGGAAGAAATGTCAATTATTACCTAAGGTGAATATATTCATTTCAAATAAACCATTCTTATTTACCATAAAGTATGTTTTCAATGTTCTAATTTTGCTTTCTGGAGAAGATAACTTTTATGATTATTTATTTATATTTTTACAACATTCTAATCACAGGAAGTGCATTCATAATATAATTAAATTCCTTGCAGAAATCCGAACAAGAGACAATATTAGCCCACTATATATGCAATGAGAGTTTAGGTAAGTAACAGTTTATGAAAGTCTTCTAACTCTAGGTTATGTAAAAATTAAGATTAAATTGGGTTTTTAAAATCTTTATTATGGTAAAATAATATTATATATGTAAAGATTACATATATGTTTTAAAATATAATATAATGAAGCCACCACTTAGGTCAAGAATTACATCATTACCTATTTTTTTCAACTACATACTTGTGTTTCCCCTCCCCAGGATTTACATTTATTTTAAATTTTGAGTTTTCAATTCCCCACTGTTTTTGAGAACAATGAAAGCCAAACAAGACACTGAGTTCTATCAAATGATTCATCCTTTTATTTCTTATTGATTTCAAAGCCTGGCATAATCAGCACTATTTCCATGCCTCTAGTAAAAGAGGGATGTGTGTGTGTGTGTGTGTGTGTGTGTGTGTGTGTGTGTGTGCACGCACACAGGGTGTTACTAGGAAGCTTTAAGCCCCAAAGAGGATTTTCCTGAGTCTTCCTTCAGAGAAAATAAATTAATACAAACTCCTTGTTTGTTTTGTCTTTGATACTCACCCTACCCCAACAAAAAAGACTGAAAAGACTGAGGAATATCACAAAAGAAGAGACAAAAGGATGAATATTTAGACTGAAGCCTTATATTCTGAAACAAAGCAAATATATATTGTTCATTGCTTGTACGTATAAAGAATTTACATTATTTTCATGGAGAGTGATTCCTGAGGATTATTTTGGTAACTTTCTGGTAGATGGAAGTTATATTTTCTTGTAATAAAATTATTATACCAAAGTAATTTTATGATCAACAAATATCTTAAGGATACTTGGATTTTTTTCCTAATTTTCAAAAACATACCATATGGGGTAATAACAGTCTATGTACAGGACATTTTCTTGTGAATGTTCACATATATAATTAGTGACTACAATTTCAAAATCAGGATGGTGTTATCAGGTCTATCTTTCAAGCCAAGTTTAGGAGAGGAATTCAATAATTCACCCAAGATCCCAGCAAAGACGGTGTAATATTTATTTTCAGGCAATGGTATATTGGTATATGTTTAACAATCAACTCCCTGGCTGTGGAAAGTGGGAGGGGTGAGAAAAAAAAGAAAAAACTTCCACATTGTGACATTTACACCAAGGTTGATTTCAAACTAGCTACCTGATGTCAGTAAGTGAGGAATTTGAAAGAGTGCGTCAGTAGCACACCATTATACAGGGTGGGGCAAAAGTAGGCTTATAGTTGTGAGTGATTGAAACAGTTTATTCTTATATTATTATTTACTAATCATATTGTTTTTCATATAAGCAACTGTAAACTTATCTTTGTCCCAGGCTGTATAGTATTTATATCATAAAATGCATAGACACAGGTAGCATCAGGAATATAAAAAATAGTAAAATATAGTAAAAATAAAAGTGATGGCTTTTGAGTATTACCTTTTCCCCTAATAAAACTGTTTAATTGTAAGTTTTTTATAGTTTAATTTTTAATAATGCATGCATCTAACATTGGTGTACCAAAATTCTTGAAAATTTAATAAATCAGCTTTCTCTAGACCATCAATATGCCCAGGATTTTTTTTTTATTTTTTATTTTGCAGATTCCAACTCCTTTTTATGATGTGATAGTTGGCTTGGCTATAAATGTTAGAGCATAAAGTAGAGAAAAGACTTTGGGGTTAAGTGACCTGACTTAGATCTGGCTCCTCCCGCAGCAAACTTATGGTAAGGGCAAATTATGTCATTTCTCTGGCTCCAGTTTTTATCTTTTAAAAAAGGTGACATTTCTGGTTTCAAAAGTTTGTAGCCAGGTAAAACTTCTGTATTTAGTATCCTCAAAACATTTCCTTTGTCCCGTTAAAGAACTGGTCCGTTAGTGTGGAAAGTGGAATTGGGATAGTTTTCCGTAACCATGGTACCCCCAGTGCTCCTTAAGATGCTCCAAAGAACCCTTAATTTCTAAAGTTTTTTTTCCCCTGCTAATGTATTCCAAGATGCAATATGTTAGGTTAAAAAATTGCATTGTGATAGATATTATACTACTAACTTATTTCAAACCATTTTCATGAAAAAGTACTTATAATTTGTTCTTCTGCCTTAGTTGCCCTTAGTGAACTGAACAAAAATAATGGAAGTTAACATTTCCAATAAAAACACCTGATTTTTTCATCCAAATGCCTCCTATCCCCTCATCCCCAGACACCATTCACTCTGTTTCTAAGGACAAAAAACTTGGAGACATCCTTGACTCTGTTATCTTAGTTTACCTCTAATTAGTCAGCAACTTGAATTGCTGCTCTCCTCAGTTTCTCATTCATTTGTTTTATTTTACTTATTTTAATTGGTGTTATGGCTAGGTTGCTCAGTTCCTTGGATCATCCTCTCTAATGCAAGGGATTGCAGATTAATTTCCTGGTCAGGGCACATATCTAGGTTATGATTGGATCCCTGATCAGGCACATATGTGAGGGTGGGGTGGCCTATCGATTTTCTCTCTCATGTCAATGTTTTTCTCTTTCTCCCTTCCTCTTTTTTTAAATATGTATTTTTATTGGTTTCAGAGAGGAAGAGAGAGGGAGAGAGAGATAGCAACATCAATAATGAGAATCATTGATCGACTTCCTCCTGAATGCCCCCTACTGGGGGTCAAGCCTGCAACCCTGGCATATGCCCGTGACTGGAATTGAACCTGGGACCCTTCAGTGCCCAAGCTAGTGCTCTATCCATTGAGCCAAACCATCTAGGGCTCCCTTCCTCTTTTTCAAAATATATTTTTATTGATATCAGAGAGGAAGGGAGAGGGAGAGAAAGATAAAAACATCCATGAAGAGAGAGACTCATTGGCTGCCTGTAGCACACTCCCTACTGGGGATCAAGCCTGCAACCCAGGCATCTACCATGACGAGGAATCAAACCATGACCTCCTGGTTCATAAATCGACAACCACTGAGCCATGCCAATTGGGGTCTCTTCCTCTCTCTTTAAAAATCAATAAATTCTGGGATAAGAATTAGAAAAAAATCACTGACCAACTTTGATGTACCAGGTATAGTTCTAGGTTTTATCAATAAACAATGAGCAAAACAAAAGCCTTGCTCTCAAGCAAAGTGAGGCAATTCAGGGAGACAATAACCAGTTACCAACTCAAAGATTTTTATGAATAGTGTGTGATACGCTAATAAATTCGGGGGGGGGACAGTAAAGGAGTAGGATGGCTAGAAACTGACAGCAAGGGATTATCATTTGGTAGAAGTTCTCTCTGATGAGGTGACATGAGACCAGGTGCCTCAATGGAAAGGGAATATTTACAGGAAAGTTTTTCCAAGTCTAAGTGCCAAGGTCTTGAGGTGGGAGGATGCTTAATAGTTTTGAGAAGCAGTGGGAAGCCACTGAGTTTAGACTGAAATGAATATGCTCAACAGGAAACAAGGGAAAAAAAGTAATAATCACAGTCATGCAGACTGACAAGAATATCTAGAAAAATAGCTTTTTTAAAAAAATATATGAATGGAAGTCTTAACTAGTGTTACTGTCTTGATTTGAGTTTTTTTTGTGATTGTTTTTGTTTTGTTTTGTTTAAAAATCTCTCTGGTTGGTGAGTAAACAAAAACTGAGAGGAGAGGGACATGGGGTTTAAAACAGCAAGTTAGATGGTAGTTGAAATAATTCAGTCAAGCAAGGGTTATTCTTGAACCAGCAAGGGATTAGTGGTGATGCTGAGAAATTCTCAGTTTCTAATTATATATTTTGAAATATGCCCTACATTAGTAGGTCCATGGTTGTGACCCAAACTTCATTTTGTAGTAAAATTTTCCTTACTTCATGTGATTCACCCACCCTGGGATCCTTCATAGTCTGCAAACTCTCCAAAGCACTTGGCTGCTTCAAGGCCTTTGAACTTGATCTTTTCTCTTTCGGAAAAGCCAGTCTAATGGCTTGCTCTCCTCTGCTCCATTTAGGCCCTTTTTCAAATGTTCTTCTAATGAAAACCGCTCCTCTGTACCCCATCCAAAATACTAACCACCATTCTTTATCCTTCATTCCACTTTAACTTTCCAACATAGCACTTAATATTACTAGTTCAAATGCAGTATGTATTTATTTTCTTGTGGGTCGCCCCTATTCCATGACAATTTGTTTTGTTCACCACTGTCAAAACCAAATCCAACTTTCTAAAACATTGTATCATTTCCACATTTACAAACCTGAATCCTTCCACATTTCCTAAAGTTCTGATTGTAATATGGCACTGATAAGTATAATGACCACATCCTGGTATTGCCGTCCAATCACTCAATTTCTCCTATCACTCAGTTTTTAACTTTCAAGAAGGGACAAAAAAGTTCTGCATAAACCTACTTTTTGGCACAGTCAGACCTTGAGATAATAGCCTTCAAGTGTTTGTATTTCAGTTTTACATTTCCACAGAGCCAGCTCCCTGTTCCCAGCCCAATTTGCCTAGATTTCACCTTGCTATTCTAGGCATAATGATGCAAATAGTAAAGCGGATTGACAAGAGCTAAATTATTTCAATTGTGCTTGGCTTCTGCATGAAGGGAAGTATTGTATACACTCAAGGAGTCAGTATTAAAAAATGTTTGCTCTTTGAGCTTTCATGCTAAGGGGATTTGAGGTGCACTTAGCTCAGTAAATTTTGTCCACATAAAGCACTTTTGTTGGAAATCTGCTTTTCTCCTGCTTGTTATTATTAACCAAACAGCCTGCTTTTGTCAAAATTATAAAATCATTGCTATTTCTCTTTTCTTTCTCAATTCCTATTATATTTCCTGGCTTATTTTAACTTTCTTTTCTTTTCACACAATGAACCAACTTGCCTTTGACCAAAACCAGTATAAACTCCCATGCATGTAAATGTGATACATATTTTAGTTTCTGGTGAATTAGGTGGAAAATAATATAAATAAATGAATTATGCTAATTTAGAGATAAACTGACAGTTCGCTCTTGCCTCTCTCCCTTATAGCATGCACATTGATTTCTGCCTCTCCCAGTCATCTTTTGATCCAGCTTTGACCTCAGGCAATGTGGAAAATTTAGGTTTTTACTCTGCATCTCTTTAACCTATGGCACTCTCTTTAAGGGAGAGGAGAAGAGACTGAAAGGAGGAGAATCGGGCCACATTCATGGAGCCTTCTTTTACTTATTAGAAGTGAAAGATGAGGGAATCTGATCTCAGGCCCCTTAAAGGACTATTGGCACTTGTCCAATAAAACATTTAGCATTTTAGCACTTCAAATGTGGCTATTGCAAATGAAAAAATTAATTTTAACTGCATTAAATTTTAATTTATTTACATTTTAATTACCACATGTAGCTAGTGATTACTGTGTTGTGCAACACCACAGTAAAGGGATTGACCTATTGGAGTCAGGGGAAGAGATGCATAATTTCTAGTTCTTTGTTTCTAGCAGATAGAATTAGAAAGAATAGATACTGTCTTGCTGCTTTTCCACTCGTGTCTTACTTTATACTCAAACTAAATATTGCTAAATATTTAAGAAATTTTCCCAAATAGGGAAATTTAGCTGGGTATGCACAATGAATGCCTGAGAATCTCCAGATACATCCTATCACAAGGAAACATAATGTTACTTGACCAATGCTAATGGTGTTTCCTTTGGATATGGCTTAAAGTCAACTTCCTGTTTTATGCTATTTCCATTTTCCTTTTCTTGGCTGTCCTAAGAAATGCTTGATTTAAAACAAAGAGGAAAACACCTCATTGATGAATGAATTATTCTGTAAATCAGTAGTAATTTTCACCTTGGTTGTTATCTACTTTTGCTGAAATTATTTTTCTTAATTATAATACTAATCCTTCTTCATGGAAATTCCTTCTAGAGACTTGACTTTTTTAACATGATAATAAAAGGAGACATACAACACTGACATTTCTTACTATGTAGGGGACCTATTATAAATGTACTATATCTAAATTCCTTTATCTCACTAAATAGATATACCTATTATGCTCATCATGCTGATTGGCAAATAATATACTCTTTTACTTACAATCTTATAATTTCTGGGCAAATACTAATTATACACAAAATGTTGTTGCAAGCTTTTTACTCCTGAATGTGTATACTTTAGCTGTTACAAACTTACTCATTATTTGAGAAAAGTTAATATACACTAAGCCCAACATTTGAATATAAATTAATCTGATTTTTAAAAATTATTCTATGTATTTAGTCATTAAATATACATTTTTGTCAGGGATATGATATGATAAAATTATCATAAGTTCTTTAGAATGGGGAAAATTCTGTTTAACAGTTTTCAAGGCAAGTAGGAGATACTTCAGTAATTTTAGTCAAGCTAGTCATACAACTTTTGTCAATTGCAGGTTTTACTCTAGTCTAGTTGCTAAATACTGACCTTTCATTGCTTCCTTATGATTTTATCCATTGATTTGTAATTCCTTTTATGTACTACTGTTTTTGACATGTGTATGTATTCTATATTGTGTAAGGCTCTGGTAACCTATAGATAAGACCCTGATTTTGAGGTGTTCAGAATCTATTAGAAGCAATGGATACAATAGAAAGATTTACTTAAGAAATATTTTAAGACTAAACAAAAAATGGATAAAATACATTTTCACAAATTCATAATAATCCCATAACTTTATGATATGCCACAGTCAAATATTCTAATTAATAATTTCGTAGATTTAATCTTCTGACCCAAGTAATGTATGTACACTACACTAACCTCAAATAGGATGGATAGCACAAGGAAGAATTTAGTCCTTTATGGAACTGTTTCTCAAAACTGCTGACTGAAAGTATGTGTTCTCTGAGTTTGCATTAGGCAATTATCCTCAAATAAACTGGGTAAAATTGTCTTTGATTAATAATTTTCTAAAAAGGCATAGCAACAGTACTTTAATTTTAAAATTGTAATTAGAGCCCGGTCAATGTGGCTCAGTGGTTGAGTGTCCACACATGAACCAAGAGGTCACTAGTTCAATTTTCAGTCAGGGTACATGCTGCAGTGGCGGGCTCCATCCAAAGTAGGGGGTATAAAGAAGACAGTCTATTGATATCTCTTTCTCATTGTTGTTTCTATCTCTCTATCCCTCTCCCTTCCCCTCTAAAAAAACAATAAAAATATTTTTAAAAATAAAAATATAATAAAATAAAATTACAATTACATTTTGTACCTTATTTCATTTAATGAATATTAAATGTCTTTTTAACACTAGCTTAAAGTGTTTATATTTTGAGCATTGCTCTTGGAGTAAAAATATATGGATTTATTAGTAATTATAATTTTCAATCTTTACCTGAGGATATATTTTTATTAATTCTTTCTTGATAGAAAGAGAAAGAGATAAACATTGTTGTGAGATAGAAGTATCAATCAGAATCAGTTGCCACCTGCACATGTCCATACTGGGGATTGAACCTGTAATATAGGTATGTACTTTGACTGGAAATTTAACTTGCAACTTTTTGGTGTATAGAATAATGTTCCAACCAACTGAACCACTCATCCAGGACAAGATATGGATTTAAATATCAGATTTTCCATATAAATAGTTATTAAATCATTGATAAGACAGAGGTGATATGTTGTATTTGTATACCTACTATTGCCAAACACCCTAATCAATAATTGTTAAGCCATTTTATTTAAATTATCCAAGTTTATACAGGTAGGTAATTGATATTTCAAACTAATAGATTTTTTTTCTATTAGTACAAGGTCTTAATTATAAAAAAAATGTTCATTCATCCATTTCTGCTCTTCCTGCTTTTCTCTGTCCCTCATTTCCATTAAGTACATCTTTTGGCTATCTCTTTAGCAACCCTACTGGTCGTCAAGACATAAAACATATTTTTTCAAAAATAAATAAGCTCACTGGGCAGGTAAAAGATTGAGTATGCATTGCACTATCAATGTTGTATAGAGAACAAAACTTGCTGTTAGGTTGACCAGTATTGGACTCTATCCCAGATGATTTATATATCTGATAGCAATAGAAACTCATGAAAAGATCTCCCTCACTCATAAAACTGTCCCTAAAACTTGCAGCTAGATTTAGCAAAGAAAATACAGGACGCTTAGTTAAATTTGGATGCTTACACTAAAAAAAATAAAAATTAGCCACTCTTTATCTGAAATTCAAGTTAAACTGAGCATGTTGAATTTTACCAGGCAACCCAAGGAAAAACAATCAATCTCTCAGAAGATTCAAGCAGTCATGGTTACATACTTTAGAGGATAAAAAAATATAATCAATATGCCTTTGTATTATCAACCAGTAGCAAAATGCTATGCTGCTCTTCATGCATCAGAGGCTGTGTATGAACTGATGGAGTCCAAGACACGATGACATCTTACATGCCAGGGCGGCATGTGGACACTTAGGCTCTGTGAGCAGACTAGCCCTGAAGTCTCCACAGTACGTGTTACATGTCAGATTTCATAGTAATAACCCCACTAAAGCTGGTCCCCCAAGAGAATTTAGACAAGAGGGACTCAGGCCTGCAAATCTAGGTCAATACTTTATGAACTCATGATTAGTTTGGTGCCAGGTTTCTACGTTGTAAAATATGTTTTACATAATTCAAAACATTTTTAATATTTTAGATAAACGCTTTCTTGAGTTAAGTGTACATTTTCCCATTTCTTACTCGCATATGATCTTTATTATTTGGTTCCCTCATCCAGAGCAATGACTGAGCAGCCAGGCCAGCTCCCTTTTCTCTGGGTCCTTTGAAGAACTTTCCAACTTTTTTTTTCTTGCAATCGGGTCATTTTTTGCTGATTGCAAATTTCTAGTGTCTCTTGCCCATCTGAAAACTTTCTGCCTCTGTGTAATCTGCCTCCTAATTCTTTCCCTATTCCCCAGAAGTTTTATCCGAAGGCAGACACAATTTATTCTTCAATGCTTATTCAAGAAGACTTTCCATATCCTTGCCAAAAAAGCAAGCCTTTGCCAAATGGAATTCCTGTGTGGAGTTCTTTCAAAATCCTGTCTTCCCACCCGAGGTCCAGCCAAAGAACTATCTGGGCAGCCACATTAGCTGTCATGCTTTTCAAAGTCGCTGGCAGGCAGCCGAAAGCACAGCCTGCCAAAACCCCTACTTCCATTTTAACCAGAGCACAGGTCCTCAAGGACGTCCTCACAACTCTCAGAGCCACTTAGAAATGGCTCCAGAGGCTCTGCCAGTTTCCTGACTGAATGTGAGTTTCTGCTGCTTTGAAAAAGTTTGCTAAAGGGAAACATCTGCTTCTCCATGGGTTTGATTCAGTTTCTATTAAAGCAGTGAGCGTTTTGGGGTCTTTTATGAAATGTTAGCAATTTCAGCATCCATGTTTTTAGCAGCTTCCTGTATTTCAGCCTTTAAATATAAATCTGTTTGTATTTTACGGAGTTTCTTGGGAGCCTTGGAGATTGGTCTTAGGGGAGTCAGGTTGTCAGTGTGATTTTAATTAACATCTAATCTATAGTGTATCCTCTCTATTGTGTAATTTATCTCCCCTCCCTAATCTGCATTAGACTTACACCATACACATTGTTCTATGTGCAGATACTTGATTAACACATACACATAGTTGTCATTATTTATCTTAACTAAACATTTACTCTATAGTATATTTTGTAATGATTTACCTATCATCATATTTATCTGGTCCTTTGCTTTCTCATCTAAAACGTGAGACCTCTGAGACCACTAAACAATCTCAAATGTGCATTCTAATTCTAAAACTAAAGGTCTCTAGCACTGTTTGCGTACCTGGAATTCACTTTCTCAATAATATTGCAAGAATATTTCCTTTCCCACTTGTTTAAAAGCTTTTCCTCCATAAAGAATTAGATCAGCAAACTACAATTAGGGAGTACTATAAAAGATAATTAGAACTGAAAGAAGGACTTTAGAACCTAGCTATTCTTTATTGTTGGGAGAAAATATCTTAACAAAAACAAAATTCTTAAACTTGTTATTAGCTGGGTATAGAGAAAAATCTATAAGCATTAGGTCAATGATAACTACATTTAATGATCTGATAAGTTATCTAATTTTCCCATCTACTTCCCTTCTTTAGTAAGTATTAATATGACAGTAATTTCCCCAATTATATCTATATTGCTGTTCTCTCTCCTGGGCTTCTAATCTCCATAGCCGCCTTTCTATTGGATGTGTCGACTAAAATGTTCTACAGGCATCTTGAACTTAAAGTCTTAAAATATGTGAAAAACTTCACTCATCATTTTCTCCCCCCAATTTTTTCTGGTCCTTTTTACTGGAAATGCTCCTCCATTTCTCTAAATGATGCAAGCCAGAAATCTCCCCAGCATCCTTGCCTTCTCTTCTACCTCCAGCATCTAAATAATCACCAAACACTATTAATTCCACTTTTTAAATAGCTCATCAATCTGTCTTTTAGTTTCTATCCTATTACTCCTCTAATTCGTGCTCTGGCAATCTCACTGCCAACTCTCTGACGGGCCCTTTTGCCTCAAGTCCTGCTCTCTAACCCAGACTCTAGACACCAGCCAGACTGTTGCTTCTACAACATAAACATTGGCATGACACCACTTGTTTTAAATTTTTAAATGCAAAGTCCTTAATTTAGTTTAAAAGATTTTTATAATCTGGCCCCTACTTATGTCTTTCACCTCTTCAGTTATCACTCTGACTTTTTTCCCCCCAGATATTGAGCTGCTTCCTGGTCTGAGGGCATTCTTCTTGTGGTTTTTCTATATGCTGTTCTTTGGAATAGGCTCATTCGCATATACAGAACTGGTTTACACTCACACTTACCCTTCTCCATCCTGCTTTGATCCACAAGGAAGCCAAGTTTGACAGATAAAGTTATACCTTTCTTATTTACTACCTTCTTATGGAATTCAGCTAAGTGGGAGCATCAACAAAAAGTTGGAGGGAAAAGTCTAAGTATATACTCTCTGGACTTCCTCTCTGAGGGGTCCCATGGGTTGGCTGTCTCCCTTGACCTCCCTGGAACTGAGGTCATTGGTTCTATAAAGCAGCCCTCTCCACACAGGCTCTCTGTCTTCAGGTTCCAGTAGCCTTACTCACCCTCCCTCCCATCCCCATCTATCCTAGCACAGTGTCCTACATCTCCTTTTGCTGTTCTTATACTGTACTCAAGCCTTCGAAATTATCCCTTGAGTAAAGTTTTCTCAGATTATCTCACTGTAATGATCCAACTCGTTCTTTCTGACTGACACCATATTTGGACACACTAGTCTGGAGATCAAAGGAAAGGTCAGAGCTAAAGATATATGTTTAAAATCATTCAAAATATAAAAAGTCCAAGTAGATTTATTGTCACCGGATTGGAGGAGTTTCCTAGGGAGAAAAGTATAGATTTAAAAAGGTAGGAACCCAGAATCCTGCTGATGCAAGAATATTTAACAGTTGGGAGGGTAGAAGAAGAGGTATATTCGAGACTAAGAAGCAGTGAGTTCAGTGAAAAGATAGACAAGACATCAGGAGAAGCTTATTTGACAATACTCCCTCTCCAATTGATTCAGTGCCCTTTTGATATGTCCCAGCGTGCATTACATTTGGTCTACATCTTCCCTCATACTGCAAATTCCTTAAGTAACCATGGCTACCCAACAGTGCTGTAGTTAATTGTGCAAGCCAAGACATATAAACACACATTGACAACTCTTTGAGTAACTGCTTGAAGAAAAATACATGCATTAAAACAATGCATACATGCACACACACGCACACACACACCTTGATTGAGGGACACAACTAATGATGTCATTAAATGTTTTTGAAAACATTTAATAAATAATACATAAACTGAAGATATACCTTACCCACTGTTTTTTTTCTAAGCAGCTTAGCTCATTTGGTCACATTGTTTATACTCTGTTTTCTACCATAAGGTATTTACTGTTTTTTTTAATTAAATAAAATATTTCATTCATTAAACTTCTGAGATTCCTGCAATCATGTTTCTATAAGGTTATTACTCACACAACAAAATATTTTTAAAAACATACAACATAACTCAACAAATCTTTGAAAGTATTGTATTCGCAACTTTTGTCAAATGAAAGACCACTTTGTCAAGCCAGATTATTCATTATATTATTGGGCTACTTATTTAAGTGCTGGCTAGACACTTCAAACCATTTAGAATTTAAACTATCACTGAAAAAATCACAGAAGTAAATAAAAGATTCAATGATTACTTCAATAATGATTTGTTGGGAAGCATACACTAATGAAAAAAAAAAACTAGTAGGCCAGTTACAAAATAAGCTAGCCAATTAATTAAAAATTATTCAGAAAAATTTAATTAGGGCAGTAAAAGATGGAAAAATAGTTGATATCTAATTAACAGAATAAAAAGAGAATGTTCACAAACCTAACCGCATTTTTAGGAAGTAGATCTTGTTAATGATAGGCCATTAGTTCATTTTTTTCTACTCAACTTTTTGATGGATTAGGAGCTTGAATTATGAGGAAACAGATCAAATGCAGAGATAAAAAGAAGAAGTGGAGAAAGTGAGACCCATAGTATATCAGAAAGTTTGGGGAAACCTTTCTTTAACTCAAGAATATTTAATAAATTAAATAAAATTAATAAAATGCATGGTACAAGTTGATTTTTGTCTATATATATATATATATATATATATATATATGAAATAGAGAAGTTTTACATTCAAAGCAACATAAAGGCTTTTAATGACAGTTCAATTGTTGGAAACAATGGATACCATAAAGGCCTAAGACCTCAAGAATTCTGAAAAGGTCATAGGATGTAATTTTAAATATCATAAGCAACAGTACTGGCAAGTTAGGATGAGTGCTTAAGCCAAGACTGTCTAGAGTTCCTAGTGACAAGTAAATCCCAGTGGATAGCAAGGTTATATATTTTAAAAAAATGTTAAAATTCTTGGGCTGTTGAAATGTTGGGAAAGGATAACAGCTGTCTATAAATATTAAAATATACAGTTGGTGAAATTTGGTTAACTCAACAAAACTGCAATAAGCATTCTGACAGGTAGTGTACAGTGGTTGAGAACATGAGGGCTTGGATCAAACCCTCACTTTCAGCAGTTATGAAATTTGAGGCAAGCCTTGAAATCTGCTCCGTTTAAATTTTGTCATATTTAAAATCTAGGTATTAATATCGATGATCTAGAATTGATATTAAAATTAGTGTGTGTGAAACACCTAAGTTTATGTCAGCTTCAAAGTAAACCTGTATTGAATGTTAGCTATTGTTAATTTTGATAAAATCAATTCAAATAACCCATCGTCTGTATGTAATTTATACCTTATTAGGAAATGAAAAAAGTAAAATTGGGGAAGTAATTTTTTTTTTAAATATATAGTGCTATGTAATTTCAATGAATGGAAGTTATGAGTCTAGATCACAGTCCAAATGTGATAATCAAAATTATTCCAAAATTAGAAAATCATGTGTTTCATGTTGGTTAATATTTTTTGGGAGAGCACATTGTATTGACTGCACATTAAAATGATCTTGGGATATAGACCTACAAAATGATGTGACCTAGAGGTAATGACTGTGCATGTCTATTATAATATACAACTATTTATGACTGAGGAACAATGTTGCTGAGCTAATTCCTGCACTGAGCCTGGGTTTGTACCTGTTTATCATTAGTGTTCTCAGGATAAGATAACACGATTCCCATATTGTCGGACATGATGGTATGATTTTTTTTCAACCTTTTTAACTTGCTCTTCACCTTCTTCTTTATGTAGGTGTTGGAATAATTTTAGAGATTTCTTTTGTTTTAAGAGATGAAAAATGGCAAATAATTTTTGGTTTAAACTTGGATTTTTAGCCACTTTCACTTAAAACCAAGAGCTTAAAAGGTTGATTTGTTTTATCAGTCTCTTGACTATGAATGAGTTTCGTAAAACATGCAGTTTTTATAATGTTATTACTTTTAGAATAACTTCCTCTAATTTAGTTTTAAATTATGAAACGTAGAATCATGCCATTCAGAATATGGACTCTGATTGATTACTGGCATGTGCTATATGCATTGCCTAAGATCTAATTAGCATATTGTTGAGAAAGATTTCATACATATTTTAAAAATTCCAATCTTACTGCATTGCATACCGCAAATTGTATTTTTCATTCAATGACTGTCCTAGCAAACCTAATACATATTTGTAAGTCTTAATTCAAATTCAATGGGTATGGATCCATACAAGCTTAAACTGCAATTTTGCACAACTGTAGTTTTAAATTACAAATCACGAATGCATTTAATGTGCTCTGCTGTCTGGAAAATGGCTTAGAGAGCCATGTGTATAAAAGGTGACACATAAAGCAAGGAGAAAACATGTGCCACCCTTTTGCTACTCACTAATCATCACTCTTGATTCCATTTCCCTATATTCCACTTCATGACATCGTCTTCTCCTGAAAGACACATTTTTTTTCATTTTCTGATATGTATACTTCAAATACATAAAATTATAAATATTATAAAGGTGTGTTGCTCTTAGAAAGACTAAATTCTGAAATATGTAGTTATAATCCTATATCATTAAAATGTAGTATATTCTTTCTAATGATATTGCTTAAACTTACCAGCACATTGGTATCGATTACCTATGTGTTTTGTGAAGAGCAGACATTTATTCTAAAAGGTTCACTCAGTATGTAATTATTATTTCCATATTTTACTTTGTTTTATGCTTAGTACCAATTTTCTAAACTGATCAAGCTCTCTTTTCATCATGGTTCATAACAGAGTTACCTTTATAGAACATAGGTTATATCATATGATCCTAACCTTAAAAACTTGCAAATTATCCCTAAAACAGATCAAATGACTCCCTAAAATGCTTTCCAAATTCTTGTATTTTCTCTTTTTGAAAAACATTTTTTTCTCACTCACAACATTTCTCTTTACACTCTATCCTCACTATTCTACCAGGCATGACCTCAGCTCTGTGACTTTGCTAATGATTTTCAATAATTTTCAAATGTGCTTTCTATCTATTTTTTTATTAAAGTCTCTGTCAAATACTCTTATTTAAAAATTAAAATTTCTTGGATCCCTTGTCTCTGAGATTTGCTACTTTTTCTTCATTTCTACACATGTCAATTAGGCAGCTCATTAATATTCCATTTTATTTATCTTAGCTAATTTCATTTCCTTATCCTCAATGCATTTTAAAGTTATTGAAATAGAAATCATGTTGTGTTTATAATTGTATTTGTAGGATTTAACACAATGTCTTATTTAAAATTGATGCTCAAAATATGTGAACTGAAAATGAAAGTGAAATAAGTAAGATTTTTCCCTATTACGTTCTGGGAATGCTACAGTTTGCTTGAAACTGGTATGTTAAATGAAAACCTATTAATACATCATAGATAAATTTTTGTGTGCAAGTGCAGATCTGATTCTGAGTGCACTGTATATAACTTTGCATAGATTGCATGGTCCCTGGTCCTTCAAATAGTCAGTTATCTCAGATTTATAAGAACTTTTGAGGAAATATTAGAAAAAATCTAATTTTACTTAACATAGTACTTTTTTTTGAAAATAATGCTTAAATATTTTCAAGCTTAAATGTCTTTTAAAATAATCAATTTGATCAACTAAATATTTCATTTAATGATTGTAGGCACGGGCAATTTTGTCAAATGAAATAGAAAGTATCACTAAATAATAGAATAAATGTTGGCTTAATCTTATTCTTCAACTTATCATGTTTAAAGACATTAGAGACTTAATTCTACTCTAGTCGTAAAGAAAAGGTTAAAACCTTAATCAACAAATATCATAGAACATTTTAGTAAAGAAAAAAAGAATCAAGAGAAACACAAACTTTGCTACAGCAAATAAGAGATATGTTATCTTTTTCTTTAACTATATTTTTATTTATTTCAGAGAGTAAGGGAGAGGGAGAGAAAAGAAACATTACTTAGAGCAAATCATTGATCAACTGCCTCCTGCACAGGCCCTACTGGTGATCAAGCTTACAAGCCAGGCATTTGTCCTCATCAGGAATCAAACCATGACCTCATGCTTCATAGGCCGATGCTCAAACATTGAGCTACACCAAATGGGCAAGAGCTTCTTTCTATAGTAGACATGTAGGTATTTGACTATTCACCCAGATTTTAAAATTTAGTCCCATTAATTGGGAACAGTTTCAAATCAAAACATTTTTGTTTCATTTATTTATTGACTATCTCTCCTTCCCTTAATATGAACTGGTGAAATGGATTAGCCTTTCATGAATAACTATGTACTGTGTACCAGGTTCTCTGCCAGAAAAAACATAAACACTATCCTTTAAAAATTGATGTTGTGTTAGATTTTAGAGAGGAAAATAATGAATATAATTTATTTTTCCATCTCTGAAGTATTTTGAGGACACATTGTATTCTCTGATCCCTAAACCAGCCCAAAATAGTCCATAGAAATAGAAAAGTTCCATGGCTTATGTGTGAAAGCAGAAGCTAAGAAATTAACAGAAAAACATAAAACAAAGTGAAAAATCATAAAAGTGACTAGAGGCCCAGTGCACAAAATTTGTGTACAGTGTGTGTGTCACTCAGCCCAGCCTGCATCCTCTCCAAGGGATGTCCAACTGCCTGTTTAGACCTGGTAGGATTAGGCCTAAATGGGCAGTCAGACATCCCTTTCAAAATTCAGGAATGCTGGTTTCCAAATGCTCGCCTGCCTGCCTGACTTCCTAATTACTCCTAACCACTTCTGCCTATCAGCCTGATCATCCCCAACCACTCCCCTGCCAGCCTGTTTGCCCCTAACTGCCCTCCCTGGCAGTCCTTGTCACCCCTAATTGCCATCCCCTGAAGGACTCCCCCCCTCCCCCACCTGCTGCTCTCTCCTGCAGGCCTGGGTCTCCCACAACTGCCCTTCCCTGCAGCTCAGTTGCACCCAAATTTCCTCCTTTGCCAGCCTGGTCACCCCTAACTGCCCTCTCCTGCAGGCCTGATTGTTCACAACTGCCCTCCCTTTCTGGCCTGATCTCTCCCAACTGCCCTCCCCTGCTGGCCATTTTGTGTCCACATGGGAGCAGCCATCTTTGACCACATGGGACAGCCATCTTGTGTGTTAGAGTGACAGTCAATTTGCATATTACTTTTTTATTAGATGGGATAGAGCTCTGGCTCATGGTTGGTGGCCAGCTGGTTTGCCCGGAAGGGTATCCTGGATCCAGGTGGGATACTCTTGGGGCATGGGGCGGCCTGGGTGAGGGGCCTATGGAGGTTTGCAGGCTGGCCACGCCCCCCTGGCAACCCAAATGGAGGCCTTGGGATCTGGGATTTATTTATCTTCTACAATTAAAACTTTGCAACCTTCAGCAGAGGCCATGGAAACCAGGAACTTGGCTTCCTCCATCACAGGGGAAACCCAAGCCTCCTATTCACCCAGTGGCCACAGACATTTTTGTTGGGATTTATTTAACTTCTATAATTGAAACTTTGTAGTCTTGAGCAAAGGTCTGATCCCACCAGGGTGTACAGGAAGCTTGGCTTCCTCCATTGCTGGGGAAACACAAGCCTCCTGCTAAATCAGTAGCCATAGCCATCTTGGTTGTGTTAATTTGCATACTCACTCCAGAATGGCTGATGGGTGTGGTTTGTTGGTAAAACAGAGGTATGGCTAATTTGCATATTAATCTTTTATTAGATAGGATAAGTCCATGGAAAAATATGAATAAGGGACAGGATATATCTTTTTTCCTTACTCTATCTTTAGTGGGATTGCATTACATAAGAAGAGAAAAACATTTATAAATGTCTAATGAATATGGACTGACTATTCTGAGTTTGAATATAGTCTAGATTTGTACTGAACTCCATGGAATTACACAGGGTGGGACAAAAATAGGCTTATAGTTGTTATTATAGAAAACAATACAGGGATCCTCAGGCTGTGGGACTGGCGGAGGAGCAAACACCACTGCCTGCACCTCTGTGTTCCCCTGGGTTCCTGAGCCCAGGCCTTCCAACACCTGCACACAGGACCATGCATCCATGCTTATCTCTCATTCTCCATCAATGGAAGCCACTGAATTCACCAGATTTGGAAGGGATGAGCAATAGGTATCTGAGTAGAAAGAAAGTTCTAGAAAGGATTCCAGTCTGCCTTGTCCATTGTCATTTCTCCATCAGTATCCAACTCAAAATAAGAACTCTGTACATATGAGTAGAATAAGTAAAGTAAATAGTTACAAGTGGGATTTAATATCTGTAAAATGGGGATATTAAAAGTGGTGGCAGAGTAGGAGAATGCTGCATGGACATGCTCCCAGGAACAAGCTGGAATTAAAACTGAAATGTGAAAAGTCTTCCTGAATAATCAATGGAAAACTCACAGGAGAGAACCCTGATACCCCAAGACCAAAGGTAGGGACTGCATAGAGACTGGTAGGAGGGGCAGAGGTGCAAAAGGGCTGGCTGGGTACCCACAGACAGCTACAGAAATCCTAGAGTTATATCTCAGCTGCTTGGGGAAGGGGATGGAGGAAAAGGGTACCACTGAGAACTCTGGGATTTAATCACAAAGCTGGGTTCCCCAGTAGAGAGCACCAAACTGAGGAGGGTACCCACATAAAATCTAGCTGTCAAAAGCAATGAGGTGCTGTCAGGGAGTGGCAGCTGAAAATTCAGGCACCCTCCTAAAGGGCCAGTACACAAAAATTACCTGTGAAGCCACCTACCTTGTGCTCTGGCAGAAGGAGGGTGAAGTGGACTGGAGCAGTGAGAGCAGAATCCAGGACTGGGGACTCAGGGGATAGAGCTCAGAAGGCAGACACTCCAAGTTTTCTGGGCTGAGTAATTCCTTCACACAGTGCAGGACATCTTTCCCACATAGATATCTGCCTTGCCTTGGGGGGAGACAGTCAACACACCCTACTGGAAAACATCTTGCCCTGAGGTCACTTAGATTTAAAAATAACAATTAGCCTCCAAGCAGAAGCAATTGCTCCCCCCTGTTGAAAAAAAAAAAATCTCACCACACCTGAGGATGATTACCTAGGGGCAATTCAAGTTAGAATCCTATTAGTCTTTAGACAGAGGCAGTCTCTGGAGGTTTGAGGCTTTGCCTGACCCAATTAGTCAGAAACAGCCCTTACCACTGTCCTATACTAGATATTGAGAGGTATAGAGGATCTACCTAAAACATAGTCACAAACCCAAACAGACAATCAAATGAGGAAACAAATAAACAACCCCCAAATAAAAGAACTAGGGAATTCTCCAAAAGAAGAGATAAATGAAGCAGAGAAAAGAAATGCATCTAACATATTCAACAGTATGGAAAAAGATATAGTAACTATGAAAAAAAGAACAGTCTGAGATAAAGAATAACATAACACAAATAAAGAACACATTGGAAGGAATACACAGTAGATTAGTGGAAGCTGAGGATTGAATTGATGAGTTAGAAGACAAGAGTTGAAAATTTATTCAATTAGAGAGCCAAAAAGAAAAAGGCAATTAAAAAATAGGAAGACAGCTTAAGGGAGGTCAACATGAAATGTAACAATATTAGAATAGTATATGTGCCAGAAGAGGCAAAAGGGAGAAAGGAATATAGAAGGTGTTTGAAAAAATAATGGGTAGAAAATTTCCCTAAACTGGTAAAGGAAAAAGTCACATAAGTTCAGGAGTCATAGAGAACTCGAAATAAGAAGAATCCAAATAGGCCCACCCCCAGCCATATCGTAATTAAAATGCCAAAAAATAAAGACAAAAAGAGAATGTTAAAGGCAGCAAGAGAAAAGAAAACTGTTACCCACAAAGGAGTTCTTATAAGGCTGACACCTGATATCTCATTAGAAAGTCTATGGGCCAGAAGGGAATGGCATGAAGTACTCAAGGTAATGGAAAGCAAGGACCTGAGACAAAGATTACTATAAATGGTCATTTAAAATAGATGGTCAAAAAAGAGCTAAAGGAGTTCATTACCACCAAGCCAGCATTATAAGAAATGCTAAAGTGATTGCTGTAAGAGATTGCTGAGAGGAAGAGACACAGAGAGAATTCTAGCCATACAGAACTAAAATGGCTATAAATAAAGTAACTCTCAATAATAACCCTAAATGTAAATGGATCAAATATTCCAATCAAAAGGTATAGGGTAGCTGAGTGAATACAAAAACATGACCCAACTAGATGCTGTCTAGAAGAGACCTACTTCAAAACAAAAGACATACACAGGATCAAAGTGAAGTGATGGAAAAAAATGTTTCAAGCAAATGGAAAAGAATAAAAAAGCTGGAGTAGCAATATTCATATTCAACAAAATAGACTTTAAAAGCATCATGTTAAAGGATATAATCCAGTTGGAGAAAGATAAATATCATATGATCTCACTCATTTGTGGAATATAATGAACAACATACACTGTTGAACAAAAATAGAGCCAAAGGGGGAAAAATATACTAAAATATAATAGAAGTAATCCTGTTATTTGAGATTTTTAATATTTCCTACAATTTTTGTGATATACTATGTTAGTACAGTTTTGGTAATATTATTATACTTAAAATCCTTTTATTCTTGAAATATTAATGTTTATTGAATATAATATTATATGTAAGATAATTTTTCTTAAATAATTGGTGTTGATCGTGTGTAACATTATCATATTTAAAATCATTTTCTTAATATGCTAATGTTTATTTAGTATAACATTATTATATTTCAGATAATTTTTCTTGAAATAAAAAAATAAAACAATACAATAATTAAGAGATAGTAATACAAGAATAAACTCTTTTGCATGCTCACAACTGTAAACCTACTTTTGCTCCACCCTCAATTTTATAAAAATTTATGCATAGAGCCTCAACAGTAAGAAAATCATTTCAATGACCTACCTAAAGGAAATAAGTTATATTCCTGAATGGACTCTTCGCTATTTAATAACTTACGGAATTTCTAAAGATTGTAGATAATTATTTTATTGGATCCTGAACCAGCCTTGTCAAATGCAATATATTTTTATTAAAAATTGCCCAAACATAACATCATTTAAATAGATGGATTGAGATGGGCACCCTAAAACACAACTTAAATAAATGAGAAACATAAATACTGAATGCAGAAAATAGATCATGCAGCTAGCTGGCAATGAAAAAAATATTAACATTAAACTGGAAATGATAAAATTTATTTGAATATATATTATTTGGCATGGGCAAATGCTGAGTTTGCATCTATCTTTAGACTCACTTTACCAATATATATTTATACTGTTATTTATTCGCAGCATGTTTGACAACTACATAATTATTTTAAAACTTGACTGTAGTTCAGTAAAATAATTTCCACTTTGTTTCCAGTATAAGAAACTGCCTTGAGATTATGTATTTTACCAAGAAATATCCACTACTGGGGAAATATCAAAATTTAGTTGTAATTCTCACTAACTAGAAATCACTTTAGTCAGTGTTCTTTGCTTCAGTAAATAATCTAACTTTAGCTGTTCTAAGCTAAGAGGAATTTTTGAAGTTGATAATGCATTGAAATAAGCAGGAACAAAGGACAATCCATAAGAAGGTTTCACCCAGTAGATACTTTGGTGAGAGTGCTGCTGTGTAGCATAAAGTGTATTTTCTTATTCCTTTTATTTTTTGAATGACTAACTGTTAGTATACTAACAATTTCTAATGCCATCAAAACCTTTGAAAAATTGACATAGAAATGATTTTTATAACAGTGTGCTGATTCTTGACATTTTAATAATGAAAGAGCCTTTAATTGCACTTGGCCTTTATTTCTCAAATCTTCTAAAATGATTTGTTAATTTATCTATTATAAAGCACTACATTATTTTAAGGCTATTGAATACCTCCTTCATAACATGTAAATTCCTTAAGAATGAAAAAATAAAATTATGCAATTTTATATAATAGCATCTAGCACATTTTCTGTCTCTCTGTCTCTGTCTCTCTCTGTCCCTCTTTTTCTCTTTCATCATCTATTATCTGTCTATATAAATTGGATTAAGAGTGTAAAAATAAGAAAAAGGAAGAGTTATTATAACCTCCCCTATGTCATCTCAAATTTGGATAATTCATCACAACTGCCATAATTTGCAATATGTATGCAGAAATGTTCCTGTGTTGAAATAAGAAAGGTGACACAGGTCTTTGCCACGGGAAAGTATCCTCAGGAAAGTTATACCCAGCACAATCTGTCTTTTGTTTCTATGTCAGAGACAAAAGAAGATTGA
Organism: Lasiurus cinereus; assembly: GCA_011751065.1. Taxonomy (NCBI): domain Eukaryota; kingdom Metazoa; phylum Chordata; class Mammalia; order Chiroptera; family Vespertilionidae; genus Lasiurus; species Lasiurus cinereus. The sequence continues at coordinate 43,664,253 of JAAGEH010000030.1, forward strand.
CAGTAAATCAATTGTATTATTTCACACAAGAAGGATAGCAAAGTCTTCACAATGGAAGAACAGTCTATGATTAATACACACATATGCAAAATGGCAAGTTGAGCTCAGAATGCAATTGGATACTAGCAATTTTTGTAAAACAAGACCAATTGTATAACTTTGAAAGACCTTAGCAATTAATATTTGGTTGTGAATGTAAAATAGGGATAAATCTTATTTCAATCCTTCATATGTAAAGTATATTGTATATTAAGAAAGCAGTCATTTTTATAATTAATCTACCATTATATTCATAAAAACTGTATGCTTTTCAAAATATATACCAAAATATGCATAATCGAGTATGTATATAAAATATCTATGTGTTTATTATGTAATGTGATCAAGACATTATAAAGAAGTAGAAAAAGCAGAAATAAAATAAGATATGGGCCTATGTATGAAATTTGAACATTTGTTAATAAGATGAGAAAAGGATGTGACACAGATTAAGATAAGCAGGATAGGCACCAAGAAAATACCAAAAAATAAATCTGGCTAGGATTTAAGATATTACACATGGATAAAATTTTATACTAATTCTCTTAAAAGGTCAATTTGGAACCTAACACAAAATTCAGTATATATTATATATGTAATATCTATATATAAATAAAAGCCTAAGCAACCAGCGCAACTGAACAGGCTGGGTGGGGCGACCAGGCCTACAGAGGGGTTAGTGAGGGGTGATCAAACATCTGAGCAGCAGGCTGCATGGGGCAACCAGGCCCACAGTGGGAGCCATTTGGGGGCCACCAGGCTGGCAAGGGGGTTAGTAAAGGATGAACAAACCACTGAACAGCAGGCTGTGTGGGGCAACCAGGCCACAACGGGGACAGGGAGGGGTGACCAAACAACTGAACAGCAGGCTGTGTGTGGAGATGAAGCCAGCAGGGCGTGGCAGTTGGGGTCAACTAGACCAAATGATTGAACAGCAGGCTGTGTGCGTGACCAGGCCAGCAGGGAGGGCAGTTGGGGGTGACCTGGCCAGCAGGGGGGGGCAGTAAGGGGCAACCAGGATAGTGGGGCACATTTAGGAACAACCAAGTCAACAGGTGGAGGCCAGCGGGGGCAGGGGGGAGTGTGGAGGGGGAAGGGGGGAAGGGACAGTTGGAGGTGATTGGGCTATGACCCCTAGCAATCCAAGTGGAAGCTCTGGTATCTGGGATTTATTTATCTTCTACAATTGAAACTTTGTAGCCTAGAGTGGAGCCAAGCCTTCTGCTGGCTCCATGGTGGCAGCAATTGAAACTTTGTTGCCTTAAGTGGAGACCTGGGTCAGCCATAGTGTGTGGAAAACTTGGCTTCCTCAATCACTGGGGGCAACCCGAGCCTTCCTCCTCCTCTCTCTGTGTCCATAGCCATCTTGGTGGGGTTAATTTGCACACTCGTTCCTGATTGGCTTGTGGGCATGATTTGTGGGTGCAGCAGAGATATGGTCAATTTGCATATTACTCTTTTATTAGATAGGATTAAACAATCTAAATTATTTAAGTTTTCTTTATAAAAGCCAAGTCAAAATATTCTAGATATGTTATTACTTAACTGTCTATATTAGATAGACCTCACTTTAATATTTTGGTGATTCTATTTTTGCTCAAATTTGGAAGTCTATTACAAAAACTTGCTTCAAAAGTGTATTCCTTCCTGAAAACAGTATTGTAATTCTTTGGACAGTGCCAAATTAATGTGAATATTTTTTATAGAAAATGCAGAGACACATTCTCTTTACACAAAGCTATTAATTGTGTTGCTTTAAATTTGCTTACATCTTACTCACTGTTGTAAGAGCCACCAAATAAATAAGAGCTGGTAAAATAAGGTAAGCATACCATTCTCAACAAATAAATTGTTCTTGGCATTCAGCTACATGAATTTCTAGACATTTCAGAGACAAAAAAAAAAGTATCTTGGCTCCTTCTCTAATACTTAGCAATTCATAACATATATATATATATATATAAAGTCAGTGTCCATGATGACCGTGATGATCAAATGACTGGTCACCATGAGGTTGTCCCTCCCACCCACAGTGCCCTTGCCTGAGAGCAGGATGGTGCAGGACTGGGGACTGGCAAGAGGACTTAATGGTTGATCTCTTGGTCGCTGCCCCCACCCTTCAGGATTCACAGGATCAGCGATGGGGAACAGGGAAATTGGGGTGGGTGGTGGAAAGACTGGGCTGGATGTCAGGCTGTTGAGATGACCAGCTCAGCCCTGGCTGCTTGGGGAGCTCAGGTCTGTGTGACTTCACCTCCATGCATGTGTGCCCAGCGGCTGCTGATGGAATATGCTGCCTGCTCAGGGTCGCTTACACCGGGGTGGTAGGTTGTGGGCACACCCCACAGTTTCTGTCAGCTCCTTAAGCTCCAGCAGCAGAGGCAGTGGCAGTGGCGGCGGTGGCAACAGCGACAACGGCACCTGCATGAGTGGCCCCGAGAAGGCAGTGTGTTCCATTAGCAACTGGCCCAATGCACACGTTTGGAGGTGAAGTCAGAGTGCCTGCTTTCCCACAGGGCTGAGTCCCTGAGCAGCCAGGAATGAGCTAGTGACCCCAATGGCCTGATAGCCCTGAGGTAAATGTGGTATTGGCCTGAGGACTGGCGAACAGGCAGAAGATGGCCCTGATTGCAGGAGGATAGGCCCTAGGGACCCTATACATATGATTTTGTGCACTGGACCTCTAGTTAATTATAAAATTAATGCCAATGTAGTAATAATAAATGCTTAAAAGTAGTACACATTGAAATATCCATATGCCATATTAAAGTTTCATTCTATTATTTATAAAATTTGATAAAAAATCTATTGGGGTGCCATCCATAGTTAAAAGTAAAGATGGATACAAGAAAAAAACAACAAAAAGGTATAGATACAGACAACAGTATGGTAGTTACCAGAGGGAAGGGAGTGTCAGGGGTAATAATGGATAAAGGTAGTCAAATATATGGTGCTGGAAGAAGATTTGACTTTAGGTAGAGGCACACAGTGCAATATACAGATGATGTATCATAGAAATATACTCTTGAAATATATGTAATCTTATTAACCAATGTCACCCCAATATCTTTAATTAAAAAAAGAAAAGATGGATAAACTTTATAGTCATCTGAGATATTGTCCAATATAAAACAGGTAATTTTAACAATAGTCTCATCATATATGAGAGGCCTGGTGAACAAAATTTGTGCATCGGGGGTGGGCAGTTGTCCCTCAGCCAAGTCTGCACCCTCTCCAATCTGGGACCCCTTGGAGGACGTCCGACTGCTGGTTTAGGCCCAATCCCGCAAGGATTGGGCCAAAACATGCAGTTGGACATCCCTCTGGATTGGGCCTCAACCGGCAGTCAGACATCCCTCTCACAATCCAGGACTGCTGGTTCCTAACTGCTGGCCTGTCTGCCTGCCTGATTGCCCCCTAACCGCTCCCCTGCCAGCCATCTTGTGGCAGCCACCTTGAGGAGGTCATCTTGTGGTGACGTGAGGCAGTCATTTTATAGTAACTATCTTGTGCTGACATTGATCAAGGGTGTGATGCCATCTGGGCTTTTAGTATATAGGATTCTCCAGGAGATATAAGCTTATTTTTAAAATGCATCTTTTAACATTGAAGGTCAGGGTAAATGTGTCTCTAATCATCCTGTACTTTATATAGATCATCTAATGAAATAGGGGAAAGAGATGGAAAAGAGAAGGTTAGCCCCCAGGCTTAGGAAGTCCACATAGTGGGCCGAGTTTTCATTTTTCTCCCCTGTTCTGTCTGCTGGCTTACTGTCCACACGTGTGTGATGCTAGGGATCACCTAAGTGTCTGCAATTCCAGCACCTGTGGATTACCATCAGGACAATAACAAAAATTCTTTCCCCACAGTTTTACTTGAAGATGTTGCAATTTATTCAGACTTAATGAGGTAAAAGAGAAAAGCCTCTGGGATAGTCTGCTCCTAAAAATCAAACTTTTCCTTCTCACTTCAACAATTAACTTATCTGTTATTGGTATGAAAGAAAAGATAAAATTGTAGGACTCATGAGTACACTTATTTAGCCATAATAATGCCTAGATTCCATGGAGAGGTTAAATAACAGTTAAGTTGATTGAAGATGTGTGTTTTTTTTTTCAATCACAGTGCTGAATCTAGTATCTGTGATACCCAGATGCAGGAACCAAAATATTCTCAGCTGGTGCTACGCAGAATATTCCAGTTATAAAGTGATTGAATACATCTCATCATTATTCAAGAGAATAGAATTAGGGTAAAAGAACTTTGAGATTGTGGTTTGGGAACTAGAATAGTGTAAAAGGTCAGGAAAGACTGATCAACAATTTAAGTCTAAGGCTAAATACACCTGTTAATACTAAATTTACTTATCTAAATAATCATTATAAGTAATATACTGTGATACTCTATATTCTCCATGAAGACTTAAAAGTTTAGATTCATATTATCTTACAAAAAGATTAACAAGCATTAAAGAGGGCACTCAGATCATATTTACTGGATCATGGAATTATTTATTCTGTAGACATTTTCTCAGTTGTAGAATTTACTATAATAATTTTTGCCTGTAATAAGTAAAAGTCATCATTATACCATGATTAGATTAGGAGCAAGATTGAAATGATAGATAAGATCATTCTCAGCCTATTACTGAAAGTCTATATTGAAACTGTTATTAATATTATAACTGTCAATATATCTGTGACACCATTATGTGTGTGTGGCAGGAGGTGATTGATAATTACTGTGCTAGGTCAGGAGTGTTAAATTATACATTAAATGTTTGCATATTAAAATGAACATACTTCCACTTACTATATATGTTACAGATATACATATTTAATAAATTTAACATACAAGTACTTTTACATTTATACATGGGCATTACATGCATATGCAGGGTAGGCAAAAGTAGGTTTACCATTGCGAGTTCACAAAACACAGTTTATTCTTGCATTATTTATTTATTAATTATTGTATGTATTATTATTTTTTTGTATCCTTACTTATTATTTCCTTTTTAGGTAAAGATGGCTGGTAATTTAGCTCACTTTTATCCACCCTTGTATATATTCAGAAAAACACAGATATCGCTAGTACATATGGAAAATCTCTCTTCATATTTTAATTAAATAACAATTTTTCTGTGATGCCTTTCTTGTCAACCTTTCATTTATTTACCCTACTCAAAATTGTTTTCTTAGCCATCTTTTCAAAGTCAGCTCATGTTTCTATTCAATTTCTTGCATGCATGCCTTTCTGTTAGACTGTAAACATTCCCAGAACACGAATATTATTTATTCATTTTTGTGACAGTGTTGAACTTACCAAGTGCTCAATAATAATTTGTGTATATTTATACTAATCATTAACTATTCAATAACTACATGCCAGGCATTGAAAATACAATGGTGAGCAAAATAAATATGGCTTAAGTGCCACTAATAATTTTAAGAACCTACAAAAGCAAAATATCTGACTCCAGTGGTCATTCAGTGAGGTCTTCTCTGAGAAAGTGAGTTTTGATTTATGAAATCAATTTTTTCAGACCTTCTTTTCTTTATTTTTCTTGTTGACATAATTACAATCCTTCTGTGATAGCCTCTATTCAACTCTCTCTTGCCCCTTCACTTTGGCCACTACCACACTGTTGTGTGTGCCTAGGGGTTATACATATACTAGTGGCCTGGTGCAGGAAATTCATGCATGGAGGTGGGGAGGTGTTTCTCAGCCCAGCGTGCACCCTCTCCAATCTGGGACCCCTTGAAAGATGTCCTACTGCCAGTTTACAGGGATCAGGCCTACATCAGCAGTCAGACATTCCTCTCACAACCTGGGACTGCTGGCTTCAGCCGCTCACCTGCCTGCCTGGCTGCCTAATTGCCCTTAACCACTCTGTCTGCGAGCCTGCTTGCCCCAAACTGTCCCCCTGCTGTCCTGCTCAATCCTAACTGCCCTCCCCCCTGCTGTCCTGATCACCTCCTACTGACCCCCTGCTGGACTGCTTATGCCCATTGGCCCCTGCCATCCCATCCTGGCCTGATCACACCCTGCCCCCCCAAACCCTCAGTGACCTAAGGTTCCAACCCCTCCTTTTTCCCTTTCTTTGTTTCTCCCTTCCTTCCTTCCTTCCTTCCTTCCTTCCTTCCTTCCTTCCTTCCTTTCTTTCTCTCTTTCTTTCTTTCTTCCTCTCTTTTCTTTTTTTTTCCTGCACTTCCTTTAGTGGATGCCAGGGCCAGCTGGAAGCAAGTATGTAGGATTTATTTATCTTCTATAATGGAAATATTGTAGCCTTGAGCAGAGACCAGGGCTGGCCAGGATGGCCAGGGTGGCCAGGAAACTTGGCTTCCTCCCTCGCCAAAGCAACCCAAGCCTCCTGCTTGCTCCAGCTTCATGGCTGGCCCCCATCTTGGTTGGGTTAATTTGCATATTTGCTCCTGATTGGCTGATGGGCATGGCTTGGTGTAGCAGAGTGATGGTTAATGTGCATACCTCGAGATATGAGTGCCCTAACATATGAGATTTTTGAGATACGAGCCGCCAAGCCAGTGATTTTTGCTTTGAAATACGAGCAACATTTGAGATAGGAGTAATCAAGCAGATCAGCCAGCTGCACACGACCCACCAGTTTACCGCGACTCGAGCATCTCATAGTTTCCCATGCCTCAAGGTTACGAACAAATGAAACTCGTATCTCGAGGTACCACTGTATTTCTCTTTTATTAGTGTAGATCTTCTTTGGCTAATCTCTTCATTTTCTTTCATCCAGTCCCCCCTCTAACTCCCTTCTAACTCTGTCGATATATTCCATGTATTCCCACCTCTGTTTTTGTTTTGTTCATTAGATCACTCATATGAATGGGATCATGTGATATTTATCTTTTTCTGACAGGCTCATTTTGCTTAGCATAGTCTCTCCATCCTGTCTCAAAGAATAAGAGATCCTTTTTTTTTTTTTTTACAGCTGCATAGGTATTCCATGGTGTGAATGTACAACTTTTTAATCCACTCATCTACTTATGGGCATGTGGTCTGTTTCCATATCGTGATTATTATATACAACACTACTATGAGCATAGTGGTGCATATATACTTTCAAATTGGTGTTTCAGAATTCTTAGGATATATTTCAAAAGGTAGGAACATTGAGTCAAAAGGCAGTTCCATTTTTAATATTTTGAGTATACTCCATGCTGTTTTCCACAGTTGGCTGCACCAGTCTGCATTCTTACCAATATTACACTAGCATTCTCATTATTCCACATGCTTGCCAGCCCTTGTTTGTTGATTCATGGATAGTAGCCATTTTTGCAGGTGTAAACCTCATTTTGTAAAAGGTGTGCAATCATGTTCAAAGTCCTTCAGTTCCTTCAGCTTCCTTGAGAAACTATGACTTTAACAGAGTTAAATACTATTTAAAAAATAAAAAATTCATCCTATATAGTATTATACTAGATCAATGGTTCTCAACCTTTCTAATGCCACGACCCTTTAATACATTTCCTCATGTTGTGGTGACCACCAACCATAAAATTATTTTCATTGTTATTTCATAACTGTAATTTTGCTACTGTTATGAATCTTAATGTAAATATCTGTGTTTTCTGATGGTCTTAGGCTCCACAGCAGTGGTTCTCAACCCATAGGTCACGACCCACTGGTTGAGAACCACTAGCAGGGTCACCTAAGACCATAGAAAAACACAGATATTTACATTAAGATTCATAACAGTAGCAAAATAGCAGTTATGAAGTAGAAACGGAAATAATTTTATGGTTGGCAGTCACCACAACATGAGGAACTGTATTAAATGGTTGTAGCATTAGAAAGGTTGAGTACTAGATCAATGCTGCATACATCCTCTGTCCTACTAGTTTGCAATACTGAAAATATATATTAGTTTGAGTGATGCCTGTACAAGAAGTTTTTCTTTGGCTTCTTAGTATAGATCTATTTTGGTTTCCAAGAGGTACATGTAGATAGACTGTGGTATGGTCACTTCCATCTGAGATGCCACCTGCCTGTTTTTGTCTCCTTCCAGTAATCAGGGTCTAAGCTGAATTTATTCTCATTTTTTTTCAACAGCATTTCTTCTACTGAACTTGCATAAGGCCCTTCTTTCTCATGCCACCACAGAGGATATGTTTGGGGTCCTACTGTTACTCTTTCTCCCCTTGATGTGCAGCTCAGCACCCTAGTAGGCAGTAGACTAGCTGTATTCAAAGAACATGTCTTGCCATTTGATCAAAAGAATGGTAAAAGATTATTATTAGATGATACAATTAATGTGCTAAGATATCCTGACTGCAAAGTAATACAATACCTGGTATAGAATAGACATTCAAATGAAACCTTAATTACTGAATAAAATAGTACAAGTCTTATAAAATACAATTTCTCTATAACTTTTCTTGTAAATCCAAAATATCCTGATAATACACTTAGTGTACAGATCCTTAAATAACCAACATAGGTATATGTTGTAACTCCCAGTAATTGACAAGCCATGTACTTTATACAGGTATGCACATTAATAAAATGAATTCACTCAAAAACAGGAGTCTGGCTATTCCAACAGTCTACTTTTCTTTTGTAACACATTAAAATTTTTAAAAATTATATGTATTAGTCATCTCTTTAGATAATACTTTCTGTATTTAGCTCAGTGCTAGATGATAGTAATAATGATGACAATAGCTGCCTTTGGTTGAATTCTAACTACTTCTCAGTCACTAGTATAAGAAAATTTCACATATTAACACATTTTTCCCTTAATGTACTATATTTTTTATTCCAGACCCAAGTTAGATGGAGTAAGCACAGTGTTCGCTATATCTCCATTAAATGTAGCTGTGAAACCTGGACAGAAATTCTCAAAGGTAAACAGTAGCAGCCAGGGTAGGAAAGAAGACCAAAATCTGAGGTACAACTGAACTTGGGAGAGTTGTTGATAGTGGGAGAGGTTGTGTGTGAGAGGACATGTAGTATATGGGAACTCTGTACTTTCCACTCCATTTTTATAAGAATCTAAAAAATAAAGCTTATTTATTAAAAAGCAAACAAACTAATACAGAAAGAGGAACAACCCAACTAAAAATGACCATTAGATTTGAATAGACACTTCACCAAAAAAATATATGGGTACAAATACAGACATGAAAAGGTGTTCATTATTAGTCACAAGGTAAATGCAAATTAAACCATGATGAGATGTCACCATACCTATTACAATGGCAGATATATATATACACACACAATATCAAGTGCCAGCAAGAGGGAAAAGCAACTTTCTTATTCATTGTAAAATGACACAGCCCTTACGTAAAAAAAAAAACAAAACAAAACATATTTATTATCTATCTATCTCACTCTTAGATGTATTTACCCTAGAGAACTAAAACATATATGTATATACTGGAGGCCCAATGCATGAAATTTGTAAAACATTAGACCTTCCTTCTTCCAGCTGTTGGCACTCCAGATCCAGGCTTCTCTCCTGCTGCCAGGCACCAAGACCTAATTAGCATATTACACACACACGCACAGATATATCAGTTACAAACCTGTACAGTTATGAGTTCTATTGAAACTCACCTGAAGATTAAACAACTAAAATGTACTTCAATGATCTAATATGTTAAAAAAAAAAGTGGCCGAAACTGGTTTGGATCAGTGGATAGAGCGTCTGCCTGCGGACTGAGGGGTCCTGGGTTCGATTCCAGTGAAGGACACGTACCATGGTTACAGGCACATCCCCAGTGCTGGGTACGCAGGAGGCGGCTGGTCGATGTCTCTCTCTCATCGATGTTTCTAACTCTCTATTTCTCTCTCTTCCTCTCTGTAAAAAAAAAAAAAATCAATAAAATATTTAAAAAAAAACTATTAAAAAAAAGTGGTTCATTTAAACTATGGAAAACCACTCATCTTTAAAAAAGAATGATTTACTAAGGCAAATAACTTGTATGAAACTCAGAGGCTATATGCTAAATGAAAATGCTAATCCCAAAAGCTTATATTCTGTATTATTCCATGTCTTAAAATTATAGAGTTATGAAGCAGATTAGTGGTTGTCAGGAGTTAGCTGTAGGAGGAAGGTATGAACACAGAGGTATAACATAGAGAGTGGTTTGAGGTTATGGGACTGATATATACACTGGTTTTCATGGTTGTAATACATATACTAAACGTTTTAGAACTCTACACTAAAAAAGTATAATTTGCCACATGTGAGTTTAAAAGTAAAATAAAACTATGAATCTGATGAAATTAGTATCCTCATTTTGTAATGTAGAAACGGTGACTCAGTGAAGTTTAAGTAATTTTCCCAAGGGCACAGAACTCATCAGCTTTCAGGTCAGGAATCAATCTGAGACCCTTGGAACCATGTCTTATATTCATGTAATAGAAAGACGTTCCATAAATTATAGTTGAATTAGTGCATTAGTCAATGAAGGAAGCGATGAATCAGAAGTTTAATTACTTTGGAGTCTGTTGCCAGGGTGTTCATTTAGCTGGCAGCAACCCTCTCAAGGACCACAGTTAAGTAAGTCAATAGATTGAGGTCAAGCAAGACATAAGGATCTTTCTGAAAACTCAAATCTTGACACAGTAGCAATAATAGTACTAGTAAAAGTAGAGAGAATTTGGAGATACCCAAACTTATCCTGTGACCCCTACAGGCACTTGAAGTTCCCTTAAGCTCTGCCTGGGGGGATGAAGGAAGATGCCACCAGAGCTCATGCTTGTCAATCATTCCAAGTCAGTAGTCAATGAGATATATGAATTAAAATATGAAAGTTGCACACAATTTTATGAGATAAGGTATTGAAATTTAAATTTATATATAATCCCATGCTATATGATTTGTTCTAGATCATAAAATAAGAAATATGTTCAAAGACTTCATAAATCAAGAATCATTTATAATATTCTTACAAAGTAATATAGCATTAACATAATCAAGTTTAAGCTCTCTTTTGTATACAGATCTTTAATATATAAATAAAAATGTGATTCAATTTAAGAAATGTACTAAATTAATTTTAAATCAAAACTCTTAACAAATGTTACCATATTTATTCAGCAAAAAGTGAAAACAAATCGAAAATGGCCATCAATACAATACAAAAGCTTTCAATAGAATTTTAATGATAATCCAAACACTCAGATAAATCTTTTAAAATACTCTTTCAATGTTAAGATTTTGAAAAGATTTCCTATAAAATGAGACATCTCAAATAACATATAACATATGTTGCTCTATAACCTCCTTTGTTTTTATTTTTATTTTTTTAAATCTTTATTATTCAGATTATTACATCTGTTTCTCTTTTTTCCCCTCCATAGCACCCCTCCACCCAGCTGCCACCCTTCCCTCTGCCCTTATCTCCCTCCCATTGACCTCATCATAGGTGTATGATTTTTGTCCATTCTCTCCCTCTATACCCCTCACCCCTTTCCCCCTGAGAATTATCAGTCCACTCCCTTTCTGTGCTCCTGATTCTATTATATTCAACAGTTTATTCTGTTGATCAAATTTTTTAATTCCCTTAATTTTTAGATTCACTTGTTGATAGATATGTATTTGTTGCTCATAATTGTTTGTCTTTTACCTTTTTCTTCTTCCTCTTCTAAAAGAGTACCTTTCAGCATTTCATATAATACTGGTTTGGAGTTGATGAACTCCTTTAGCTTTCTCTTATCTGTGAAGCTCTTTATCTGCCCTTCAATTCTGAATGATAGCTTTGCTGGATAGATTATACTTGGTTGTAGGTTCTTGCTATTCATCAAGTTGAATATTTCTTGCCACTCCCCTCTGGCCTGCATCGTTTCTGTTGAGAAATCAGCTGACAGTCATATGGGTGCTCCCTTGTAGGTAATGAACTGTTTTTCTCTTGCTGCTTTTAATATTCTCTCTTTGTCTTTTGCTCTTGGTATTTTAATTATGATGTGTCTTGGTATAGTCCTCTTTGGATTCCTTTTATATGGGGTACTGTGTGCTTCCTGGACTTGTAAGTCTATTGCTTTTACCAGATGTGGGAAGTTTTCAGTCATTATTTCTTTAAATAGGTTTTCAGTATCTTGCTCTCTCTCTTCTGGCACCCCCACAATTTTGATGTTGGTACACTTGAAGCTGTCCCAGAGGCTCCTTACATTATCTTCACATTTTTGGATTCTTTTCTTGCTTTTCCAGTTGAATGTTTTCTGCTTCTTTATATTTCAAATTTTTGACTTGATTCTTGCCTTTTTCTAGTCTGCTGTTAAGACTCTGTATAATAGTTTTTATTTCAGTCAGTGTATGTTTAATTTCTAGTTGGTCCTTTTTCATCTTTAGTTGGACCTTTTCCATCTCTAGTTGAACCTTTTCATCTCTAGTTGGTCCTTTTTCATCTCCTCTTGGCTCTCGCTAATTTTATCCAACTTTTTTGGCATATTCTTGAAAAACCTTATAAGCGTGGTTTTGAACTCTATATCCAGTCGTTTCTTTTCCTCCATTTCTTTTGTTTGTGATCCTTTCCCATGTCTCGGCATTTTCACTATGCTAGGAGAAATTCTGTTTGGATTCAGCCTTATGATACCAGACTTTCAAAACCTCGGAAGCCTCTCTGTTGAGCTTGGGATGGGTGGAGTCTCAGGGCTTAAGGGACCGCCTTGCCTTTCAGTCGGCCCCGCCCTCCACGGCCCCTGAGTCTCACGTGACTGGGTAATCGCTGGAGTGGTCCTTGTGGGCATGCGCCCGCAGTGCCTCCAGACAGCTGCTTTTCCGGCTCCCCTGCGCCCCAGGACCACACGAGTTTAGGTCCTCAGGGTTTCACCTGAAACTGGGGCTTAGTGGAGTCAGAAGTGGCATGTTTGGGAGGGTCTGTCTCCCACCCACTGGCAAAAGCCAGCTGCACAATCAGCAATCTGTCCTCCACACAGTACCATGCGGGACCAGGCCTCTGATCTTTTGCGACTCCCCTAAATTTCCGTGTACCTCTCCCTTTTCACAGTCCAAACTCCTCCCTTGTGAGTTTTGGCTGGATCGGGGTTTAGTGTTGTAAGATAAGGGGTTCAATGCCTTTGAGAGTCTCTGTTTCCCTCCTGCCAGAGAAAACTAGTCAGGTACTCCAGCACCCGCTCTCTCTACGCACGCTTCTCCGTACCTCAGCTTTTTGCAGCTCCTCTGGTTCTCCGCGAGCCCCTCTCTTTCCATCTAGTTGTAGAATTTCCACTCAGCAGCTTTCCTGTGGTTCTGGATGATGTCTGTTCTGTCTTTTAGTTGTAGTTTTAAAATTGTTGTGCGAGGCAGCAGTGTAGGTGTTTACCTATGCCGCCATCTTGGATTCTCCCCTGTTTTTATTTTAAATATATTTTTATTGGTTTCAAAGAGGAAGGGAGAAGGAGATAGAAATGATGACTAGAGAGAATCATTGATCTACTGCCTCCTACACACCCCCTAATGGAGATTGAGCCTACAACCTGAGCATGTGCCCTTGACCCTGAATCCAAACTGTGACCTCCTGGTTCATAGGTCAAACCTCAACCACTGAGCCACTCCAACTGGGCAAATGTGAAATTATTAATATATTTTCTCCTGGGTTATGTGGTCAGTGTATGGGCACTGAATTTAGATAACAACAATCAGATGTTTTCAACTAAGAAATTGAATCTGAAGGAGTTAGACAAAGATACAGGAATAGAGATTATTTGCTGCAAGGCCAGAGGCATAGAGATGGCTTCAAGCATTCAGCAATCATGCTACCAGCAGAGCTTACTAGCCACAGAAACAGTCCTGTGGTTGTGACTTGGGCAATGTTTCCTGCTTTGTAGTTCTTTTCATTTTATCTTCTCTAGGATTGGTTCTTTGGCATTCTCATTAATTTTCTTAATTATTCAAATACTTATTTTTTTCTGATGATTTTTTTTTCCCAGAATGGTTGTTGTTGCTAGGATCTTGGGATCCCAAAGATGCACTTCTCATATAAGAGGTACCTCTGATTCATTATCCTGTTGAAAGAAGTCAACTTACAATAACATCTCCCAGAAGCGGTGGCTTCTTCTCCCTTTCCTCCCCTTCTCATCTTCCTCCTTCTCTTCTATCTTGTAGATTTGTCTCTATCTAGAATCATCTTAGTTATATAATTGTGATCAGTCTTTCCGCATCCAATTAATATAGTCTCTCCGATTAAACGTCAACTTCACTTGCTTTTAAATTGGGGATAGTTTTTATCATATATATCTATATCTATAGATATCTTTAAAAATAACAGCTACAAAAAATAAAAATAAAAATTATATTTTTTCTGTTAGTCCCAAAATTTTAGTTGAGATCCTTAATAAGCAAAATCTCTAAAAGTCCTAATAAGAAAATAATGCAATTTTATGTTTATGGTATGATCACTTTCAAAATAAATTTCTTAATAAAAATGTGTTATTTTAGTAAATGAAAAAGTTTCAGTTTAGGAAGAAAGTGGAACATCCTAAATTAAGTTCTCTATTTGAAAAAAAATGATTAAAGTATTTTGATAAGAACAAATTCATAGCAGAGTTGAAAGTTTGTAGTGATTTAATACAAAAAATGCACCATTCTTTATTCAATGACAAATCTCATTTACTATTATCAGTGGATACTTTTTCCTTCAAGGAAGTAGTTGAGATTTCATGAGATAAACATGTTTAAAAATGGTTCATTACTTTAAATTAAAAAATATTTGTCCATTTATCTGGAATAATAATAAAGTTTTTACTTCAAAGCTTGAAGATAAAAAGAATCAAGTTTTGTGGGTGTTTTTGAGATATAAAAAGCACAGCTTTCTAATTTAAGCACTAAGAGGAGTCTCATTTTCCTGGAGGTAGCCAAAGTTATTTAAAGCTTTTATACTCATCGCTGAAGCCAAAGGACTTTCTCCATGTGAAGAAAAATAGATAAGCAAGGTATCTGTTCCATGAAAGAAAAGGCCAAAATAGATTCAGTCCATAGAGAAGCCTTGTAGGCAAAGACCCAATGCTAAATAGAATAAATGAATTTTCATCAGAGGTTTTGGAAGAAAAAAAACCAAGCTTACTATATATTTTTAATGCCATTAGCTACTAGAGTTAAGGCCTACATATTATTTTAATTATTGTAGTAATATTACTTTACATTCATTTTTTTCTCATTAATCAAAACAGAAAAATATGATGTTTTAAAGTATAGCTATTTATCAGAGCCAATTTTATGGGTGTGCAATTTCTGCACTTGCACAGGGCACTAAACTTAGAAGGGCAAAATGCTTGATTTAATACTGTAATATCACACTTTATAATTTTTTAATACCTTATAGAAAAAGGGGCCCTTCATTTCCATTTTACACTATTGAACATAAGTTATTTAGGCAACCCTAATTTTTATCCTTTTGTTTCTTATATTATTAACTATTAATTATATTTTTATCTTACTCCTATGAACAAACATTTAAACTTATGGTCAAATAGATAATTTGTCTACCTTAAACTCTTAGGAGACTGTTTTTCACCTTTAATTTGATAAACTTGTTACTTAACATTTTAAAATCATTTTTCTCCTGAGATTTGTGTGTTGGCTTGCTTGTTTCTTTTAACTTGGTGTCTCTCTAGGTAAGAAAGTTGTTTTCTGGAAGAATAAATAAAATTGAATGGGCAAAGACATCAACTGTGATCTTGAGAATTAAACCATTTACTTTAAAAAAGGAAGCAAGGTGGAACACCAAAGATCAAGAAATACCCACCCTTGGATATTGGATGTTTTATAATCCAATAAAACATTACTAAACCTTTGTAGAAGTTTAAACACTCAGAATGAACTAGGGTTTGGAGATGCTACAAAGGAACCCCTAACCTTAGAAGTAAATACTTTTAATTCTTCTAAGATGTTACAAATGTTCACGTAGTGATGCTTATAAGGATTGAATTCAGTCATTGAATTCCTTTGAGCCACTAGTGACATTATCACTCTTGGTCTAGTTCCCAATAGTAGGCATATATCTAAAAGTGCCCACCATGTCTTTATCATCACTGTCTAGTTTCACTGTAGACTTCCCATTTATTAGAGACTACTACTGTCAAAGAGAATAATACATTTCTATGTAAGTTAAATTTTATTACATGCAAGGCAATATTATCAAGAAAATGTAGCTCTGTGGATAGTAACTCAATTAAAGCAAGCATATTAGGTTCTGCTCTTAGTACAAAGTAACAGGGGAACTGGAATAAATAGATACATAATAAGTTTTCAAGATGTACATTGGTGAGTGTGATTGTATTTCTCTAGTTTGTGCATATATAATGGTGTGTGTCTATGTACTTGTTTATTTACATGTTAGAGCATAAGATAGAACTCTAACAAGGCAGATAATACAGTATACAAAATATGTTTCTTTGTAATCTATTTACCATGGAATTTAAACTTTATAAATAAAATAAGAAATTTACTCAAAAGGTTCATATAACTATGGGAATTTAGGGATGCATGTTTTGTAAATTTAGTAAGAATTTGTTAATGTAAAAGCATTTTAACAGAGAATTGCATTTGTACCTATTGCACAATCACAAATACTTGTCTTTGAGTTGGAACCTTATAAAGAGAGTAGCACTTATTCCTCTCTAATTCATTAAAAGTAATACTTAGACTATTGTTTTGTTTGTTTGCTTTAAAATATGTTTTTTACGAATTTTTATAGAGAGAGGTAGAGAGAATGATAGAGCAATAGAAATACCAGTGAGAAAGAATCATCTACTGGCTACCTCTTGCACACCCTCTCCACGGGATGTGCACTGACCACTGACCAGGAGTCAAACCTGAGACCTCCTGATGTTCCTGGGTCAAAGCTCAGCTGCTGAGCTACACCAGCCCAGGAGGAGATAGTTTTAAAATAAACAAACATGAAGGACAGGATTATCTATGTATTTTCTTCCTTAGTTTATCCTGATACTTAGCCACCAAGACCACTTGAATTCTTAGAAATATTGCATTTTGCAACACTGAGTTTGAATTAGTGGTTATTTTTATTTTTTATTTGCTATTTCAGTGTTATGCTGTCCCTTCCCCAACCAACATACAATTGGGTATATTAGGTATAAGCAGGCAGCAAGGTTAAATATACTAAAGGAAAACATTTAATGTAAACACGTAGCTAGCATATTACTCATACAATTATTTTTAATAAATTAATATGTAATGTTTAGATGTTTCAAGAGGAACATGTGCTCATTTTTAATTTAGAAGTTACTAGCATGGTAAAAGGAACAATTAAAAAATCATAATCCATTCCTCCAGGTTAGAAACTTGATTGGTCACATGCTCATAATATCCTAAAAGGCCCATTTCCCTCTTAACCCAATGGAAATATCAGTTTTCCAGAACAACTGTGCCATCTTTCAAGAAAAATAGTAAATAGCAGCTCCAAATAGCACATATACATTTAGTCACATATACATTATTCATTTTGTAGTTTATATAATTAGACAGCTGTAAAAAAGAGTTAACATACTTGTCATTTATAATGATGTAGGGGGGGCATGCATGTACTCAAGAAAACTTAAAACTGTGATAGCAACATGGCCGAAACAATGATGAAGAGGAAGTCTCTTACAGCCAGATATTGCCCCATCAATCAGCTTGCAGTATGGAGAAAAATTGACTATGTCATGATATGATTCTCTAAAAAAAAAAATTGTAATAAATTCTATACAAATGGCAAGCTGGCAGTGTGGCTAATTTATTCATTATCCACCCTAGAAAATAATTAAGTCATGCTTTCTTTCCTGGTGCTTCATTACAGTTTAGCAAGAACCCTCCACCCCTTTCTTTGGAGCCTTCAGTAAGAATGCTTATTAAAATAAATTAGCTGTAAAACTTTTTTAACTCTGTCCTAAAGAAAAACTAATCCACTTTTCTAGTGGAAACAACATTGATTAAATAAATTCCGTTTCATGCAGAGCAGATTAATTCCTTTAGCCACAGCTCCAACCTTAAATGATGTTGTAGCTGTATTAGTTTGAACAGTGTGTAATAAAGCTGTAAATTCATAATTGGTATCAACCTCTTTAGTGTGTCTTTCTTTGTTTCTTAGGAGTAAATTTTCTTATTTTACAAAAGGGGCAGATGTGAATGTTACAAATGTCTATGTTTGATATTTTCTCTATGCATGTGATATACACAGGTTGGGACAAAAACTAGGTTTACAGTTGTGGGTATGCAAAATGGAGATTTTTCTTGTATTGTTAGTTATTTACTAGAGGCTCAGTGCACAAAATTCATGCAAGGGGTGGATCCCTCAGCCTGACCTGCACCCTCTCCAATCTGGTAGTCCTAGAGGGATGTCCAACTGCCAGTTTACAACTGCCAGTTTAGGCCTGATCTGGTACTTTCTAGCTCCTAACTGTTCACCTGCATGGCTGCCCTAACTACTCTGCCTGACTATCTAATCCCCTAACTGCCCTGACCTGCCAACCTGGTCACCCCTAACTTCCCTCCCCTGCTGGTCACCCCTATTGACTTTTTTTTAATCTTATCCCCTTCATCCACAAATGTATTTGACTTCCTTATTTGTTTCTCCTTCACACACAATTTTTCTCTCTTTTATGTAATACTTTTTCCTACTGACTCATCATTTATAAACTTTTCTTTCCTCCTTATTTCCTACTTCTATTCCATCATCCTTCTTCCCATCTTTCTCCTACCTTCCCTCCTTCTCCACATTCCTTCTTTCCTTTATCTTTCTCCTCCCCACTCTCCCATTTTCCTTCCTTCCCACCCCCACCTTAATTTTTTTCTTCACTTCCGCCCTTGGACCTGCTTTGCTCCATTTCTTCCTTATTCCCATTCTCCTTTTAAGCTCTACTGGCTCCCCTTTAAAACTTTTCTTCCCTCCTTCTTGCTTCTCTCATCCACATTCTTCTCTACTTATTTCCATAGTTTAATATCTATCTACATGCCTGATTATTCATTATCATTTATCTTTTTTCTTGTCTGACTCCTATTTTTAAAATCTGTCCCCAGTACACAACTATACTTTGATTTTCATTATAGCTCCTACAGTTCACTCACACAATCTTTCCTTTTTTAATCTGCTCTCTACTGAATTCTTTATAAAGTTCTTCCCTTCCTCCTTTTCTTCTTAAAGCCTTAGTTTGTGTGTGTGTGTGTGGCGGGGGGGGGAGGCATTAACTGAAAGCTCTGGGCTCAGCCCTGGCCAGGTGATCGCTGCCCCTGTTTCCCTGGCCTCCCTGCCACAGTCCTGCTCCCATTCCCTGCCTGGGACACCTGGTCCAGCAAAGGTGGCTGAGGCTAATGAGACCCAGGCACTGCTGCCACAAAGCAAGAGCGCCTCCACCCAGAAGGCCTCAAACTGTCCTCCACTTTGTCCTGGACCTGTGGGTGCCTCCCTGCCAATGGCCGCCAACACCCTTCTTCCCCATCTGGGAGGGCTCCCCACTCTGTACCTCCTGCATCTTGCCCCTCACTGGACGCATCTGCTCTGCCCTTCCATGGTCACCACCCGCTTCTGCATGCAGTTTTTTTCCCTATTCCATTCCTGTGTCTTTTTCTTGTTCCCCTTCTGTATTTCTGTTTTGCCTCTTATTCTGTCTGCATGCAGGCCTGCCTTCCTCTCCCTCTTCTTTCTTATACCCTGTATGCTATTCTACCATGGGCCTTGCAGCTGTCTGAGAAGAGGGTGGGAATGCAGCCTGCTGATCCTGAAAAATTTGCATATTCTAATTATTAAGTTAGATTGCTAGAGACCTAGTGCACAGATTCATGCAGTTGAAAGTAAATTAATTAGAAGGTGACCTGCAGGGCTGGACTGGGTGGGGTGGGCCGAACATGCCCTGGAGCCAATCCCCCAGGGTCCCTCCCTGGCCAGCTGCACCTGGGGTGGTGCCTAATCTTGAAGGGCATCTGCAGAGTGAGCAGGGTCCCTTGGGCATGTTGGGTCTCTCTGCCTGGTCTGTGGGAATTGAGCCAAAACTGGCAGTCTGACAACCCTTGAGGGGTTCTGGAGTGTAAGAGGGCACTCTGTAAAGTTGCTGTCATTTGGCAGTTTCTGGGTTGAGTGTCTGCCCCGTGGTGGTCAGTGTGTATCATAGCTACTAGGCGGTTGGTTGGACTAGTGCATTAGTGGAGTCCCTCAGCGTGGCCTGCAGGGATTGGGCCGAAATTGGCAGTCCAATGCTGCCTGCCTCTCCTGTCTGTTGCTCCCTCTCATTCCAACCTCACTGTGCCTGTTAAGTGCTCATGCCCAGTCAGTTCCAATGGAGAGAGGCTTGCCCCGCCTCAGCAAGCTTTGCCACCCATAAGCCCTGCCTCTGGTGCCCATGGGTCAGCTGAGTGGCACTTCTACTGTAGGAGCTCACTGACCACCAAGGAGAAGCTTCTGCATTGAGCATCTCCCCCCTGGTGGTCAGTGCACATCATACTGACTAGTCAACTGGTCATTTGGTAACTTAGGCTTTTATATAATAGACTAGTGTCCTGGTGCATAAAATACATGTTCGGGGGCTAGAGGATTCCCTCAGCCTAGCCTGCACCCTCTCCAATCAGGGACCCCTTGTGGGATGTCCTACAGGCATTGGGTTTAAACCAGGTGTTGGACATCCCTCTCACAATCTAGGACTGCTGGCTCCTAACTGCCTCTGCCTGCCTTCCTGATCACCCCTAACTATCCTCCCCTGCCAGCTTGATCTTGCCCCCAACTGACTTCCCTTGCTGGCCTGATTTCAACCCCAATTAATCTCCCCTAATGACCTGATCACCCTTAATGGTCTCTGCTTTGGCCCCCACTACCATGGCTTTGTCCTGAAGGAAGTCAGTCATCCAGAAGATGACCGGTCAACCTAGTCTAATTAGCATATTACCCTTTTAGTAGTATAGATAGATTATATAGGATAGGGTTGTTTAAATCGGGCGTGGCGGGGCTTTTTCATTAAGATGAGATGCTCTTAGCAGACAAAAATACATAATTCCTATATCTGGACTGATAGCCAGTCATATGCACTATACTGCCTCACCAGTCATTAAAAAAATTGAACCACTTTCTTAAGCCTTACACCAAACAGCTGTTGCCCTCTCCTCAGCCCCCACCTTAGGTTCTGCCTTTGCAGTTCACCCAGATTACATTTTGATTGGTTGGTTTGTATGCTAGTTAGTGTCAGAAGCTCTGCCTTCTAGGCAGTCATTGGCTCTTCACTCTTCACCCAGATGTAATTCTGATTGGTCAGTTTCTATGCCAGTCAGCATCTCTGGACCTATCAATAGGCCTGATTAGAGAAGTGGAGCTCATCAGCAGCCCCAATGGAGGCCCAAGAGAAAGAGAGGTGCAGCTGCTGGCCAGGCCTGGAGCAAAAGAGTAGCAAGTGCTGGTTAATAGCTGCCACAGAGGCTACAGATCAGCCCCTGCTTTTCTCTCCAGACCTCTCTCCAGGCTTGATCCATCAGTCAGTGCTGGGTCAGGGCACCCACAGCAGCGGCAACCTAGCACTGAATTCTGGTTGGTTGAGCTTTTGGTCATTTTGGATGTTATGGACACTGGCTGTTTATAGATATAGATTGTATTATTTCCTATACAAACAACTATAAACCTACTTTTCCCTCATTCTGTATTTTTTTAACTAACTCATTTTCTAGAACAACATATATTGATTAACTGTACACAACAGAACTTCAGATATTTGTGAGACTTCTATTGTGGATTATATTTAAATCAAACTTGCTCAGCAAATCCAATGAGTAACATGACAACATTTGGACAAAATAATAAAAGGGATTTTTCTCTGAAGCTTTTTTTATTTAGTTGTGCATGTTCAGTGTATCAATATCTATCCAGTTGATTTGCATTAATATCTATCAAAGTATATTTTCATTTTTTCATAATTTTAAAAAGGAAATAGAGTGTTATTTGCATATATGACTGTCCTCAGTTCTTTCTCCATATGTATTCACTCTTTCCTCCAAGAGATTAAAACTATTTCTCCACATTTTGAATTTGGATTTTCCCTGTAATTTTCTTATACCAATAGAATGCTGTGGAGGTGACACTGCATAATTTCTAGGCCCAGGAAACTTCTGATTTTGTCATTAGAGGCTACTTTTCATATAAAGAAGTTGAGGCTATAGTACTAAATGAATTAGTACAGTTTCACACACATAGTCATAAGCTTCCACATAAAAACATGTAGTCATTCCATTCACTGGAGCTCAGGATGAAGTTATCATGGATATACCAGTACCACCTGAGTCACTACATGAAGGTGGTTATATGTGTGATTCTGATGAATGAAAAACCTAGATAAGCTTGTCCAACCTATAGAATAACAAATAATACATTTCTATTTAGCCATTAACTTTGGAAAAAATTTGTCATAAAGTAAAACATAACTGATAATGATAATTTCTTATTTAAAATGTTAAAAAGAATAGAGAAATGCATTCTTTGATTATTACTGTATTTAAGATTTCTAGTGTTCTAATTTATTAATTTTCTCTCTCCACAAACCTCCCAATTGAATATTGACTTTTTGGCTTGCATAATTTCATTAATCATCTTTGTTATTAATTTCATAGCAAGATTTCAGACAATAATTTCTGTTTTCAGGATACACAAGTGTTATTTGTTGTCATTCTAATTTTCATTGAATTAGAACCAAAGACATATTTCAGGAGAAACTATATTTCACAGAAAGGAGTATTTGGCAATGGAAATTACCTGTGTTCAAGTCTGAAGAGATAAAAGTAGTTGAAAATTGTACATTTAAAAATGCAAAAAGGTATTCTTTACTCTGCCTCCAGAGTGATGTATATAATTTTTAATTTAAACCATAAAAACTTGGCCTTAGCTGGTTTGGCTCAGTGAATAGATGCTGTGGACTGAAGGGTCCTAAGTTCAATTCCAGCCAAAGGCATATGCCCAGGTCGCATGCTTGATCCCCAGGAGCGGGTGTGCAGAAGGCAACCAGTCAATGGTTCTCTCTCATCATTGAAGTTTCTATCTCCTTCTCCCTCTTCCTTCCTCTCTGAAATAAATACAAATATATTATAAATAAATAAATAGATAGATAAATAAAAGAATAAGCCATTGTAACTTGGTGCTTAGAAGTTTTCAATAACTCACTATGTATTTGGCGTAAGGTTGCCTTCATGTATGCCGTGTAGGCCTTCATGTGTCCTTTTCGCACTTTCCAATTCCAATTTTATAATTCATCATGAGTGTTGCTCCTTTGCTTTTGCCTAATTTATTTTATCTTGAATGTCCCTTTCTTCATTTTGTATCTGTACTTACTTCTTTAACATTTCCTAATACCTTAAGACTTAGTTCAGGCCTAACTTCTTTCCTGCAGATTGCCTGCCACCCATGCTCCTCATGTGGGCCTCCTCTTCTATACACATAGCATTTGTGCATATCATTACCCTAGAACTCTATAGTAGTTACCCAGAATGCTAAAATGATATGCACATTTGCTATCTCCCCTATTTTTAGAAGAAAATAATAAATGCCACACATATGGAAATTCAAGATAAAGTGGCTTTATAACCAAGTGACAGGATTCAGATAATAAATTCTCCTCAAGAATAAGTTATCTAATGGATATAATAACTTTCCATAACTTTTTATTAGATGTTATATAACATAAATATAATGTTAATGCTATAAACTTGGCAACTTTCAATTTCTTGTCAGTTCATTAATGGCTCATATTAAATACCAGTTAATGCTGGTATAATTAGCTATAAAAATAAAAGTACTTTTCTGTTTTTCAAAATATTGGGTTAAGGGTCAACATGATCTTTGGCTTCTCAGATTGTGATAATAATGAATTACTGAGTCTTATTTTTTGGGAATGAGAGGCAATTGAAAAACTGATTTATAAAGATCCACATATTAATCTTTACTGTCCTAAATAGTCATTATTCTATAAGTGGGATTTGGCTCTCTTTTTAATATTTTCTAGAAGAGAGTAGAAGACAGCAAAATGAGCCAATGGAGATTATTTATTTAAGCAATTTTAATACTGCTGTTTGGTCAATGTAGCAAACACTTTGCTATCACTGAAATTAAGAGTATGTCAGATGTTATTTCATCATTTCACAAAACACTTAATTTTGAAGTTCTGGTTTAAGATGATAGATTTAACAAATATATTTAATTTCATTTTTACCTGATAACCCACAAACCTAATGTGAAAGAGTTACCTTAAAGTGTGTGTATTTGTGTGTGTGTGTGTGTGTGTGTGCGTGCGTGCGTGCGTGTGTGTGTGACACAAAGATAGGGAGAACAGAAAAGGAAATAACAGCAAATTTTTAAAATTCTTTAAACAAATGGCTTAATAGTAACTGACACAGTAAAACCAAAAAAGTTAATCTATCATCCAGCACAAGATATTATTGAAAAAAAAAAACCTACACAAAAAGAGTAAAAAATCATCAGAACACTTAGGAACTCATATGCCACTTATCTTCAGAGTGGAATGGAGGGGGTGAAAATAAAGACTGGCTGGAAACTGCTTGAAAAGTGTTTAGTTCTTCACATCACTTCCCATCAGCATGACACCAAGGACTTCTCATTCAGCCCAATGCCCCCACACTCCTACTCTAGATATTTCCCCATAGAGGTTTAAAATAGTCTCTAGATCTTAACTATTATAATCATGCTGCTATGAACATAGGAATGATATATTCTTTCTGATTTGTGTTCTGAGTTTCTTAGGATATATTCCTAGCAGTGGAATCACTGGGTCAAATGGAAGTTCCATATTTATTTGAGAAAACTCCATACTGTTTTCCAGGGTGGCTGCACTGGTCTGCATTCCTATCAGCAGTGTGTGAAGGTTCCCTTTTGTCTACATCCTAGCCAGCACTTGTCATTTGTTTTGATTTGTTGGTGATAGCCATTATGACAAGTGGCTATTTTAATTGCATCTATCTTATGATTAATGTCTTTGAGCATTTTCCTATGTCTCTTGGCCATCTGTTTGTCCACCTTGGAAAAGTATCTATTTAGGTCCTTGTGCATTTTTAATTGGATTTTTTGTCTTCCTTTTGTTTAGTTGCATGGGTTCCTTATATATTTTGGATATTAACCTCTTGTCAGATGCATATTGGCAAATATGTTTTTTCTATACAGTGAGTTTCCTTTTAATTTTGTTGATTTCTTTTTTTTGTGTTGATAGCATCCATCCATAGATGAGTGGATTAAAAAAAGCAATGGTATATTTATACCATGGAATACTATGCAGCAGTGAAAAGCAAGGATTACTTATCATTTGAGACAGCATGGAGAGACCTGGACAGTATTATGCAAAATGAAATAAGTCAGTTAGAGAAAGAGAAGTGTCACATTATCTCACTCATATATGGAATCTAATGAAAAAAAATAGGTCCAGAGATATAGAAGCATAGAATAGACTATTGAATCTCAGAGGGAAGGAGGGATGAGTGGGAAGAGATTAACCAAAAAATTTGTATGAGTATATACATAACCCATGCCCACAGACAATAGTGTGGCGAAGGCTGGGGTGAAGAAAGGAAGGTACAGGTTAGGAGTCAATGAGGAATAAAAAGGGACATCTGTAATACTTTTAACAATAAAGATAAATTAAAAATAATAAATAAAGAGTATCTTCTTGCGGAGCATTGAACACATTCTTTACTAGGTTTGTCTTTCCCATGATTTCATTAAGTTTCTGCTGCTTCCTCCATAGTCTTCTGTATTGGGTAAAGTAAGGATAACCCCAGATAAGTTTCTTATTTTGACTTCTTATAAGAGCTGCAGATGGTCATATTAGAGGCAGAAAATTGAGGTTAGTTGTATCCCACTGACCATATTCATATTGAAAATCCAGTCTAGGACCCAGATTGCAGCCCCACTGCATATTCCAATGAGGCTATATGGGTCTAATAACTCATGCTTTCCTACTGAATTATGCAGAAATGACTCATATAAACTTTCACAAACTTGGAATTAGATACTGTGCCAGAGACTTTATTAAAGTTGCTAGAGGCCTGGTGCATGGAATTTGTGCATGGAAGGGGTGTCCCTCAGCCCAGCTAGCACCGTCTCCAAAGTGGGACTTCTCAAGGGATGCCTGACTTCCCGTTTAGGCCCAATGCACCAGGATTAGGCCTAAATGGGAAGTCGGTCATGCCCCTCACAATCCAGGACTGTTGGATCCTAACAGTTTGCCTTCCTGTCTTCCTGATTGCCCTTAAATGCTTCTGCCTGCCAGCTTGATCACCCCCTAACCACTCGCCTGCCAGCCTGATTGATGCCTAACTGCTCCGCTGCCAGCCTGTTCTCCCCTGCAGGCCTGGTTACCTCTAACTGCCCTCCCCTACAGGACTGCTCTCCCCCAAATGTTCTCCCCTGTAGGACTGGTCACCCCCAACTTCCCTCCTCTGCTGGCCTGGTCACTTCTAACTGCCCTCCCCTGCAGGCTCGATTGCCCTCAACTGCCCTCCCTTGCAGGCCTTGTCCTTCCCAACTGCCCTGTCCTACTGGCCATCTTGTAGTGACTATCTTGTGTCTATATGGGGGCAAGATCTTTGACCACATGGGGGCAGCCTTCTTGTTTGTTGAGTGGTGATCAATCTGCATATTACTCTTTTATTAGATAGAATAGAGGCCTGGTGCATGGGTGGGGTCAGCTGGTTTGCCCTGAAGGGTGTCCCAGATCAGGTTAAGGGTTCCCTTGGGGCATGGGACAGCCTGGGCGAGGAGCTTGTGGTGGTTTGCAAGCTGGCTATGCCCCCTGGTGAGCCAAGCAGAGGTCCTATTTCTGGGATTTATTTATCTTCTGCAATTGAAACTTTGTAGCCTGGAGCAGAGCCAAACCTTCTCCTCGCTCTGTGGCAGCAGCCATTCTTGTTGGGATTTATTTATCTTCTATAATTGAAACTTTTTAGCCTTGAGTGGAGGCCTGGGCCCACCAGAATTTGTGGAAAGCTTGGCTTCCTCCATCACCAGGGAAACCTAAACTTCCCTTCTGCTTTCTCCATGGTTGCAGCCATCTTGGTTGGGGTTAATTTCCATATTCGCTACTGATTGGCTGGTAAGCGTGGCTTCTGGGTGTGGCAGAGTGATGGCTAATTTGCATATTACTCTTTTATTAGATAGGACTAGAGGGAGGCCTAGTGCATGAAATTCATGGAAGGGGTGGGGCTTGTATTCCTCAGTCCAGCCTGCATCCTGTCCAATCTAGGACCCCTCGAGGGATGTCTGACTGCCCATTTAGGCCCAATCCCATCCCATCCTAACTGTCCTCCCATGCAGGCTTGGGTCCCCCACAACAGGCCTTCCCTGCAGACCTGGTCACACCCAACTTCCCTCCTCTGCTGGCCTGGCCTCCCCTAGCTACCACCCCCTGCTGGCCTGGTTGGCCACAACTGCCCTCCCTTGCAGGCAGCCTGGTCTTTTCCTACTGCCCTCCCCTGCTGGCCATCTTGTGTCAGCCATCTTGTGTCCATAAGGGGGTAACTATCTTTGACCCTATCGAGGCAGCCATCTTGTGTGTTGAAGTGATGGTCAATTTGCATATTACTCTTTTATTAAATGGGATGTTTCTAAGGAGCCTGCAATCAGTATTGACAATATTAAAATTTCTTTGACTAGGGAAGTATATGCTTGCTATTTAGTTTTACAAAACTAAACCAAATGGGGTTTTAGGTGTATAGGCATGATATAATTTTAAATAAAATCAAGAGGAATAAATATATAAAGTTAGAATAATAAAATGTAATTAAAGTAATTAAAGTAAAAATATCCAAAAATAAGCTTATGGATATAAACACTGAAGCAAAGCATATTTTATTATTATTATTATTTAAACTATATACAAATGGTATATGTTCCTCTGTATGATGTATTTTCAAAATATTATATTTCCATTGTATAGGAGTCAGAAGCATGTGTTTCTTAAAATTACATTTCAACATTATGTTATTAATAAGCTAGATTATGGTTTTATAAATGATTAAAATATTGATGAAACATTTGATTGCTACACTGGGATCTGAATTTAGTAGCAAAAGATATAACACATTTTATTTCATGTTTTTCCTGTTGTGAAGTGATTGTAAGTTTTCTTTGAAGAGTTCAGAGTTTGATAGGAATTCCAGAATAAACCATTCTGAATGGTAAACAAATGCCAATTTGGAAAATACAGTAGCTGTAAATAGGAGATTCACAAATCAAAACTAACTTGTTCTTAGAAATAGTCCTCTAAAAGGAAGTTAAATGTTCTCCTTTTTATTTTAATGCAGATTTAATTTTTTTATATCTTATAATAGTTTTATATGTACAGAAAATCTGTAGATAATACAGAAAATTCACATACATCCCACAAAATTTTTCCTGTTACTAACATCTTACTTTAGAATGGTACATTTGTCATAATTAATGAACCAATACTGCTTTATTATTATAAACTTTATTTTATAATATATTCAGGTTTCCATAGTTTGTACTTATTGCTATTTTTCAGGTATTATATCCAGGTTTCCATAGTTTGTACCTACTGCTGTTCTAGGATACCACTTTAATTTTTGTTAGGCTTTTAGTTATGTCTCCTTATGCTCCTCAAAGCTCTAACGGTCAGTTTCTCAGACCTTTCTGGATTTTAATGACCTTGACAGTTCTGAGGAATATTGGTGAGTTATTTTGTATAATGGCCCTGTATTCTGATATTCATGGTTAGAAAGAATTCATGTTTTTATTTGGAAGAAGACCATAAAGGTAAGTCATTCTTCAAAAAAGAAAAGGTGCAAGTTATCAATATAATTTATCACTCACTGTTTATGTCAATCTTATCTCCTAGTTGAGGGCTCGAAAATCAGATTTCAGATTTTCTGTTTTGTTTGCTTGTTTCTTTTTCTCTCATCATATAGCATTCTTGGGAAGAAATCACTATGTGAAGCACACACTGAAAGAGCTGGGAATCATTCTCTATTACTTTGAGGATAGATTATGTACATACTTGGATTTCTTCTGCAAAGGAGATATGCTTATTCTCCATTTTAAAATTCAATCATGTATTTATCAGTGTTACCCCCAATTACCTGTGCTATATTTTGGATTATAATCTCTTGGTATTTTATTTTGTTGCTCAATTTTTTCTCAGCTTTATGTATTGGGAATTTTTTCAGAAGGCTCTTCTGTGCCTTTTCCATAACACCATTTTATTTTTGCTTAATACTTCCTTGTTTTCTTTCTTTGGCACAAAATATTCCAGTCACATCTATATATATTTCCTGACCTGGTCCTAGAAACAACAATTTTTCCAAGAACTCCTGGTTCCTTATATTAAAGAATGGTATTAGAAACCAAGATCTGAGTGTAAAGTGTGCTCATTGCTACTGGAGAGTCCATACTTCCTGGGATTCCAGGCTGACAGAGCAAGAAAATATATGTGGACATGCTAACATATGTATATATACATATCTATAAATATTTAAATATGTTTCCATTTGTATCTACATTAAATTAAACATGAGTTCATATTGATTTCTCTAACTCTAATCTATTAACACATGAAACAGTCTAGTCTTCCCTTCTTGATAATCTCTAATGTCCAACTCCAACAGTGATAAATTGAGTTCCCTTTACTCATTACTCACTTATTTATTTAATTTCATATGAGTATATGTCTGTGTGGTTCCATATGTATATATATATATTTGTTTCAAAACGATTAATATATACTATCTTGGCAAATAAATTTATTAACTAGAATATAATTAATATGGGGCCTATGGACAATTTCTTTTTATCATCCTATCTAATCTAATAAAAGAGTAATATACAAATTGATCATCACTCGGACACACAAGATGGCTGACCCCCTGTGGTCAAAGATGGATGCCACCATGTGGACACAAGATGGCCACCACAAGGTGTCCAGCAGGGCAGGACAGTTAGGGATGACCAGGCCAGTAGAAGAGGGTTTGGGGAAACCATACCAGCAGGGGAGGGCATTTGGGGGGGACCCAGGCCTGCAGGGGATGACAGTTGGGTGACACCAGGACTGCAGGTGAGGACATTTAGGGGAGACTAGGCCAGAAGGGGAGGGCAGTTGGGGGGGGGCACTAGGCCTGCAAGGGAGGGCAGTTGGGGGTGACCAGGCCTGCAGGGGAGGACAGTTAAGGGTTACCAGGCTGGCAGGGTAGGGCAGTTAGGGACAATTGGCCCAGCAGGGGAGCAGTTAGATGTTGATCAGGCTGGCAGGCAATAGTGATTAGGGGCAATTAGGCAGGCAGGCAGGCGAGTGGTTGGGAAGCAGCAGTCCTGGATTATGAGAGAGATCCCAGATTGGAGAGGGTGCAAGATGGGCTGAGGGACACCCTCGTCCCTGTGCAAGAATTTTGTGCACCATAATTTCCAAATATGAAAGTTAGATTTTTGACCTAATAACAAATGCCTAATTTTAATGGAAATAATCCCTAGTCTAATATCTAATGAGCTCTAAATGATCATCACATAGAAAAAAAGTTTTATAAATGTATAACCTATATATAGAAAAGACAAGTACATATGTGAATTTTTTGAGAATTAGAAGGTTCTGAGAGAGATGATTCTCTAGACCAGAAAGAAAAATTGTTTGTTTAAGGAACAATGCTCCTTTAGTGTCTTAATATGGTATTGAATTTCAAAGCAGATAACATTTTTATGGCAATAAATAGAAAATCCCATAAGGTAACCAGAGTTTAATTAGTAAAGTTTTCTAGAGGTTTCTTACGTAAGATTACTTTGTGTTGGTAACTAAGTTATTATATGTTTACATTGGTAAAACATGCCTTACTCATGTGAAATACCCTTCACCAACACAAAGAAATAAAAAAAAATTGTATTTCAGTACATATGTCCATAGTCATATGTCTGCCTGATCAAAATTTTTAAATTGGATTAGGGGAAGAAGTCAATTTGTTAGTAAAGTAAGTATAAGTTTAGAGCCCCAGCAGGAGAAGAGAATATTGTGAACTTTCTTTTATTTTCCACCTACAACACTCATACTCCCTAATCCTAATCACTATCACATCAATTCCATTCAAAGGTAAATGATGTTAAAAAGCAACCTATTGAGAAAGGAGCTGGTAAACTAAATTAAAAAAGAAAAAAAAAACTTAAAAGGAGCAGGAGTGTGTGGCAAGTTACCTTTTATTGCCACCAAAACATATTGAAATTATATAAAGTAGGAAAACTGGTACTATAATTTGATCCCAAAGTTTGCTTTGTTATTTGAAGAGAATTCGAAAAGAAAAGGAAAACTAAACATCAATTTAAAGAAGAGTATATATGGCTCATTAAGATAATGTAATCATGCAATTAATTGAAAATAAGCTTAGGGATATAAACACTGATATTTCATGGTGAGAAAATCTTGACTACTTCTGTTTACTTTTAATTATTCCTTCCTTTGAATTCTGAATTTTTATTTTCCTCTTTTAACCCATTCTCACCCTGTGTCTTAGTCACTTGCCCTCTTATATTTATTTTTGTAACTATTTTCAAATAAGAAATTTTATAATTATAAATATTAAAGAATATTTAATCACAAATTTAGAAAAAGCATCTCAATTAATATCTGTACTTTTGTAAAAAATGTGCTAATTCATGTGGTGACCAGGTACCTTCTGTGGGAGTTCCACAAATTTGGAGCTAGTTCTCCTGCATATTTTTATTTCAGCTAACATTGTGCATAATAAATTCTGCATTTATTATTTAACTAGAGGCCTGGTGCACAAAATTCATGCATGGGGTTGGGGGGTGGTGGTGTACCTCAGCCCAGCCTGCACCCTCTCCAATTTGGGATCCCTCAAGGGCTGTCTGACTGCCAGGTAGAATCGGGCCTAAATGAGCAGTCAGACATCTCTCTCACAATCCAGGACTGCTGGCTCCTAACTGCTCACCTGCCTGCCTTCCTGATTGCCCCTATATGCTTCTGTCTGCCAGCCTGATCACCCCCTAACCACTCTCCTGACAGCCTGATTAGTGCCTAACTGCTCCCCTGCCAGCCTGTTTGCTCCTAATAGCTCTTTCCTGCAGGTCTGGTCATCCCTAACTGCCCATCCCTGCAGGCCTGGATTCTCCCCAATTGCCGTCCTTGTTGGCCATCTTGTGGTGACCATTTTGTGTTCACATGCTGGCAGGATCTTTGACCACATGCCAGAAGCCATCTTGTGTGTTGGAGTGATGGTCAATCTGCATGTTACTCTTTTATTAGGCCTGTTGCATGGGTGCGGGCCAACTGGTTTGCCCTGAAGGGTGTCCCGGATCAGGCTAGTGGTTCCCTTGTGGCATGGGGCAGCCTTGGTGAGGGGCCTGTGGTGGTTTGCAGCCCAGCCACGTCCCCTGGTGACCCAAGCAGAAGTCCTGGTATCTGGGATTTATTTATCTTCTATAATTGAAACTTTGTAACCTTAAGTGGAGGTCAAGACAGGCTAGGGCTGCAAAAGCTTGGCTTCCTCCATCACTGGGGGCCACCCTAGCCTCTTGCTCTATCCAGCTCCATGGCTGCTGCCATTTTTGTTGGGATTTATTTATCTTCTATGATTGAAACTGTAGTCTTGAGTGGAGGCCTGGGCCCACCAGGGTGTGTGGAAAGGTTGGCTTCTTCCATCACAGGGGAAATCCAAGACTCCCTTCTGTTCGCTCCATGGCCACAGCCATCTTGGTTGGGGTTAATTTGCATACTCACTCCTTATTGGCTTATAGGCATGGCTGATGGGCATGGCTTGCGAGTGTAGTGGAATAATGGTTAATTTGGATATTACTCTTTTATTAGATAGGATTGAATTATTAGTTTGAACAGACCTGAAAATTTCAAATATATCTTTCTACATCTGTCATTTTTACTCATTAAAAAATTCAGTGTAGATCTTGATTTAAAATACTACTTAACATTATAATTTTATCAATATAACAATATTTTAAAATTTATATACTTTTGTGAAAAATTAAAAAGAATTAACAATTCAGAAACATTTGTGAACATTTCCTATTAATTTTATTGTTAGGCTGATCATTGACACTAACAACTAATACAACTCAGTAATATTCTTACATTTTATGTTTTGCCAATTTTAACACAAGAGCAACCTAAAAATAAGAGGAAGAATAGCTCTGGCATACAATAGTTAAACCTGGATATCTTGGTGAAAGTAGATTAATTTTTTTCTTCTATAGAATAAGTTATTTATTTCTGTTCTTGAACTATAAATACAGAAATGAACTAGACTGAAAGAAAAGTTTTACTGTGCAAGAAAGATATAAGCTGCTAATGGAAGATAGCTTATATATTGAAGGTATATATCTCCTGAAAAAGGGAAGTTAAAAGACTGAAGTGGGAGGTTAACACATAGTTGGGTAGAACAGAGGAAAAGCATGAGTATATGTTTTATCAGATTTCTTTGATTTTTGAAAAACAGTTATTCAAAGTGAGTCATTTAGGGACAGGAGGAGATAGCATGCCAAGACCACCCTTGCAACCTCCCTTTCAGTCTCAGCTTTGAGCAGTAATTCATTTCATAAGATGAGATGGGTTCCAAGGAGAATGAAGTTCTAAGGGCAAAACTAGTCATTGCTCTTCTGCTAAAGTTAGTGACAGTCAATGCTCTCTTGATCTGTTTGTTTATCTGTAAAATGGGAGAAATAAACATGATTCTCCTTCCTTTCTGACATTCTTCAGATAAATAATAATTAAAAATTAAACCTTAGAGCAGAGAAGTACAGGTCAATGTCTAGATTGATGTTCAGGTGTTGAATCTGATCACTTTTCCTTTGAACTAAAATAACTATGTGTATCTGTTCCACCCTTTTGTGTTGTAAAAATAGTCATAAGTGCATATTAACAAAAACTTATCTAAATATGCTCTATTTTATTGCTTTCCCAAATACTTCTCCATAATAATAACTAATCCAGGTTTTAATGTAAACCTGCTGGATTTCCCAGAATTCCAGCCACGGACATTGCGGGGTAGGTTTTGAGTCAGTCCTTGACCCTAGCCCCAAGTTCTCAACCTTCTCCCACACAAATGCCCACAGTCTATATCTTCCTTAAAATGTCCCTCCATCCCACACAATGATGTTTCTTCACTGAACTTATATGAAAAAGAGACTGAGAAATAGTCACAGATGGGATAGTAGTAGTGTGGGCCCAGAAGGCAAATGAAGTATATATTATTGAGAAAAAAGAAGTTATTTTGTCAAATGTTTCAGATCACTCAAGACTGAATAATGACAGAAATGACCAGTTGATTGATTTAACTGGGTATTACTGGTAACTTTTATAAGAACTAGCTGGAAGGAATGATGGGAATGAAAGCCTGAAGCTTTAGGAGACAATTACAAAAGAGGAATAGTAAAAAAAAATGTGTATAGTTCACTAATTTAAAGCAATTTGTTTGAAAGTGAGATGGAGAGAGAACACTTGACTTCCTTGGAAGAAGATTCAAAAGTAGCAGAAATAAACAAGTAGAAGTTGATTAAAAACAAATGCAGGTATCTCTCTTAAGGTCACCTTTCTTTTTAAAATGAAAGACATGTAATAATGTTAAAGTGGAGGGGACTATACTGAGAGTAAAATGTCCATTGCCCATGCTGGAAATGTCTCTCTGCATCCTTATATCTTGGTGCCTTTCTCTCTCTTCAGGCTGCCTTTAATTTTCTTGTTCTCTCTTTTTCTTTAACTATTCTTTTTTGCTCATTACAAAGATAAATACCATTATTATTTAATCTAAACAACAAAGTTTATTGTACACATTTTTACTGGAATTTTTAATTTACTTCAATGGAGGTCCTTAAAACAAAATTTTAGTTCGTAGATAAGGAGTGCAATGTAATGACAAGATTTTTTGATTAGAGAGAACCTAAAATCTAGAAAACATGTCAAAATTTAAGTCAATCAAGTTTACTAAAAGAAATAAAATATAGGTTTCCCCCATGATCCCAAAGTAGAACATTCCCCTGACAGCTTTGACAAGCCAAAATGACCAGAGTATGCTCCTTTTTTCTGAATATTCACATTATGCCACTTCACTTACACCTATATAAGACTCTGTGATCACCAATGTAGGTTTTCCTCAAAAGTGAAGGGCCCTAATGAGAACTTTCAGAGAGTAGGGAGATATCTGTAGCCCAAAATCTTATGGTCTATTGTAACAAAAACATAATTTAAATATACATACATACCCAAGTAATTTCTTTAAATTATTCAAAGTCTGATGCTATTTTAATGCAAGTATTAAAGAAAAATAATAACATGAGTAATTTGAGGTACCCATGACCATTTTCACATGTATCATTTGCTATTTATTGATCCCGGGCTATCACCCTTCCATTTATCCAAAAAGTACTTCTTGGTACAAACACAACTTTATGTTTTATATGCCAACCAAACTGCTCTTGCCAATATGAGGCTTCTGATCTCAGAGGTAAAAAAAAAAAAAGCAGGCCAAGTTGGGTGTCCCTTTTTTTCAATTAGCTAAGCTTCTGAACTGAACTTATCTCCCAAGAATTCATTTAGTGCCTGAATGAAAATAAAACTAAACTGAAAAGGAATTATTTTTCAAACCTAAGCCTGTGCCCTCTACTTCAACCTCCCTAACAACCAGTCCCAGTACTTTAATTTAAAGGATAAAAATATTGTCTAGTGTGTGTACTCATCTCATATAACTACCCACTGCTTGAAGGTTCTGCAGCCGGGCTATTTCTCACACAATTGATGGCGTTTGATTCCCTCTGCTCCTCTCTGGATAAGGATTACAAACAGTTAGCTAAACGGATTTTCCGCTGACAAAAGTTTATTTTTAACCTAGCTAGTTTCTTAAAGAAAATTATTTATTGGAATGTTTTATATTCTAAAGCTTATTTGAATCATACACCCAAACAAAGCAATGTTTAAATATCCAAAATGTGCAGATTCTCTATAGTAACATTTAACTTGATTGTTTTGCAGCCTATTCTTCTATCACTGGTGATTTTTTATCTATAAAGCCCCCCACAGTGAAAAATTCGCTAGAAAACACCCAATAATCATGTAAATGATTGCCATCTAAGCAGAACAGCAGGTTTTCTCTTAGCTTTGAAAATGATTGTGAAAAGTTCACTGAATGAGTTGCTTTACTTATAAGAAAAGACCCACATTTGAGTTCTGTCCAGAAATCCTAATGTGTATATTTCTGAGTGCTAATACAAGAAGAAAGGATCAGGGGTTCAAAGGAGACTCTCTAGAGAGAAATATCCCTGACTGTTCATGAACAGTAAGGTATTTCTTATAATTGACACTATATCATTTAGCGGTCTGGCCGATTGGACATCTTGCACAGCAATAATAGTAAAGTGTTTATTTATAATTTTCATCTCATGTGTGGCAAAATGTTCACATGGAGTGAGTGTTATTGTTATCTATTGTGAAGTATCACATATATTTTCTAAATCATTTGATCTTTCCATGGAAGTTGTGCTATCTCCTTTAAATTACATATAATTAAATGAATTTACAGTGTGTGCTTTTTAATATAATTTTATTGATTTCAGAGAGGAAGGAAAGGATAGAAACTTCAATGATGAGAGAGAATCACCAAATGGCTGCTTTCTACATGCTCCCTACTGGTAATCAAGCCCACCACCCAGAATGCGCCCTTGACCAGGAATCAAACCTTGACCTCCTGGTTCATCGGTTGATGCTCAACCACTGAGCCATACAGACCAGGCTCATATTACAGTTTCCAAACCAGACATTTGCAATATTCTCCAGTTGTGGATGAGTGAATGGTAGCTTTTTGCTCTTTAAATTTCAAAGCATCCCTTCTTGGCTACCATAGTGACAGAATGCTCCCTTCACATAGGGCACTCTATGTTTCTTTGTCTCTGCCTCTCCAGAACCAAACCAGGCCCAGGAGAAGTGTTTCCTACAACTTTGCATCCAGTGATTTCTCAACATTTAGGTTATACGACTAGGGGCATCCTCCCTGCACTCTAAAGGCAAGTGTTTTTGCTAGTGCTTGTTAAATTTGGCCACTTACTTTAAGGATGGATTCTGTTGATGATTTTTTTCTTCATTTTTTAAATTTTATTTTATTGTTTAAAGTATTACAAATAGTAGTACATAAGACTTGTTTCCTGCCCTCCCATTGACCTTCCCCCCACCAGCCTTGGCACATGCCCTCATCTCCCCAAACCCACACCTTAGCATCATGCATACAAGTCCTTCAGTTGGTCTCTTAACCCCACCCCCAAACCTCCCAGCATTCTCGCTATAGTTTGACAGTGCGATGCTATTCTGCCTCTGTATATGTATTTTTAATTAAATCTTTATTATTCAGATTATTACATTGTTTCTCTCTTTCCCCCTCCTTAGCTCCCCTCTACCTGACTCCCACCCCTCCCTCTACCCTTACCTCTCTCCTGTTGACCTCATCCATAGGTGTATGATTTTTGTCCAGTCTCTCCCTGTATACCCTCACCCCATTCCCCCTGAGAATTATCAGTCCACTCCCTTTCTGTGCTCCTGCTTCTATTATATTCACCAATTTATTCTGTTGATCAAATTTTTAATCCCCTTAATTTTTAGGTTCACTTGTTGATAGATATGTATTTGTTGTTCATAATTTTTTATCTTTTACCTTTCTCTTTTTCCTCTTCTAAAAGAGTACCTTTCAGCATTTCATATAATACTGGTTTGGAGTTGATGAACTCCTTTAGCTTTTTCTTATCTGTGAAGCTCTTTATCTGCCCTTCAATTCTGGATGACAGCTTTGCTGGATAGAGTATTCTTGGTTGTAGGTTCTTGCTATTCATCCCTTTGAATATTTTTTGCCACTCCCGTCTGGCCTGCATCATTTCTGTTGAGAAATCAGCTGACAGTTGTATGGGTGCTCCCTTGTAGGTAAGTAAATGTTTTTCTCTTGCTGCTTTTAATATTCTCTCTTTGTCTTTTGCTCTTGGTATTTTAATTATGATGTGTCTTGGTGTGGTCCTCTTTGGATTCCTTTTATATGGGGTTCTGTGTGCTTTCTGGACTTGAAAGTCTCTTTCTTTTACCAGATATGGGAAGTTTTCAGTCATTATTTCTTTAAGTAGGTTTTCAGTATCTTGCTCTCTCTCTTCCTATGGCACCCCCACAATTCTGATGTTGGTATGCTTGAAGCTGTCCCAGAGGCTCCTTACATTATCTTCACATTTTTGGATTCTTTTCTCTTCTTGCTTTTCCATTTGAGTGTTTTTTGATTGTTTATATTTTAAATTTTTGACTTGATTCTTGTTTTCCTCTAATCTGCTGTTAGGTCTCTGTATAATATTTTTTTTTATTTCAGTCAGTGTATGTTTAATTTCTAGTTGGTCCTTTTCCATTTCTAGTAGATTCATTTTCATCTCCTCTTGGGTCTCGCTAACTTTATCCAACTTTTATAGGATATTCTTGAAAAACCTTATAACTGTGGTTTTGAACTCTATATCCAGTCGTTTGTTTTCCTCCATTTCTTTTGTTTGTAATCCCTTCCTTTGTCTTGGCATTTTCACTATGCGGGGAGATGTTCTGTG
This sequence comes from Lasiurus cinereus, assembly GCA_011751065.1. NCBI lineage: Eukaryota > Metazoa > Chordata > Mammalia > Chiroptera > Vespertilionidae > Lasiurus > Lasiurus cinereus. Next base: position 43,702,814 of record JAAGEH010000030.1, read on the forward strand.
TTGGATTCAGCCTTATGATACCAGACTTGCCAAATCACAGGGCTTAAGGGACCGCCTTGCCTTCCAGTCGGCCCCACCTCCACGGCCCCTGAGTCTCACGTTACTGGGCAATCCCTGGAGCAGGTCCCTGTGCACGTGCCCTCTCTCTCACAGTGCCTCTAGACTGCTGCCCCTCTGGCTCCCCTGCACTCCAGGACCATATGAGTCTGGGTCCCTAGGGTTTCACCTGAAACCGGGGTTTAGTGGAGTTAGAAGTGATGCAGTTGGGAGGGTCTGACTCCTGCCCACTCGTGAAAGCCAGAGGCACAATCTGCTGTCGGTCCTCTGCGCGCAGTGCCATGTGCACCACCAGCTTCCAATATTTTGCAACTCCCCTAAATTTCCATGCATTTCTCCCTTTTCACAATCCAAACTCCCCCCGTATGAGTTTTGGCTGGATGTGGGGTTTAATGCCTTTGAGAGTCTCCATCTCCCTCCCACCAGAGAAAGCCAGCCAGATTCTCAGGCACCCGCTCTCTCCACGCACCTGTCTCTGTACCTCACTTTTTTGCAGCTCCTCTGGGTCTCTGTGAGCCTCTCTCTTTTCTTCTAGTTGTAGAATTTCCACTCAGCCAGCTTTCCTGTGGTTCTGGATGATGTCCATACTGTTGTTTAGTTGTAGTTTTGAAATTGTTGTGCGAGGCAGCAGTGTAGGTGTTTACCTATGCCGCCATCTTTGGAAAAAGTCTCTGATTTTTGTTTTTATTTATATTTATTTTTTAAACATATCTTTTCTTCTTCTTTTTAAAATATATTTTATTGATTTTTTACAGAGAGGAAGGGAGAAGGATAAAGAGTTAGAATCATCGATGAGAAAAACATTGATCAGTTGCCTCCTACATACGTCCTATGGGGGATGTGACCACAACCAAGGTACATGCCCTTGACCAAAATCAAACTTGGTACCTTTCAGTCCGCAGGTCAACGCTCTTATCCACTGAGCCAAACTGGTCAGGGCTGTTGATGATGTTTAGAAATATGTGTTTTTTATTATGTTTCTCATTTCATTCTCTCAGTTTTATTATAGTAGATTTAGTACTTTATTTTCCATATCGATTCTGTAGGGTTTCTAGCAGAAAAGACGCTGATTTTACTTTGTGCCATATTTATCCAGCAAATTAGGACATATAGAAAGATAAGTTAAAAAATTGACCTAATAGGAAAATAACTTCATATACTCAAGTGTACTATTAATATTAAGCATAATTACATAGATATGAACAACGACTATAAATATTAAATTGGGTACGTGCTCTGTTACAAACTTTTCTCTCTTAGTCACATAATCTGTTTTGTTAAAACTATTTTTCTTAGTGTTCACTGATGTGGTTTCTGGTGGTATTCTGAGCATTGCATTGCATTCTATACTGAGATATTGCTTTCTAGTAACAGGAAACTATTTGCAATCCTTTTTTATAAAAGAAAGATCTTTTATATTGCTTTTCTAAATTATTCCACCATTTCCTCCCACAGGGTTATACCTTAGTTTTCCAAAATACAATGAACACACAACTCAGAATTGGGGAATTGGAATTCTCATTTTAAATTCTCCATTTTTTGTTTGAGTCAGATTGCACAAATTCATTCTTTTTAAAAAAAAATGTTTTGCAGTTTGAATGAGAAATAATTAATATAGAACACTTAGTGCTGTATGACAGATAAATAAGATCCTATATAATAAAAGGGTAATATGCAAATTGACCAAATGACAGAGTGACCAGAATGCCTGCAGCCCCTAGCTCTATCTGACCCCACCCCCAATGAAGCCCCCCCATCCCGATTAGGGGCAGGGGCAGGCAGCAAACCATCTGTGGCTGGCTTTTCCCATGGCCCCTTACCCCAGCCAGCCTGCCCCTGATAGCCCCCATCAGGGCAGGCTGGCTGGACCCCACCAGTGCACAAATTAATGCACCAGGCTTTAGTAAAATATAAAAAATATTAATACAGGTTGTGATACAAAATATGTAATTATGGATGGGCAGGAGAGGGGCGGGGGAGACCTCAATGTGAGAGGAGCACATCAATTGGTTGCCTCCTCTTGGTGCCCTAAAAGGGCCAGGCACAATTACCTAAATAGATTAAAAAAATACTCAAAGTCACTAATTATCAGAGAAATGTAAATTAAAATGACAATGCGGTATCACCTCAAACCTGCCAGAATGGCTACCATCAACAAATGATAAGTGCTGGGGAGGATGTGGAGTAAAGGGAACTCTACTACACTCTTAGGTTATCATTTATTCATTGATTTATTTATATATTTAATGAGTGCTAGCATTTATAGAAATCCAGTTTGCTAGATTTTGAAATACAGAAAGAAGAGTCCATTATATACCGGAGGGTATAATTTACTAACAGATTTTATATATCAGGTATAGTGATAATGCTTTAAGCAAATGATCTGAGGTAATTCTTTCAACAGTCTTTCAAGGTCAGCTGCCAGTGTATCTATCACAGTGAGCATAGATTTGGAAGAGAGATTTCTAGATTCCCAAATCTGTTATTTGTGCCAATTAATAGTGATCTGAATTTGGGCTTGTTAGTTAACATCAGTGAGCCTCTTCGGTAAGTGGAGAAAAATAATAAATCCCATTTCAGACAATTGAGACAATAGATAAATAAAGTGATTTACAAACTTAATATTTGTTTTTTACTTAATGTTAAATAATTTTTATGAGAGTAAAGGCTCAATAAATGATAGCTATTATTATAAAGTAGATGTATTAGTCCCATTTCACAGATAAAAAAAATTGTGTTTCAGAAAAAGTATATGTGGTCAAGATCTCCCATCTGCTAGCTCCAATGGCTGTGCTTCTAACCAGAACTCCAAATTGACTTGATTCCTGACTATAAGAAGTTTTTAATCTACTTGGTGAGAAATACATAATTTTAATCAGATATTAAAATGATATTATTTCTCTCTTTAATTTTGAACAAAGACTAAAAACAATACAATGATTAAGAGAAGGTACCAGAGTACTGTACAGAAGATATTCAGAATTATGAAAATAGTTCTACCAATATTAGCTCTTCATCTGCCTGGAAGTTTGAAAATAGTTAAAATTTAAATTATTGGAAAATAGTGCCTTTTGCAGGGGAGCAATGTCAAGTAGGCTCCATTTTCCTTCATGAAGGAAAGTGGGTGTATTTTTATTCCAACATAAGTTAAGGGTACTAGCCTCAAAAGAAATATTTAGAGAACTTGACATGAGTCTGGAGTTTTCAGAGAGCAAAAAGACAGGGTTTAACTTTATTGAGAAAAAATTAGGTATAGATGACAGGCTCGACTTTTTTTTAGATAAAATGATAGGAAGGATTCCATTTCAAGGCCTAAACCTTCAAAACAAGAAGATCTGTGTTTAAGGAGATCACTTATAATGGCAAAGATACGGTCCTCAGGTTTTGAGGATAATATAGAATCAACAGTGGATACAGAGAGAAGAGTGACACTATTTATTTCATATAAAATTATTTTCTGCTGGAGTCTTCCAGTAGAAGGTTTTATAAAGACCTAAAAATAATGCCCCATGAGCCTAAAATTTTACTTTTGTCATTAGAAGCCACGTGAATCAGATTACACTATACCAGTCAAGTAGGATCTTTTTATCATCATCTTTCCTCCACCTTAGCTCCAATTTGGAGAGGCCTGATATTATAGATAGTTTAGTCAATGAGGAGGACATAAACTAGGACTAATGTGGATATTGACCTAGTGCCTCCTTACTCCTAAAATCACACTGAGGTTCCCAACCAGGGCTGGAGAAACTTTCAAATGGTAAGAGCTTAGAATTGTGATAGTATATTGACTAGACTTTAATTAGTTAAATGCTTCTGCTCTTGTGACTAGAAGTAATGAGAGTATATGGAATTTGTCACAAATGCCTTTACCTGGTAGAAAATTATCATAAGTTAGTGAACATAGAAAGATCCATAAATGCACATAATAGCTCAGAAAAAAAAGAATAGCCATAGACTTTCAGAAACATAAGAGGTAGAATTTGTAAGATCTGGTAACTGATGATAAAAGAAGTTAAGGAAAAGAAGGAATACGGGATGATTCTCAAAGTTTGAGTCAGTATGACTAGGATAGTGATGTCAATCAAATTACATTATTCACATTAATAAGAGTAAGAGGAACCATCATAAGTCATGTCTACATTAAACATTAGATAGTTCATTATTTAGTTCAGACATTGCATATCAAATTGCATTTTCTTGGTCAAGACAATGCATGGCAAACAAAACCTATGCTTTCCATTGTTTGGAAAGATTGCCCTAACCCTTTAAATTAGAATAATACTCTTCCGTTTTTCTGACTTTTATTACAGGGAGCATTTTTATTTATATTTTTAAATGGATATTAAAATTATTTCCCTGATAATGCTCTTGGTTTCTTATATGCCCATCTTCCTCTCTCCAAAGCAGATAGTTACTTTAACCCTTATGTGTAGTGCTAATCCTATTTCACACTCAAGGACCACATCTAAAAAATTTAAGCTTTTTAATGAATTTTATTTTGACAGTTTAAGATTCACACACCAAGTGGTTAATTTAACAAGATATAATATACTATATTCTTATTAACTTGCTTCTACCTCATTATGAACATTGTGCTTTGTCCTTAACTTTCGTAAACCTAATACCTCTTTCCTCATCTGGAACTGAATCTCAGTACTAACTCATATCCTCCACACCACTGGAGATGTCAATTTGATTATTATTACTTGTGCTATTATAATAACCTCCTAACATATACAGAGCTGTTGCCCCAATCCAATACTGTGTTGTCAGAATTACTTATATAACCAGGAGTGATAGGTAAAATATTTAACATGGAGGAGGGCATGGCCATTGATTACTCAGAAATGTTGCTGCCTGGGGCTCTGGGACAAAATCCTGGGGTTTTCTTGCTCAGCATGACATTAATTTTGTGGTTGCTGATCTATGGCCAGAAAAGAGGAGAAAATAGGATGACAGAGGAGTCTAGGGGGAAGAGAGGTACTCAAAGTTTTAATATGGTGATCATTTACATTAACAACTGTCCCAGCAAGTCTTGTTTGTTCAATCTGCATTTGTGACTAAACAGAAAGTCACCCTATATGAAAGATCATGCAAGTTTGCAAAGGGAACAAGAGAATTCTTGAACTAGCTAATTTTAACAGAACCTTGTCTGTGAAATCAGTATCTGACAAATGTTCTCAGCCCACTCTCACATCTAAGTGCTAGAACAATAAATCCATGAATCTGATACATTAGAGATCTCTTTAAAAGCCCTGATGGCTCTCTATTTCTTATGACTATAATCCAAATACATAGTACTGACATTTACTACTGTAAACAAAGATGCAAAATGTATGTACCTTTCCTCATGTCTTGCACATTTCAATCACAATTACTCCAACGCATTTTGAGCCTAGCTGGTGTGGCTCAATGGTTGAATATCAACCGTGAACCAGGAGATCACACAGTTCCATTCAAGGTCAAAGCACATGCCAGGATTTTGGTTTCACTCCCCAATAGGAGGCAAGCAGGAGGCAGCCAATCAATGTTTTTCTCTCTTTATCCCTCTCCCTTCCACTTACTCTAAAATCAATAAAAACACTATATCAATTACAAGCATTCTCTTGACTCACTATGATTGATAATGTTTAGCAGCCTTAACTATGACCTCCCACATTTACTCTGCCCTACTTCAGTCTTTCTATTCTCAGCTCAGCCGTTGCTCATCTTAGCTTCTTTAGGCATACTAAATGTTCATTTTTAAAATTGAAATATAATTCACATACTGTCAAATTCACCCAATTAAAGTATGGAATTCAGTAGTTTTAGTATATTTACAAAGTTGTTTCAGGTCCCTGAATCTTTGGTAGGTTTCACTCCTATTTTCTGAAGTGCATATTTCTCACTTAGGCCTTCACTATACTTGCCATTCCAGGTACATCATGAATTGAAAAATAGAAGGTGAGCATTGGTATCCAAACATGACCAATCATTGGATGTGCCATAACTATGGGTGGCTTGCGCCTTTGGCATGTTCTTTATTGTGCATAGACCAGTATCAGATCTGAGAAGCAATACCTGATGTCCTTAATGTACATAGGCTACATCCTACTAAGCAGTGTCCAATACACCAATGATCTTTACTTTTAGTTGTGTAAATGTCCCAAGAGGCATTGCACTTATTTCCATGACAATTCTCCTTCCTTTGAGCAAATCACAGTTTCTGAACTCTAAGGCTACCCTGTATCTTCTCTCTTCCCCCAACTCCCAACTCCATTGTCCTACCCTGAACTCTGTTACAGTCTCTATTTGCAGCTTAATCATTGCTCATCTTAGCTTCTTTAAGCATACTAATGTTCATTTCAGAATCATTTTGCCCTGTCATGACAAGCTCAATAGCAGGTTTGCTAACAATTTATTACCCCTAATGAAGGACCTGAAATTACTAGATTATCTATTTTTCTGACCATGCCTTTGCAATCTCCTAACTAGACCTGGATATAAAATTGGAATGCCATTTTCACAGTAGAATCCTGTCCCAGAAACCCACATAGAAGATCAACTAAAATATTCTGAGTATTTTATTTAACAATCCTTATTAAGGTGAAAGTCTGGAGGCGTGGGAGATTTCTTATTGCTCTTCTACCCCTCTTTTTTTCTCCTCTTTCTATTCCTACAATGCACTCTGCAGCTACCATAGGAATTATTTGTTAATTTCTTAAAGAAACTCCATACTGTTTTCCACATTGGTTGCGCCAGTCTGCATTCTAACCAGCAGTGCACTAGGGTTATTTTTTGTCCACATCCAGTTTGTTTCACTGTATTTTAAAAGGATAAAATATATTAGTTTTCTTTGAGTATGTTAAAACAACAACAGATGTCACAATTATTAGCTGATTTTATAATAAAGCAATGAGTGATTAGTAACTAATAAAAGAAATGTGAGTATAAAATTTTAACATTCTAAAGCAAATTAATCTCCAAGTATTTTACACAGACACAAAAAGAAAATTATCTTAATCATTATTAAAATTCTGTGAAATTATCAACTAAATTTGGCAATGATGTTTTATATTTCTTATTATACATTATGTACTTTGAGGACCTCAGTGTGCTGGAATAAAAAAGAATCATTTCAGACAGGTAATTTTGGAGAATCATGGATTGAATGCAAAACCCACTGATAAGCAAGGATAAAATATCATTATTCTGTTGGTAGGTTTTATAAAATCCATATTTAATAAACACAGCTATTTTGTGATTGTTTTGTACTTAAAAAGTAAATGAAAATTGATTACTTATGGGTAAGATATTAAGAAGTTCCATCAGCTGTTTCTAATTTGGAAAATGTTTTCAACTAATCTCTTGAGTCTACTTAAAATTCTTTGCACTTGGAGAACCACAAGTTTTTCTGAAATCAGGCAGATTGGCCACAATGAAAAGAGTTTATGAGGTATTTGTGGTATTTGTCTGGTAATTCGATAAAGTGTAAAATACCCCTGCAATAATCTTCAAAATGCATTTATTTAGTAACAGAGATGTGTTTGAAATAGAGTATAGTGAGGGATTTTAAAAATTGCTCAAATGATATGTCATAGAATTTTCATAACTCCAAACCTGCATCTTCAGGAATTACAGATATATAATTATCAAAAATAAAACATCTGTGATTGTAATTTTACAGCAATAAATCATTTGCCCAATTTTTAAAAAGTGAATTATGTTTGAAAGCTTATTATCAGGTTAACAGCTCTACTAAATAACCAGCAGAGGAAAGATAACTTACCTAACAAAAGACATTCCTTTCAACCATAGATCAAATAAGATTTTTAAAATAAATTTCATAAAGTCATTAAATAAAAAATCTTGTTGAACTATCTCTAAAGAGTCTACTAAAAAAAATAAATATGTGTGAGGATGGCAGTTAGTCTACACATTTTATTTTATAAAATTATGGTATCTAGTTATTTTTAAATATTTCTAATCTATGATAATACAGCTGATGTAATTCTACTATATTATGTTATTCAAAAAAATCACTTCCTTTATAATTATTTGTAAAATATGTTCACATCCAATTTATCTATATTATATTTCACAAAAATTAAAATATATTTAGTATTCTACTATACAGAGGATATGTCTACAGAGATATTGATTATAAAGTAAACCATAGTTGTTTATGCATGGTGAGATTCAGAAATGTTTTAAATTAATATTCTTTATTTTTTTACTTTCCTCTTTTATTAAGGATTATTTTTACAAAAACAAATTTTCTTTTAGCTCATTTAATTGACAAAGATATTCAGTCCAAGGTTGAAGAGGCATGGTGAAAGTGACTATTATATGTACCAGGTAGAGCAGTTAGCAGCCCTAAACACAAATTGAACTGATTCTAAACTGGACTCCAGTCTTTGCAAGCTCTTCTCTATTTATAATTCTCTCTCATTCCTAGAACATAGCCCTCAGGATCCTAAGAGGAAGTCTATGATGTTCACAGGCTCCTTTCAACCTTGTAGGCCCTGAATTCCTCTTTATGTTCCCTTGGCTTTGGGAGGCTTCTAAGACTTCTGCCAGCTTCTCTACTTTTCACCCTTTGTTTCTGCTTAGATTCTTAGTTTCTTAGACTTCACCTTTGAATTGGCAAATACCTTAAGAAAAAAATAGCTTCAAAGGTCAGGTTCAGGACTTTGGTCTTTTGTTTTCTTCAGAATGTTGACCTCACAAGTCCTTCAATCTGTGGTAACTTTCTGATGATTTTAAGTGTCTATATTAAACATTTTGTCTATGCTTTCTGGTTATTAGTGAGAAAGTTGGTACAAAATAAGCTGGCCCATTACTGCCATTTGTATCACTGGCTCCATTTAAAAACAAAATATTCAGCATTGGAATAAAAAATCTCTTTTCTTGTTTATCTTTTCACTTAACTTTAAGATTAAAATATTTATTTACAATGTTTTCTGAATAAATGACAACACTTGGGGGAAGATTTTTGCATTGAAAATTCAAAATCTTTTCAAGAAATTCTTAACTATTAAGAAGAGGATCAATTTTTTTATTCTCAATTTTTTGTTTGTTTGGATTTTACCCTCGCATTGCATCAGAAAAATGCAAAATGCCAAGTTCATATTACATTGGTGAGTTTTTCCCCCCAAAGTTTCTAATCTTGAGGATTTTTTAAAAAAAACAACAATTAATATTGTTCTGGCCTAGATAGCTTCAGCTATTAATACCATGACCTGGAAAAACAAGACTTCAAAACATTTTTAAACCATATCTCCATTGAAATATTTATTTATTACAAACAAATTCATAACAAAAACAAAACATCCAGCATATAAAGAACATAAAGAAAAAAAGCATAAACAAGATAATACAAATAAGATAGGAGGCTATATAATTGATCAGGACCTTTTGCGTCTTATTTTATTAAAGGTAAATATTACTATCTATAATAATAAAAGCATAATATGACCCTATGGCCAAACAGTGGAACAACTGTCCAGACAACCTTCTGGACAACCTTCCAGATGAAGCCTGGACTGTGAGGGCGAAGCCCCTTGCAAGAATTTAGTGCATTGGGCCTCTAGTTACTTATAATAGCAAAAGGGGAAAAAAAATGTGTCATAAGCAGAGTGACTGCACCTGAAGGATAAGTTCAATTGAACTTTAAGATAATGGGTGCAACTAAAATTCAATACTAAATTTTTATGGCCATATGAACTGAAAATTGCCCATTTATCAGTTCAGGTGGAAGAAATAATTGGGTGCTTATGAAATCACTAATAGTTATAATATAAAACTAGAACAATTATACCAGAAATCATTTATCCTGCTTACAACAACTATGTTTTTATACATAATAATAGAGTTTTTATATAATATATAGAGACTGACTATATTGCATAGAACACTTCATTATCAGCTAAGTGTCTATTATTCATATGGTGAGAACATTACTCATAAAACCTAGTTTAAAATGTATCTATACATATTTATACTGGATAGGAATAAATTTTGAAATGTTCTGTTGAATACAAAGCTAGAATCCCATTCAAAAGATACATATAATGGGCATGAACAAATGGTGATGCATAAAGAGACAATAATTTAAATTCATTATATTTATCTATTCTTCTGTATGTGTTCATGTGAATATCCATAATGTTCACAGAAGTCTAGCTGTACCTGAAGATTGATATGAAAAGTGAAAACACCTCATCCAATTACTTTTTCTGAAATGTTACCGCTTATATAGTAACTTTAAAAAAATTGACTATTTAACTTAGTTCAACATTATCTTTTAGTTTCAATTTAATTTTTAAACTTTCAAATAAATTATTTTAGATTTTATAAGGCACAACCTTAGAGAATGGCAATACACATGTGGGTATATGTTGGAATTTTTCAATAAAGATAAGTGACTGCTTTCATATATACTCTTAAAATGTATATGAAGACTAAATTGGTAACAGTTTATTTTTTGAATTAAGAGTTTTTAGTCTATCAATGCATATATGTAAACCCACACACAGATACACCAAAACACATACCTTTTAGCATCCCCTTTATTTGTAAGTTAGAGTTTATAAGTCACCCACACAAGAATATGTTCATCACAGTTAAAAACTCATGCTTCTGAATTGCTATAGGCAACATTAATGCTTACTAAACTTGCTTGAATGTATAGGTATCATCTTTTCTATGTTGTTATATTTTAGGATATACATTTTTAACTTTTACTCATTCTGGAATGTACTCATTTCACTAACAGAAGATGGCTTCAATTCCCCTCCTACTGTGTCTTAACACAACCCAAATGTTTACTTCCACTAGGTACATGGCCAAAAGGCTTGGAAATTGTACAGAGAAAACAAAACATTCAATGAAAGAGAAATGCAAAGAGCTAATTGAACAAGATATCAATCCAGGAAAATGAATATGTATTATGCATTTTGTATAACATATTTATACTAATAATATACAAATACAGTGGTACCTTGAGATACGAGTGCCCTAATATATGAGATTTTTGAGTTATGAGCCGTCAAGCGAGCGACTTTTGCTTTGAAAGTCAACGAGCAACAGTTGAGATACGAGTAATCGTGTGGATGGGCCGGCTGTACACGACCCACCAGTTTACCGGGACTCGAGAGTCTCATAGTTTCCCACGCCTCAAGGTTACGGAACAACTTAAACTCGTATCTCGAGGTACCACTGTATGTAAATTGACTGTATCGCCACAAGACTAACAGCCAATCAGAGTGAGTATGCAAATTAATATGACAATGATGGTGGGCATGTGGGCAGCATGCATGCGTGCAGGTGCCAAGCAGCCAGGGAGTGGGGTGGGATACCCACCAGCCCTCCACGAAGCTAGAGCAACGCAGTGGTTATCCCCAGGACTCCACCTGATTTGAGCCTGTGGCCAGCTCATGCACACACCAGTGTGTCCGGTCCCGTCAGCTCGGCTTGGGGGAGGCTGGAGTTCACAGTCTTTTTGGTTTGTGCAGCCCCTGGATCAGAAGCAGAAACCAAGAGTGTAGGGAGCACCAGAAATTCTGGGAATTATAGTTCTGGTTGCAGCCCCTGGACCTGAAATGGAAGCCCAGAATGCGGGAAGCTAGCAATCATAGTTCTGGTGGCAGTTGCATTGCAGGATCTCCTTGACACTAGAGCAAAGTGAGCCTGGAGCAAGTTACTGTTGCAAGTTGGGGATGGATGGAAAACAAAGGTGAGAGACATAAGTAAAGTCAGAGTGTTGAGGAAAAATTAAAGAGAAGATATCCTGAAACTTCTAGGAAAACTCCTCCATTGGAAAAGAAAAAAAGACTTCTATTATTCTGTGAGCACCAAACCAAACTGGGTTGTGGTCTCAAACAATTCGCTCATATCATTGCAAAGACAGAAACTTCTGGATTGGGCTTCCAGATTGGTGTAGGTCAGGCTGAGGATCCCACCCCAGAGGGTGCAGGTCAGGCTTAGGGACCCACCCCTTGTGGATGAATCTTCGTGTACTGGAATGCTAGTTAAAAATACAAAATAATAATTAAATTATGTGTGACTAAAGAGTAGAAATTTTCTGAATCTATTAATAAGAAGCAGGTTAAATAAAGCTTTTGAAATATTGTTCAAAGTCTAGATTATATACTTCTCTAAGTTTTAAATTAAGAAAAAAAGTTAATTATAAACAGTTCTTACTCTATTTTTTATATTTTATAATTTAAAAAAAGTGAATCATTTTGGTTTTTAAAATGCTAATTCACATCATTGATAAATAATAATGTTTATTTCATTCCTAACTGTCCTCCCCTGCAGGCCTGATATATCCTAACTGCCTCTCTTTTAGGCCTGGTTTTTCCCAACTGCCCTCCCCTGCTGGCCATCCTGTGGTAGTCATCTTGTGTCCACATGGGGGCAGCCATCTTTCACCACACAGGGGTGGCCATCTTGTGTGTTGGAGTGATCGTCAATTTGCAAATTACTTCTTTATTATATAGGATATCGGTCTCTGGTTTTGTTGCTGTTGTCATTGTTATATAAGGTAAAATGTTGGCAAAATTTACTTATAGTCCATTGGCCAAATTCAGGCCAATGGCCAATACTGACATTTCTGGAAAAGTGCTATAATCATATGGCAACAAGAATTGTTTTCTTGATATAAAAGGAATAAATATTTGAAAACTAATACAATAATCTATACCTATCTTCATAGTATTTTCTTCTCCCTTCCTTCCTTCCTTCCTTCCTTCCTTCCTTCCTTCCTTCCTTCCTTC
>JAAGEH010000030.1:43715638-43739509 GCA_011751065.1 Lasiurus cinereus
TTCCTTCCTTCCTTCCTTCCTTCCTTCCTTCCTTCCTTCCTTCCTTCTTGTCTTCCTCCCTTCCTTCCTTCCTTCCTTCCTTCCTTCCTTCCTTCCTTCCTTCCTGTCTTCTTTCCTTTCTTTCTTCCTTCCTTCTTTTCCTTCCATTCCCCTGTCCCACTTCTTCCCTATTTGCCTTTTATTTTGGTGTTATATATTCTATGTGTTTGGACAAATGTCCAAGTGACATGTATCCAACAATATAGTGTCATACAATGTATTTTCATTGTTCTAAAAATTCTCTGCACTCTGCCTATTTATCCCTAACCCCTAGCAACCACTGATCTTTTAACTATTTGCATTTTTTCCCCTTCTTTTTCAGAATGTAATATAGTTGAAATCACTCAGTATGTATCCTTTTCAGATTGGCGTCTTTTATTTTGTAATATGCTTTTAGGGTTGCTCTTTGTTGTTGCTTTTTCAGGCTTTATCATTTCCTTTTACAATATTGTATTGTTTGAATGAATCACAGTCTAATCAGAGCCACTGAATGACATCTTGGTTGCTTCCAAGTTTGGCAATCAGAAATAGAACTGTTAAAACCACACATGCCCAGGTTTTTGTAGAGATCTAACTTTTGAACTCCTTTTGAATCATTACAAGGAGCATGATTATTGTATTGTATGGTAAGAGTATGTTTAGATTTGTATGAAATTGCCAAACTGTATTCCAAATTGATTGTATACGTTTGTATTCCCTCTGGCAATGAATGAGAACTCTTGTTGCTCTACATTCTTGCCAACATTTGGTGTTGTCATTTTTCTGGCTTTTGGCCATTTTGATAGGCTTGCAGTAGTACCTTATTTTTTTAATTAGCATTCCACTGATAATATATGATATGGAACACTGTTTCATATGCTTATTAGGCATGTGTTTGTTTGTTTTTTATTTGAGAAGTATATGTTGTTTGGATTTTTTTTCTAATTAGGTTATCTTATATAATCAAGAGGTAATATGAAAATTAACCCTCATGCCCTCACAAGACAGCTTCCTACAACCAGGCCGGTGGGGGGATTAGTGAAGGATGGCCAAATGACTGAACAAGCAGGCTGAATGGAGCAACCAGGCCAGTGGGGAGGTTAGTGAAGAATGGCCAATGACTGAAGAACAGGCTGTGTAGGGTGACCAGGCTGGTAGGGAGCCATGAGGGGTGACCAGCCCAGGAAGGGAGGCAGTTGGGGGCGACCAGGCTGGTGAGGGGGCAATTAGGAGCAACCAGGCCAGCAGTGAGGGGACAGTTGAGGGTGATCTGGCCCACAGGGGGGTGCAGTAAGGGATGACCAGGCCAGCAAGTGGCGGGGGGGGGCAGTTAGGAGCAATCAGGTCAAGAGGAAGGGGGCAGTTGAGGGCCACCAAGAGACCATGCAGAGGCAGTGAGTAGAAGTTAAGACGGCAGGGGGGCCATGGAGGGGGCAGTTAGGGGTGACCAGAAAGGCAGGCAGGTGATGACTAGGAACCAGAGGTTCAGGATTGTGAGAGGGATGTCCAACTGTCAGTTTAGGCCTAACTCCCCCCCTCCCCCCCCACACACACTATACACAAATTTCATGCACTGGGCCTCTAGTTTGTTTTATAATTGGTGATTTTTAAGAGTTCTTTATGAATATTTATTTTAAATATTATATAAATACATTAGAAAACATTTATGAAACATGTCCACTTTCTAGGTGTTTAACATACAATGATAGTTAAAAATTATTTCTGCTAACAAGAAACACAAGTGTAATGTGGAGAAAGACAAGTTAACTAATTATTACAATATAGGGTAATAATCATAAAGTTATGTAATGGGGACACACTGGATGTACAACTCCCTAAAACTATACAGATATACTATACTAAAGATAATATCATCAAATGCTGTCCAATGATTTTATGACTTAAATTAGAAGACATTAGAATTGTATGGATTAAAAAATGAAGGTCAGTACATTCAAGAGAGTCATGATACTATAATATTAGTCATGAAAGTTAGCTATGAATATCTTTTAAAGAAAATTCAAAGTAGTTAAATATGGCTAAATAAAAAAAATGTAACATGAATGTAGAGAGAGATGAACCCAGATTATAAAAGATTTCATTTGTTTTGGAAAATATTTGAGATTTTATTTTGAGATGGTAAAATTCTTTGCTTGGTTTTTAGGTATAAGCATGTCACAGTGCGATATGGACTTTTGAGAAGTTTTTTTAACAGCAGCACAATAATCAAGTGGATGTGAATATTCAATAAAAAAAAGAGAAAATGAAACTCTAAGGGATCCCAATAACAATGGGCACACACATTCTTGTCTGGGAGCTTGTTATATTTCCAGATCTTTATCTCTCACAGCCATCATGTCATGGTTACAGGAACAGATACAGAATGGGTGAGCATCAGTCAGTATGTTACTCAAAAATAAAATTCTACTTCTGCTAAAAGACTTCTGCCTAGTATTGACTACTCTTGAATAGAAGCTATCAAGCTTGGGAGTTTTAGTAATGACCATTTATCATGATCTCACCATGTGGACTGAAAAAACTAGTACATCTATGTATTTATATTATAATTTAATTAGGGAGAACTAAAAGAGACATAGAGTGATTTAGAAACATGGTAGACTAAATTAGCATGGGTGACTACAGGAAGCCACTGCTTGCCAGTTTTGTCAGTGTACCAAGGAATGTGAAAGGCTGATAGTTATTGGGCATTAGCAGGCCTGACACTAAGCACATGATCTGTTGAGATACTGGTGGCCCAAGGAAATTCCCTAACATGATAATCCTTTTATTGTTTACCAAACTTTACCTTTGATAGGGCTGTATGCATCGCTAAGGGAAGATGTGTATTCAATAAATAAAATAAAAAGCAGACAGAGCAGAGGTCAGTGTGCTCTTCTCTAAAGAGACACCACCCGGCTCCCACCCTTAATATTTTATATTTCTTGTCTAGTATTTGTGTGTTGGCCCCTCCTTCAGATCCTGAACTCAGCTGTGCAGATTACCCCTCTATTCCCACCCCCACCATACAAATACAGAGAATTTTGGATAAATTATATCATTTTATAAATAAGTAACTGTAAGGTTTAACATAACATAATTGTATAACTTTTTATTCTCATTTTTTTCTAAGGGAAATTTAAAAACATTCTGTAGGATAGTAATTATACCAAACATTTTATTTAATTAGAACAAAATAAAGAGAACTTCTATAATGAAATGTTCAGTCTAATGTAACAAAGTGATCAACCAAGGATAATCACTAATAAAAGTTATGATGATCAATATAGGGGAAAGTAGTCAGAAAAATTGAAATCTTTTAACTAGCAGGCAGGCCCTATTCCCTAAAAATTCAAACAAACAGATAACTAAAGAATAAAACTTACACTATTCTAGTAGTAAAGTCTCCAAAGTGGAAAAGAAGTAACCATGGCAAAAATCCACAACCAGTTGCTAGTTAATCACTCAAAATGAGAAAAGATACAACATACATTTATGGAATAAATAACAAAATAACTAAGAGGAAATAATAAAGAATAAGTATCTTCAGATTCAAAGAGAAGCAGTACTTTAATATAAGGACAAAAGTAGACAGACTAGATTTCCACTTAAAGGTGGATAATGTTTACCTATTAACTAAATTGCCAAAATTGACAAGTGACTTTTTCTTTCTTTTGTTGACTTATAATCAATTTTTAAAGTACTTCTAATCAGCTATATTTTCATTAGTACTATTTTTAATCTAAATTTAGGCATGTCCTACTCAAAGAGCATTTTTATATGACCATCACTAAAGGAGGGATCAAATATAATGACATAATAGAAATAATTTTAAACTTATAAATTTAGCATCAAAAATATGAATTCAAATTCTAGAATCATTATTTCACAGATTAAATGAAACTGTAAAATGTGCCATCTGTTCAATCTGCATTACAAGTTTAAATGCCTTATATAAGATATCTTAGAATATATGATGTATGCCATAAACCAATGGGAGAGCAATTATAAGAACAATGCTGCAATCAGAGAACTTATATAAAAATTATCATGAAGTGTGGCTATAAACCAGATTATTATTTTTTAAGGACATTGAAAAAAATAGCATGCGAACATAGTTATGACTTTCTACATCCCAAGAGGTACAGTTAAATTTGCTCTTGGCATTTAAAAATATTCATACTGTCCTCAGGATAGAAAGTTGTCAATGTTCAAGTTAAAGCTAGAGAGTTCACATTTTCATCATCCAATCAACATATAGTACATTTACTTGTGCTTGAAAATCTTATATATTTAAATTTTTTCAATATTTTAATTTAATAACATATCTAAGAAAAACAGTATACTCTATACATTATAATTAATTTTTACTTATTTTTAGTCCTAAAATAAATATTATAAAATAATACTTTTAACTGAAAATAGTAAAGCACTCTCATTAATATCATAAATATTGATTGAAGATTTAACATGTGCCAGCCACTATATAGCACAGCTGTACTGGCAAAGTCTTTGCATACCCCCCTCCCCTCTCAAATTTACAGTATACATTATACTATGGTTGAGGGAAAGAAAAACAAATATTTCATATGCCAGGTACTTGGTATGTGATGTGATGTAAAATAAACAAGGTAAGGAGATAGAGAGTGATGATGGGCAGAAATCACTACATTAGAGAGTGTTGTTTTGAAAGCTTCTATCGATGAGGTGATAATTGGCAGAAACCTAAATAAAGTAAGAAACTAGGTAGAATACATATCTAGGGGAAAGAATATATGGATTAGAGAACATTCTGCAAATATTTATAAGTTCCAATTAAGTGCAATGTCCCATTGATAGCATTGTTATGAAAAAAAATTGTGATTTAGAGAGAAAGTGTGCCATGAAAAGATACTTGTTATCAAAAATGGCTAAAGTCAACAAGAAAAAAATTTACGGATTTTGAGGGCTATAGAATTTCTACAGAATAGAGAACTCTTTCCACATTATATGTTTCAGGATAAGTTTTGAACCTTTGAGGATCTTTCTCCAAAGGAAAGATGTGTCTTGTTCATTATTGAAGGTTGGATAAACACCTGTTACTTAATATATATTCTCAGAAGCTTTGTTAAATGAATAGATAGAAGAATGAATAAAATGTAACCAAGTCGTTAAAGATGCATCATAATTGGTGGCATGAAAGTAATTAAGAATTCCAAGTAGGAGGGCAGCATTAAAGTGATGGAAGATACATAGCAGGTAGAATTGATGCTATATGTGTGAGAAGCAGAGAGATAAATTAAGAAAACTCTTATTCTTTGATTTAATGATATCTATGATCTAATTTTTAGGTATTATTAATAAATGTAGGAATATAATGAAGATCAAAATAAATATGTATTTATTTTAAAATTTTATCTAATATTTATATGAACATAAGAATGCAGCAACACTAGAGTGAGAATATTGTTAATTACATAGTCAAATATATTTTTTAAAAACATATATGCTTGTTGTTTGGTTCTATTATTTTAATACACTCCCTATATATCTATTTTAATTTTAATTAATTAAGAAGAATCACGGAAATCACATTCCTTGCATTATCTTAGACTATTTTCTAACTACTCCTGACAAAACTCATGTGATTTTTAAAATGAGTTTATTTTAATTTATAAAAAGCAAGAAGAAGTACATATCACTTATAATTTCATATGTGAAATTTACCTTTCATTGAATTTGTGTTATTATGTTTTAGATTGTGCTGTATGTGATTCAATTCATTATAAAATCCATTATCTTGAATAACCAAATATTATAAACACTTTCAATAAAAATCAGTAAATGTAAACAATAGTGTTTTAGTAATTATTTTATTATCTCAATTTTATGTCAAATAAAATATTTTTAAAATATTTCATCATTTTGCAATAGCTAATATAATTTTTTGAAATCAGATGTTCTTAATATATTGGAAAATAGTTTAAAATCTGCATATATAGAGACTGAAACTATTATAAGCTGTTATTCAAAATGCATTCAATAAACCCCTTGTGGTTCCAGTATTTTCAATGGCTTATTAAACACTAGACAATATTAATATTAAAATGAAACACTAACTATAGAACATTTTTCTTTATTTAGAAGTGGAGAACTTCAATGTTCAAACTTTAGATAATAGTTTAGGGCAGTGGTTCTCAACCTTCCTAAGGCCGCAACCCTTTAAGACAGCTCCTCATGTGGTGGTGAACCCCAACCATAACATTATTTCCGTTGCTACTTCATAACTGTAATTTTGCTACTGTTATGAACTGTAATGTAAATATCTGACATGCAGGATGTATTTTCATTGTTACAAATTGAACATAATTAAAGCATAGTGATTAATCACAAAAACCATATGTAATTATATATTGTGAAATATTTATTTCTAATTACAAATAAATGAAATTTTGTCTTGAATCGTGGTGTAGCATGTGTAACAGTCTTAATATGACAACAGTAAACTACATTGCTACATTTTGCTACACTGAGGAGCAGTGTGTTGGTTCCTAAGACCATGGGAAGTAGGTGTTTTCCAATAGTCTTAGGCGACCCCTATGAAAGGGTCCTTTGACCCCCAAAGGGTCGCGACCCACAGATTGAGAACCACTGGTTTAGGGGATGTGATTGGAAGAACACAGTGGATGAGTTCACATTTGTAAGATTCTTTTTAACCAAGTAGTTTTGTATTCTAGCTAATTCTGGATCTGCCTTGCAAAAACATGCACAACTGAGAATTGCAGTATAACTGGTACTTTGGGAGAGATTTCATGGAAACTTATTCTCCATATTTTAACTGACAATGGAAGATAAAGACTGTCATCAGAATGTCATGCAAGATTGGAAGAATCTATTATTCCAAACACAGATAAGACAAGCTAGTTCTGGTGTTAAAGCTACTTAATCTCTGCAGGGGGTTGTGTTCTTTCTCTTCATGTCATCAATTATTTTACACTTCATAGATAGATCCTAGCACCCATCACCTCTAAAACGAACATCATAAAGATTACACTATTTTTACCTAGGACAATCAGAGCTTAAGAACCTTGAATAAATGAATACAGTTTCATGCAATTATTGAAGAGTATTGCCTTTAGGTGTAAAATATTTATAAGTGATTTAAAAAATTGTCTAGTATATTTTATTTCCACTGTATACATAAAGGGAAAAATTTCACTAGAATTTCTAAAAGGAAATGATAGAGGCTAAAGAAAAAATCAATAGATTGTTTACAATCTGCAAAAATCTAAATTTATTGATTTTTTACATCATTAAGTAAATTTGACAAAAATCTTTTTTTAATATATTTTATTAATTTTTTACAGAGAGGAAGGGAAAGAGATAGAGAGTTAGAAACATTGACAAGAGAAACATCTATCAGCTGCTTGTTGCATACCTCCCACTGGGAATGTACCCACAACCAAGGTACATGACCTTGATCGAAATCAAACCTGGGACCTTTTAGTCCACAGACAGATGCTCTATTCACTGAGCAAAACCAGTTAGGGCAACAAAAATCTTTTAAAGACAGAAAAATGTTAATTACAACTTTTAGTAAAACTTCTGAGAATATGGAAGTTAAATGATGTGCATTAATCTTTTTGTAATCAGTTTAATGACATAACAGAAGAGTAAACTAAGTAAGAAGCCTATCTCAAAATTAAAACAAGCATACAACAAAACTTAAATTATATAGTGCATCCACTGCTTTGGAATGAGACATTTTATTTATTTGTATTGTGTCCAATATAACATACAAGAACATGGATAATTTTTCACAGGAAAAATACTAATTCAAAGCTTACAGTTATGAAATGATAGTACATAAACCAAAGATCAAGTTACTATATGGCTAAAACTATTAGTTAGAAAGCTTTTCTTCAAAAATGCTATCTAGTATATAAAAATTGTTTACATGTTACACCTAAAATCCAGATATTGATAAAAAGTATTTCCGAAGCCTAGAAGAATAACATCAATTAATTTAATTTACCCTACACTTTTATTATCACTGGGATTTTTAAAATGTGATTAAATTTTAATCATTTGAAATAAAATATATAAGATTTTATGTATTGGTTTAATCAGAATTTTAAAATATACAAAAGATTTCATATTATATTCTAATTGATTATATAATGGAACAACACCAAAATAATAGGAAGATTCTGAATATAATAGAGACTGTATTATTTTATGGATGTGTTGAAATAGGTCATTAGATTTATTTTATTGAATATAAAAATGATTGGGAAATAAAATATAAATGCTTATGATCATAGAAAAGATGTCAAAATGTCATAGGTGCTGAGAAGGTAATAAAAGAGGCTGTAGCCGAAACTGGTTTGGCTCAGTGGATAGAGTGTCGGCCTGTGAACTGAAAGGTCCCAGATTTGATTCTGGTCAAGGGCATTTATCTTGGTTGTGGGCACATCCCCAGTAGGGGGCGTGCAGAAGGGGGCTGATCGATGTCTCTCTCTCATAGATGTTTCTAACTCTCTATCCCTCTCCCTTCCTCTGTGTAAAAAATCAATAAAATATATTTTAAAATAATAGAGAGTATAAAAATACATTAGACCTCAGTTTTGCTGCTTTACTTAAAGATTGAAATTCTGCAAGTTTTTGTTGAACATGAATCTGTTTCTCACAATTTTGAAAGCATTTGATAGTTACTATGATTTGAAGTGCATCAACATTTTAAAAACATAGTTCCCCAAAGAAATTACATATATGATATTTCAATGTAAAGTAACAATTACTTTGAGGATGACATAAACATATTGCTATATGAACCTGTCAATTTCAACATATAGAGATACATTCTGTGATGAAGAAAGTAGAGAGAATTGCTGTTCAAAATCCATACTTACAATATGCATATATTTTTCCTTTTAATATAGAAAGGAGTTCTCTAAATTTTGTAATTGAAAATGAAGTTACCTAAACTTCAAGTACATTATGCCAAACACTCAAGTTTCACTGAGGCAAACTATTTTGAATAATAGAGTTTATTTATCTTAGGGATTTTAGCTCAGTAATAGCACATTAAGTTTTGGTAATTCTTTCTAATGTCAACTATAAACAAAATCAAGGAATCTTTATAAAGATAAACAAATATGCACCTTTTATATTTTTTGACATTCAAAAATTAAAATGAAGTAATACATTTCTTTATTTTGAAGTTTAATTGTACATAATAATTATTTGCAGAACAAGTAATCTAGTGTACACATCATAGGAAAAAAAAGTGTGATCTGTGTATATAGATGCCAAATTGTTGCATACTGATGCAGTCATTAATTCATTTATCAAAGTCAAGATATACTTTATGAGCATCTGTGTATAAGACATTGTTCTGTCTTCAAGGTATATAGAGATAAGTAAGGCAAGGTCTTGATTCTATAAAAACTGATATTAGGGGGATATAGCTATAAAAATGTTATAATAATATTATATAAATATAAATAAGCTATATCAATATAAATACACTTAAGATCTAGAGTAAGGTGATGATCTCAATTGCCAAGAAATCAATTTTCCTTTAAGCTGTGGAATAATCCCACCTAAATGGAAATATTCAGCATGAAAAAAATTATTGTAGATGTTCCACATTCATACTAACAAGATTGGCTATGCTTTATTGAATGCTCACTGTGCTCTAGGCCTCATCTATGCATTTTTAAATGTACTCTCATCACTCATTAAACATTCTTATTTCGACTATGGAAAAAGAAGCACAGATATGTTTTTTTTCTTTTGACTTTGGTTATTCAGCTTGTAAGGGATAGAGCTGAGATTTCTACCTAAGCAATCTGGCCATAGAGCCCATCTGTTTAACTAATTCCAATTCAGAATAGTTTTACCCAGTTTCTTTAGATACAAAAGAAAGAAATAGAAACTCTCTTTTGACATCTTATAATTAGGATAACCAGATAACTCTTTTTACAAAGAGATCAATGTTTAAGCTACTAGTTTTAGATCGAGGAAAAATACGTACCATATAATGTCGTAGAGACAAATTTCATCCACTCGACATATATTTATTGAACACTTGATATATATCAAGGATTTTTCTCTGCTCTCAGAATATATCAGAAAGCAAAGATACATTTTGCCCCTGTGAAACACATATTGTAAGAAGCTTACATTCTTGTTACCTTATCCTGTTGCAGACAAAAAGTACGTGGCCACCCAACATGGACTAGTATAGAGTCCTTCTTAGTAACTATAAATTATATTTCCTAACTGTTTCCCACAACCTCTAAATAACTGTTAAACTGCATTAATTCAATTGCCACTTTACTAATTTCATTCAGATAAAAAGCACTTTAAAGCTCTGAAGCCACAAATCTCTGAGCTTTATTCCACAAATATCTGCTTGAAAATCATCTTTTATTTATCCCCATCAACTAATCAATCAGGTGTGTTAGTTGCTGTGTCTCTACATTTTTAACTTATCTCCTTTTTTCTACTCAGTGGTTGAGTCATCACCCTAAGACATAAAGAGCCTCTATTCTGAGCAAATAGAGCTGATGTGATTAACTGGATAACAAGTTATATAAAAAGATTTATGTGATTATACAGCTAAGTAGGTAACCAGATTCTAATATTTGAACAGTGATGGGGTTTGCATACTCCAGGTTAAAATTAAACCAGAGTTCTTAGAATTTTTTTTTTAATTGCACTTAAAAGCATAAAGAATTTGTATGTGTTTGACTCTGGGCTTTCTTTCAGGCAACAAAGTACGCAACCTGCAGGTTGCCCGCCTAGAGTAGTGTTTATAACTCTCCAACCCTAATGCAAGCTACCCTGGAGAGCCCTAAGGTGACAATTATTTCTGAATTCATTAGTAAATGAAAGTCTGGTATGATGACAAAACCAGAAGAGCTGTGTGTGTGTGTGCGTGCGTGTGTGTGTGTGTGTGTGTGTGTGTGTGTGTTTTTACCTGGCAACCTGAAAAATCCCTCGTGGTTGATAATAATATGTCACTTCTAATCTCATTTCCCATTTCTAAAATGTATTTTCATTTACTCTGATTTTATACTGTGTGCTTTCTTATGACATAAGTTTTACTTTGTTTCCACAGTAATTTTGAGTGACTTCATGGGAGGTTAAATTGATGAAAGAGATTATGCTACCAGTGTGCACAAAGAAGTTGGAGAAGAAAAACAAAACTAATTCCAGATTGTTTAATTGAAGAGAAAGAAAAAAAATTCTCCAAATTTCCAAATCTACCAGTAAATCCTAGGGGGTAAATGATCATGAAGCCATGTGATACAACAATAATTTCCTCTAACAATAAGAAAACAGGTGAAGGACTTACCCAGCCATTACTTTTTCCATAGACTGTAAATGTTATTGATTGGGTTCTAGGAAAAAAGAAACTGCACAAGCTGAAAAATATATATACACAGCTAAGCAAATCATAAAGTGCAGCAGCAATTACTTAATAGCATGCATATGCAAAGAAGTGTTGACAGAAGCAGCACAAGTACAGAAAGAAGGCTAAGTCAGGAAGGTATGTGCCAAACAAAGCGATTTAAATCTGGCCAGTCAGCAAACAGGAATACCTGTCAGTTTGCAAAGCACATTTTTCTTTCCTTGGACAACAGTGCTCTTCTTCTGCTACAAATGACATTACTTAGCTTGACATAACAAGATGCTTTAAACAAGGCAGTTAGAGGTAGAAGTTTTTCTCTGATTAACTCAAGAAAATTGAAGCAGGGAGGATGGGTAACAAGAGAAAACACACACCCATGAGTATCTCATTGATATGAGCAGCAGATTGACATATACAAGAAATGCTGTGACGGAGAAAGTGAAGATATGCAGTATGTGGATGTCTTATTAACCTAGTTTGACCCACTACAAAGACAAAATTTACCTTTTGTGGGAAAATCTCATTCTTTTTAAATGTCTCACCCAAGGATATGTTTATTAATATTTTAGAGAAATATAAAAAAAAGAAAGAGAGAGAGAAACATTAATAGGTTGTCTCCTATGAATGCAGTGACTGGGATCGAACTCAACCTAGGTATGTGCCCTTAAGGAGAATTGAACCTCCAACCTTTTCGTGTAAAGGATGTCACTCCAACCAGGCCAGGGTGGGAAATCTCATTCTTGATGGTAAAATTTACACTAATAAAAGAGAAACATGCAAATTAACCATCACTCTCCCACTCAAAGCCATGCCCACCAGCCAATCAAAGCAAGTATGCAAATTAACCCATCAAATATCGTAGGTAAATTTGCATACACAGACAGGGCAGGCAGTGCTAGGGCTAGCCTCTAGGGGTAAGGTCTAACAGGGCCGAGGCTGGCAATCAGCACCAGACACCACTGGCAAGGTACAACTCCATTCTGGACCTGGGAAGTGGGGTGGGCAGTGCTAGACACAAACAGTGGGGTCTGGGTCCATCACAGGCCCTGGGAGGCACAGCAGTGTGCCTACCCACACCTGCGGGGCCCTGGGAACATCATTGCCCCAGGGAGGAGCATCTGGGTCTGCTTAGCGATTCTCTTGAAGCCCCGGGAACATTGCAGCCCAGGGGAGGCATGGCCTGCCCTTCTATCCACTCCCATGGGGCTCTGGGAACATCACTACCAGGGAAGGAGTGGAGGGCCTGCTTAGCCACTCCCATGGGGCCCATGAACATCGCAGGCATGAGGTTGCTGAGACCCAGATAAGGCCTCTGACAACAAATTCCCAGCTTTGTAGAGACTAATACTACCAGTCCCCCCGGTGGCCACGTGGCTGGGCCACAGGGTGCCCATTCAAGATGTGACACAGAGAGGAGATGCAGGAGGAAATCCAGAGAATGGAATGTGGGGGTTCACGACTCAATTCCTTTGAGCTTTGTCCTCTTGGTCTTGGTTCTTTTCTTTCAGGCCTGGAGCCCAAGAGAGGAATGGATGAAGGCCGAATGTGGGAGAAGAGCATGAGGCCTGACTGTGGGACTGCCAGGGTGAGTGCCACAGCTTTGGCAAAGCAGCTGACCAGGAGGCGGGTGTTCCAAGAGGCACTCAAGCAGCACCTCACCATCCCTCTATGAGGACACTCCACACAGGCGCTGCCTTTGCCAGCAGGCTCTGGGTGACATCTGCAGATGCTACTGCAATCTCTAGCATTCTGGGCAAAGAACTGACCCACTGCCCCTCTGGGTACCAGGCTTGCTAGGAGTGTGCTGTCACCAATGCCACAGATAAAAGGCAAAAACCTAGTGAGAGGGAGTGTACCAGAGGGGACTCGGGCTGGGGCAGGGAATCTGCCTTGCCTGCAGAGAGAGATGTTCTGCAGTGTCCCCAAGATGCAGGTGGGCCCTGCCAGGGATCAAGGGGCATGGAAGGACAGTTGGGCAGAGGGGCAAGGACCCACAGCTTTGAGGCGGGGGTTGAGGGGCGATGCTACCTCAGTGAAGAGGTGTCACACTGCAGAGTACCAGACTGGCTGATGTGATTCAGAGAAACTCTCAGGGCTAACCAACGTGTCCCAGTATCTTTACTGAGCTTTGATGGCTAATTGAGATACTGTAGAAGGAAAATGAAGGAAGAAGTGAGGAAGAAAAGGAAAGGCAAACAACACAAAAGAAAGACTGGAAGGAACCTGCAAACCCACTGTCACTTAAATAGGAAATATAATCAATAGTGTTGTAATGATGGCATGATGCCAGGTGGGTAGTGGAAATATTGGGGAACACATTGTAAAGTATATGATTGTCTAACCACTATTCTATAACTAATATAAAACCTAAAACCAATATAAAATAATATTGAATTTAAAGAAATGAAAATTAGAGTGAAATTTTTATAAATTTTAAAATTTAAATAAAGGTTGTAAAGGAAGGAAGAAAATACAGTGTTTTTCATTTTACCACTTTATTATAATTTCAGTAGATGAAAAAGAGAGTTGTCTTTATATGTTGCTTTTAGACTTTTCTAAGTCATTATCTCATTTTAATTTCAGGGCAACTTAAAGACAAGATAATTATTCCCTCCACTATTCAAAGAAAGGAAATCTTGATGTCTGGTCCCAATGATTCAATTGTCAAGCCCTTATTCTAAAGTAGGGTTAGTAAAATTTTCTGTGAAGGGTCATATCTATACTAATAAAACCTTGGGGGTGATCAGGCCAGCAGGGGAGCGTAGTTGGGGACAATCAGGCTGGCAGAGGAGCAGTTAGGGGTCAATCAGGAAGGCAGGAGAGTGGTTAGAAGCCAGCGGTCCTGGATTGTAAGAGGGATGTCCATCTGCAGGACATCCCCCAAAAGGTCCCAGATTACAGAAGGTGCAGGCTGGGTTGAGGATCACCATCCCTAGTGCACGAGTTTCATGCACTGGGCCTCTAGTAAATAAATAAATGGAATAAGACAAACTTTGCATATTTAAAAGAAAAAAAAGCTTTGAAATCATCATAGGTATTTTAATAAACAAAAATTCCATAGATGTCATATATTTGAAGTTTATCCTTTAATATTAATGATATTAACATTTAACACTTTTAAAAATATATTTTTATTGATTTCAGAGAGGAAGGGAGACAGAGAGAGAAAAACATCAATGATGAGAGAGAATCAGCTGCCTCCTGCAGACACCGTAGTGGGGACTGAGCCTGTAACCAGGGCATGTGCCCTTGATCAGAACTGAACCTGGGTCCCTTAAGTCCACAGGCTGATGCTCTATCCACTGACCCAAACAGGCTAGCACTAACAGTTAACTTTTATTAAGCATTTACTAAGTTACAAACATGTGCTTAACAATTTTATATATATACTAGAGGCCTGGTGCATGAAATTCATAAAATCGGGGCATGGGTCCCTCAGCCCAGCCTGCACCCTTTCATAGTCGGGAAGCCCCATGATTGATCACCCTGTAGAGGGAGGCCCTGCCCATCCACTGCAGCAGCACTGGCTGGGGGACCTGGGCCTCCCTCTGTGGGGTGATCTTGGGCCAATGGTGGGGCCTCCTGACCAATAGTATCCCACCCATCTTGGTTGGCCTCGCACCAGTGCATGTCATAGCATGGTATTCCAGATAGTATTCTGCTGTTTGGCCATTCAGTCAATTTGTATATTATGCTTTTATTATTACAGATATAATTATCTCAAAACTGCTATAATGTGAGCAATGAACTTATTCTCATTTTAGAGGTGAAAAATGTAATGCTTACAGAAGTTGTTAGTTGCCAAAATAATATAGCTAGCAACTTACAGAGCCTGAAAATCTGTGTCTTGACTTCTTACTCTTAATCATCAACTGGCAAATGTGACTTTGAACTGATGAAACAATTCTCTTTCATCGTTATCACCTCATAATTAAAATGCAGCATTTTCATCATCTTTTTCTCGAAAAAATTAATCTTTTTGCTTGATATAAGCCTTCCTCAGAGGTTTATTTTTATTTTTATTTTATTTTAACCAACACTTCTTATTACCAAGGATCTAGAGGCAGCAATTCACATTAGGGAAACAGCTCTGAAGGCCTTCACATTCTATGAGGGAGGCTAAAGGTGCCTCACAATCAGTGGACATTATTAACTATTAAATTATGATGGAATTCCTATGGTATCACATATTATACTTCACATTAAAGTCAAATGAGCTCATTGTGATGAATGCAATCACGGTGAATGCCAAAGAAATTAATAGTGATTACCTACTCATTATAAAATGCGGCTGATAATTAGTGCTATTACACAAAAAGGTACATTTTAAGCAGTCATCAGCATGCATTTTTTTTAGCACCACTACAATGCTGGTCAGAATGAACTCATTAGGCAATCATGCAGCCACAACACATAGGTCTTCCAGGAGTCTGGGACCTCAAATGTGAATGGAGAAAAATTCCAACAATTAAATCTATTTAAATATATATACAACACGGCTTTATTTTCTGAATATATTACTTGAAAAATTTACGATTCCAAATGGTCTACCTTGGTCCATTTTTAAAATTTATTTGTTTTGTTTGTTTTTTAGTGCAAGTTTTGATGCAGCTACAAGGCAATATTTAAACATGAAGACAAAAGCTAAGTTACACTTTAAATTATTCAAATATTTTACTATTAATTATGATGCACATTCATGCATTGTTGTGCCATTTTATACAATAGTATCTGCTTTAAGAATGTGATACAATGTGAACAAAGTGAGCATGTGTATAACATGTATAATGGTAGGCATGTTTAAAAGCCATCTTTTATTGATTTCAGAGAGGAAAGAAGAAGAAGAGAGATAGAAACATCAGTGATGAGAGAGAATCTTTGATTGGCTGCCTTCTGCACATGCTACACTGGGGATCGAGCCTGCAACCCAGGCTGACCCTGATTGGAATCAAACAATGAACTCCTGGTTCATGGATCAATGCTCAACCATTGAGCAATGCTGCCCAAGCCATTTTCTCAACACTGTAAGGAGATGGGTTTGTAATGTTAATAAGTTATCTCTCTCTTTCTTTCTATTTTTTAACCTTCACCAAGAACAATAAGTTAAATATTTAATTTATTTCTCTATAACTGTGAGCCTTCTGGTAGACTAAAATTATTTTAATTCAGGAAGAAAAACGGCACTTAAATAAGTGAATTGTTATGATTTCCTCAGAAGTAATAATTTATCAGATCAGAAGTATAGCTATCACCCTTTTTCAATTACCTGTACATATTTTTTTTCAATTGTGGGAAAGAACACTTAACATAAAGTCTATTCTATTAATGAACTTCTAAGTGTAAAACACTATATGCATACTGTTATACAGCAGATATTTCTAACTGAATTAGACAAATTTCTGTTTGACAAAAAATTTGTAGGTTCTTGATTACATAATTTACAGATTTTTTTCATGAGTAAGTCTTATGTAAGTGAAACCAGCTAGACTGAAGTTCATGATTGATTCAGCCACTTATGAATCATGAAAGCTAAAAAGTGAAAAAGTATGGGCATTTTTTAACATGTAAAGTCCTAAGTTTTATAGGATTTAACATCGACCACAAAGTTCATGTCCATGAGTCCACATCACAAGTGAAATACAGCTGTTCCACTTTGCCTTTCTCAAATCATTATTGACAAAGGAGACTATCCAGCGGCACCAAGCAGAACTATATTTGCTGAGTAACCTGCCGGCACCTTGCTATTTCTGAACTTGACATGATCTTCTGATGTCTTTTAAGCAAGGAATATTTCTAAGAAAATCCTATAATTGGCTAAAATGTTCTATTTAATATCATTTTAAATACTGAACGTATTGTCTTTCAAGCAGAAGAAAAATGCTAATAGTCATATTACTCATTTCCTGGAAAGTTATTTTGATTAGAAAGGAGGAAAGGTTATTCCAAAGAAAAACCAAACTTTATTTATTTATGTATTGCAACATTTGCTACAAAGCACAGAATTAACTTACTGTTTTTGTTTTTTTTTTCTTTTTTTTTCTTTTTTGTTTTTGTTTTTTTGTGTTTTTTTTTTTGGCAGAACTAGAAGTGGGAAAGTGGGGGAAATATAGAGTCAAAAATTTTAAAGAAATGTATGTGACCACCAATGTAGAAATCAACTGTATATTGCTATTTCTGTTTAAGAGAATTGAAGACTACTTAGTGATGTATTTTACAAGATTTAAATGATAGTCATGCACCCTATAATGACATTTCAATCAAGGAGGGAATACAGACACCTTATTACCTAGCTGTGTGGTAGGCTATACCATCTAGATTTGTGTAAGTGGACTCTATGATTTTTGCACTCTAAGAAAATTACCTAATGATGCATTTCTCATAATATATCTGTGTTGTTAAACTGGACATTACTGTATTCCATTCTAAGAACTACTTAATGACATATATAACATGAAGTTTTGTAGAATCATAATTTAAAAATGCATGTAGGGGATAATAGTTTTTCCTACCTAAGAAGTTTTTCAATATATCATGAAATATAAAGTTCCTAAACCAGTCCTGATACATACCATTCAGAAAACTTTAATGTTAATCTTATTACTGAGTGGTTATCTAAATGAGGGGTCAGCAAACTAGCCCTTTGGCTAGATATAGCTCACATACTGTTGTTGGGTTGTGTTTATGTCTTTTTTAAATAAAATTTTACTGAAACACAGCAACACCCATTTTATATATTGACATCATCTATAGATGCTTCCACTCTAAGGTTGATTTGAGTAGTTCCTGTGGAGATATCATGGCCTAGAAAACCTAAAATACTTACTATCTGATCTTCTACAGAGAAATGTTCCTAGTCCCTGAACTCCATAGGGGCAATGTTGTGTGCACCTTAAGGAAGGTCATTTCAGAGATATTTTACTAGATATTTCAAAGAATCAGGAGATCCTAGGACAGAAGACACTTAAGATCAATAAGTTGTTTATTATTTGAGTATTCTGAATACTGTATCAATGTAGAGAATTAGTTTATAATCCTCCTAGTCTCTAATATTCACTTACAGTTCCAACTTCATCTAAGCTTTACCTTGCATCCAATCAAGAGTGTGGCCCATCTGCGAAATTTGGCATTTCTTGAATAATGCATATTTACCCCTTATCTATCTGAATCCCTTCATGAAGTTGTTTCTACTCTGAATATCTTTCTCTCTTCTCCATCCATCACATAGACAGTGGGCAGAAGAAACAGGATTAAAACTCCAAAAGGAGTCTTTTTAGCCCTAGTGTTTTTCCACTACAGCATGTTGCCCATCCGGCAGCCTGGTCAATTATAGGATAATGGGTTTCATTCAGTCAATACACACACATACACACAAAAATATAGAGAAATAGGGGAGAGGAGAGAAATGTTTGTGCGGTATGTACATTTTACAAATATGTTTGTACATATATTCTGAAGATATGTTAATATGTTTAAAATGCAGATATTAATATATATTGTAAGTATAATATATATATATATATATATATATATATATATATATATATATACACACACACACACACACTACATATCACTTATGTGAATTTAAAACCAGAACTACAAATGTATATATTCCATCTATTATATGTCAGCTTTATTCTAGGCACTAGATGAACAGCCATGACAATTTTAGTTTGTGAACAACAGTGGCAAAAATACAAGCTTATGTGGAAGGATGGGGAGCAGTTGCCATTTTAAACAAGTTGGCCATGGAAGGTCCTACTGAAAAGGTGACATTGGAACAAAATCCAGCAGAGGGAAACCTGTGTGCCCCGGCTGTCTCTGAGGCTGATGACCCAGCCAGAGTCAGGGGCAGACAAGGAAGCCCTGAAGTGTGAGTGTGGCTGGAGTAATATAGTAAAACAGGGAGGTAGCACGGTTGGAGCCCAGAGAGGGAGAGGGAAACCTGGACACAATTATGAGGGACCATAATAGCCATTTAAGGACTTGGATGTTTCTCTGAATGAGAAGGAAAACCTCTGGAGGGGGTTGAAATTTGATTGGGGTTTTTGCTGCACTTACACTGTCATAAATTTGCCTTGTGTCCCTTACTGTGTTACATTTTTAGATATGCTTCATGATTCTTTTTCATTGATTTACAGTGAGTGTGACACAACATACTTGCCTTGGTGTTTTGCTACCCCTTCACTCTATCAAGTATATTTGGTAGCAATA
Organism: Lasiurus cinereus; assembly: GCA_011751065.1. Taxonomy (NCBI): domain Eukaryota; kingdom Metazoa; phylum Chordata; class Mammalia; order Chiroptera; family Vespertilionidae; genus Lasiurus; species Lasiurus cinereus. The sequence goes on from JAAGEH010000030.1 coordinate 43,735,269, forward strand.
ATCTGATACCAAAAGCTCACACTTTACCTATTTGCCTTCACAAAGTGACTGCTGCTTTTATATTATCACTGTTCATAGTGTATGTTGCATTTTTATATTTGATGTTCATATGTATTCATGGCAAATTTTAAATACTGTAGTTTGACGTTACAATTTGTTCACATACTGTTGATTAGCAAACTTGTTTTTGTGAAAGTCTATAGGAAACAATATTGAAAATTAATTCTGATGGCCATTCAGCATTTGGAAATTTATATGAATACTGTAGATATCTTTTTATGGAAAAAATACTCCTTTCTTTAAGAAAGTTACATTTTAACTTCTGATAGACCAAAACAACTCAGAGTCTGCCATCTTTCCTGTGGGACCATACATTTAAATCTATATTTTCACATAATAATTTCATATAATGATAGGGAAGATTGTTAAAATGTTTTTGTTTCCCTTCATATTATGTTTTCAATTGTTTTCCTAATGATTTTCAATCATATTTGATTCAAAATTTCAAATATTGTTTCCTATGATATGCCCTGACTTATAGAATGCTCAGTTCTATTGTGAATGCATTATGATTATAAATTTCTGCTTTAAATCTCATAAAAATGTGTTCTATCATGATTCTAGTCTTTATTTTCAGTCTGATTTTTGATTTAAAAAAAGCAAAGGATTTTTATTTTAAACCTATAGTGAAATGTGTCCTATGTAGACACACGGCACATTGAGTATTATCAAAGCTACCTTTTCTTTCTTTTATATATTTTAACTAGTGGCTTGGTACACAAAATTCATGCACAGGGGTGGGTCTCTATACAATCTGGGACATCCCTCTCACAATCCAGGAACGCTGGATCCTAATTGTCACCTGCCTGCCGGCCTGATAGCCCCTAACCACTCTGCCTGCTGGCCTACTCACCCCCAACTCTCCTCCCCTGCCAGCCTCATGGCCCCCAACTGCCCTCCCCAGTTGTCCTCATGACCCCCAACTACCCTCCCCTGCTGGCCTCATGACCCTGGTCAGTCTCATGGCCCCCAACTGTCCTCCCTGGCCAGTCTTCCAGAAGGTCTCTTAGTCTAGTTAGCATATTACCCTTTTATTAGTGTAGATAATTTAACATAGTTCTCTTAAATATTCAAATAAAGGTTTTAAAACATCTTAAAATATTAATGATAATTTTTTCAACTCAGTGATTACAATGAAATTGGAGTTTAATCAAGACTTAAATTTTCTATTGAATATGATCATTAACTTGGGAGCAATAATAACAATGACCTCATTGGGCTACTGTAAGGATTAAAGTTAATTCATTATATAAAATTTATAACATTTTAAAAGTCAAATAGTAGATACTTAATGGTATCAGATATGATAATAATAATAATCATAAAAAAGGAAGGTAAACATTTTCAAAGTAAAAACAATTTGCTATTATAGCTATTGCTTCTACTTAGCTTTTTAACATTTATATAAATTCCTTAATCTGTGTCCTTAGGGTGATTCTAATAATTTTTGGAAGCTGCCAAAATTAGGCATTGTTCTGTTAATCATTGCTAATAAGAACAGAGAATTTTTCTAGTTGTCCCATGAAAATTATACTAATTAGAAATGCCTGAATTTGTGTATCTCCATGGAGATTAATTTATTCATCATAATCAGTTAATCACTGTTCTTTACATAATTAGATAGCTTGTGGTAGAGAGGAAGACTCTTCAGTTTTCTTAGAGTGAAGAAAACTATTTTAGCTGACACAAGAGGAACTTGGAAGTCAAGACCTTCTTCGAATGTGGCATACTGATTAGTGCTAGAACCATTGTTGTTTCTTGTAAGAAGAGGCTTCAAGAAATATTTAGAAAATTGACTCTGAAAATGCACAATGCCCCTATTGATGAGCAGTACTTTCTTTATTTTATGAATTATTCAATAACTGACATTAGTGGAAATTCACTTTATAAATAGGATCAGCCTCTACTTTCTTCATGCAGCCTAACAAGCTAGATCCCTTCAAATTATTTCTGAATTAGATACTATTACTATTATATCATTCTGGTTCTTCAATAGAGAAGTGAGGGGAGAAGAAAGCAACATATTTTAAAGGTGAGTGCATTCAATCAGTTGGACAATATAGAGCAAATAATAAGTATAAGTAGTAAGAATACAATAGATAGCAACAAACAATCATTATTTTAATAAGATATCCTTTATATGCGTGTGGAAGGAGTTATTCATTTAATCCCAAATATAAATATTTTTTAAAGAAGTTAACTGAAATAATAATAAAAAAATCTTTTCCCAGAATCTCATTTTAAAAAGCATTAAAATATGTGTTTTAGGAAAAAGCAAATTCAATAGAGAAATATGTACTGAAAGGAAGAAGTATTTAAAGATATTGGTAAGCTTTTGGCTATATTTAAATATGCATCTATTTAACAAAATAGTTGATAATTTTGGCTAATGTAAAATATTAAAATAAAGCATCACTAAAATATTGGGAGATGAAACATGTAAGTTTGGCAAAAAGTAGATACCAATAGTTTTCAAGCATTTTCAGCTTATTTTCTAGTGGAAAGGGAAGGTAGAATCACTGGGAATAATTGAACTGATTGCAAAAATTTTTAATTATCTTACCATATATTTAATTCTGATATTTTCCCATGGGTTTCAAACAAATTCAATATTAATAAAATTTCATTAGTCAAAATGACATTTTAGATATTTGCATTTGTAAGTAAAATTTGTACATAAATTTATAAACACACTTTTAAAATCCAATGATCAGTAAATTATTTTAAAATATTTATTCTTATACACATCTTAACAAATTTGTAGAGACAGTGTCTGAATAGATCTTCCTCTATATGAATCTAATTTTATAAATATTATTTTTTCTTGAGGAATATTTAAATATATTTATTTATATTCTGGAAGACTACAATTATTGAAACAATATTTAGCAATTACTTAATTTTTAAATATATTATTTTTTATTCTGAAAGAATATAATTATTGAAAATTTGTTTATCAATTATAATTTTATAAGTATTTTAAAATTTGCATTAGTATGTTCCCACAAGGAAAGAGTGCAGGGCATATAAACTGGAATATAATGACTATTTTCAAATTCAAGAGCCAATCAGATTTATAAATTATCATTTATCATGTAGGTACTTTATGGTAAATAAGCAGCCCATGTTAAAATGAGAACATAAAATTTATTCTAACAATGGTTCAAAAAGACAATATATTTTCAGATCAATTGTGATGTATAAAATTTCTTATGAAATTGAATAAAGGATTTCTGATGTGTTAAGTCTGAATATTGACAGAATCTAGACAACATTACAATTTGATTTAAAACAATACATTGATAATATTTGACATTTCAAATAAATTTACATTTGGTGAATGTATATAATATTACAGTAGTGAATAATGTTAACACTAAATTGGAGAAGGGGGATGTCTTCTTTATTTCTATCAACATGAATCACTGCCTTTCTGGTCATTGTCATTACAGAATTCTAAACAAACTAGTACTAGAAAATTGTGCACAGAATTGGATCACAGAGGGCGCACATTAGCAACTCAGTGTCCAAACATTCTGATATACCTGTCCCCATGTTATTTTTTTTAATATATTTTATTGATTTTTTACAGAGAGGAAGGGAGAGAGATAGAAAGTCAGAAACATCAATGAGAGAGAGACATCGATCAGCCACCTCCTGCACGCCCCACAGTGGAGATGTGCCCGCAAGCAAGGTACATGCCCCCAATTGGAATCGAACCTGGGACCTTTCAGTCCGCAAGCCGAGGCTCTATCCACTGAGCCAAATCAGTCTCGGCTCCCCAAGTTATTTTATCCATTGAACATTTACCGAGCATCTACTCTATGGTGACAGGTATGATACAAGACTAAGTTAACCTTAACCATGTGGTAATCCATAATCTAATGACAAGAAAACATGCAAACGCATTTTGATTGTGCAACATTATAGGTTTTTAAATAAAGTATGTCTACAATGGGAGCCAAAGAATTGGATGTAATTAAACTGGTATGGAAATGTCAGGGAAACTTGGATTGAGGATGTACCATTTTAACTAGACCATAAAGAACACAGAGGAGTTTGCAAGTTAGACAATGTGTTCAGAAGAGTTAATTATTGGACTAATCTATCCTTCTTCTCCTCCTTTTCTTCCTCCTCCTCCTCCTCCTCCTCCTCCTCCTCCTCCTCCTCCTCCTCCTCCT
>JAAGEH010000030.1:43739609-43898249 GCA_011751065.1 Lasiurus cinereus
TCTTCCTCCTCCTCCTCCTCTTCCTCCTCCTCCTTCTCCTTCTTCTTCTTATCTCCCTCTCTGTTTCTCCTCTCACTCTTTCTTTCTCTCTCTCTCTCCCCCTTCTCCCCCTTCTTCCTTCCCTCCCCCCTCCCTCTTTCTCCTTTCACACACACATATGAAAACACACACAGTTTCAGAGACTATGATTATGAAAAATTATGAGAAAAATAAAAGGTCTGTTGCAAACAAGTTATGCAGATTCTTGATATAATGTTTGGGCTTTTTTCTGTGAGTAATGATTATCCATTGAATTTTTAATGCAAGAGGTTTATGATCAAAATTGTTTTATAAAGATAATTTTAATAGTATTGAAGATGATTGATTGGAGACAAAATAATGGATTAGAGAGACTTGGCCTTCTCTACTATTTCTATTCATTGAATTATCTGATTTTCCGTGTACTTGCTCAAACAAGAAACCTGGTAGATCTGGCTCATCTTTCTCTTTCAATCCATTATCAAGTCCTGTATTTTTTTTTTCCTGGAGTCCAAATCTCTCTTCACTAAAAAAGAAAACAATGGCTTCTCACCTGTGATAGATTAGTAATCACCTAACTGTGTCTCATGTCTTTATCCATGCCTTTGTCTTTCCTTGGAATGGGTTCTCTCATACAACCATAGAGATGTTGTTAAAACAAAAATCTTTTCTAAAGAAAATCCTTTGATAGTTCCCTTTTCTACATAGAACAAATTCCAAAATCCTTTCCATTTCATACCAGGGCCTTACTAATCTGGTGCCTACATAAATGACCTGCCCACGACTTTTATCCCCTTCCCCTCTTTTAAATGACCTCCAGTGAGTCCTGTTAAACACCACAGTAATGATCACATTATATGTAATAATTTGTATATACTTACTTAATAATTTGTATATACTCAAAAAAAGTAACTAACTTTCTGAATAAAAAGACATTTCTGTAGGGTTGTACCCCAGCATCTAGCTAAAATATATGCAAAGAAATAGTAACAAATATTAGTAAATATTTCTTGGGTTCGAGAAGGGTATAGAGAAAAAGAAATATGATTACTTTTATTAAGTTAAAATCCTGGAAATGAGAATTAGAAAGCTATTCACAAATACCTGATTCAAATATGGTTAAGACAATTCAATGTTTCCAGCTTATTCAAATTGGGTGAGTCACAATTCTACATACTAGATATTATATTTGTGTGCATGTGTGTGTGTGTGTGTGTGTGTTCTTCCATGTTTTAGAGTGAGCTTCATGAAAACCAAGGCAGGGTTGGCAATGAGGCCATGAAGACAACATGTAAAACCATGATCAGAGGATTATAAGTCTTTGTGATGCATCTGTGATCACTATATAGGATTCCCCCCCTAACCCTCTTTAACAGCTGATAACTCAATTTTCACTTATTTTCATGTTTAACTGATTTGAAATGATGTGTGAAGCCAGACCAAGAATGAACAAAGAACATTTATTCTAAAGTGCCATTAGACTATTTTTTAAAATATATTTTATTGATTTTTTATAGAGAGGCAGGGAGACGGATAGAGAGTTAGAAAGATTGATGAGAGAGAGACATTGTTTAGCTGCCTCCTGCATGCCCCCTTTTGGGAATGCCCCCGCAACCAAGATACATGCCCCTGACCGGAATCGAACCTGGGACCCCTCAGTCCAAAGGCCAACACTCTATCCACTAAGCCAAACCTGTTTCGGCAAGACTTTTTTTTTTAATGGGATTCATAAAAGATAAAGTTTACAGTATAAAATGTCAAATTGATGAATTGAGGGCACACAAATACTGAACCAAATGACCCTTGATGTTTGCTATTCCTTTGCTTCAGCAGTGTCTGGACCGGAACAGTCATTGAAAACAGGCATTAACCCACCAAAATATTCATTTTTTTAGATTCTTTTCAATTTTGAAAATGTACTGTGTATTAATAAACGCTGACTTTATATTCATTCAAAGTGTGTATATAGTTTTGAGGGACCCCCTACACTTTTGACAGGGCTTAGAATTCATCTTGCAATGTGGCTTTGTACAAAAGGAGGGTCAGCCCAGCTGGTGTTGCTCAATGGTTGAGCATCAACCTATGAACCAGGAGGACACTGTTCCATTCCTTGTCAGGGCACATGCCTAGGTTGTAGGCTCAGTCCTCAATGTGGGGTTTGCAGGAGTAAGCCAATCAATAATTCCCTCTCATCATTGATGTTTCTATCTTTCTCTCCTTCTCCTTTCCTCTCTGAATTCCATAAAAATATATATAATAAAATAGAAAAGGAGGGTCAAAACTGAGAAGATAAATCTAAATAATCAGATTTGGTAAGATCCAGGAAACATCCTAATATATAAAAACCCTGGGTCCATCACATCCACAATGACTAGAGCTTCAACACAACATCCAGGCTACACATGCAGCAGGCTCTTGTGGTTGGAGACTTGTTCAGCGGAGATGGGATGGGGGAGTCAGGGCCGGTACTCACACTCACTCACAACCACACACATGCACAGACACACACAGCACCCACTAGCTCACATCTTTTCTCCCTTTCTTTCCTTCCCTCCCAGCTCACTCTCAGAGCCTCTCTCAGAATGAGGTACAAAACAGACTGAGCCTGAAGAGGCCTGGATGGAATGGAGGTGGACAGAGGGTGGAGCAGCCCCTCTGGCCCTGCCTCATCCCAGCTGGGAAAGAGGAAGAGGAACACAGGGAGGCAGGGAGGCTTAGAGGACTGCTGAGAAAAACAAAGAGAGACAGAGACTGGGTGAGATCAGGTCAGCAGAGGAGGCAGTTGGGGGCAGCCAAATGGCAGGGGAAGGTAGTTGAGGGCAATCAGGCAGGCAGATAGAGGAAGTTAGGGGTGACCAGGTAGGCAGGCAAGTGAGTGGTTAGGAGCCAGGAGTACCAGATTGCAAGAGGAATGTCTCACTGCCGATTTAGGCCTGATCCCTAAACCGGCAGTCAGACATTTCCCAAGGAGTCCCCAATTAGAGAGGGTGCAGGCTAGGCTTAAGGAAGCGCCCCACCCATGCACAAATTTCATGCACTGAGCCATTATATTTATTAATAATAATTAATAAAGTGTTAAGAGTAAAAATATGAGCATTACTTAATGAGTTTTCTAATATTTTTAGTGCTCTGTCATCTTTGTTATGGCCCACAGTTTGCAATTAGACGTTTTTCAGTGAATTGACATGAATGGTTTTAAAATATTAATCAGTTCTCAGATACTGATGTTTTTTTATAGGCTATTTAACTAATAGATAATGACATTGATGATGCATATAATAATTGACATTTATTCTATTCTGAATACTATGCTTTGTATGTCCTTTATAGACTTTATTTGGTCCTCACGCAAATCTTTCACATTATTATACTGTATAGATCAGGGAATTAAATGATATCCTGTTTCATCATGGGCTGTATATGTGAAAGGAGCTCCAAGGCCTGTATTCACCTAGTAGCTTTTGTCACTTTCCAAAATAATAGGAGAGAGAAGAGTTTTTTTAAATAAATAAGTTGAAATCTGAGAATAACTTTTAGAAATCAAAGAAAGGCCCAATTGTACAGAATACACAGAAATATACATCTAATACTAAATTTAAGGTCTCAATTGTATAAGAACCAAGAAAATTATGAATAACTCCTCATTTTAGAGGATGTTTAGCTCTTAATTGCATCCTGGTCAGGGTGGGCAACATTTACTTATCTCAGGAGTCTTTATGAATCTGAGTTATTCCTGATAAAATACATGTTTTTCTGAGTGAGACCAACAGTAACATTAACCAGATGCTACAAATACACACCACCATCAACAGACACTTTCTATGAAAGAAACACATAGAGTACTTGTGAAAGATGAACATGAGAGGAAATGCTAGTTGAAAATCTTTTTTGCTGTGTACAGAGATTTATGCAAATGACACCTTCTTTGGATGAATTTTCTTACTCAGAGGGAAAAAAAAGCTCCCAAAAATAATATACTAAGAATATGGAACTTTCACTGGGTAGGACTGGATGGAGTCAGTTGGAATATGACTCATTAAAATTTAGTTTTATTTTATTTGCTGAGATGGCATTTGTCATTTGTCTCCTCAATATACATTCCTTCTTCTTCTGGCAACTGACCCTCTAGGTTTGAGATAGAGGGTGAAGAAGATGCCACCATTTATCCAGACAAGTCCCAGGGTAATAGAATGTGACCTGAGATAAAGGAGTCAGCTATCACATTGCAGAGATCTAAATGAATCTTGAGTTTTGTTAGGAATACTGGAGAGAGATCCATCACTCTCCCACTAGAAAGGAGCCTATCCTAACTAATAAAGAGGGAATATGCTAATTTCCCTTCAGACCGTCACAAAGATGGTGGCACTCACAGCCAATAAGGAGGGAATATGCTAATTGACTGCCACACACTAAAAGAGGGTGGCACTCACAGCCACAAATGGCTACACCCAGTTCCCTCAACCCTAACAGGGCAGCAGGCACATGGCACAGCTGGGCATCTCCCCAGGCAAGTCTGCCACTCTCTGCACCTGCCTCCAGAGTCCCCCACTCATCTCAGCCCTCCAGCTGCCCTGGGCCAGCCCAAAGCACCAGCAAGCCTCAGATGGCAGCTTCCAAGCCTTCTAGGAGTGTCCGAGGTAACTAGGGCAGGTTGAGGCTTCCACTGCTAGCAGTGGCAGCAGCAGAGGTATGATGAGGGCTTTGCCTTTCCCTGATCGCTGGTCAGTACCCACCCCTGAGGGCTCCTGGACTGTGAAAAAGGGCAGGCTGGGCTGAGGGACTCCTCCCTCCAGTGCATGAATTTTTATGCACCAGGCCTCTAGTAATTATATAGTCTCTCGAGCTGTTGGAAGCTCTCATGGAGCCTCAAGGAGGGCAGAGGAAGCAGAGCCAAAAGAAAGAGCCTAGACAATGGATGTCATTTAAATCCTGTCTTCAACTTGCTGAAGCCTCATCTCTCACAGACTATTCAAGTTAGTTTAGTCCAGTGGTTGGCAAACTCATTAGTCAACCGAGTGGCAAATTGCAGCTTGTGAGCCACATGTAGTTTGCGAGCCACAGTTTGCCGACCTTTTTGCTTTCACATCTCCTTTAATGAGGTTTCATGCAATGTAAGATGTTCTGAAAAAAATTAACATTTTGAATTAGTATTTCAGATACTTTTATGAGTGAACTATTTACTAAGGGTTTACTATTCATTCATTTGTGTTCACTTTTTTAAAAATATATTTTATTGATTTTTTACAGAGAGGAAGGGAGAGAGATAGAGAGTTAGAAACATCCATGAGAGACATCAATCAGCTGCCTCTTGCACACCCCCTACTGGGGATGTGCCTGCAACCATTCCATGCCCTTGAGTGGAATCAAACCTGGGACCTTTCAGTCTGCAGGCTGATGCTCTGTCCACTGAGCCAAAATGGTTTCGGCCATTTCTGTTCATTTGTTCATTCATTCACTTATTCAGCCAGTCACTCATTCCTTCCTTCTTTCATTTATTTTCTAATTCCTCCTATTTGTTTTTCACTAGGGGAGTGAGGCATACATATCTATTTTCTTAATATATTTTTAGTGATTTCAGAGATGAAGGGCAAGAGAGAGAGAGATTGAAACATCAATGATGAGAGAGAATCTTTGATCAATGTTGCCTCCTCCATGCTCCACACTGGGGATCAAGCCCTCAATCCAAGCATGTGGTCAGACCAGGAAGTTAACCACGACCTCCTGGTTCACAGGTTGATGCTCAACCACGGAGCCATGTGGGCCGGGCAACATGTCTTATTTTCTTATCCACAAATCACAGTAGGGTGAGAAAAAAAAAAAGTTACCCAAGGTAGATGGAATAAAGAAAATCAGGGAAAACATGACATTAATATGCACATTCAGGATCAGGTATGCTTTCCATGTATAAAGTTGTGAGGAGAGGTATTTCAGGAAGAGAAAACAAAGAAATAGCAAGAATAATGGAGTCTGTGTGAGGAAAAACAAATGTTTCACTTTGGCTGCCCACTCTGGCTGGAATTTTATGTCACGTTAAGAAGTCTGTATTGTAGTATATCCAGAAAAAGGCAAAAGGTTTATTTTTTCCTCCATTCTGGCAGTTGGCCAGGAACGCAGCTTTAAGTGAAAAAATACCATCTACTGCTTAAAAGTGTTGTGCTTTGGAAACAATTCCGCAATGTGGGCAGATTATAATTCCTTCATCCCACAAACAGCACATTTTGGAAATGAAAACCTGACTTTGAGCTTTCACAATGCTGGTTGCCTGACTCGCTTCCAGCTGAGCCTGTTTTAACCATGTAGAGAGCTCTCCCTTCACTGTGTTCATAAAGAACGACCTGAAGTAAGCACCTCAGGATCAGGTTGGCTTCTAGGAAGGTGTTTTAAGTTACCCACACAGGAAGCAACCTACTATGTGACTTTACAAAAGCACTCTATTTGGATAGTATATTAAACACTTCTTATTTTCCAATCACATAGCACTGCTTTTCTGATCCAGGACCTAATTCACTAAAGATAGTGATGAGTTCTGTGTATAGAGGCATGGAGAGTCTTTCAGTGGCTCAGCAAGCCTTGTTGTTGGCATTATTTACTGTCTAAAAGTTAACAGAAATGTTCACTGTATGTGAGAAGGGATCTTACATGTTGCTTGTGAGCTCTGCTTCAAGATATTTGGAAACCCTTATCCAAAATAATTATTACTGGCCATGTATGGGTATTTAAGATTATATTTCTATGAATTAAAACATTAGAAAGTCAGCTCTTAGACACACTGCTCACATTTCAAATGCTTCCTGATTTTGTGTTGCTAGCAAGTCAGTATTGGAAGCAGACTCTTTCCATCGAATGAAACCACAGAAAGTTTTATTTGATAGTGCCATTCTACAACACCCCAACAAATGCTACAAATGATTATTTCAGTCCCAGGGAAACTATCATCCAGTGGGAGAGTTGCCTCTATTTTGCAGGTGATTCTGTTTCCTTATTAAGAAGGAAAATCTTTTTCCTTCATGCTTCTTACCCTCCAAGCCTAATTTGGTTTCATAGGGACATATAAACGAAAGCTATCTTTTATTTGTCAGTACCTCATGACACCAAATTAAAATCCTTTACAATATTATTTGATGGTGAATATCTTATGAAGCTTCTTTAGACACAAATGCAAGGAGAGAAAACATAGACAATTCCAGGAAATTTCACAATAAAGTCTAATAGAAACTTAGTAATAATTATCATTTGAGCATGTGCCTTTGAAAAATGACAGGTTATAACAATAAAGAAATGAGGCTGCATTAGTTATTATTATAATTGTTTGTCTAGCATGGATCTGCCAGTGCATATTTTGTTGTGAGTGCCTATGATAATGACCGATATATAAGGGACCCTCAAGAAATGTTGAATGAATCCAATTTAACATGGTAATGAAGTAATATAAATGATTGACAGATTACCTACTTTGTCTCTACTTAGCATGTCTGGCAATCAAAACCTTTGAGTTCAAATTCAAATACATATTCCAGTCTCAAAGGTGTTCAGTAAGCTAGAACCTTGAAGATGTTTTATAAAATCATGACTTCAACAACCAGGTTAAAAAAGAGTAATATTGAGAGTTAGGTAGGTCACCCATGTTAACTACTATAACTTCTTGTTTCCCAGGCCTATCATGGGCAAAACTCACTGGAATTAAAAATGATTTTGAAAATTTCTGTTTATTTCATAATGAGCAACTTTACCATTGGATGCATTTTTTAAATTTTTAAAATTAAAATAAAAGGCTACAGTTCTTTTCAAGACAAATAAGGATTATTTGGAAACCATTTTGCATCCTATAAGAAATAAAACAAAAATAAAGTTTATACTGCTGTATTAAGTAAACTTTAATTTAATTGTTTATATTCTAACTTATTTATCTAGCATGTTTTTAGAAAGCAAATGGGTGAAGGGAAAAATTGTGAGTTACAATTAACATATTCTGTTATATAACTAAGCTAATTCATAGACTATTTTCAATTATCATTCTCTGTAGTCTATAGTTTTTTTGCAGCCTTGCAGAACAAAGAGTTTCATTTTTTCTGCTTAACATTTGCACCGCCCCTGATGGCATCCAGCATAGTTTTTGGTGTCTTAACTATGGACATTTGGGCTGGCTAGAGTGCATTGAGATTTGTAAGTAAATCTACCAAATTCACTCCAGCTGACATGACACACTCGCTGGAAGAAACTCTGTAAATGAAAGGTCTTGTATCATGGAGAGTCAGAGTCTTTGAGATAGGGTTTGTGAGTTTAAATGAACATAAAGGAGTATTATCTTTGTCTGAGTAAAAGCATGTGTTGGCTTATGGACAAAGCAGTTAGGATATATATTTTTATTTCTCAAAGAACAGTTCTCAGAAATAAAAAAAAATATTGCAAATTTTATGAATAAATTCCATGAATAAATTTGTATTACAAAGTACACACAATTCCTTATTTTAATAAACTGTTGGACTTTTTAACTAAAAATATTAATAGATGCAACTCCTTTTTATAAGTCTGTATCTATGGTTTTCTTCATTATACATTTAGAATTTTAATTTAACCCTTTCAAAGAGAAGCTTTTTCATTGTTGTTAGGATGGTCAATTTTATCTAAAACTGATTTACTCCATAGGACAATACATTTTTTGATGACAAGACTATGCTATAAATTTCAAATGAGCAAATATGAGATATACAACACTTTCTGAATTAGCATGAGTTAAAATTTATAAAATATAAATTCTATAAGAATATTTTATTCAAAAAGTAATATCAATATAGATATTTAAATATATGTCTTTACTTACAAATATATGTTGTAATTAAATATATGTATATTAAATAATCATATTGGTTATAAAACATTTCAGGACATATATTTCTGATTATCAATTCATCATGATTTTAAAAGATTGCTAATTAATTCTATGAACATTCATTCTCAACTGACATTAATTGTTAATCAATCTGACAACTAAAGGAAAGTGAATTTCCAAGGTTATTTCTATAAAACAATACATTTAGGTGATAATTGTTTCAATATGTTAAGGGCCTTGACCTTCTTTAGAACATGACATTCTTATAAAGATAAAATAGTGGAAAACATATGCATGATTTCTTATTTGACTAATTATCTCCTTAAAACTACTTTTTCATAATTACCCATGATTTACTTAGAATGACTTCAATTGAACCAAAGTTCTTGGTAAAGCCAGAACTTTTTAGTAAAAGGTTGTGACAAGTTAAAATTAAAAGCAGTACTTGTACAAACATTCTCTATGTTAAAATAAGTATTGCCACTTCTTGTATTTACAGGGCTAAAGCTGTAAGTGTAGATTACATTGTCTCTGCATATTATATATTGGAGGTCCAGTGCATGAAATTCATGCACAGGGGAAAGGGGGTGTCCTTCAGCTCAGCCTGCTTCCTCTCCAATCTGGGACCCCTAGAGGGATGTCTGGCTGCCCATTTAGGCCCAATCCAGGTAGGGCCTAAATGGGCAGCTGGACATCCTACCTGGATTGGGCCTAAACGGGCAGCAGACATCCCTCTAACAATCCAGGTCAGCTGGCTTCCAAATGCTCCCCTGCCTGCCTTCCTGATTGCCCCTAACTGCTTCTGCCTGCCAGCCTGATCACCCCCTAACCACTCCCCTGACAACTTGATTGATGCCTAACTGCTCCCCTGCCAGCCTGTTTGCCCCACAACTGCCCTCCCCTGCAGGCCTGGTCACCCCTAATTGCTCTCCCCTGCAGGCTTGATCATCCCCAACTGCCCTCCCTTGCAGCCCTGATCCCTCCCAACTACCCTCCCCTGCTGGCCTGATCACCCATAACTGCCCTCCCTTATAGGTCTGGTCCTTGCTAAATGCCCTCCCCTGCTGGCCATCTTGTGGTAGCCATCTTGTGTCCAAATGGGGGCAGGATCTTTGGACCACATGGGGGCAGTCATCTTGTGTGTTGGAATGATGGTCAATCTGCATATTACTCTTTTATTAGATTGGACAGAGACCTGGTGCAGGGGTTGGGGAAAGCTGGTTTGCCCTGAAGGGTGTCCTGGATTAGAGTAGGTGTTTCCTTGGGTCACAAGAGGCCTATGGTGGTTTGCAGACCAGCCACACCAGTGACCCAAGTGGAGACCCTGGTATCTGGGATTTATTTATCTTCTACAATTAAAATGTTGTAGCCTGGAGCAAAGCTAAGCCTTCTGCTTGCAGAGCCACTGAAACTTTGTTGACTTAAGTGCCAGCCAGGGTGTGGAGAAAGCTTGGCTTCCTCCATCACCAGGCACAACAAAGACTCCCTCCTGCTATCCCTGTGGCCATAACCATCTGGGTTGAGTTTATTTGCATACTTGCTCTGATTGGCTGGTGGGTGTGGCTGGGGAAGTGGCTGGTGGGTGTAGCAGAAGTATGGTCAATTTCCATATTACTCTTCTATTAGATAGGATTCTAAAAAATGATCATATCCCCCCTGTAAATTATATAGAAAGTTATTGAAAGTAAGGGAGTGATACATTTATACTTGTAATTTGTACTATTAACTTGTGATGTTGGTGAGAGGATGAAAGCAAGAGGAAATATTGGATATTTACTGTAAAGTAAAAGGGTATGGAGACATAAAAGAAAGGTGTTTAAAAATGGGAACAGGCATGGAGTAGGCAACATAAGATCCATCATTTATATTATTCTAGACCACATATGCCATTCATGATGTTGTATACTATAAAAGATCTAAGAGGGCCGAGACTGGTTTGGCTCAGTGGATAGAGCATTGGCTTGCGGACTGAAAGGTCCCAGGTTCGATTCCAGTTGGGGGCATGTACCTTGCTTGCGGGCACATCTCCACTGTGGGGCATGCAGGAGGCGGCTGACGGATGTCCTCTCTCATCGATGTTTCTGATTTTCTATCTCTCTCCCTTCCTCTCTGTGAAAAATCAATAAAATATATTTTTAAAAAAAAGATCTAAGAGGGAGAGAAAAATATACTTCAATCTTTGCTGCAAAGTTAATGAGTCTTATAAAACCTTTTAAAATAGACTTACAATCTAACTGATACAATTTTACTTTCTTTCCTTAAGTTTCCCAAAACTGAGTCCCTCTGTAAAGCAATAAGCTACATCTGAAGTGAGGTGTACCCAACATGGAAAAATGATGGTGTCATTTGAAAAGAATAATTTCATAATTTTCTACACCACCATTAAAATAACCTTTTTATACCATCTGTCTTAGGTCAGTCTCCTAGGTTTACTATGATATGGATATGGATCCTTTCCAGATTGTGTAATAAAGGAAATGTATAGTCTTATGGAATGAAGGGAGTAATTAAAGTGTAGAGTTGTGTAATGAAAGAAAAAAATAAAATTGGATAAAAGGAGGAGCTCAACTGGTTACAAGCAACAAAATCCTCAGCTCTTGGGCTGGCCCAGCCCTTCAGAGTCATCCATCACTGAGGCAAATGGGCCACACTTTCTACTGGCATGTGACTAGTTATCAGTTGTGTGCCTCCTTTGCGAGGGAGGGGGATAATATATTTGATAAGGTCTTTTGGACCAATTTCTCTCAACTGAGAGGAATCAGCTACTGTCAACCTCCCCTTCATGCACAGCCAGGATATGAATGTTTCAGTCTTGGAAGGAATATCTGGGAAGAATATCATCGCATTCACTACACAATTAATGATAGAAAGTAAATAAAAATTTTTTGAACTACTGTCAAATGCACACACAAAGAGAGAGAAAAAAAATCAACAATGACAAGAAACCAAATCAGAAAGACAGTTAGCTTTATGGGAAATGCTTTTTCTTTTATGTATTGCATTTTTTTTTTTTTAGAGAGAGACAAATAAAGATAAAGCCATGATAGCTGCATTAGTATGGATTGCTCTGGCTCAGTGAGCTGAATCCCTTAAATAAAAATTTCTAGAGTAGTTAAGATAAAAATAACTTTTAACAGTGACTTTGATTGATGACCATAACCTATACAAGATTTTGCCTTAGTGATACAGTGAAGATGAAATGTTACAGCTAGTTTAAAATGAGGAATGGTCTTTTTAAAGGACATTTTCTTCTGTTCATTGGACATATAGACTTGTGAGTCAGGGCATCTTCTAGTTCTTTGTGCCTAGAATTCATTTCTGTTCCCTACTGTAAGAGCTAAAGTTTCAGGCAAACCTCTATAAAATCTCATTTTCTTCCTGAGGTTATCAAGTTCAAAATCAAATAAAACTATTCACCTGTTTTATTTTATTAGAAAGAAAATTTAATAAATTTTCAAGCAGTTTTTTTCACACCAACTCTTTTCTATTGAGAAATAGTAGGTGTCTATGGGTCACTATATTAGTACTTTAAATCCTATATAATAAAACCCTAATATGCAAATAGACCAAACAGTGAACAACTGGTCACTATGGTGCACACTGACCTCCAGGGGGCAGACAGTCAATGCAGGAGTTGCCCCCTGGTGGTCAATGCGATCCCACAGAAGGAGTGCCACTCAGCCAGAAGCTGGGCTCATGGCTGGCAAGTGCAGCCATGGTGGCGGGAGCTTCTCCCATCTCTACTGTAGGTGAAAGGTATGTCTGACTTAGGGCTTAGGCCTGATCCTAATTGGAAAAATATAAAAATAAAAAAATAAATTAAAGACTTCGTAATTTCTCTAAGAATTTTAGAAACTTGAGGCAAATTAACAGTAACAGACTAACAAGGTAATCATTGAATTAAAAAAAAAAGTGGATGGATGAGGGAATGGACAATAAAAGCATCTTGATGCTGAGCACATCTTCACAGCTTGTAACTACCTTGTTTCCCTGAAAGTAAGACATCCCTCAAAAATAAGACCTACTTCCAGTTTTGCCTCTCACTGTAACATAAGGCATCCCCCTGAAAATAAGACCTCCCTGATAATAAGACCTCCCGCGAACATAAGACCTCCCCAGAATATAAGGCTCTCAAAGCTACTGTAAAGCATCTGACTTGATTTAAAGAGACCTCGCACTGCAGGAACAGCTCTGGCTGCGCAGCAGCAAATCAGTGAACCGGATTGTGATGACAACTACTACCATACCATATGCAGGTAATAAATTTCCTTTCTTTTTTTGTTCAACAATAAATATGTACCATATTCTTCTTCATGGAAAAATAGACATCCCCTGAAAATAAGACCTAGCGCATCTTTGGAAGCAAAAATTAATATAAGACACTGTCTTATTTTCTGGGAAGCAGGATATGGACAAACCATAGGATTCTCTTATCCTATGAAAAATAAACTTAATTAAGAGAAGACAGAAAAGCAACAATGTTTCTGGGTCTAGAATTGACTTTTATATAGGAAAAGATCCTTGTCTAACAAAATGGCATACTTGAGTTTTGGAGAATAGTTTCTAGATCACATAAAACATATTATACTGGACTTTCATATTCAGACTTCCTCATGTCACAAATAAGGATGTTGAGACAAAAATAGTGAAGTTTCTCAATTGAGATAACATGTATAGAGGAATTCATGCCCTCGTATCCACCCTCCCCATATGTCAGAGTACAAGAATAAAAATCTCAGCATCTAATCTAGTATAAACCATTTGTTGACTCCAGCCCTGATTCCCATCATACATTTTAGATGAATAGTTACTGTTGACTTATAGATCTGCTTGTCTAATGTTATCTCAGCTACTTTATGAATCGTGATATCTTTTATTGATTTTATTGACATAGCTATTGTCTATTTTGAACTGTAATCTGGTTTAGAATTTATTATTGTCTCCATTTGAAAAATTAAAAAGAGGAAAAAACAATGATAACCAAGATTTAGAGGTTATCTTGTTCAATGCCACTTATTTTTTCTGAAATAGATTTGGTTTTTATTTTTTCTGAATCAAAGTGTTTTTTCTTCATTTTAAATGACTGAAAGAGTTTCTATTACCAAATAGATAACTCAGTAAAAGTAGGCTGAATTAATGAATAAATAATAAGTGAGTCACCAATAATCAGAAAGATGCAAAGTAAAATGACAATGAGTTATCACCTCAGACCTGTCAGAATGTCTACCAACAACAAATCAACACATGACAAATGCTGGTGAGGATGTAGAGAAAAGGGAACCCTAGAACATTGCTGGTAGAAAAGCAGACTGTGCAGCCATTATGGAAAACAGTATGAAGTTTCCTCAAAAAATTAAAAATGGAATTGACATTTAACCCAGAGATCCCACTTCTAAAAATATCTCATATATTAAAAGCCTAATATGCTAAGTGTTTGGTCCTCTGTTCAACCAACCAAAGTGTAATATGGTAATGATATGCTAAGGACACTCAACAGCTCACTATGATATGCAATAATCACCAGGATGCAGATGCTCAGACCAGTAGGTTAGTTTGCTGCTGGAATTTGGCTGATTGGAACTGAGATAGACGGGCCAAACATTCCCTGGAGCCCTCCTGGGGTCCTTCCTTGGTTGGTCAACTTTCTGCATCCCATCTCGGCCCAAATCATGCACTGGTGGGGTCCCTTGGCCTGGCCTGTGCCCTCTTGTAATCCAGGGCCCCTCAGGGAATGTCAGACAGCCAGTTTCCATCCGAGCCTGCAGGCCAGGCCGAGGGATACCACTAGTGTATGAATTCGTGCACTGGGTCTCTAGTATCCTAAGAATCCTGAAACAGCAATCATAAAGAATATATGCATCCTTATGGCACATTTACACAATGTAATACAGTACAACTATAAAATAGTAAGATTTCTTACTCTTTAAGACAGCATGGAGGGATCTGGAAAATATTATGCTAAGCAAAATAAGCAAGTCAGAAAAGACAAGTATCACAAAATCTCACTCATATATGGAATCTAACAAACAAAATAAAATAATGAACAAAATAGATCCAGAGACATAGAAGCATGGATGCCCAGTTTGGGTGTGACTCAGTGGTTGAGTATTGATCCAGGAACCAAGAGGTCACTGGTTCAATTTCAGGTCAGGGCAGTCAATTGATGACTCTCCGTCATCCTTGATGTTTCTACCCCCTCTCTCATTCCCTCCTCTCTGAAATCAAGAAAAAATATATTAAAAAACAAATAACAAAAAAACATGGAACAGACTTTGGAATCTCAGAGGGAAGGCAGGGGTGAGGGTGGGGGGAGAGATTAACCAAAGAATGTATATGCATATATGCATAATCTAAGGGCACAGACAGTAGTGTCATGAAGACCTGAGAGTGGGGTGCCGGAGTAGGGAGGTCAATGGGGACATCTGTAATGCTTTCACAATAAAAATAAATTAAAAAATAAAATAAATCTTTCATATTTTTAATTAAGTTAAAACAATATTTCTAATAAATCATTAATTTAAAGGAGATGAATGTCTTCTTTATTTAATTGAGAAACAGAGCAGAGTCATGCATTGGGCTCCCCACCTCCACTACCCACCTCTGAACATGTAGAAAAAAAGAAAATGTCACTAATTCTCTTTTAGTTTAAAAAGAAAACAAGATTGTACTCTTTTAGAAATCAAAGATGTCAGTTTGGATATTATAAGGGCAACAAATTACTAGGTTACAACCAATCAGAATCACAGATGCTACAGATTGTAAGGTATAAATTCATAGACAAACCAAAGTTTCTGTAGTCTATGATGCTTAGACTTCTTAAAATAATTGCAAAAACAGCGTATTATGCAGAAATATATTTGCTACAGCTGTAAAAGAGAAGGGAATCTTTTCCCCTTATGTTGCTGAGATTTCTTTCACTGAAATTAAGAGTGTTTAAAGTATTTAATACTAAGAGCTACAAATCAATTAATGAAAGAAAAAGGCAGGGCTAAGAAGCTCAAAACTTAACTTGGGGAGAAGATGGCACACTATTTAAAAAACAAAAGAACAGAATTTGGACAAAGCAAGATTTTGTATCTAAAAGCTTTTTTCAAAATTCTAGCTACACAATTTTTGCTCCATTTTCTGATTTTCTTGACCATACCTCCTTAAACCACTACTTAATATTTGATTTTATTAAATCTGCTAGTTCATTTCCCATGCTCCTTTTTATAGGAATCACTTGATTTTTTCTAGGTCAGGAACCATGAGAGCTATTACACAATGGCCACTTGCAACATTCCAATTATTCCTCAGAAGGATGATCCATTACATTACTCATTCACACCAAAAAATATTAGTCTTAACATTACAAATAAAGATGATTTGACCAAAAAGAGAAGTTCAGAAAAAAATCTATAAAATAAATTATATCCTTGTGTTCTATTTTAAAGTAGATAAGATTTATCATTGTAGTACAAAATAAAAATTGTTTATGTTATGACCTATTTTACAGCCTTTGCAGAATGCTTTAAAATGCAAAATTTATCCAAATGGATGCTTTGCTCCAAGATATATTGTTTATACATGAATATACTATATTTAAAAATAACTATACAATAAAATAACAAGTACTGAATAATAGAAACAAATCAGTAATAAGCTAGTTCTGATTTATTTATTTATTTATTTATTTATTTATTTATTTATTTATTTAAGCTATAATGTATACTAGTAGTCTTTCCAAAGTAGAAACACAGTAGTGCAGAAAGAGTTCATCTCTGGATTGATAGAAATAAAAAAATGCTATTTTTAAAATCTATCTTCTTTATTGGTTTTTGGCAAACCATCAGTGTTCTCTACTATTTAGAGAAAAATAATTCTTGTTTTTATTAATGAAAGTCATAGACATTTTCCAATGAGAGCATCTAATAAGCCTAATAATTTTACCACATTCCAAACTTGGTCTAAAGAAACTTCAAAATTTTTATTAATCTTTGAAGTCTTATGAGAAAATACACAATTATTTTGTTAATGAATTTTATAATATTGAAGAGTACAACAAAGAATTATCTAGCTTTGTGGAATACATTTTAGCACAAAGAAAACATTAGATCAATTAAAAGCATGTTCATTAAAGATACACAACAATTTTTCTTCTATAGACATAGAAGAAATTAACCCAAATTGAGATATATTAAAAAGAATGAATAGATTTAAAAAATGAAAATTAGTTAATTTCTTTCTTTTACTTTTTAATTTTATACCGACAGAAGCCAGATTAGAGGATACATTCTTAGCTTTGAAAGTCAAATTGTCTCCTAACAATGAATCCCAGAAGAATTAACAGCTTTGAAGGACTTAGCATTGTAAAATAAAATAAAATAAAATAAAATAAAATAATAAAATAGAGGCCATGCTTAAAAATCCTTAGTTGCAAGACAGTGGGGTAGAAGTGTTCATTTTAATAACCAATCACAGCAAAGACTAAACAATTCCCTGATTTTCACTTTATAAACCATCCTGTAACATCATGTGTCTGACCATTTTGCTACATTAGCAAAACTAAGTGAAGCTTATTTCATGAATATAAGCACAGCTTAATTTAGATTATTTCTATATTCTTAAGAGAATCTTAAGCCATTTTCTTAAAATAGTATGAGATGATAATTTTTAACCAATCTCTTGTCATCTGAAAATGTTCATTTTAATATTTTTAAAATTTATTTATGTTTTGTTAATCCTCACCTAAGAATATATTTCCATTGATTTTTCGGGAGAGTGAAAGCGAGAGGGCAAGACAGAGAAAAACATCAATTGGTTTCCTCTTGCACATGCCCTGACCAACGTTCAAGCTGGGGAGGAACCTTCAACCAAGGAACTTGCCCTTGAGGAGAATTGAACCTGGGACCCTTTAGTCCAGTGGTTCTCAACCTTTCTAATGCCGCAACCCTTTAACACAGTTCCTCATGTTGTGGTGACCCCCAACCATAAAATTATTTTTGTTGCTACTTCATAACTGTCATTGTGCTACTGTTAATGAATCATAATGTAAATATCTGATATGCAGGATGTCTTAGGTGACCCCTGTGAAAGGGTTGTTTGACCCCCAAAGGGGTCGCGACCCACAGGTTGAGAACCACTGCTTTACTCCATAGTCCAATGCTCTATCCACTGAGCCAAACCAGGTTGGAAATGTTCATTTTAATAATCAATCACAGGAAAGGCTAAATAAATCCCTGATTTTTATTTTATAAACCACCCTGAGCTTCAAAACAATTTTGGGTTTTGAAGTATCCCAGTTTGTGAACAGTTTGCTTCTCATTCAATAAAATATTCATATAAAATAAAACTCAGAATTTTATTTTATCATCTTGTACAATATGTGTTATGCTGGTAGAAAGGTGTGGCTGAACTAATCATGTTTAATTTATTCTTTTCAAATTTACCAATTAAAAAAGGCCTTCCCACATATTTGCAAAGAGGTGAAAAGAGAAAAGCACTTACAACCCACTGGGATCACATATCAGGAGTAAGAAAGAATTGTCCATGTCATTATTACTCAAATATTCCTTTTTATGGTAGGAAAATGATGAAATAAATCACAGGCAGAAAGATTTTGTATGGCATGATTGTTGTATTGCTAATGCAGGTATATCTAACTACATCTATAGAAATGTAATTTTCTATACTTGGAATTCAAACAATTTAATTCAATTTTGTTTTAATATTCTATTTCAAATTATGTTAACATATTAAGGAATTTGTTCAGTATTGATTTGTTTTTTTATAGTCACTTTTTATTAATCAGGTAACTTTCTAAAAATATAGCATCAAGCTTAACTCAGATATTGAATATCTGCCTGGATTTTAATTGGAGAGTAGGCATTTATAGTATTTTGTGAAAAATAATTTCTTTCTAGTGTCTTGCTCAAAGTAATGCCACACAAGAAACAATGTTGGTGCATTCTGTGAAGAACAACAACAAAAACAGACTGACAGATCTCATAATGGGAGAGGGTTGGAGTGTTCAGACGAGATTAACCAAAGAACATATATGTATATGCATAGTCCATGGACACAGAAAATAGTGTGGAGAAGTCCTCAGTGGATGGGGGCTGGGTGATGGGGAGTAAAGTGGGGAGTATTGGGGGATATCGTAATACTATCAATAATAAATAAATGAAAAAAATGATTAACCATGATAATATTTTTCTCTGTATGGATTTTTGGTTTAATACATTTTATCAATTAAAATACAAATACATAAACATATCCTATATTAAAGTTAAAGTCATTTGAACCTAAAATGTTGCTGAAATATAGATTAAAATCTTTAGATGATTCTAAATGAACTTGAGATATGACTTTTGACATTTTTGTAACTTCATTTAATGTCATTTTCATTTGACATTTAAAAAGAGGACATTTAAAATGTATTAGTTCAGTGCTACATAATATAATTGATAAAATTTGTTTAAACTTAACTGGTAAAACAATGGAAACAAAAATATTAAATAATTATATAAATTCTTTTTTAAAATTAATTAATTTTTATTTTTTAAATAAATCTTTATTGTTCAGATTATTACAATTGTTCTTCTTTCCCCCTCCCCAATCATTCCCCTCCATCAGGTTCCCACCCCACTCTCTGCCCTTACCCCACACCCCCACTGTCCTCATCCATAGGTATATGATTTTTGTCCAGTCTCTTCCTGCACTTCCCACACTCCTTTCCCCTGAGGATTTTTAGTCCACTCCCTTTCTATGCCCCTGATTTTATTATATTCACCAGTTTATTCTGTTCATCAAATTTTTTATTCACTAGATTTTTACATTCACTTGTTGATAGATATGTATTTGTTGTTCATAATTTTTATCTTTATCTTTTTCTTCTTCTTCCTCTTCTTAAAGGATACCTTTCAGCATTTTATATAATACTGGTTTGGTGGTAATGAACTCCTTTAGCTATTTCTTATGTCTGAAGCTCTTGATCTGCCCTTCAATTCTGAATGATAGCTTTGCTGGGTAGAGTAATCTTGGTTGTAGGTTCTTGCTATTCATCACTTTGAATATTTCTTGCCACTCACATCTGGCCTGCATAGCTTCTGTTGAGAAATCACCTGACAGTTGTATGTGTGCTCCCTTGAAGGTAACTAACTATTTTTTTCTTGCTGCTTTTAATATTTCTCTTTGACTTTTGCTTTTGGCATTTTAATTATGATGTGGGGAGAGAAACCAAGATGTCGGCATAGGTAAACACCTAAACTGTTGCCTCACACAACAATTTCAAAAATACAACTAAAAGACAAAACAGACACCATCTGGAACCACAGGAAGGCTGGCTGAGTGGAAATTCTACAACTGGAAAGAAAGAGAAAAGCACACTGAGACAGCAGAGTTGTGGAAGATATAAGTACAGAGGCACTAATGGAGAAAGGGCTGTCAATTGAGTATGTGGCAGCCTTTCTCAATCAGGAGGGAGACACAAGCTCCTGACTACTCTGAACTTCAATTTAGAGCTAGATTCTGGGGACCCAGACTCATATAGGGAGAAACCGGACTGTCTGGTAGCGGGTGAATCTTGAGGGCAGCTTTCTCTCAGAGGTGTTTGCAGGACACTGAGAACCAGGGGCCACTTAGGACAGGGTGGATGGCAAGCCATTTCTGTTTACCCTGCTCTGTGATCCTGCTCCCCAACGCCATAACTTTTTTCTCTATCATGAGACTCCATCCAAACTGAGTGCAGAGGCTTTTGCATATGAATGGGCTGGTCCTTTGAATTTTAAACTTACCTCCAGCTGATTCAGAGAGACTCAGAATATCAAAAAAAAAAAAAAAAGAAAGCCCAAGACCCAGAACATCCAAAAGAAGGCCAAAGGCCCTGCATTGCTTCATAGCTGGGCCTCATCTGGGCACCACCAAAATCCAAACAAAGAAGAGGAATCTTCAGATCTATCCATAGCTCTTGCTGGGTGGCCTCAGGCAGAGACTAAATTAGCACTTTCTTGAAGATCCAAGAGTCAGTATACCCAGGTATCAGAGTGGGACCATCCAGATTACAACTCCTCAGATTCATAAGGGACACGCTCAGGGGCAGATTCAGTGACCACCAAAGCCCCAATGAAACAAGTATTATCTCAAAAGAGTGTCTCTAGCACAGTAGTTCTGTAGACACAACTGATCCTCACAGCCAATTAGCTTGGAGGTCAATTTCCCCCTGTGATAAGAACAACAATCAAGGCTTAACTACAACAAGACTGTGCACACAGCCCACAAAGGGGTGCATCAAGAGTGTCCACCTCAGGTAACTGGGGAGGCTGAGCCAGTGGGCCCTATAGGACACCTAGCACACAATGCAACTCTATCAACTCAGGTAAGCAGCCAAAATGTGGAGACAAAGAAACAGATCACACATTAAAGAAATGGAGGAAAGCAAATGACTGGATATAGAGTTCAAAACCATGGTTATAAGGTTTTTCAATAATTTTCTAGAAAAGGTTAATAAATTTAGCAAGACCCTTGAGTATATGGAAAAGAACCAACTAGAAATTAAACATACACTGACTGAAAAAAAAAAACAAAAAAACAACAACAACAACAACATATAGAGATCCAATAGCAAACTAGAGGATGGAAAGAGTCAAGCCAAAGATTTGAAATACAAAGAAGCAAAAAACACCCAACTGGAAAAGCAAAAAACAAAAAGAATCCAAAAATATAAAGATAGTTTAAAGAGCCTCTGGGACAACTTCAAAAGTACCAAACATCTGAATTATGGGGGTATAAGAAAAAGAGAAAGAGCATGTTACTGAAAACATATTTGAAGAAATAATATCAGAAAACTTCCCCTACCTGGTGAAAGAAATAGACTTACAAGTCCAGGAAGCACAGAGAACCCCAAACAAAAGGAATCTAAAGAGGACCACACCAAGATAAATAAATTCTTATTAAACTGGACTCAAAGTTGGGAGTGGATTTCAATTTACCTTGTAGACTTTCTATATGTTATTATGGTAGCATTTAAAAAGATATCATTGAAATTAACACCACAAGGAGATATTTCACACTTGTCAGAATGGGTATCATGAATAAATAAATCAACAAACAACAAGTGCTGGTGAGGATGTGGAGGAAAGGGAACCCCAGTACACTGCTGGTGGAAATGTAGACTGGTGTAGCCACCATAGACAACAATATGGAGTTTCTTCAAAAAATTAGTAATGGAACTGCCTTTTGAACAAGTGATCCCACTTCTGGAAATATATCCTAAGTACCCAGAAATTCCAATTCTGATATGACTGAAAAATTGTGAGATACAATGTACAATTGCATTGATCTGAAGTCAAAAGCACATGCTACCAGGAGAATAGTTTCCTGATTATTTCTGGACAAATGTTATATCCAGGCAGTAAACCTAGCAGGAAGAAGAGGTGAGTCACACTGTACATAATACGTACTTCATAAATGATGTGCAGAAGAATATCTCTGAGTGGAAAATAAAAGAGCTGAAATATCCAAAAGCTTTGGGAGACAACTGTCAGAATACATTTTTATGCATAACTGAAATTCTTATTCTCTTATTTCATCTTTTTACTGGACTAAAAATATTCTCCAAACATATGCTTTCTTATTGCCAAATCAAAACTAGATAATCTATATGACTTTATCTACAATTACTACTCAGTTTTTCTGCAAGTGATTTTTGTCGATGTCAGTTGATTAGGAAGGACAAATGACAGTGATTTAGATTTCAATAAAACATTATATTTCAGCAAACTTTTAACATGTTCTTGATTTATTTCACCTTTGTAACCTTGAGTATGCAAAGAATTCCGTATTATTCCTGGCTTCTGTTTTTCTTTTTACATAAGGCCCACATAGCTTCTACCCTTTTTTTTTTTCTTGATTCAATAATTGAATTCACTGTTACCAACTTCAACTTGTCTTGTAATGTGAACCAGAGGGCTTTATAGCTGTGTGACTTTAATAAGTCATGGCACCTCTCTGAACTTCATTTATTTTTTAATTTACAAAATAAAAAACAGACTTCCATGTTTTCTATGATGTCATGTATATCTTAAAGCTATAAAACAAAAGAACATAGTGATGGGGGAGGGAGATGAATAGTCTGCTGGAAAAATCTAGAAGATAGATAATAGGCATTAGGAGTGAGAAAAATAATAACAATGGTCTCAGGAGCTGCTAAATGTCTGATAAAAAGACAGGGATGTTTTCCTTAGAGTTTGAATTGTCCTGTTACAAGTTGAGGCAGTAAAAGCATTAGTCTAAAATAGGAACAATGAGAGCAAAGGGACAAATGGAGGTGTTTTCCTTTGATCTAGTAAACTGGACAACATACTCTAATGCTACGGTTATGAGTAACCACCATCTTCCTTTCCCCTTATTACACAAAAAAAGAAAAAGACATTTTAGTGACATGTAACTGAAATAGGGCATGACACCTGCAAAAATAATTTTTTTCAACAAATGTCAGGATTTTGTGGTTTAGATGAAATGAAATATCAATGGCTTTGTAGTGCTCATGAGGCTGACTCACACAAAAATGAAAAAAAAATCAGACCACAAAGTTGTCACTCAAAATTGTTTTGAACCTCCAAACATGAGGAGTATATTTAAGTTACATGTCTCTATGTTCCATTAATTACTTAATTTATTTAATCCTTAGGGAAATAAAGAAAAAAAATGTAAAATTTAAGGTAAGTCAGGGGAAAAGTGTATGTATTGAGTCTCCCCTAAAACACTGATTGGTCCATACTAGGTCCAAAGATCATTTGGAATATTTAGTGAATTTATGTTTACTCCCATTAAAGTTTCATAAATTGGTGTATATACTAAATCTAAAATTTTACTTTTACTTAATGAGATTTTCTCTGTGACTTTGGGGAATCATTGAACTGCTACCTGCCTGTTTCACCATTTATAACCATAATCTTCATTCATTCATCTATTTATTAACCTTCTAAGTTCAGAGCAAATGGCCTGCTGCTATGTCAGATAAGATATGAGCTTCAATGAACTTATTATCTTGTGAGAAAGGAAAATAACATGTATATAATTAATGTATTCTTGGTGTTATATAAAGAACTTTTATACATAGTTGAAAATGAAAATGTGTAATGAAGTTCAAATAAAGTACAAAGGAAGTTGCAAGCAAGGCAAGCTTATTTAATTCGCAAATCAACAAAATAATTTTGGAAGAGTTGAAATTTTATATGGACATGAAAACATATAACTGAATTTGAACATATACTAGTAAAAAAAGAGAAAGAAGTATATTCCAGGCAGAGGTAAATGAACACCAAGTAGCTTAGTTTTTCTCGTTTTTCCAGTGTTCAAGGTGCAAACAAACAAAAGCAAAATAGCATAATAACAATTAAATTTGGACCAAAAGGTACTGATTCTCAACGTTAACTTTTCATTTATTTTATTTATTCCGTAAACTTTAGTAAGACACTTGAAGGAATTTGAGGCAGAAAGACACAGAAATGAGTCACTTTTTAAGAAAAATTATCCATCTATTATCTACTTATATATCTACCTCCTCTCTATCTCTCTATCTATATGTCATCTGTCATCTATCTATTTATTTAGTATACAGATATCTATATATCCTTGCTTATTTAGTTAAATAATTCTTGGAGAGTAACATCTTACCTTTTATTTATTTATTTTCTAATCAGTTAATTAGCTAATGTATTTTTTTTTCATTGCTTTTTCAGAGAGAGTGGAAGGGAGGGAGAGAGAAAGAAAGAGAATAAAAACAAAACATTGATGTGAGAGAGCCACATCAACTGGTTGCCTTCTGCATGCATCCTGGCCAGCAGTGGGGTACAAACCCCAACCCAGGTAAATATCCTTGACCCTGAGTAGAACCTATGACCCTTTTATGCACAGCCAAGGCTTTTGCCACTGTGACACACTGGCCAGGGCTTACCAGATTTTAAAAATCAGCAATGTTACATGCTACTATTTGCATTAGCAGTAATCAAATATTAAAAACATAATGTGCTCTATCATACCTTATTCATTTTAATATTGAAACAATATCCTATATAATAAAAGGCTAATATGTAATTTGACCAAACAGTGGAATAACCAGTCACTATGATGTGCACTGAGCACCAGGGGACAAACACTCAATGCAGGAGCTGCCCCCTAGTGGTCAGTGCACTCCCACAGGGGGAGCTTGCTGGGCCAGAAGCCAGGCTTATGGTTAATGAGCACAGTGGTGGTGGTGGAAGCCTCTGCTGCAGTGCCAAGAATGTCCTACTGATGGCTTAGACCCATGGGGACAACCCCCGAGGGCTTCTGGAGTGTGAAAGGATGCAGGCCGGGCTCAGAAGTACCCTCGCCCCCCAGTGCATGAATCTCATGTACCAGGTCTCTAGTTTCCTATAAGAAATCAGTTCATGAGGACAAGAATACAGAATAAGTAACATCAGATTTTTCCCTAGTAAAGTAGTTACTAAAGATGTTAGTTTCAGAAAAAAAAAATAATAGTTTCAGGAATTGAAGAGTTATATCACATAAGAATAAACAACACTAGATTAGTGAGAAATCAAGTGGCATAGAATCCATCATGGAGTGATTACTGGCAAGCAATTATCAAAAAGAAAAATATAGCCGAAACCGGTTTGGTTCAGTGGATAGAGCATCTGCCTGTGGACTGAAGGGTCCCAGGTTCGATTCCGGTCAAGGGCATGTGCCTTGGGTGCAGGCACATCCCCAGGGTGGGTGGGGTCTACAGGAAGCAGCTGATTGATGTCTCTCTCATCAATGTTTCTAACTCTCTATCCCTCTCCCTTCTTCTCTGTAAGAAATCAACAAAATATATTTTTAAAAAAGAAAAATATATATATGGTAATGATAAACAAGATCAATTTATTCAGTGAAATTATCTCCTTGCACCCTTTGAACAATCAATTGTGATCACATTCAGTGCAATGGATATACATTATTTTTTTTAATTATCTTTATTGTTGTATTACAGATGTCTTTTTTTTTACCATTGACTCCCTCCACCTTATCATTACCCCTTCTCCCATGTTTAACACACTATTGTCTGTGTAAGTTATTTGGTTAAACTATTCTCACCCACCCCCTTACCTCTGAGATTCATCTACTTGTTCCATGCTTCTATGTCTCTGGATCTATTTTGTTCCTCAGTTAATGTTGTTTATTAGATTCCACATATAAGAGATCATGTGACACATCTTTCTCTGACTGCCTAATTTTGCTTAGCACAATGCTCTCCAGATCCATATTGCCTCTTTCCCTTATACTTAATTAGAAATATGAAAGATAGTTTGTCAAAATGCCTGTGTGTATTCTGTGTGTGATTTTACTATAAGGTTGTCTTTCCTCCAGCAAAACTCATAGAGGCATTTCAGTGTTGCCACTGAGGCTATTTAATTCCATACTCAGCCTGTTACAAATGGTTCATCTTCACTGCTTCTAATAACGCTTCACCACAAAGTGCATTTCTTATAACCTTTTCTTCTCTTTGTCTTATTTTATTTTGAGGTCATATTTTAAAAAACATTAATATTCTTGTTCGGCTGGAGTGGCTCAGTGGTTGAGAGTTGATCAATGAACCAGCAGGTCATGGTTTGATTTCTGGTCAGGGCATATGCCCAGTTTGCTGGCTTGATCCCCAATGTGGGAGTGCAGGAGGCAGCTGATCACTGATTCTCATCATTGATGTTTGTATCTTTCTCTCTCCCTCTCCTTTCCTCTCTGAAACCAATAAAACTATATTAAAAAAAACTACATTTGTGTATATCTTAACTATTTTACATATGGCAGACATTGAAAAAATTAGAAAATAAATGAGTAATTAGAGGTCCATTTGGAAATAGCAAATGCTAGTCCCCAGACATGAGTATTTTGAAATCACACCATCTTCTCATTTTACTTTGGAACAAAAAACACTTTCAATCCTTCATGTGGTTAGAAATCTAAACACTGCCAAAGATATATTTTTCATTTCACACTTCAGAAATGATGCAAAAGATCATTCTCTACCCCCAGGGCTTGAAATAATGGGTAGGCTTTGCATGTGCTCAGTTTGGAAAAGACCACAGATTACCTACTGCTCCTTTTAACCATAGCCATCCGGACAGCACACCATCAGCACTACAGCTACATTTTTTAATAAGAAAAAAAAAAGTGAGAGCAAAACACTTGGAAATGTATTTATTGCTAAGCTAATGTTAATTATCCATTCACTTTGGCAGTGAGGCTCTCTCCTATCCACCAAGTGCTTGGAATATGTTGTGTGAGGTTAGCCACCTCCAAATCCAGGCTGATTTTGTCATTTTTCTTTTAAGACATGCCATGTGCAAGATTTTCCATCAGCTCTTCAGAAGGAAGCCAACATATAAACCCAGAGTATGAATAAATAAGTAATGCTCACAGACAGGGCTCCCGGTCATTTCTTTTTATCTCCTTCTGTTTTTGTTTTTCAGGTTTAAAAATGGTGGTGATTTTCCCCTTTCACATACATTATTAGCGTGGGTGAATTATGATGATTATCTTTTTTTTTTCAAATCCCAAATATACAATTTTCTGAGTAGTACAATTACCAATTTGCTTAGGGAGCTTGTAATAAATGAGTACCCTATGATATACCAATTAGATAAACTATTGTTAACTATTTTTCTGTAACATGGAAACTCCAGCGATTGTGTAAGATCTATTGTGTACATTGGCTTGCAAACCATTCACTTGCTTAGGGCATCTTGGCTAATTTATTCCACTTATTCTAAGCCTCATGTTCTTGTCTATGAAATTGTGATGGCAAACCCTAATGCATAGGGATGTCATAAGAATGTAACTAAATTTCCTATAGTAGGACTTTTCAAGTGTATGGACTTTAACTTAATCTAAGTCAAAATGTTTAATGAAAATTAATCAGATTTACTGTTATAGGAATCTAAACATGCTTTTAATTTTAGTTGATTTTTGTCATACAAGTCCCATTGTAAAGGAAAGAGTGAATTATTTGTGGATACAATATAATTAATATCTTTCAACATTAATTTTCACTGAGCATTATAAATTAGCACACTTAATAGCAAGAGAAAACTACTGATAGTCTGTGTTCACTCATTAAATGAAGATGATTATTCCAGTCTTCTCTCCAGATTAACTGACAAGCATTCTCTTTGATAATGACTCACTTTTATTGCTGTTATGTCCAGAACATATAAACTAATATAGCAAC
Source organism: Lasiurus cinereus (assembly GCA_011751065.1). NCBI lineage: Eukaryota > Metazoa > Chordata > Mammalia > Chiroptera > Vespertilionidae > Lasiurus > Lasiurus cinereus. The sequence continues at coordinate 43,767,686 of JAAGEH010000030.1, forward strand.
TACAACTGTATATTTAATTTCTATTACGTATAAAGGTATTATGCACAGGTCATATCCCACTCGAGATGCTATTGCAGATGATACTTCCTAAGGCAATGTGATTGAGGATTTTGGTCAAGAAGGTAACTCAGTTTTTAGTGTGTATTCTTTTATGCATTTTGATATTTAAAGCATATTCACATAATATCAAAATAACTAAAAGAAGTCAAAAGAATTTGCCCTACAGGTGTGGCTTAGTTGAGTGTTGACCTATATATAAACCAGGAGGTAAAGATTTGAATCCTGGTCAGGGCACATACCTGTTGTGGGCTTGATCCCTACTAGAGGATGTGCAGGAGGAAGCTGATCAATGATTCTCTCTCATCATTGATGTTAGTTCTCCCAGACTCTCTCTTGCTCTCCCAGACTCTCAGAAATATATGAGGAATACAAAATAGTCTGTCTTCAAAGATTTTAAGCTGGTGTGGGAAAGATATGATTCACATAGACAGTGTTTTATATATGGCTTTATGATCTGCAGTCTTTCTTTTTAATCCTCATCTGGGAATATTTTTTTCCATTAATTGTTTTTGTTTGTTTGTTTTGTAAGAGAGAGTGGAAGGGAGGGGGAGAGACACAGAAAGAGAAACATTGATGTGAGGGAAACACATTGATTGGTTGCCTCCCACAAGTCCTGACCAGGGTTGAGAATTGAGCCTGCAACCAAGGTCCTTGATCAGAATCAAGCCCAAGACCCTTTATTCCATGAGCGAAAGCTCTATCTACTGAGCAAAACTGGCTAGGGCTGTTCTGCTGTCTTAATACTCTTTGAATAAGATGCTCCTCATTTTCTTTTTTACTGGGCCTACATATCACATCGATTAACCTCCATACACAAAAAAGTAAGTAATTCTCACAATCCTGATGGAAAAAAAAATCCAAACCAGTTGGCTGCAATAAACAGGTTAAAATAGGATGAATTGCATTATCTATAACAGGTTATACAAATCATCTTGTTATTGCTAAAATAGTCAGTCTCTAATATGTCTTTAATCATTTTCAAAAAGACAGTCTTTTAGTAGAATTCTATGGTTATGGTGTTTTTCAAATTTTGTGCACCGACAACCTGATGAGTCTGTTCACTACGATAAAATAGGTTCCTAAGTGCAAACTAATACCTATTAGTTCTCAAAAGAGTGTAGACATTTATTAACTTAATGAAAGTTCATTCCCCTCTTCTTTAAATTTTAATCTTTTACCCTTTGAATATGTTGCTGCCATTGCCCTTTGGAAGGACCCATTTGGGGATTGATCGTGTCTATAATCCATGCAATAGGAGCAACTTGTTGTCAACTCATTGACGAGATACTGCCAGATAGGTCATTTTGTGACACATTTTAACTTAATTGGTACAAATTGTCAAAATCTTGGACATGCTTCTGAATGCAAGAGCTTATCGATCCAAGCCATCAAATTAAGTTGTATCAAGAGAAGACGCACTGCAAAATGGGTTTGAAAGTCATTGTATGCCAATGGACTTCAAAGATTGTTCAGGGCCAATGGCCTCCTTGCTCATGCCCCTTTTCCAAATTATATACTTATTGATATGAGCATGTGGACAGAACTTGCTATGCTTAACTTTTCTTAAGAGAGAGACTGAAATGTGGGCCAAGCAACTTAGGAAGCCAAGCTCTGACAGCTAACTGTTTCAGTAAACAGATATGTAGAGATGTCACAGTGGCAAATGGTGCTGAAAAGTGTGAGAAAAGTGGGACAGCAAAAGCACCGGGCAAGACACAAGATGATTGATGGCATGCCTCTTTTGCTGGATGCCATCTGCTGAAGAGTACAAGGACATAAGTGATTAGACTATAATTTTTAAATAGCTTGTATTTTTTTATGAAATCAATCAATGAAATAGAACTTAGAAAGTACATGTCTACTTGCCTTCCTCTGATTCCAGTCCTCTTCCTTTGCTTGTCAAAAATAATTTTGGTAAGTAAAAAGAGGCCTTATGCCAAATGTGTTTTAATATGATAATTTTTAAAGCTTGTATTTACTTTTCTATACCCAGTTGAGGAAAAGAAAAAATTCTATTACATAGGTTATATTCCAAAAATTACTTGAGAAAAGATTTTCAGAACAAGTGATTTCCCACTTAGTGGTTGATTATTTCATTCACTAAAGTTCCCTAGAGTTCATAGCCATAACTTTAATTTAGAGTGGAAAATGAACAGTCAAAACATACTAATATCATTGTGCATTTTAGACATAAGGCTTGTATTTTTTAAAAAATCAACCTTGTTATGTTTGCAATTGATGCATGATTAATTTGAATAGGTTTTTTAATAAGTTGCAAGTTTATTGAGATCTATTATAATTAACAACTTTTGCAACTCATCTCTTCTTCCTCCCTACCCTCACAAAGAAGATAAGAGGATTTTATGTCTACTTAAAAATCCACTGTTTAAATGCCCTGAAAAAATGAAATATTCATTTTCAATATTTTTAAATAAAATGTCACCAATGCTTATTATTCTTTGAGTGAAATAAAATTATATATTGATGTGAGGTCCAACCTATATTTCCCAGAAAAATATGCATCATTATTGGTGAAGGGAATGTAGTATCTATATTTCCATATGAATTTGCATAAATCTCGATAGCAATAGGACGTAAAATATTTTATGATTTTTTTTTTTTGCCAGCTCCTACAGTGAATTTAAAATTAAGTAATTTAGCCAAGACCGGTTTGGCTCAGTGGGTAGAGTGCTGGCTTGCGGACTGAAAGGTCCCAGTTTCGATTCCGGTTGGGGGCATGTACCTTGCTTAACGGCACATCTCCACTGTGGGGTGTGCAGGAGGCGGCTGATCGATGTCTCTCTCTCATCGATGTTTCTGACTTTCTATCTCTCTCCCTTCCTGTCTGTAAAAAATCAATAAAATATATTTTTAAAAAATAAATAAATAAAATTAAGTAATTTAGGTCTGTGTTATAAAATAAAAATTCACATATTTTCAATTGCATGGATTTAGAAAAGTGATGGAGAGATTAGTTGAAGTGTATATATAGATTTCAAATATTATTATGGGTCAACATGAACATTAAGCCAGAATTTTAGCAGAATTTGTGTAAAGATTTGATAAGTTCTATCAAAAGAATATTAAATTTGTTAAGTTTAATACAATAATTTATAGTGATTATATTATAGTTCTTGTTAAAAAGCAAAATTTCATTAACTAGATAATTATTACTAGAGAAAAAATGTCTTAATACTTTTGATGAATTTTTAAAAGTATTGCTTTGGGGCTTGAAATAACCAGACAGTGTCTTGTATGAATCTGGTTTAAGGACAAAATCTAGGTTCATTTTTGTTTCCTACTCCTAGTGTTTCACTAATAAAATGGAGATCCTTTAAGATAAATCCTTATAATACAGAAGAAAAATTTAAACAATCAAAATTTAAAAACTGATAAAAATATTAAAATATAACTATATACCACCAAGACAAAGAGCCAGATGATATATTTTTCAAAAGTTCAGTCACTAAATAAGGAAATACTTGTAAATATATTTTATATGTGAACAGAAATCAAGTTTAAAACGATTTTTTCTTCTTCTGGAATCAATGAGATATTTTCAGAATATGCTTTTGCTTTGATTTATTCTAGAATGTTGAGCTGGTGAAATTAAATTTTATCAGTGCACTTAATAATACATTAATACATTAATCCATACTTACCCATTCATTTATCAAATATTTAATAGTAGGGACACAGTGCACAAATTCATGCACCTTGAAAGGAACTGTGGGCCACAAGGCTGCAGTAGGCACAAGGGCAGGTCTCGACCCATCCTCCATGCTCCTATCTGGCCCCTCCTGCCATCACTCCTAGTCCCCTCTCTACCTGCAACCCCGGTCCCACTGCCACTGATTCCACAGGCTAATGGTGTTGACCCTGCTCGCACCTGCTGATGGTGTGGAGCATTTGGTGTAAGCAGAACCATTACTGACAGAGCGTGTGAGGGCCCCTCAGGAGCAGGGGGAGGTAAAGAAGCCCTGAGGGGCTATCAGGGACGACAGCCACAGTTCACACCTATTGATGGTACTGAGTGATCAGGGCCAGTGCCAGGCACTGGCAGTGGGGCCAGTAGCAAGTGTGAGCATCAGGTGGGACCACAGCATACAGGAGGAAAGAATTTTCAGTAACCACCAAAAGCTCACCCCATGACAGTGACCAGCACTCTGTCTTTGGTCTGGCACCCCCACTGACCTCTCCACTATCCTGCTGAGGCTGATGCTGCCACCATGTTCGATTTGTGCCCTCTGGTGGTCAGCGCACATCATAGCAACTGGTTGTTCAGTTGTTCCACCATTAGGTCTATTTGCATATTAGGGTTATATATATAGAGAGAGATTTATTGAGATATTACTAGGTTATTTGCTGGAGAATGTGTTAGTATCTGATCTTATAAATATAAAATATATAGCCCATATGTACTATTGGGAAAAAAATAAAATTCCATTCCAAACACATGAAACATTTTCCTGATCTGATCCCTATACAACATCTTTATTACTACTATTGAATAAATATTTGTTATTCATAGAGAAGTGGAATGATAGTATCATATAGAAAACAAACCAATGTGAGATCATTCCTAGTAATGTGCATGTGTTTGGGAGATTGCATTGTTATTAAAGTTCAGGGGTATACTTTTCCTGAATGTGGTGGAGAAAAAGTATAAAGTACACACAAAATTATCCAGAATTTTTAAATAAAATAATAATAAACTCATCTATTAGGAGCAGACAACAGTCTGGCATGGCAAAGTTGGAAGAATAGGAAAGCTTTTTCTCTTGCCATTATTTTGGTCCCAGCTTTTATAGTTGTAGTATGCATATATAGATATATGTGCATATATTATTAATTAAACTTTCCTCTACAACTATATGATTTTAACAATGCATATAGATAAGAAATATCAGCATGTCCAATTAGGTCATTTATAGGTGCTCTAGGCAGCACCAGACCATGATTATGATATGTTGCCCTTGATACAGGATGATATATAACAAGGAGTGTACAAGGGTATAAGAACAGACATATAAGTGATTATCAGACAAGGGTCATAAGAGAACCATTGATGAGAAGACAGATAAGAGAAACATTATCTAACAAGATGAGATTAAACTATAGTAAAAAAGGAGAAAAAGCACATGAATAGAGTTAGATCTAAGCCACTGCCAAGCACCTAGCAGCCCATCTTATGCATGGTAGGTACTCAGTAAGTTTGTGTTGACTGCATGTGCTATAGTAAAGATCATAGTCCCACCCTACCTCATTCTGCTGACAACATTGAACATGGGGACCTTGAACCTGCACACCAACCAGAGAAAGGAAGGTTAAGGCATTAGTGAACTGATTTTGATTATTTTTAATTAACTGTTTTCATCTTTTGATTAAAGAATTCAAATAGTTATAAGTCCTCTTCATTATATAAGAGATAATGAGAATTATGTTTCTATCAGTTGGAGAAGAGAGTAACAAACATGGCATGAAGAAAGGTAAGATTCAAAATCTAGAATGTTGAATCAAAATGAGAAATATTGGTGTGAACTCATTTTCTAATATAAAAGTCAGTAAATATATAGATATAGAGTAGATATAAACAAATACAGGGGTGGGCAAAAGTAAGTCTACAGTTGTAAATAAGCAAAGCAGTTTATTCTTGAACTAGTATATACTATAGGCCTGGTGCACAAAATTCATGCACTTGGGGTAGGGGGTCACTCAGCCCGGCCTCTGGCCTCTTGCAGTCCAGGGTCCCTTGGGGGATGTCCAACTGAGGGCTCAGGCCCACTTCCTGTGGGGAGCTAAGCCCTCAATTGGATATCCTTAGCATTGCTGCAGAGGAGAGGCTCCAACAATCATAGCTACACTCACCAGCTATGAGCCCAGCTCAGGGCTTCTGGCTGAGCAGCACTCACGCTGTGGCAGCACACTGACTACACTGACTACAGGGGGCAATTCCTACATTGAGCATCTGCCTGATGGTGGTCAGTGTGTGTCATAGCGACTGGTTGTTCTGCCATTCAGTCAATTTGCATATTAGCTTTTTATTATATAGGATTTATTGTTGTATTGTTTGATTGCATTATTTGTCTTATTATCATTATTAGTATTTCATATTCATACTTATGATTTATCTTTTAGGCAATGGTAGCTGGTAATTAACCTAATTTTACCCATCATTTTATGTGGATATATAGATATAACTATACATTTATCTTCCAGTTATGCTTGCTGATATTCCTGAAGCAATTACACCCCAGTAGAATGAGCAAACCTATCATGTCATGTGTATCTTGGTTTCTAAATTTAGCGCTGCAATAAAAGAAAACAGGGTTTTTCAGATAAATGACTGATTCCAGACCTGAGTCAATAAAATTACAAGGTAATGTGAAACTTCTTTTTGTGCTAGAAGAAAGGCCATGATCAAAGAATGAGGGGCATCATCATGCCTTCATGTCAAAAAGACAGAGCAATCAATTTCAGGTGGTTTCTTGTTGCCAAATCTGTGACATTTGAAACATTGGAATGAATAGTAAAGATAACACATTCTAACCTATTGAATCCAGAATTTCTAAAGAATTTTGATGACAAAATTGAGCAAATTTAAATGGGGTCTATAGGTTAGATGGTAGTAAGATATCAATGTTAATTTTCTGAATTTGATGATTCTATTACACTTATAATGGAGAATGCCATTGTTTAAAAAAATACATGCTGCTTTCAAATGGTCAAGGATAATACATACATACAAATACATATAGAGATAGAATGATAAGGCAATTGTAATATAATGTTATGATGAGAAGCTGGAGAAAGATATAAAGACGTTTTTATATTATTTTTGTTACTTTTTTCTATATGTTTGAAATAATTTCAAAACAAATGCTTAACAAATAAAATAAATAAAAAATACAATATAGGTCTGGTGATCTTATGAAAAATATATTTTACTCTGAGTTTACCCATATTTGTTGGCAAGCAGGCTGCAGTCTAAGTCTCTTCTGGCGGTGTATTTCAATATTAATTTGCAACTGGGTATTTCAATATTAATTTACAACTGGGCAAGATCCATGCAATAGTTTAAAATTAAACTTAAACGTCCCAGAAATATAACAGTACTGTTTGTTATAAATAAATTTAAAATAATGTCATAGACAACAAAGAAGGGATGGCTATTAATATTACATATTTACAATGTAGCATGAAACATGATCCATTTGACTTAAAAAATATCTTACAAAACAATATAAATACCCATTGTTGCAAAGGACAACATATGTGCTAAACAGTAGTAGCAGGTACATTTATACAGTGGAATTACAAGATACTTTGTATTTTTCTTATTTTTAACATTATTTTTTTAAATTTGTGATTGAATAATAGCTATATATATGGATATGTAACTTCTCCAGATGATTAATCCTAAGTAGGTCAACCTAATTTCTATGATACCTCCATTTTATTTCCCAATGTTTAACTAAACTATTTCTGGCAAGGGAACTGAGAAGCTTTAGGTATTATATATTTATTTTGTTATCTAGTCATTTATGTTCTATTCATTTATTTTACTTTTAGATGAATAATGAGTTTTAAAAATCATTTTTGGCCAGCTATGTCAAAACACCGTGGCACACATATTGGCAAATATCTATTACTAGATGCAGTTGTAGGACTAATCTTGGAACTGAACAAGAAGCTGTGCATTTCATCGTGCCAGCTAAGCTAAGACAACAGACTTTATTTCAATTTAAATAAAACTTAAAGGTATTGCTGAGGAAAGCTGGCTCAAGGTGTCTGGCATTCTGCCTAGAAGAGAATTTTTGATAACCTTCTTCTTTAAACTATATTAGCTTCACAAGTTTTTGTTAGTTAACATTAAAATTTTAATTCTCTAAACAGTATAATTCATCAGGATTTTAAAATTGTTTCATCTGCCTTCCTAGTTCCTACATTATATAAGACAGTTCATTCAAGCCAAGATCCTTCGATTCACAAAATGAATAATCTACATTTTGCTGACAGTTTTCCTTTCTGAATTTAATAGGACAATGTCTTGCATAACTAGGAAGGACCATTTAATTATGTACTACTACAGAAAACTGAACTCAGAGTAGTAAATTTTCCTAAAAAGTAAAACTGTATTTTTAGTGAGTTTTCAGGGCCTGGGGATTATCAGTCAAAGTGAAAGGTCGATTTAGCAGCATCTGTAGGTTCTGATCTGTTTATGATAAAATCAGTCTGCTTTGCATCTGCTTTGTATGAAGAAAGTATTCCCTCCACAAAAGTGCTTAGAACATGTATAGCAGTCCACACTTACCTGTGGGGGATGTGTTCCAAGTTCCAGCACCTCCAGTGAGGACCTAAAATGGTCCGAGATGATTCAAACCCCATAAATACTATGGTTTTTCCTATATATACATACCTATAATAAAGTTTAATTTATAAATTTGGCAGAGTAAGATATTAACAACAACAGCTGATAATAAAGTAACAATTATAACAATGTACTGTAGTGAAATTATTGGAATGTAGTCTCTCTCTCTCTCTCTCTCTCTCTCTCGCTCTCCCCCCCCCCGAACCCCCCCCAACCCCCCCCCCCAATATCCTATTGTGCTGTAAATTACAGGGTGGAAACACTAGATAGCTAGATAGCGGGATGATTTAGGGACTAGGCAGGACAGAATGGGAAGGTGGGAGATTTTATCACACTACTCAGAGCAGGGAACAATTTAAAACTTATGTATTATTTAGTTTTGTAATTTTCAGGTTAATATTTTTGTGCCACTTTAGATGAGGGGTAATTCAAACATGGAAAGCGAAACTGCAGACAAGGAGGGACTATGGTAATGAGAAAAAATAAGAATTTCAAATGGACTAGCTTTTCACTTATTTATTTGGGGCTTTTGATGTTTGAGCAAAGTGATTTTCCTGAGTCCCCAGGCCAGAACCTCTCTGGAGTTGCTGTGCTTCTTTTCTTTCTTTTTTTTTTCCCTTCCTTCCTTCCTTCCTTCCTTGCTTCCTTCCTTCCTTCCTTCCTTCCTTCCTTCCTTCCTTCCTTTCGTCTTCTTTTTATATATTTTTAAAATATACTTTCATTGATTTCAGAGAAAGAAACATCGATGATGAAAGAAAATCAATGACCAGCTGCTTCCTGCAACTTCTACACTGGGGATCAAGCCAGAAACCTGGGGGATGTGAACCCTTGACCTCCTGATTCATAGGTGGACGTTCAACCATTGAGCCACACTGACTGGTCTGCTATGCTTCTTTTTTTTTTTAATATATTATATTGATTTTTCACAGAGAGGAAGGGAGAGGGACAGAAAGTTAGAAACATCGATGAGAGAGAGACATCGATCAGCTGCTGCCTCCTGCACGCCCCCCCCCCCCCACGGGAGACGTGCCCGCAGCCAAGATACATGCCCTTGACTGGAATCAAACCCGGGACCCTTCAGTCTGCAGGCTGACGCTCTATTCACTGAGCCTAACCGGTTTTGGCCTGTTATGCTTCTTTACATAGGTCTCCTATGCCCTGCCCCTTTTGAAATGTCCTTTCAGAAGGTCATTAACAGATAAGGGCATGTTCCAACAGCAAATTTATGGAAATTATTTACTTTTGAATATCTTTTCATAATCTTATGTGGCTTTATGAGTTTATTAAATAGATCTCTCTATCATTCAAAACCATTTCAGGATCTCCTGTCTGTTCAGTTGACCCTCTGAACTTCTTTTCAAACAATTATGTTCCCTTTATCAGTGTGTTGGGCATAAGAACCACCAGTTTCTCAAATATTTTATGTTTACCATGCCTCTAGGAATTTCATCCAGTTTTGAAAGGAAAAGTTCAGTTAAAATACTGAAATTTAATTTTTAAAAATTTTGATTTTTCTCCAATTTTTTATGCTCTGACTCTTAGCTTAAGTCACTTCTTCTTAATAGTTAAGTTTTTAATATAACAATTGTTCACTTATTACTTATGCTTCAGTTACTTTTCTCCTAGTTATTGTGTTAATTTAATTCCATTTTCTCACTCAACTACCTGGTCTTTGCAATTTTTTCAAACTTTATGCAGCAAATGTTTCGTGAACATTTACTATGGGCAGGCTATTATGCTATGGTGTTACGATAGATGTACTTTTAGTTACCATGTTTTTTATTTTGTTTTGTGTTTTACCTTGTGAAATAGAAATGAAAGAAGACAGAATTTCCATGTGTTGTTTTACAGGTTTTTTTGTGTGTTTTTTTGCAGAGACAATCCTCAGCTCTTCCTTAAACTGAATGGCCAAGGCTATAAATTTTTCCAACCACAAGTACTTTTTACAGAAAGAAAAGTATTACAGATTGACAGTTAAATATAAAATGCTCTTGCTAGGTTATAAATATGGGTAAAAAATGCGACAGATTTTTAATATTCATTTAGCATCAATAAGTAGGGGTTTCTTCGAAATCAGATTTAATAATTGAATGATATTAAATGTTGGCCACTGAATTAAAAATAAGTAAGATACTAAAATTATATCTGATGGAATGCTCTTTATATCATCTTTTTAATAAGCATTTTAAATAGTAAATGTTATAGATCAGTCCCTTCAAAATCATTACCAGAGAAAATTATTTCAATGCAAGTAATTTATTTGAAAATAGGGTGAGAGAATAAGAAAGTGGTAAAAACTTTTTTCCCCCTGCAAATAATACTATCAAGAAAATGAAAAGAACCCAAACCATTGCATGGAAGAACATATTAACAAATCATATATCTGCTAATGAAACTTCATCCAGAATATACAAGAAAGCTTACAACTAGGTAATAAAAGACAAGTAACCTAATAAAAACTGGGAAAAGTATTAGAATAACAATTGCCCCCAAAGATATACACATTGTCATTAGGCACATGAAAAGATTTTCAACCTTTTGTTAGGGAAATGGAAATCCAAATCACATTGAGAAACCAGTCACATCCACTAGCGTGGCTATAATTAGTTTGATAGACAGTAACAAATGTTGGCAACGATGTAGAGAAACTGAGTCTCTCCTACATTGCTGGAGGGAATGCAAAATATTGAAGCCACTTTAGAACACAGGCCATTCCTCAAAATATTACATATGAAATCACCATATGAAAGAGCATTTTCACACCTAGGTATATCCCAATGGCAATGAGAATATAAATCCACACAAAATATTGTACATAATGTCCATGGAGTATTATTCACAATAGCCACAGAGTGGAAACAACTCAAATGTCCTTTGACTGATAAACAAATAAATAAAACATGATAAGTACATCTATATCATGAAATAATATTGAAAAATAAAAAGGGATTAAGTCCTGATAAATGCCACAAAATGGTTGAAACTTGAAAATGTTATGCTAAGCCAAAGAAGCCCTTTACAAACTGGTCACATACTGTTATCTTTTTATTTATATGAAAGTTTGGAAATCTATAGAAACAGAAAGTGTAGGTCATTGTTGGCTGGGGTTTGGGCAGTAGGGAGAATAAGCAGTGACTGCAATTGTGATTACAAAAAATGTTCCAGAATTAGATTTTGTTGATGATTCCTAAAATCTATGAATATATAATTAAAATAGAAAACAAGAACAAAAACAAATATTAATTAAATCACATACTAGAATTGTATGAATTGTATATAAATTATCTCAATTAGTTTGATTTATGTTAATTTTTTTAAATCCCAAATAAAACATTAGATATTAAAATTTAAAGGAAAACTTTTTCCTAGAAATTTGTGACAAAAAATATTACAGTATTTTTTCTATGTATGAAACTAAGGTTTAAAATAATTAATATAAGTACATTTCTAAATACTTAAATGATTTGATTTAAGAGCCCCCACCATTTATAACTAGAGCCTTCAGTAAATTGTCCTATACACTTGCAATAATAGAAATTTCTGCATGGTCCAAGAGAGCCTTTGCTGGGTTCTCTATCATTCTTTAATGGATGGGTGGAAATTACCATTAAACCCAAATCTGCCCTCAACATGTAGAAGGGCAAAGAAACATTGAAAGCTGCACTGTTTCTTGCTTTGGCGATGTATTCCCACGGTGTCTTTATCCAGATTTTTCATATACTAGAGCTTGAAAAAATAACCAGATAAAATATCTATGGAATACTGCATGGTTGTGCTTCTTCACTGAACATTTTAAGCAAGTCTAAAATACACCATAGGAAATCTAAAACTCTGGCAAATATCCTGTTGTTGTCTTAAAATCACTCTTCTTTAGGCAAAGATCACTAATTTTGTCCCCCTCAAAATGTAGGCTTAAATTGGACAGCTAAGATTTTAGGACATAAAGAGATGGGTACTAGATTGCCTTACATACCTCTCATCTGAAGCCAAGTGCCTAAGACTACACCATGAAAAATAATAGAAGCAAAAACCCAAGTCTAACCTCCCTAGAAATATTTCTCTACATTTTTTTCAGGCACTTTCACAATCTTACCTAATGTAAATGAGTGGAGAAATAGATATTATATGCAAGTTCTGAATTTCCCTTTTAGAACCTAAACATTTCAAAAAGATAATAGCTTGCATATTTTTTTTTATCTTTTGCAAATAGTAAGCAAAGTTACCTATATAATTAAGTACTTGGATTAACATCCAAAAGATAAACTCATAGAATGCATGGGCTAATTTTTAAATTATTTTCATGACAGAATGGAATTTAATTGGTCTTCTGTAGTAATTAATATATGGCTTCTTTCAGTAGTCACTGTGCTTCACTTCACTAAAACTGTCAATAAACCAATTAGTTTCAATCTGGAAATAGCCTGAATTATTCTGCAATATTATGTCTGACAACATATATAAGGCAATGCTTCTTAACCGATACAATAGGTGACAGAAAAGAAATTACATGGTGAACAGACATATTCATGTATTTATCTATTTAGATCTGCTTCATTCCCTAAAAAAAAAAAAAAAAAAAAAAAAATGTGCCTACTTGTAAGAAGCTTGAGTGTGGGCAGGTAGTATTGATGAAGAGACATGACAACTTTAAATTTGGAAAGAAAACAAAGATAATAGTTAGACTAGGTTTCCTGTTGAACACAGATTTCATTTTTACTAAAATCTTATTCAAATATTATCTATGCTATGAGTTAAGTAATCATCAAGGATCCATTAGACAAATCAGGTGTCAGTAAAAGCTTTCAGCAACACATCTGCAATCCTAGAAATCATTTTATTTTCCCCCTCAGGTTTGATAGGAATTGACCCTGTCAGCACTTAGCTTTTAGCTCTATAACTAAAATAGTATAAGAAACTTAAATTGGCCATGCTACTGTAAATATTAATAGTGATAAGACTTTTCATTCTAAAAGTGCTACCTTGTGACCTTGAATTTGGGAAACTAGCATTAACTTGCAGTTATACTACAGTCTCTGAATACCTTTGAACAACTTTCTAATGTCTTAATTCCTTCATTTTCTCTTTTAAAAAATGGTGATGCTATCTGTTCTATTCATAACACATTATAATATGTGAATACAAAAAAATATAAGGATACAAGCTATTGCTGTAGGTTATAAGACTAATTTGCATTTATATAACCATTTACTTTCTTTACATTGATTTCATGTGCATGCTCAAAGCAATACAGGTTCTCTAAAGAAAGGACCAATAGTTTAATAGTTTAGAAAACTTCTTGTACCCCATATGATACATGACAACAGTGGAAATAGAGGGCCTGTATCTGCCAGTCAATGATAAATTAGCATTTTAGCACTTTAAGTCATAAAAGGTTTGTATACACATTATTTCATGTAATTAACTCAGCAGCCCTGAGAGAATATCTCAATTTGTAAATAATAATAATAGCTGGCATGTCTTCATTACTTATGACCAGGCATTGTTGTGAGCACTGTACATATGCAGGTATTAGCAATTTTCATTATCACAATCCTATGGGATAGCACTAAAATTCATTCTATTTAAAGATGGGGAAACTAAGTAAAGTAATACCAATTAACTTAATAATATTAGATATTTAATATTAATAGAAAATAATAGCCTTTTTGCTATTACATACTATATTACTTCTGAATAGATGAAGCAAAGATAAGCTGCAATATCTCAAATAGACGCCTGAACTATTCGATACTGAAGCCTATAATTTTGACTTAAATAATTTTTCCTTTGAATGCAAAGTGTGCATAAGTGTGCATGTGTTTGATATCATTAAAATAAAAATTAATGAAGAGAAGTAGCTAAATAGATGTAATTATAATGAACAATGAAATACTTTTTTAAATTGATCTTTGTTGTTGAAAGTATCACAGATGTCCCTCCCCACCCATTTACACTCTGCACTCTGCTCCCACCCCAGACTATCACTGAAATAGTTTTTCCATTTACAGAAAGTATACATTTTGATGTTTTCAAATCTTATATAAGAATATACCTTCCCTCCAATGAAATACTAAAATATAATATAAAATGTCTAAAATCCTTTTCCTTCTAGAAAATGTAATATTTCATGTTTAATTTATGTCCCTTGATTATTTTTTACATCAACATTTTTTATTGAAAAATCATGCCATTTTTCTTGCTTCTAGTTACTGGTTCAGCAGCAGTAGATTATTTTAGTTATATAGTTATATTTAATATTTTTTTCAAAGAGGTATAATTCTTAATAAAAATGTATTCTTAATAAATTCTCAATGTTCTTATATTAAAACGTTTGCTTTAAATATACAACAAGCACCTGATCCAAATGCAAACAAATAAGAGAATACGATGATATTCATTTAAAAATAAATAAATATAGGAACTCTCATTGGAAGCAATTTTAGTATATCATTTGAAGAATGTTCTACTTAAAATTCTGTTTTACCAAGTTGGTTGATTTAATCCTGTTTTATATTCAGATAAACTAGCTGTTATTTACTGTCAGCATACTAACTCTGCCAAGAGCAATATGATTTTTTTTACTTTCCCCACAGTTATTGGTAAGTCTGGAATGAGGATAGGTTAATATAAATACAGATAATATGTTGAAATAAAATTTATTAAGTATATGATAAAAACAAATAAAGTATTTGATAAAAAATTGCTGAGATTTAAAAAAAATTGCTGAGATTGGTTTGCTTCTCATAGGGGCTAACTTGTACAGAAACTCTGACTCTGTGCATATTATTTTTCTTCAGTGGAATAGGTAGCTCATAGGTTAGAGGCCACTTTACTTACAAGGATGTCATTAACTTGAAGAATGAAGGCAATGACAAAGGCAGTATTGTTTTCCCAGAAAAGTGTAGGTGGGAGCTTGTTATGCTTAACAATTTAGGTTAAATGGCAGACAAACAGTAATCCCAAGCAAATCTTTGGAGAAAACACTCATGATCATAGGGAGTTTCTTTAAGTGTAGCCTACAAATTGTATATATAAACTTTGGTCTTTAATGCTATCGAATATGGAAAATAAATAAACCTATTTTATGAATTATTTCCTAGAAATAGAAGAGAAAAAATACTGGCTGTTTCTGCTAAAAAGATGAAATAGGCAGAAAAAGTAACAGACGCCTGCTAGCTTCTTTCTATTATTTTAAATGGACACTATAGTGTGCCATGCCAGCACAGCCAAGGGTTCAGTGAGCCTGAGAGAGGGCCAGCTAAGGATGAAAAAAAGACAGACAAAGAAAATAAGCTGGGTCTAGATGGATCTTCTGCACATGACTAAGACCACAGAACAGATCCAGACTGCAACCTGATGCTTTTTTTATAGTCAGAGGTAAACAAGTTAATTTACAATGTCCTTGTGAGTTTCACTTGTTTGGGCAGCACTTGCTGCACCTACCACAGCCCATTAGCTACCCAGGAAAGATATAGGGAGCAGTCACAAGATCAAGCTTAATTATGCAGTCTGAGGCTTAACTGCTCCCTACATCTCACCCTTCTTTTACTTTTAAGCTACTAATAATGGAAGTAAAACTTAAAAACAAAGTTCTGACTATTAAAATATTAACAAAACAATGCCAATGCAAAATCCAGTAACAAAATAATGCCAATTTAAAACCCAGACACGGTTATTAATAAAACAATGCCAGTGCAACACTAGAATAATAGAGAAATCAAACCATAGTAACATTTTTCTACTAAATGAAAGTTTCTTTTGCTAACTTATTCAAGACTCCTCGGACTTGGCTGTGTAAGAGTTTGCAGAAGACTGGCAGCTAACCAATGCTAGCATGGCCAGAAACATGATTGAGGGAGTAGCTTCCACTTCTTGCTTTTCTGCCATCTGCTGGGCCTCAGTTGTTAACTTCTTCAGTTGACTCCATGTTGGCACCTCGGTCTTTTGTATAGCTTTCGTCATCTCCTTTTCCACTCTGCTATCATCGGGCAACTCTCAGTCTTCTGAACAATGGGACAAGGAGCTTCTTTGGGTCCATTGTGGTGATGTATGTAACTCTCTGGCACCCAAATTGGCTGCGCTGCTCCTTCTGTAAAGATACAAACACAACCTTCTCCCCACATCATTAATGGATCTGATCCAAACCATTGTCCACTTTGTACATCCTTCCATCGGGCTAACCTCGCAGAGGCTATTGTATAGAAGGCCTTTTGGCTGCTGTATGACCCTCTGCATCACAATTCAAAAAACTTAAAAGTATAAAGAACATGACTGAGTTTATTTTGAGGTGATACATAACATCAATCTCCCCCTTTCTGTTTTAGTAATTGCATTTTAAGAGTATGATTTGCTCTTTCCACTATTGCTTGACTTTGATGGTTGTAAGGGATACCAATTTTATGATAAATTTAATATTGCAGACAAAAATGTTGAAAGGCAGAACTAGTATATGCCAGTCCATTGTCTATCTTTAGCTCTAAGGGAGGACCTAACACCACAAAGGCAGCTAGGCAATGATTAATAACATGCTTGGCACTCTCTCCCATTTTGGAAGTAGCAAAGATAAAGCAGGAACAGATATCTACAATAACATATATCCATCTTTGCTTACCAAATTCTGGTATGTAGGTGACATCCATTGGCCAAATTTGGTTGGATTTAAGACCCCTAGAATTAACCCCCAAGGATTATACAGGGCAATGGATTACACACTGAGAGCACTGCTTAACAATTTGATGAGCTTGCTCCCTAGAAATATAGAATTGTTTGCATAAGGTAGCAGCATTTTGATGATGCAAAGCATGGGAGGACTGGGCAAGAGAAAATGGGGTAGCCTCTTGCATTACAGCAAGGAGGCAATCAATAGCATCATTGCCTATAGCTAAGGGACCAGAGAGACCTGAATGAGATCAGATATGACTAATAAAGCAGGGAAATTGTCATTCTCTAATGACTTTTTGAAGGTTGAAAAATAAATGAAAGAGTTCCTCTGAATTAGTGTGCCCTATAGTAGCCATTTCAATTAGTTTGGCCATACTTACCACATAGGCACTGTCACTATATAGGTTAATGGGCTCTATAGCAAAATCTGTCAAGGTGTAGATAAGAGCTTGTATTTCTACCCATTGTGCTGAAATATAAGGGGTGTGAAGGACCTTTGCACCTCTGCTGCAGTAGTATCCAGCTTTTCCAGAACTGGATCCATCTGGAAAAATAATTAACACCTGAGGTATAGGTTGTGACTTCACTATCTTTGGGAAGGTAAAAGTAGTAACTGAGAGAAATTGTAAAACCTTATTTGCTGGATAATGGTTACCAACCTGTGTGGAGAAATTAGCAAGTGAAAACTTGCCAATTCATTGATCATTGCCAGAGCCAGTCTTGCTGTATAGCTGTAAATGGCACTACAATAAGGTCAGGGTCTTGGCCCACTAATTGGCCTGTTCGAAGGTGGGCTCGAGCTATTAGCTGGGAAACCGAATCATGGAAAGAACTTAATGTCTTAGTTGAAGAATGAGCCAAATATAATTATTCAATAACTCCAAGAGTTTGCCAAATGACCCCAGTGGGTGTATGTGTCGTAGGGAAAATTAAAACCTGTAAGGGAAGGGAGTAATCAATTCAAGTAAGTTGAGCTGAACTTAAGGCATCCCCAACTTTATGTAAGGCTGTCTTGGCTTCCTCTGTCAAGAAGCATGGGGATGACAGAGATGAATCTCCCTTTAGTATATGAAATAAAGGACTTAAGTCAGCAGTGGTTCATTTTAAAGCAGGTCAAACCCAGTTAATATATCCTAATAATTTTTGGAAGTCATTTAATGTAAGTAAAGTGTCAGTCCGAATTTGAATTTTCTGAGGTTTTATTGTTTTTCCCTCAATAATGCTGCCAAGATATAAAAGCAAATGTACTTTGAACTTTTTCGGGTGCTATGCATAATCCAGCACAATGCAGGGAGTCCTGCAAATCTATATAGATATTATTTAGATGCGTTTCATTTTTATGAGCTAAGAGAATGTCATCCATATAATGAATAATATAAGCCTTGGGATATTTTTTCCTTATATTTTGTGGCTGCAGCCACAAAATTCTGACATAAGGTAGGACTATTGGCCATGCCCTGAAGCAATACTTTCCATTGATACCTCTTTATTGGCTCCTTAAAATTTATCACAGGGACACTATATGCAAGTCTTTTGCAATCCTCATGATAGAGAGGAATAGGAAAACAAAACAAAACAAAAAACAGTCCTTAAGATCTAAGGACAGTAAATGATATTGCAATTGGATACCTGTAAGGGATGGTAACCCCAACTGAAGGGGCCCATAATCTCCATGGTTTTATTAATTGATCTTAGGTTTTGCAATAGTCTCCATTGACCAGACTTTTTCTTTATTACAAATTTGGGCGTTTTCCATGGAGTGGGTTCAATATGCCCTGCCTCAAGCTGTATCCGAACCAATTCTTGTGCAGCTTTTAACTTCTCTCCTAATAGGGACCATTGATCAACCCATACAGAGGTATCTGCCCTGGATTCTGAGGATCAGGCTGCTCAAATATAGGATATAAACTGAATCCTGATGTATCTTCCCAGCCTGCCTGACCAGTAGAGGCACCATTCTTTTTTCTGCTTGTTTAGAGGGTAAAGGAGAGGCTTATAAGCAACAGTAAGCTCTCCAAATGTTTGTATCAAAACCCCATCATCCCAAACCCGCCAGCAATGTTCCCTTTCTTCCTCCAATCCTTGCTCATATTTGTGAGGAAGCACACCTTCAGGAGGGCTCTTTCCCACAGGAGCTATAGCCCCAAGGACTGGAGGAAGCTGCGGAAGCACCAATAAGTAAGTTGGAAGCCTTTGGCAACTTTCCACCATCTGTCTTGATTCCCCTGTCACATTCCTCCATTCCCCTTCTGAAGTGGGCTCTAGGCAGTCTCAAATCAGGATCCACAGACTGAAGTTAGAGGCAGGCATTTCCTTTGCACTTTCAGCTATATAATGATCAAGAAGTTGTTTTCCTGCCTTCTCCTATGCCTCTATATTTACCTTTTCTTCCACAGAAAACCATGGGCAGGTTTTGTTCACAAAATCCAAAATATTGAAAAGCTGTTCCTACCTCACAGAATAGCCCTTTGCTTGGAGCATAGCCATAAGCATAGATATGCATACATTCTTTCCCTGGGATCCTGAATTTCCCATGTTTTACACCTAGCTAGTCCTACACCCCTACTTTATTTACTTCCTGTGCACGCCTTGGGGCCTCCTTTCACCTGACAATTGCAGTTTCCTCACACTTAGGTCCACATTGAGTGCCACTGGGCAGAACTCAGCCCTGCATTGGGTGCCACTTGTGCTGCTCCAGCACAGCCAAGAGTTCAGCAAGACTAAGGGAGGGCCGGCTAAGGATGAAGAAAAGACAGACAAAGAGAATAAGCTGGGTCTATGTGGATCTTCTATGTGTGACTGAGACCACAGAACAGATCCAGACTGCAACCTGAAGCTTTTTTTTTTATAGTCAGAGGTAAACAAGGTAAGTTACAATGTTCTTGTGAGTTTCACTTGTTTGGGAAGCACTTGCTGCACCTACCACAGCCCATTAGCTACCCAGGAAAGACCTAGGGAGCAGTCACAAGATCAAGCTTAATTATGTAGTCCGAGGCTTAACCCTATAACTGCTTCCTATGGTATAGAGTTTTTTTGTTTGTTTGTTTGTTTGTTTTTTACCTTCATGAAGTCTTCCCTCCGCTCTTTTTAAGATGGATACTGCTGTAAGAGCTACAAAGGGGAGACTGGCATCAATCTTGTTAGTCCTGGTTTGGGAGAGGCACAGACACAAACAGATTGGATGACATCATGAAAAGATCTCTGTCTGTTAAACCAAAGCCAGGTATCTTCTCTCCAGAAGAGGAATTACAACCAAGATCTTAGCTTCTATAAAACAGAAATTATGAGTCTGGAAAGCAAACTGATTTTCCCAAACCAGTAAGGCATGAGGTTGGAGGGATTATTGGTCTTTACCCTATTAGGAATCTCTTATTTCCCAGAGTGGATTGGCAAGACTGGAGCATCCAGGAGCTGCAGAAGATCAACAGTGAACTCAAGTGGTTCTCTGCCTAGAATTTTTATATAGATAGTGGTGCCTATAGGTTGACAGAGTATTTATATGGCAAGGCCACTAACAACAATGACCTGTGTATTACAGATCAGTTATTTTCTACCTTCTTGGTCAGATCACCCTTCACTTATAGTTAAAATTTGTTGTTTATATATTGTAGTGAGTTGAAATTTGTTCTCAAAATCTATGTACACCAGAAGCTCAGAATGTGGCCTTACTTGGAAATATGTCTTTGCAGATGTAGTTAGTTAAGATGTAATTAGACATAACAGATTTGGGGCTTTTGGGAGGAGCTAAATCCAATAGCAGATGTTCTCATAAGAAGAAAGAACATAAAGAGCTGCACATATGAAAGAAGGCCATTTAGTTTGGCTCAGTGGATAGAGCATTGGCCTGTGGACTGAAGGGTCCCAGGTTCAATTCCGGTCAAGGGCATGTTCCTTGGTTGCGGGCACATACCCAGTAGGAAGTGTGCAGGAGGCAGCTAATGGATGTTTCTCTCTCATCGATGTTTCTAACTTTCTATCCCTCTCCCTTCGTCTCTGTGGAAAATCAATAAAATATATTAAAATAAAAAGAAGAAGAAGGCCAAGCAAAAATGGAAACAGAGACTGAAGTGAAGTAGCCACAAGATAAAAAAAAAATAAAAAATAAAAGCCACAGATTGCTGGGAGACAATCAAAGGGAGGAAGAAACAAAGAAGTATTCTCCCCTATAGCCTTCTCAGAAAGCATGACCTTGCCAATACCTTGATTTTGGACATTTTGCTTCCAGAATAGATCATTAATTCCTGCAAATTTAAGTCACCAGTTTGTGGACATTTGTTATAGCAAGTCCAAGAAGCATATATAGATGTCATGCAAGTCCTTAGAAAAGTCTTCTCTGTTCTAGACTTCATCTCACTCTCCCACCTGATCTAGACATTTTTTTTATTTTCTTTAATGTTAATGTGTGCTCTTTTTTATCACATTTTAATGCAATTATTCTTTTTTTTTGTTTTTCACTTCATAAAACTGCGATACTTTGAGGTAAAGGATTTTGTTTTATCCTTATATAAGGGACAGAAAGCATAAATAAATGCTTAAAAATTAAGGGCTGATATTCTATTATAATTGAATCATTTTCTCAGATTAGCATTATCTTAATTAATAATATATACCATTGCCTTTTGTATTACCAATAATTTATCAAGTTAGGAGCTAAGGAACTATAAACCAAAAAATCTAATGGAATGTTTTGTTTTGTTTTTTTAATCAAAGGTTTTAAAGAGAAGGAACAACCTGCACTTTAGATTCAAACTGAGATCAAATGGATTCCAAAACTTTTGCTTTTAACTGTGTGGACATAATGTTCTTGCCTAAGAATGAGATGATCCTTTCTATAAATATTTTCACTGTTTGTAAAGGTAGTGCAATACTGAAGGATGTATACTGAAAATTATTTTAAGTCTGGCTAAGCTTTACCCACATGCAAATTGGCTCTCAAATTGTGGTGTGTGAGATAAGCACCAGAGATTATTTGGGTCCACATGGAAGAGGTGTGGGTTGAAATCCAAAGATACATCTTTTTAACAGTCAGCCTAATGTTTTGATTTCAGCTATGTTTTTGAAAAAAGAAATGCTTCTGGAAATCTAAAGACAGTTCTAAAGGAACATGTGATACTTGCTCCCACCATTACCATACTGTGAAGTGTGCTAACAATTATCTACCGATACTAAATATGTTCTTCAAATTCATGTTTAAGACAAATTTTCTTTTTTTTTATAAATATATTTTATTGATTTTTTTACAGAGAAGAAGGGAGAGAGATAGAAAGACAGAAACATCGATGAGAGACATCGATCACCCACCTCCTGCACGTCCCACTGTGGAGATGTGCCCACAAGCAAGGTACATGCCCCCCAACCAGAATCGAACCCGGGACCCTTCAGTCCGCAAGTCGACACTCCATCCACTGAGCCAAACCGGTCTCAGCTAAGACAAATTTTCTTAACCATTTCAACATCACATTAATAATTTCTTCTCTAACTATATAGCAGTTATGCAATTACTATTTTATTCTATTTAATACTTTTACTACATTTTTGCCTCCATGCAAATGACCAAGCAAGTTTTAATACACATCGTTGATATTAAATACCTTATTTTAAATAAAATTGTATGCCAACTTCACAAGGAAATAAGTTCAGCAAGCTAAATATTTCTTGATAATCAACTAGCTGGGAATATTTTCTTTTGTATCTACTGAGAGATACTGGTTTATAGAAATTGTTCTAACAAAAAATATAGGATTGTAAAACATTATAATTAGTATTATGTCTGTTTCAAATTTTTTCTTAGAAAATTTAATATTCATGCATAATATTCTTTTGCCTGAGGAGGCTATTAAGCCCGAGTAATATAACTTCATGGGCTGAGAGTGTTTCCAAAGACCATAGTAACAGAAGGTTTTATTAGTTTGTATTGATGTTATAGGTAAAAAAAAAGAGAGAGTGCTTTTAAAAGCTTGGTGAGACTGATTTCTTCAGGTGAAGTTTTCAGAGCAAGGCACTTTTAAATAAATTACAAATAGTGTAAAATGTATTGAACACAGTATCCAGGCTAAATTCCGAAATGTGGAGTTCACTGACAACAATGAGTGGAAAAGAAAGCTTCTCTAATCCAAAATTTTATACTGTTCTTTATATATCTACCTGCCATCAGTCAGTCTTCCAGAACCTTTATTTAAAATAATTGATTTTGCCTTTGTACTTTTAAATACAAATAACAGTCTCCTTTTGCTTTCCATCCACAGCTGCAGAATCCCAGTTGGATTAATCTAGTGATTTATTGAAAATGAGTACATTGATCTTCCCTTACCTTTCCCTTCTTGGCTCTGTAGAGGTATTCCTGGACCTAACTTCAGCAGCCAGATCTGATATTTAAAACCCTATAGAGATGGAGGCTCCCTGGTTGAAAATAAATTGCTGCTCATTTTGGTCAAGCTCCATTGGTTTTCTAGAACAGGGCTAAGCTCCTTGTCATGACCACTCAGTTCCTGGTGGAGGGAATTGATTGATTAATCTTGCTCAGAATGCCAGAGTAGCAATGCACAGAGCATGAGACATGAGCCCACGGTGGGATTTTTGGGTTGACTTTGTGGTGGGATTTAAAATCCCTGGCTAAGGGGGAAACATGACAGTTGTGATGACACATGCCTTTGAAGAGTGGCTTCTTCATTTGGAGCAGTCATGTCACAGAAACACTATAAACAGCCCGTATCAGGTAAAATAATTATTTCTTGGTTACTTATAGAAAATTCAGTAAAAAAACAAAACAAAAAAGAACAGTATTCAAAACCATATCATCTTTCTTAAGCAAAATATACACCTGATATTTAAAGGCACCTGTTCAACGTCATGACTACTGCACATTACCCATTTACCAAATGTACATAAAAGGGAACATTTTAAAGTAAAATGGCTCACAACCAACAGTTTTTTCCCCCAATTAAGTTGACTGTTGAATTTTTTAGATGTAGAAGTTGAGTCTGGAAAAGACATTTAGGGTTGCTTCTTTCCCTGTGGAGAGCAAGAATATTGAAATTAAACACTGAAACTGGCCTAACATATCATTCTCTCATTTACCAATTTATTGAACAACTGTCAAATGAAAGACATGGTCTAGAGCTTCGGGTAACAATAGTGAATAAGGTAATTCTCACCATGAAGAGTTAGTTGGCTATATACCAAGGTAGATTGAAAGCAGTTTGATAAATGCTATGATATGGTTGGGGACAAGTTGCTGTGAGGGCCATAAGAAGAAAGTTTCAGTCTTATCTACCACAGAGCATAAACCTATTTAAGGATTACTTCAGGAAGACTAGGGATGTGGTGAGTTTCTTTCATAAATAAAATAAAACTTGTTTTTTTCTTCTGTTAAAATGTAAAACATTATTTGAACAGATCATAGGAAAAATTTGAAGGACATATTCTTCAAATATTTAACACTTCTCTCAAGATACTGAGGCAGTTCTATCAGATCTTATTTTTGCCATCCATTCATGTAAAGCACGTCCAAAGTTTGTCATCATCACAAAAAGTATCCAAAGCTAGTAAGATAGACATTAAGATACTTCATTGTCTGGCTGCTGCTATGCTCGTCAGCCACTTCTAAACCCTTGACTTTGAGCTGCAGATCTGATACCACTAGGCTACTCAACCCACTGAGCATCATATTATCATGACCTTAATATGCTATTTTCTTTGACTTGGTGGTCTTTTGTCTCATTGACAAAAGCCAATAAACCACTTCCCACTCATCATTTGTTCCACAGAATGTTCTCCAACACTTAACTCCTTCCTCTCCTCTATTTTCTTTCTCTTTTTGGCTTTGTACTATTAATTATGTAATAATTTTCCCATTTGTTACCATACAGTTAATCTTCATAATTTATGGATTCTGTGTTTTCAAATTTACCTACTTGCTAACATTTATCTACAATCCAAATATTCCTGGCACTTTCACAGTCATTTGTGGAAATGCTCCGAGTGGCAAAAAGTTTGAGTCGCTCCATGTATATGTTCCCACCTGAGCCTAAGCAAGGCAACACTGCCTTCTTGTTCCACCTCTCTTACTCTAAACAAGGATCCATCTTGTAACATAGGTGGTGTCACATTTTTTTGTATATTTTTGTGCATTCATTTTGTGATTCAGTTCTTTAAAATGGTTTAAAATGTAGTATGGAAGTGCTGTCTATTGGTTCCTAAGAGCAACCAGGCTTTGTTGTGATTTATTGAGACAATATATGTGTCAGATATGCTTCTTTAAGGCATGAATTATGGTGCTATTTGCTATAAGTCCAAACTTAATGAATCAACAATACATATATTATGGTATATTTAGATAGAAATACCTGATAAGTCCAGCTTATACATTGTGCAGTTGGCAAAAATGTGATGAGAGCCTCTGAGGAATCTAATTCTTTATGAGCTAAATGGGTGTTAATGGTGACTTTATAGAACATAATCACTGTAAATAAAGAGAACTGAATATTTATGTGCTGACTATTCTGTCAACTCTTGAAGTTTATTAAAGTTTCGTTCATCTTAGTAGCTCTAGGATTGACTAGCTTAACACTACATGGGCTAATAGGAGATATTTATCAAATATTTGTTTAATAGAACAATGCATAAATGTGTTAGTCAAACAAATATAGACTGTTTTTTGTCTGACTAAAGAGAATTGTTGCAAGTTTTTGAACTAAGAATTTTCATGAAAAAAAGAAATCCCACTTCAAGAAGCTTAATTGAAAATCACATTGGAGGAAAAAAATAAAAGCAGATACATATTCTAGTTAAAAAGGCTGTTTAAGAACCTAGGAAAAACTATGTACATTTAATATAAGAAAGAATTTTCTAATAAGATAAGTTTTAAGGAATCCATAGTAGCTACATATTGTCTAGATTCCTGCTATCAAACCACATACCACGATGCAGAGCCAGGAGGAAAAAAAAGAAAAAACACGTTTCCTGCCTGGTAGTCCAGTTTTTGTATTTAAAGTCCTTTGAGCTGTCAAAGACCACAAAACTAAAAATACCATAAGCCCAACTCTGTGTAGTATCTTTTACTGTCTGCATATGGAATAGGGTCCCCTGGTGACAAATGGAATAAAGGTAAAATTATGACTGCAGGGAGTCCAAGTTTCTTCTTCACATCCATATCCTCTGGTTTTCATCATGCTCACACAGCAGAGGCAGCATTCGGGAAAGGAGTTCCATGTGGGTTCTGATTTCCAGATTCCCACGACTAGACAGACAGAGTAGCGATGGTAACACGACACTCCTTCATTTATGCTCTAAAGCAAGAGGATTCATCTCCCAGAGCAGAGCGAATGTTATTGCTGTCTCAGTGGTAACAGACCTTCTTTGTGAGTGCCTGATCTGCCCTAACTAGACTTGAAATCTTCTTTTTATTACTCCTAAATAGAATATTGATGGCCCAGAATACAGTGTCACTGCAGGCAATTTTTCTCTTATAGTTCCTTCGGAGTAGATTGTCCTAGGAATACAGTTCAGTTGAATTTTGAATGACAGAAGTCGTTGGAAGATATAATTTGGCAACCAGCATTGGCCATTTGTCATAAAAATAGATCAATTAATCCATCATTCAAATAAATGGAATGCTATTCTGGGTCTTGCACTATGTACCTAGAAAAGTATATAGAGTAGTATGAGGAAAATTCACTTCCATATATTTTTCATTCTCTGTTGAGTTCAAACTGGATTTGTTTAACAGTGGCAGACATTTCTGGAAGCTGCCTAAAAGAGAAAAGGCTTTGTGTCTTGTAAAAATGATATTCTTATAAATATTTAAATGATATTTATTTGTATATTCAGTCAATAAAAATATATAAAGTGGCTCTATAAAGAGGTGGGCACATAGATATTAGTAAGATATCCTCCCTCATTTCCAGGAGGTCACTCTATAATATGGGAGCAAATAATTTCAACCTGTATAATACATTTTGTATAGATAAAAGTGCCTTATGACAATTGTTTCTATGCAGGGAGCATATGGTTCTCTGAGAATACATAAAAGAGGCATTTGATTCAAAATAGGAGAATAGCTATATCCAGGTAATAGACTTCAAAGGGTTAATTGAATTGAATCCTCAAAATATTTCAAAGAACAGTTCAATGAAATTCTAACAATGGTTGGGGGAAAATGAGTGGATGGATTTCTCATTTGACCTTGACCAGAGACATTCTTGACTGAGAGAATATAATTGTTCCCCATTGTCCTGTAAGATCTGTTTGTAAGTCTATCTCTGTATCACGACTTGTAAGCTACATGTAGGCTGATTGTCATCCTTGTACATGTTTATATTACTTTTCTAGGGATGCCATAACAGATCACCACAAAGTGTTCTGTGTCTTTTGTTTAGCTTCCAGCAGTGTACTGGCAGTCTTCATCTTCACATGGCATTTTCTGTGTGTACTTCTGATTCCATTCCAAATTTCCCCTTTTTACAAAGATACAGTCATAATGAACTAGTACTACCCTGATGACCTCATATTAACTTTATAATCTGCAAAATCTTATTTTCAAATAAGGTCATATTTTCAGGCACTGAGATTAGGATTTCAACATCTTTAGGGAGTGAGGGACATAATTCAATCTATTACCATGTCCTAGGTATTCAATGAGCATATGCTGAGAAAATAAACAAATGATAAAATGCTCTCTAAAAAAGGATTTAAAATTATGATTGTAGTAAACTTAGGACCTAAAAGGAAAAGAATCATTTAAAATCCTGAATTATTATATAGGCATACCATGAAAATATTGTGGATTTTGTTCCAGACCACTTCACTAAAGCAAATACCACAATAAGAAGGCTCTAAGAAAATTTGTGTTCCCCAGGGCATATAAAATTATATTTACACTATGATATAATCTATTAAGTATGCATTATTCCTAAAAGAAATGTGCATAACTTAGTTAACACTATTTTATTACTAAAAATGTTAACCATTACTTGAGCCTTCAGTAAGTCATAGCCTTTATGCTGGTGAAGGATCTCGTTTCAATGTTGATGAAAATGCACTATCTGTGAAGTACAGTAAAGCAAAGCTCCATAAAATGAAGTATACCTATAAATGGGAAGGAACTGAAGACTACCTACTGCCTGAGTTTGTTCTTAAATGTGTGACTCTTAAATTTAATAAAAGAGGCCTCTCCTCCCATTAAAATTTATGGACAAAAGTAATGTATCCTGAAAGTTAAGATTAAGGCTTCTGCTTGAAATAGTTGTTTGGACCAAGATTGGCCAGTTGGCTCATATTGAGCTAATGAACTTCTTTGGAGAGTTTCAGATTAAGAATATATAATTTTAAATTTATTAGGTGACATACATTGTACATAAAAGGTGGATATGTGTATCTTCTGTTTTCATTCATATAGAGTAATGTGTATATATAATCATAAAAAGAGAACTAGTGTTTACTTAGAAAAGGGAATAAAGCAATTACCAAAAAACAAGAACAAAAGTTAGATATATCTAGCTCTGGTTCACCTAAAAGTGCCTTGAAAAAAAAAATATATATATATATATAATCTTGTTTTTCCTTTTGCTTAAGCTAGCTTTAGAGAGTTTCTTGAAGAATAGCATTAATAGTATAAGCTTCTTTTTTGTTTCATTTTGCTTGGTTTTAGTTTAACAGACATTTATTCCTTTAGTGGAACAACTTCTACAAACAAAATAGATGGTAATAGCGAAATCTTCTGAACCCTAAATCTTGGAATCTGAATTATACTCTACTACTATTGTATAAGAATTCTTGAACTCTTTTATTCTTCAATATCCTGACTACAAAAGGAAAATTATACAGCAAAATAATTTATAGATTAATGGTAAAGTTAAGCAAGAATACCTTTATAGAAAGGTATGTATATTTATCTCTCTATGCATATAAAAATATACAGCCCAGTACTATAATAACCATGTTTCACTCAATAACAGATGATACATTTAAAGTTGGTCTCATAAGATTATAATGGAGCTAAAAATTCCTGTTGCTTAGTGACATCATAGCCATTGTAACCTTATAGTGCAATGCATTATTCATGTATTTGTGGTAATGCTGGTGTAAACACACTAAGTTATGTAAAATCATAATGCATATCATTATATACAGTACATAAGACATGATAATGATAATAAAAAGCTATGTTACTGGTTTATCTATATAATTATTTGTATTGTCATCTTAGAGTGTATTGTACTTATTAGAAAATGTATAAAACAATATGCCATGTATACCAGTAGCAGCTTAATATATCTCATGTTTATATTTGTTAATTGCATTATTTTATCTTGTGCTTGATTTAATCTTGTGTTGTTTTGCTCATCATGATGTATAAGCTAATGTTGCCAGTAAGAATACACAGTGAGTGATTTACCTCAATAAGATATTAAAAGTTATTAAGGACTACAATGGTGGAATATCAGTAATGGTTATTGCTCACCAGTCAGGCATGTCTCATTTCATCATAATTATGATCCTGAAGAATAAAAACCAATACATGAAAGCTGTTAAAGAATTTGCTTCATCAAAAACGTAAGATCCCTGGCTGGTGTAGTTCAGTGGATAGAGCATTGCTAATCCCAGAGGGTGGTGGGTTCAATTTCAAGTCCAATCCCTACCCCCTATTAGGGTGGGAGTGAGAAGCAACCAATTAATCCATATGATTCTGTCATATTCTGTCACATCAATGTTTCTCCCCCTCCCCTTCCCCTACCACTCTCTAGAATCAATGGGGAAAATATTCTCACTCTTCAAAAGTAATGATTATTAAGGCCTCTCCTGGAAATAGTTGTTTGGACCAAGAATGGCCAATTGGCTCATATTGAGCTAGTGAACTTCTTCTCTGGAGAATTTCAGATTAAGAATATGTAATTCAATTTTATTAGGTGACATATACTATACCCAAAAGGTGGATATGTATATCTTATATTTTTCAGTCATATAGAGTAGTATATAGAATAGTATAGAAAGAATTTAAAAAGAAAATTGGGAAGGACCTAGATAAGATACAAAAGAGTATCTCATCTTCTTGAAAATCATAGTCAAAGCAAAACTTAAAAGAGCTGGAATTTACCACTAGCCCTGGGTGGTTTAGCCAATTCTAGAATTGTTATTCATTACCTATTGTGTAAATATGTGGTGGGTCTGCAAATGCTGACATGAAGACTGCTGAATAATTTTTGTAAATTCTAGATAAGTTGATTATGGAGGAAAATTACTTGATAGAGTAAATTTTGAATTAAAACTCTATTTTGGAAACTGATGCTTTGAAATTACTTTCATCTATAATGAGACCAAGTCAATGCCAGCTTTTAAGGCTTTTAAGAACAACTTGGGGGCAATGTTGCAGGCTACAGCTTGAAGCCCATAGTCATAGTCGTCTGGCACAGTGAGAACTTTAGGGCCTTCAAGCATATCAGTATGCACATAATGCCACTCTACTAAATAATGATAAGAATTCATAGATAACCTAGGTCCTCTTTCAAGATGCCCTTTTGAATTGCTATCCAGCAAAATGTAGAAGTACTGTTTGGAGAATAATATAACTTTCAAGATTCTGCTTATGGTTAATAAGGCTCAATTACCTCCTTTTTTTTTTTGTGGTTTTCATCCCAATATCAAAGTGATGGTTCTATCTCCAAAGACCAGCTATTTTATCTAACCAACTAGAGACACAGTGCATAGATTCATGCACCAATGGGGTCCCTCAGCCTGGTCTGCAGGGATCAGGCTGAAACTGGCACTCCAATATCCCCCAAAGGGGTCCCAGATTTCGAGAGGGCAGTTCTTAGGTGATGTACCACAGAATCAGGCTCGCTCCTCTCTGGTTCAGAGTTGGTCATTCTAGAACCACAGCTGGCAAGTCACCATAGCTTGGCAGCTCCTGCATTGAGTGTATGCCCCCTGGTGGCTAGTGTGCATCATAGTTACCAGTCAGAACATCTGCTCCCTGGTGGTCATTGCGTGTCATAAGTATCGGCTAGACAGTTGGACGGTTGCTTAGGCTTTTACATAGATAGCAGAATCAAGGACTTATAGCAGCTTTTAAGGTCTACTACCTGAGAAAGACCATGGCCCAAGCTACTGATGCAACTGAGTCAAACAATGAGAAGATACTGATGCAATGTTTTTTAAACTACAACCTCTATGACTGCATTAAGAAACTTTCTTGGACTTGGAATAGTATCACTAAGGAATATATGAATGACATTTGAAAGAAAACACACAAGAGATCTTGACATTAAAGGATTAGGAGGTTGCAACAATCAACAAGATTGTGGTTGATATGGCAAACGGCTTTAATCTGACTGTGAATAAGGATGACATTGAGGAACTCATAGCATTAGTTCCTGAAGAATTGACTAATGAGGAGATATTGGACCTGAACAGGAATGCATAGCTGAAGAAGAGGCCAAAAAGGAAAGGAAGAAAAAAAAGAAACTGCAGGAAAGGAAAAAAAGGAACACTCAAGAACAAACCAAACTACCAAGCAAAATAGAGACAGGCTCATAGATAGAGAGCAGGCAGACAGCTTGGGGTGAGGGTTGGGGAGTCTAGGGATTGAGCAAAAAAAAAAAAAGATAAAGAGAGAAAGAGAACTCATAAACATCAGTGTGGTTGTGAGAACCTCTTTCCACGTCCCGCGTGGTTCAGGGTTCCTGGGTCAGGGTTTGGGTTCTGAAGGAGGCTGCACATAAACGAAATGAGAGACTAGAAAATATTAATTTGGTGATATTGGGGGGCCAGACGGAAGCCTTCCTCTAGTGGAAAGGACTGCCATTTGCTCTGGCATTTTTCTCCCTTTTATTAAGGCTTTGGGACACACCATAGCCTTTAGGCAGGAAATAACAGAAATTAACATGATACAAACAGATAGTTTCAACTAAACAATGAGTAATCAGCTCTGACCTTTCAGGAGCCTTCTAGCCTCCTGCCTACTTCCATTTAGTGAGAACAATATTTGGTCTCCGACATGTGGTGTTTGCAGGGGTGAAGGGGGATAGGTGAAGGTGGAGGGGGACATAGAAGGGATAAATGGTGATGGAAAAAAATAAAACAATAAACTTCTAACTCATCCTCTGGGAGAAAAAAATCACAGTAAAGAGTTTAGCAGAAGTTTTTGTAGACCTCAACAAGATCCTTTAAAACTTTGAAAACATGGATATCAAAAGTGGGAGGTTTTCATTAGTGGAAAGGAATGCTTGTGGTGCATTATCTGCTTACAAGCAACTCTATGATTAAAAATGTAAACAAACAAGCAAACTACCTGGATCTAGTTCTGAAAAGAGTGACACATTCTCAAAAAACTTAGGCAGCTCCTTCAATTGGTATTTCAAAGAAGGCATTGTTATCATAGGAGGCGACAGCTTCAAGTATGTTACTGTCCCTGAAGACATAACAGGGACAGGATGTAGAGGTGGAAGACAGTGATATTGATGATCCTGATCCTGCATAGCCCTAGTACACTGGCTTATGCTAATGTGTGTGTTTGTGTCCTAGTTTTTAACAACAACAACAAAAAATTTATAAAGAAAAACAAAAAGTTTAAAAATAGGAAGTAGCTTGTAGAATCTTATATAATAAAAGGATAACATGCAAATTGACCCTAACAGTGGATTGATCTGTCACTATGATACACACCGACCACCAGGGGGCCCACAATCAATGCAGGAGCTGCCTCCTAGTGGTCAGTGAACTTCCACAGGGGGAGCGCTGTTCAGCCAGAAGCTGGCTCAAGCTGACCAGCACAGCCATGGGGGCAGGAGCCTCTCCCACTTCCACAGCAGCACTAAGGATGTCTTACTGACGGCTTAGGTCCACTCCCCATCAGTCAAACATCCTTTGAGAGATCCCAGACTACTAATGGGTGCAGGCTGGGCTGAGGGAAAACCCCTGCCCCAGTGCACAAATGCTGTGCACAGGATCTCTAGTAATGTTATAAAAAAATAAAATATTTATGTACAGCTGTATAATGTGTGTATGTTAAGCTATACTATTACAAAAGAATAAAATAAATAAGGTGTTTATAATCTGAGGTTATTTTATTATTGAAGAAAAAATATGTTAAAAAAAAAACAAAAACTTTAGCGCAGCCTAACTATACTGTGCTTATTAAGTGTTCAGAAGTGCACAGTAATGCCCTAGCCTTCACATTCACTGACCACTCACTCACTGACCCATTCAGAGCAACAACCAACCTGCAAGCATCATTCATGGTCAATATCCCATATACATGTATCATTTTTCTTTTATACTTTGTTTCTGCTGTACCTTTTCCATGTTTAGATATATTTAGATACATAAATACTTACCATTGGGTTTTAATTTTCTATAAAACTCAGTAAAATAACACCTTGTACAAATATGTAGCCTAGAAGCAATATGATATACTATTTAATGTAAGTATACTATATGATATTCACACAAAGATGAAACCTACCTAATGACACTTTCTCAGAACCTATATGTTTTGTTAAGTAACACATGGCTATGTATAATTTACACATATATTATATAAATTCCTCCATGCACATAAATTATGTTGGTATAGATTATACACATTATATATACTGTACACAAATATATGCACACACACACATATATATATATGTATATATATATAAACATATAAGTGTAGGGCATATAAACACTTATATGTATATATATATAAACATATAAGCGTAGGGCATATAAACACCTGTGGAAATATATTAGAGGCCCAGTGCATGAAATTGGTGCACAGGGGGTATATCCCTCAACCCAGTCTGCACCCTTTCCAATCCAGGACTGCTGGCTCCCAACTGCTCACCTGCCTGCCTTCCTGATTGCCCCTAACTGCTTCTGCCTGCTAGCCTGATCACCCCCTAACCACTCCCCTGCCAGCCTGATTAATGCCTAACTGCTCCCCTGCTAGCATGTTTGCCCTTAACTGCCCACCTGCATGCCTGGTCCCTCCCTACTGCTCTTCCCTGCAGGCCTGATATCCCACAATTGTTCTCTCTTACAAGCCTGGTCCTTCCCAACTGCCCTCTCTTGCTGGCCATATGATGGTAGCCATCCTGTGTCCACACGGGGGCAGCATCTTGTGTGTTGGAGTGATGGTCAATCTACATATTACTCTTTTATTAGATAGGATACCTCATTTAACTTTTTCAGCAGTCTGTAAGTTAAGTATACACACACACACACACACACACACACACACACACACACACTACATTGTGATAGTGTCTGACATAGCATACATTCTGTAAATACTAGCTTGTTCAGAATAAATACAGTAGAGAGAGAAACAGTACTGTCTTCTAGTGACGTCAGGTATTTTCCATGTGTTTCATGACAATGAACAAGCCAAAGCAAATGCCTTCTCTCCCTAAGTGAATTTCAATATTTCTTGAAGTTGTTAGGAGCTATTAAATGACCTTCAGCAGTAATTCCTTTAGCGAGCTGGCATTAAGTTCAGAGTGCCAACAACAGCCTAATTCACCAGGCTATTCCCACAACCTCTAGCAAGATAGAGCGATAGGGGTGGGGTTCTCTCCTGGAGAATCCCATGCATGCATCTGTGCTCTCTCATCTTTGAAATCCTTTCCAAGGGAAGATAAGAGAATAGGAAAATAGGGTCCCTTATTTTGCTGAGCCTCTGCTTGAGAATGCTTCCAATAAAGCCCACATTAGGTGCCCAGGGCTGCTGTAACAAAGTCACACAAGCCCAATGGCTTAACCACTGACATTTTCTCAAAGATTTGGAGGCTAAAAGTGTGAGATCAAGGTGTTTTCCAGGTTATGCTCTCTTTGAAGATGCTTATTAAAGATCTTTTTTAGGACTCTTTTCTAGCTTCTCTTAGCCTAACTCCAATCTTCTCATGGCGTTCTGTCTGTGTACTTGTCTATCTTTGCATTAAATTTTTCACTTTTATAAAGAAACTAATCATATTGGGTTAGAATACACTTCAATGAATTTATATTAACTTGATCATATGCAAAGATTATATTTCCAAACAAGGTTACATTCACAGATATTGGGGGTTAGGGCTACCAAATCTTTTGGG
The DNA here is from genome assembly GCA_011751065.1 of Lasiurus cinereus. Lineage (NCBI taxonomy): Eukaryota > Metazoa > Chordata > Mammalia > Chiroptera > Vespertilionidae > Lasiurus > Lasiurus cinereus. Next base: position 43,802,849 of record JAAGEH010000030.1, read on the forward strand.
GATACAATTTCACCCATAACAGTGCCTAAACTGGAAATCATAATAGGTTTTTTTTTTACTTCAACCACCATTGACAAGCATTAATCAGTGAGAGCAAGCAGATTAAGAAGAGTAATAGAACTACATTTTAGCTATTTTATTCCAAATTATATTTTGATCTGGAAGAGTAAATGATTGAAGAATATAGGCATGAAAATCTTGGAACCAAGACGATTTTCCTAGAATTACACTCCTTATGTTTTTATAGGCTTCTCCTTACTGCCTAAAGAAAACTGGATGTGTCAATGTCTGTAAATAGTTACATATTGTATATATATATATATGGCCAAGTGCACAAAATTTGTGCACAAGGGGTGGGTCCCTCAGCCTAGCCTATACCCTTTACAATGTGGGACCATTGACTCCTAACCACTAACCTGCCTGCCTGCCTGATCACCCCTAACACTCTGTCTGCCTGCCTGATCACCCCTAACCATGTCTGCCTGCCTGCCTGATGCCCCTAACTGATCCCCTGCTGCCCTGACCACCCTTAACTGCTCTCCCCTGCCAGCCTGATTGCACCTAACTATTCTGCCTGCCTGCATGATCACCCTTAACCACCTCTGCCTGCCTGCCTGATGCCCCTAATTGCTTTCCCTTGCCAGCCTGATTGTCCCTAACTGCTCTCCCCTGCTGACCTTATCACCCCTACCTACTTCCCCTGCCAGCCTGATTGCATTGCCTGGCTGCCTGATCGCCCCTAACCACTTCTGCCTCAGCCCTGCCACCATAGCTTTGTCCAGAAAGACATCCGGAAGGACATCCAGAAGTAGTCTGGTCTATCTGATCTATCCTTTTATTAATATAGATATTCAGTCACTCTAAATGCTAAAAGTACAAATATGAGTACAATGCATGACACTTCATATTAAGTCACTCTCATAATGACAATGGAAATAGAGATACAGCATTATCACTTTGACCTATAACCAACTCACAAACATAGAGTTTTTCATAATTTCCCAAATTTAGATGTTATTCCACACTCTTGTTCACCTATCCCTATTTTTCTCTCTTAATTTCTGTAAGTTGTATATTTACTTTTACAGTGTCAAGAAAATAAATATTTATATTTTCTTTAATAATTATCACCAAATCTTCAGTACTCTGTATATAGGTTGACTCTAAATGCTAAAAATACACAGATGTTATTTACATTAATACAACTATGTAATTATGGTTCACTGCAGAGGCAAGTATTTTGATATGAATTATTAGCCTTTCTCAATTTCTAATGCCATAATCCCTGTGCTACTCAAATGGGAATTTCAAAATGGATTCTCTACACTTCACTAACTGTTTAAAACCATGCCAATTTAATTTGCTTCATATTGGATCATGTTTTGGTCCACTTCTTTTAATATTTTTGTTTTAAAATAGTTCAGACTTAGAAACGTTGAAAAGTGTGTATTGAGAGTTCACTTACATTGTTCAGTCAGCTTTCTTCTTGTAAACAATTTATATAACCATAACATTGTTATCAAGGAGACTTAATACTACTATATTGCCATTAACAAAAGTATGGTGTTAGTTTAAATTTAAAATTTTTCTCCGTGTTTTTCCCCCTCAAGGATTCAATATTTTATTTATCTCTCACACCTTTCTAAGTCTCTCCTAATATTTGTCAGTTCCTCAGTTTTTCCTTATTTTTCATGACCTTGAAACTTTTGAAACATGCTGTTCAATGTTTTACAGAATGTCTCTCAATTTAGTTTTGTCTGCTGATTAGATTGTGATTTTGCATTTTAGGCAAGAATCACAGGGGTCATATGTGTTCTTCTCACTGACCTTCATCCAGGGGAAGTAATATCAATGTGTTTTATTATTAATGACTTTAACCTTAAACACTTGTTTAAGGTGGCATCTGGTGGGTTTCAGAACTATATAGTTATTTTATTTCTTTAACAGTTGATAAATATTTTGTAAGTTATCCTTTGAAGCTATGCAAATATTCCATTTCTCTTCCAATTTTCAACTACCAATTAAAGCATCTGTCAGTAAATCTTGCTGTAATAGTTTTTAGTCTGATATTTGCCTAATGGTGGTTTTATAGTCTTCTCATTCTTTCACTAAACCACTTTATATGAAAGAGCTGTCTCTTCTGCCCCATTATTTATTAAACTATTTCTTTATATTTGTAAGGACTTAGGATGTTTATTTTATTCTATGGCTTCTATGCAACACTACCACTATTTAGTTAGCTGCTTAAATTTGTCCAACTTTGTCAATTACTAGCTTCTTACATGTGGAATTGTGAACAAAGTAGGGTGACATAGTAGACCAAATAGGCTTAGAGGCTACTTTGTAGGCCTGGCAAGGTCAGTGACCAAAAGTAACCATATAGGATGGTCTAATCATAAATTCTTAACTGGCAAGTCATGGTAGGTAGTAACATTTCAGGCCTATAGCTTTCTTTACAAAGATCAAAAGATCAATCTTTACCTTAAGTGAACAATGTTTATTGTTCTTAGGAACCTAGGCTAACATACTTTTGAAATGTCAAAGCAAATTTCTTTCTTGAACATCTCAAAAACAGACACACTGGCAATAGAGAGTGTCCAGATCAAAAGTCCCCTCATTGTTATCTCATTGCCCACACACCATCACTATTCACTATGCCAAATATCCTATACTTACCTATCATGTACCCACCAACATAAAATAAATATATATTTATCCATTTTATTTTTTAATCAATCCTAGACATTTCCCTGCTTTCAAATATCTTGCCCTCTTAACCTATTACCAATGCATTTCATGGAACCTTCCTTATGCTTTTTCCTTTGGTTCTAAATATCCTATATAATAAAAGGCTAATATGCAAATTGACCCTCATGCTCTTGCACAAGATGCACCCCTCCCGCAAGTGGTCAAGGATGGCTGCCACAAAATGGCTGGCAGAGAAGGATAGTTGTGGGTGATCAGGCCAGCAGGGGAGGGCAGTTAGGGGTGACCAGACTGGCATGGGAGGGCAGTTGACGGCAATAGGGCAATCAGAAGGGGAGCAGTTAGGCATTGATCAGGCTGGCACGGGAGTGGTTAGGGGTGTTCAGGTTGGCAAGCAGAAGCAGTTAGGGACAATCAGGCTGTCAGGCAGGTGAGCGGTTGGGAGCAAACAGTCTTGGGTTATGAGAGGGATGTCTGACTGCTTGTTTAGGCCCAATCCCTATGGGATATCACCTGAGGGGCCCAGCAGGGAAGGATATACCCTGAGGGGGCCAGCAGGGGCTGTTGAGAGGGACCAAGCCTTTAGGAGAGGGTAGTTGGGAGGGACCAGGCCTACAGGGGAGGGCAGTTGGGGGTGATCGGGGCAGCAAAGGAAGAAAGTTGGGGACAATTGGCCACAGGGGAGCAGTGAGGCATTGATCAGGTTGACAGGGGAGTGGTTAAGGGGTGACCAGGCTAACAGGCATGGGTGCAGTTGGGAGCCAACAGTCCTAGATTGTGAGAGGGATGTCTGACTGCCTGAGGGGTTCCAGATTGGAGAGGGTGCAGGCTGGGCTGAGGGACACCACAACCCAGTGCATGAATTTTATATAAATTTGTATTTTAGTATAAAATAAGCTGCAATTCTCCCAAGCATATTTTCAGTCCATTGAAATTTTACTTCTGGACATATTCTCACACTTGGCTCAAGCAAATTTTTATCAAGCTTTCTATATGTTTTGATGATCTGTACTCAACAGGATCTTATGTATTTTTTCTTGACTCTACCCTTTCTCCAGCACTTCATTGTATTTTTGCATAAAGAGTTTTAAGAACATCTTATATTTTCTTTGCTCCAGTTGACTTTTCTCTAAATAATCTAGATATAATTTATTATCTACTTGAGCCTGTTTCTACACTTCCTATTCTAATAGTCTATTTATTTTTTGTGCAGCAGACAATACCACACTCTTTTAGTCATGGAGACAAGTTTAATGTCTGATATGATTATTGCTTGTTTGTAGCTTTTGTTATTCAGTGTTTAACTACGCTATTCTGGCACAGTTGATTTTCCATATGCAGTTTAATGTCAAATTTTTTAACTTCATAAAATTTTAGGTGGTAGTTTTATTATTTTTTAATGTATTTTATTGATTTTTTTTACAGAGAGGAAGGGAGAGGGATAGAGAATTAGAAACATCAATGAGAGAGACACATCCATCAGCCGCTTCCTGCACGCCCCCTACAGAGGATGTGCCCGCAACCAGGATACATGCCTTTGACCAGAATAGAACCTGGGACCTTTCAGTCCACAGGCTGACACTCTCTCCACTGAGCCAAACTGGTTTCGGTGGTATTTTTATTGTTAACACAATGAATTTATGTAGTAACTTAGAGAGAACTGAATCCCTGTAATTTATATTATTCTTCCCAAAAGTGAGAATATTTATTATGTTACTTCAAACTTACTTTTTGAGTTCAGAAATATTGATAAAACTTTCTTATATGGATTTTGTGCATTTTATATTAATTTTATTCTTTAATATTTAATCACCTTTGTTTCTGTTATAAATGTGTTTTTTTTCTATAATAATGTTACTTAACTGATTATTGTTTGTATATAAATAAAGACTATTTATTTTTGTAGGTTATTTTTATATCCTATATTTTGTGAACCTCATAGTGTTAGTTCATTTTATTTGATTATTTTGGATTTTTAAATTTAATATCATATGTAAACAGAGATAGACTTTTTATCACCCATTGTTACTCTACTACTTATTTCTCTTGTGTAATTACACTAACACCTTTAGTACATGTGGAGTAGTAGAGTGTTGTCAAATGTTAGCTTTTTAGCTTGAATTCTACAGTGTTTGATATTAGGATCTCTATCTTTTCTTTCTTTTGATTTGCTTTTGCCTGATATACCTTTGTTCATCTTCTCCTGAATCACTTTGTTTTAAGTGTGTCTCTTATTCATAGCATATAGTTGGATTTATTTTGTATGTGTGAGCCAAAATGAAGTGTTTTTATTAACTAGGGGAGTTAGCACATATTTGACTATATGAATATGAATATACAAATGTATAGGATATATATTTTATATCAACATTTTCATTATATTTTATAATTATGTTTATTATTTTATTTCATTGGATTGTAAATTATCTTCAGGGACTCCAATTATAGCAATACAATTTATTTTTACATCTTACATTATGATTCTTTGCACTTTTATTTTCTTTATGCCACTTTGTTTTCTAAATTATCTTTGTCTTTTAACGTATGTTTCCCATTTTCATTTGCCTATTCTCATTTTAGCTCTTAATATTTATTTTTATTTTGTGATTTTTCCCCCTGTTTCTTCCGTTTCTTTCCAGAGTTCAATCCACTATTTTTCATTTCTCTCTGTCTTTGTCTCTTTATTTTTAAATTTCTGATTCTAATGTTTATTTGAATACATATAATTTTATTTGCAATGTTAGTTTAGACACTTCTTCTACTTCATTATTTTTTAGGATGGAAGTTGTTTATTTTCTACGTGTTATATACAACCTTTCTTGCTAATTTTCTTCAATTGTTCTGTATTTCACTTTTTTTTCTTCATTTTGATGGTATTTGTGTATATTATACCAGGAATATTATAAAGTAACTAGTGGCCTGGTGCATGAAATTTGTGCACAAGGGAAAGGGTGTTCTTCAGCCCAGCTGCACCCTCTCCAATCTGGGACCCCTCAAAGGATGTCCTACTGCTGATTTACAGGGATCGGGCCTAAACCAGCAGTCAGATATCGCTCTCACAATCCAGGACTGCTGGCTCCTAATGCTCATCTCCCTGCCTGCCTGCCTGATTTCTCCTAACCACTGTGCCTGCTGGCCTGCTTGTCCCCAACTACTCCCAGCCACCAGCCTGCTTGTCCCCGAATGCCACCCCCACCAGACTGATCACCCCCAACTGCCCCCCATACCAGTATGCTCACCCCCATCTGCCTCCTCTGCCAGCCTGTTTACCCCTAACTGCCCCCATGATAGCCTGTTTGCCCCCCTGCTATCCTGATCACATTCAACTGACCCTCATTGATGGCCTGCTCACCCCCAACTGGCCACCCTCCTGGTTTGCTTATCCCCAACAGCCCCAACCCCAACCAGTCTGATCACCCACAACAGCCCTCTCCTTTTGGCCTCTAATCACCTCTACCTCAGCCCCACCACCTTGGCTTTGTCCAAAACACCATCCAGAAGGTCGCCTGGAAGGCCTCCAGTCTAATTAGAGTATATTACCCTTTTATTAGTATAGATAGAGGCCTGGTACATGGAGGCAGCCTCCTGGTTTGCCCTGAAGGATGCCCTGGATCTGGGTGGTGGTCCCGCTGGGGTGCCTAACCAGCCTGGGTGAGGGGCTAATGGCTGTTGTGGGCTAGCTACAGCACCAGGCTACCCAAGCTCCCAGCCCTCCATTTTTCCTTTTCTTTTTCTTTCTTTTTTTTAGCACCTCCTTGGCAGAGGCCAAGGCCAGCTAGAAGCAGGTATCTGGGATTTATTTGTCTTCTATAATTGAAACTTTCTAGCCCTGAGCAGAGGCCAGGGACAACCCAAGCCTCCTGCTCACTCTAGCTCCATGGCTAGTACCATCCTGCTTGGGTTAATTTGCATACTTGCTCCTGATTGGCTGGTGGGCATGGCTTGTGGGTGTGGTGGAGGTACGGTCAATTTACATTTTTCTCTTTTATTAGATAGGATATATAATAGATACTTTACAAGTTTTATCTTTTTGTTTATTTACTGCAATGTCAGGGTTAAAATCCTCTCATTTCATCGTTCTCTTTAGTCTTGTAGAACACTAAATTTTGAGACCTTTTCTCTTTTTCTTCCTTCACTAACCAATTGCCAAGAGACACATCTTCATTTGTTGCTTTGCTCTGTTTTAATTCCCCAGATGCTATGTGTTTCAGAGTGATCCTTTGCATCTGTCCCTGTATCTATGACACTTTGAGTCACTTGTTCATCAGACCTCTTCCTGGTAGTCTGCTCTGATCTACCTAAGTATTTTCAAATTTAGGACAATTTTTTTCAAATCATAATTAGGCCCCTGTGCTATTCATTCTCATTTGTCTCCCTTAGAGCTTTTGTTTAATGTTTGTGTTGATATATCAAATGGCCTTATCTTTTCCTTATTATTAAATGAAATATTTTATTTCTTTATAATATCCATGCTGTTTTTTCAGCTTACTTCTTAATACATGTATTTCTGGTATTTTATATTTTAATCTTATCCAATTTCATTCCTAACTTTTAAAGGTTAGGTTATATTTAAGTCTTGATTTTCTCCTATAGTTTTGTTGCTGTTGTAATTTGTTCACTTTTTCAGGAACTTCTAATGATCATTTTCTTTTAATTTGTTGAGAAAGAATTTCCTTTTCCTTGGCATCCTGTGATTAAGTAAAATTGCATCATTTGAGCAATTTGACCTATAACTGTTCTCCAAAGTATCTCTATAGAGAGGAGAGGGTGTCTTATCTAATAAGCACATTTTGGAGAAGGATCTGAACATGTCCTGGCTCTGTTCCTCTTTTCTCTTTTTCTTCAGTTTAGAAGACAAAGATGAAACACCTAAGCAAAGCCTTTTCAAATAAGACATTAGAAAAAAAAAGAAAGGTATTTAAGTTGCTACTAGATCAGAAGGTGACTGAATTCCAATGACATCCAATAGAAGAAGAGAGCAAAATTTAAAATAATAGTCTTAAATAAGTCTCCCAACGAAAGGTAGAACCAAGAAGACTTTCAAAGCTACTGAGAGATAATTCTCTATAATATAAATACAAGAAACATCTTTTGACTATCTAAATAGGTAAAAGTGGAGGGACATGAAAGGTTAGCATAAAATAGTAAAAGTATTTTAGGTGACATTTCAGGCAACATACCTCAAATCTATCCATGCTTGCATAGATTTGAAGCATTAAATGTATGGTAGGCAGAATTATAATAAAACTCCAGGCCTAGATCTGATGTTTGTAAGCAAGGAAAATAGTTACTTGATTGGTTTATCTAATTTAAGTAAGTGAAAAAATATAAAATTCTGTATCTTTTAAAAAATCTGGGATATATTGGTTCAATTTCACTGAGCATGGGAAGTAGAATCAGTTGATATCATTGCAGAACTTTGGATGAGCCATAAGGGATAATGTGGCTAGACATAATGTGAGCTGGAAAAATATAACAAAAGTGGAGTTTTGGCCAAAGATACAGAAGGATCTTAAAATTATTTGATTTGCCTGATCCTTTCATCTACTCCAGATACTTCTGGAGTTAAATTGTGAATTCCCAGTAGTGAGAGTTTAAAGAAGCTGGTATTAGATTAGTTGCTTCAAGGAATATAGGAAAATTGCTCTGAAAAAAAAACACAAAAACTGCCAATCTCTTTGCCTGAGAAGGCAGTCATAGTCTTGGTTTATCAGAAGTCTCATGATTACATTAATGATTTAAGAAAACATATTGGGAAATTCAGAATATGAGACCAGGAATCATCCTTTTCTTTGGCTTCTTGGTCCTTTAAATCTCAGCCTACCAGCCTCTACTATCTCTTGGGCTCTCAGAAAACCATTTATGTTTGTTGAGTTATATTTTCAGATGACTTTAGGTACAAGAAAAATAAGTTTCACTAATCTCAATGAAATTCTCAATTAATTATATGATTGATCAGTATTATCCTTACTTTTCTATATTTTTACATTTGAAGATATATTACTACTATAATGGTATTTGGATGTTCAGATATAGTAAGAACAATAAATTCATGGCCTACAATTTTTCCTATTTTGTAAATGAAAATAGTGTCACTTGATCTGTGATCTCACATCTTATTTGCAGAGATATCCATTGACTTCAACTCCGTGAATTAATCTGCAAAAACTTTAGGTCCATGATTGTCTGCCCTTATTCCTGCATGTCAGCAGAGTTTAAGTCATAGTTCTGCATAACAGTTCATAACTATGTAGTTATTTTATTTTTACTCATGTACAAGAATTAACTGAGTCAAGCCATCTGCTCAAAACTCAAGATACCAGAGTGGACAGAGACATAAGGACCTTCCTTGCATTCATGAAGCTTGCAGACAGAGACTGACAGTGATCTTGAATAGAAAAAAAAAGACTTACAGGATCTGAGAAGTACTGTGCACACACTATTGACATTTTCTGAGGGAGTACCTGCTCTACTGGGGTAAGGGTTCTCTTGATGTAAAATGAAAACAAGAAAGTGCCAGACCTGGCAAGAGTTGGAGGATGAGGAACACATTGCACGCAGTGAGAACTGCCAGCCACCATGAAAGCCTGGATGTCTAGGAATACTGAATATGGCTGATACCCAAAATATTTAGTGACTGGTAGGACACAATTTATCTATGAGCAACCAACATAACTGCATTAGTGACTGGAGGTTGTAATACCACTTTGGGTTCTTGTTATAGTCAATAAATAGTGTGGCTGTTGAGAGGACAGTGATTGGTAAAATAATGGCTTAGAGCCAAGTACACAGAATAGTATATCTTAATTTATGTATGCTGTTAGTGAACTAAACAGTTAAATCCTGATGTGGCATTAAAACAGACATCTTTTTTTTTTAATCAAAGTAGTGTAAAAACTTGACTCATACAATAAAATGTCGCTGTTTTGAAAATAGATAGCGGAAGAACAAGAAAAGAGAGAAGGAGGTTGTATTCCACTTCCTTCAATTGACTCCAAACAGCAGCTTGTACATGGTACTATATTTGGTTCTTTCAGCTCAAGAGACCTGCATATTCTCTTAGGCGCTTTAAGCTCAGGGGCAACTAATTTTAGCAGAATCCACAAAATATAAACATTTCCATATTTAATGGCACACAGTAGGAAAACCCCTTGAGCAAGAAAGTCTTGGAGTTTAGCCAGGCTTCTAGCAGGAGGGCTCACTGAAAAATCACCAGGACAGCATTTGTGGCCAAAAAAGAACAGGGCAATAACAAGGATTTCTTTGGACTAAAGTACAAATTTGAGGATCCCAGTGGAGTCAAAACTTGGTAAAATTCACCACAGTAAGGAAATCAACTGTTAGCATAAACATGCATTTTTCCTTCCATGGTTTTCTTCTGCAATACATATGAGTTAGTCTAGATGATGTCAGTACACAGAAATATTTGTCTTCAGCTTCATATAGAAATACTGCAATGTATCAGCTAATTTTCTTTGTAAGCAAAGCATGGAAAACTGTACATTTCCTCATTCCTTTTAAATATTTTATTTATTTTTATTTTTTAATATATTTCATTGATTTTTCACAGAGAGGAAGGGAGAGGGATAGAAAGCTAGAAACATCGATGAGAGAGAGATATTGATCAGCCGCCTCCTGCACGCCCACTGCGGGGATGTACCCGCAACCAATGTACATGCCCTTGCCCGGAATCGAACCTGGGACCTTTCAGTCCACAGGCCAACACTCTATCCACTGAGCAAACCAGTTTTGGCTAAAGATTTTATTTTTAAGTTATGTTCCACGTGACAAACACTGCTTGTAGTTTCTAAACTGTAAGAGCGTTCAGTCATAGTTTTCAGTGTGGCACCGGGCAAATGACTAGTTCGTCCTAAGGTAATCCTATGTAAATCCTATAGCCAAGATCTTAGAATTAGAAGCTAGTAGACATGGGCCAAATCTCAGTAGGGTTAAGATTTCAACAGTATCAAGTACAAATGCATAAATGTGACCTTGGTTAAAGGATTTTAAGAAAATGTGTTTAGAAGCATTTGTTTTTAGAAAAAAAGTCTTTGGAACACAGTGAAGAACTGTCATTGTATCCCCCAGAGGAATATGTAGCCCAGGAGTCATAATATTAGCTGGGATTATACCATTGTGAAAATTTGTAAGAAAGTATACCCAATATATTGGGCCTCATAGGCTTTTTCTAAAATGATAACAAAGCTCTTCTACAATTAAGGCCATTACCTATGGAAATAAAATTAAAATAAAAAAGAAAATAATTATGTGAAGGACACTGCCATTGACAGTCATATATACATATACTAGAGGCCCAGCAAATGGAATTTGTGCATGGGGGGGTCCCCTCAGCTCAGCTTGAACCTTCTCCAATCTGGGACCTTTGTGGGATGTCCGACTGCTGATTCAGGCCCAATCCTGGATATCAGGCCTGAACCGGCAGTCGGACATCCTTCTCACAATCCAGGACCGCTGGCTCCTAACTGCTCATTTGCTTGCCTGCCTGATTGCCTCTAAATGCCCCCTGCCAGCCTAATCACCTCTAACTGCCTCTGCCTGATAGACTGGTTGCCCCCAACTGCCCCCCCTCACTGGCCTGGCTGCCCCCAACTGGCCCTCCACCAGTCTGGTCACCCTACACAGGCTGCTATTCATTGAGTCATTTGGTCGTCCCTCACTAACCCCCCTGCTGGCCTTGTTGCCCCACGCAGCCTGTTTTTGGTTGTCCATCCAGTTGTTTCACTCGTGACAGTCCCTGGCTTTTTATATATTAGGATATTTATTTATTTTAATGTTAATGAAGTATAATATATGTGTTTAATCTGATAAAATTTTACAAATTGACATCACCTGGGTAACCAGCTCTCCAATTAAAAAAAAAAAAAAGAATATCACCAGCACCCCAGAGACCCCCATTTGCACTCTCTTTAACTATGAAAAAGTTAATCATAACCTTACTTTATGGATAGATCTTGTCAACTATTAACTATTGATTGTAGGAAAAACTCCCACATGTTCTTTTCTTTTAGATCTACAATGATTCTTCCAATCTTTTGTGTGGAGGGTGATTTCTTTCCTTTCAGCATGCTGGGAGTCCAGTACATGTATCTAATTCCTCTAAATATAGTATCTTATTTCAAACTAACATGTGCACAATAGCGCTAAATCCAGAATTACTTTACAATTTCCAAAGAATCAACTTCCAAGGATGTGTTTTTTTTTTCCTCTGAGACAACACCTTCCCAACTGTAAAAAAAAAAAAAAGTAAGGGATATAAAATTCTCACTGCTCTTAAGTCAGGCTTTTAAACAATCTTCCTAATTCTAGCATTTCTCATTATATCTACAACCAAAGGTACCTATTTGGTTTTCCTAAATCAACAGACCTCAGGAGATTCTTTGATGTGATTTTCACCTTTCACCTTCTAGTGTAGGATTCAATTTTCTTTGACCTAATAAATTATTTATTACTTTAACATTATTTTACAGATTATAATTATCTTTAAATTGAATTCTTTCACTTTTTTCATTTTATATATAAACACTTTGTCATTAGAGTTGAGTATGAGGAGGAAGCAAAATTATATGTGTTAATTCAATATGCCATTATTTACCCAGAAATATTCTGATTGTTTTTAATTTCCTTAATTTTTATGCAGTAGAACTAAGGACCAACTTTTCAAATTAAATTAAACTTTATTAAAAGTACAATGAAGTTTTCTCCTGGGGAATTTTATTTCACAGTCTTCATTTTCCACCCTATTCTTCGGGCATGATTTTATATGCGTGTGTATAAATATATGCATAGATATTTTTTCTTTTTCTTTCTCTTTTCTGAATCTAGAAAGGAACTTGCTTTCCCTTGTTTTTATTTACTTACTTACTTATTTATTTTAGTTTTGGCTTTTTGTTGTCTTCTTTATTTAGGGCAGTAGTCGGCAAACCTTGGCTCATGAGCCGTGGTTTGCCACTCTGTTGACTAATGAGTTTGCCGACCTATGATTTAGGAGAATAATAGCTAAGAACAATTTTCTAAGAAAATTTTTATAAAAAACTAATTATTTAATTTTGAGTCTATCTGTAAATATATTAATTCTGCATTTTTATTGCTTATCTGGGTATATTGGGAATTCTAGATCAAACATTTCATTTATTCAAATTTTGAAGGAATTGTCTCACTATCTTCAAGCATCCATTTTGATTTTCTTGCATTTATCTACAACTTGTTTTTTCCCCTTTATGAAAATTATTTTCATCGTTATATCTGTGGTATGTTAACATTTTATTATAGTATATGTGTGTGTGTGTCTGTGTATGTTCAATATACTGTGATAAACCACTAGTAATTTTAATGTTGAAATTTCTGTCCCTTACCTTGAAAAAAATGCTATAGTCTTCATTAGATAATTCACTCAAATAATCTTTGCCTCTCTTTCTAAAGCTATTGAGAAGATTATCCTTTTGGATTGAACCTAAATATTTACATATTTTCCACTTTTAGTTTCTTTTTAAATTTATTTTTATTTTTGTTTAATTTATTAGAATGACAAAATTATACAGGTTTGTTGAATTTATTGGCAGACAAAAATTATACAGGTTTCAGGTGTTCAACTCCACAGTACATCATCAATATACTGTATTGTGTGCTCACCACTCTAAGTCAAATCTCCTTCCATCATCATTTATCCCCTCTATACCTGCCTCTTTCTCCTTCCACCTGCTTCTGGAAATCCCCACACAGTTGTCTATATTTATGGATTTTGTCTCTTTTATTTTTTCAAATATATTTTATTGACTTTTTACAGAGAGGAAGGGAGCAGGGTAGAGAGTTAGAAACATCGATCAGCTGCCTCCTGCACACCTTCTACTGAGGATGTGCCTGCAAACAAGGTACATGCACTTGACTGGAATCGAACCTGAGTCCTTTCAGTAGTCTGCAGGCTGATGTTCTATCCACTAAGCCAAACAGGTTAGGGCATTTTTTTTTCTATTTTTAATGCCTATTTATAAATTGGATTGTTTAGGGGTTTTTTAGTATTGAGTTTTATAAGATTTTATACATTTTGGATATAAACCCTTTATCAAATGTATCATTAGCAAATATATTCTACCACTCAGTGGGTAGTCTTTTCATTTTGCTGATGGTTTCCTTTGCTGTGCAAAAACTTTGTAGTTTAATGTAGTTCCATTTGTTTATTTTTCTTTTGTTTTCCTTGCTACATTTCTCGTAGCAATATTTTTTCCACTTTTAGTTTCTTTTTACCTTTTACTTTTATTGAATTCATTGGGGTGACAAATGTGTAATACTTTGCTGCCTATGGTTTCCTCTAGGATTTTAATGGTTTTGAATCTAAAATTTAAGTTCTTAATTCATTTTTAATTTATTTTTGTGTAAGATGTAAGAAGGTGGTCTAGTTTCATTTTTTTTCTCTTTGCAAGCATCTGTCCAATTTTCCCAACACCATTTATTGACTAGACTATCTTTATTCCATTATGTGTTTTTGCCTCTCTTATCAAATATTAATTGATTATAAAGGACTAGATTTATTTCTGAGCTTTCTATTCTGTTTCATTTATGTTTTATTTTTTGAGCAATTTCCTACTCTGTTTACATTTAAATTGAACTATTTTGTTAATGAAATTATTGATTTTTCAAAAGCCCTTCATATTCTCTAGTTGTTCTTTTCTTCATACCCCATTCTCGCTTTGTGGGCACAATATTTTCTCTCATCTCTCTAATATATTAAATGTATGCTTATTGTTTTTCATTTCTTGTATTGTTTCTTTCCTGTGAGTTTTCTTTGAGAGGAGATTGTTTATATTAATATACATTAAAGTTGTGTAATATATATTTTAAGTCACAGGCTTTCTACTCTAACTTTGTGTCTGACTATTCATGTTTAAAATTAAGACACTAAAAGCTGATTGGTTGCTCTCTGTATGTGGTTATGAGGCTTATTGACTTGTGAGTTCCACTGCAGAGTGATCAGTTGAAATGGCCTATTTTTTCTAGATCTACTCTTAGTTCTAAGTGACATTATAGGAAGTTTTTTCTCTAGGGTTATTTAGTTATTCAAGAGAAAATTCAATGAATCTCATACCTGAGAGAATAACTTTTGCTAGCCAACATTCTCAAAGCAGGAAAAGGAAGGTGCCTTAATATGTAGGTATAGTATCATTCAGGTGCAGATTTTACTTGACTCATTTTATGACCTATTTAACCCTGTACTCAACCTTACCCTGACTATACATGAGATACCAAGTTATAAATTTGGGGCAGGACCTTGTTATGGTCCATCTTGTTTCTTACAAACTCTTAACAAAATTCCCTGCTATTAGTGTGATTTTCACTCCCACCTTCCCTGTGACTTAAGCTTTTAAGCCTTCCAGCTGTTAAAAGTTCACAAAAGTGAATTTCCTTTCTGTCCTGGCCACCCACTCTGTTAACATTTAGGTTGTAACTTTCCTTACTCTTCAATATTATCACATTTTCTATTTTCCCTTTCTTTTTGAAAAATATTTGAGTTTCTTTATCGTTGCCTCTTTCCCCTTTCCCTTTGTCTTTGTGTACTCTCTATTACCTTGGTGGGGTTGCATGTTTATAAACATGTAAAAAGTTTGAAGTCATGCACCAAGTTTTTTTTAGATATTTTATTTTTATTACTAGTACTTAAGTTAGTGCAAGGCATAAAATAGGAATTTAGAGGATCGATTTATTTATGAGGGACTGATAGTCAAAATCACTCATGATTAAACTACTGCTGAATTTGGAACATAGATATTATAGAAAAAATTATGGCAATATATACAATACCTTTTAGTGTTGACATAATTCAATTAAAAAATGGTACAACTAGAGTGTTGTTTTTCTTCTTTTTAATCTCCAATGTCAACAGATTTTCTAATTATTCTTCAAAATGTTGACCTAATGGGATCTCACATCTAACAGGACATACCTGTTATATATTAATATCATCCTGTACTGTATTTGTGTATTGTATATGTACTTCTTATTTAATACATTGAGAGAAGAAACCTGATTTTATCTGCATTTTCATTCCGAGGAGTTAATACAACTTACACAGAATCAAAACCCCACAAATATTTATTAAATTGAAATAAACTTAGTGTTTTCTTTCAGACATTATAGGAAAGAACAGAAAGGCAGATACTGTTATTGCTACCAGTTAATGTTAACAATTTTAACATAACCACAAAGCCCAGAAAATTGGTTTTGATTCCTCAAAAGGATTTTGTTGTTAGTTTTATTATATAGAAGAAAAATAGTGCTTTCCTACAAAGGGAATGAAAAGAAATAGGAAATAAATTGTCCTCTCATAAAGGTTTGGAAACATATACCAACCTAAGAATTGGTTCTTTGATTGAATTTATCCTATTAGTTTTAGACGAGCCAATAGACCATTTAGATGGTTGGCCATGTGGAAAGTCAGAGTAGATGATCTATTCAGCCATTTTTAATACCAATATTTTTATTATGTACAATAGCTATCAATATGCATCAATTTTTCTAGTAAATTGCTATCCTGAATGTGTATATATGTCAGAATGTGATTCAAGGTCAAATGCTGCATTGCATTTTAAACAAGGGAGGATTCATTCTTCCAGAGAGGCCAGGAAGAATTTTTCCCTCTCTGGTTAGTTGATTTTGAGGTTTTTCACACTTGGAGTGAAAATTTAATTTTACAGAAAAAGTAAAAGCAACCTATCCACTGTAAAAAGAATCTTTTGGTTTGGGGATAGGGAAAAAAAATTAGGTAGTGAATGTAAATGGTTTGCTCTTCTGTCAGCCTTCAGAAAGTGATTTTTCTTCGGTCAGCTTGGCAATGCGACTTATTTTGATTTAGTTCTATCAGCAATAGAACAAAGTGCAGTCTTTCCTTTCTTTTTCCTTTGGTTCTGTTTATTCTTTAATTGGAAATTAATCAAACCAAATCCTGCCATGCCGTACCTTGCAGGTGATATGAAACAAAAAATATTAACTGGCAATGGTCTGGATTACTAGGCTTTACTACTATGGATTGGGGCAGTTATAATCCCGCTGGTTGAATTTTAAATGTGGCTTGATGCACCAAGCATGTGTGACCATCTAAATACAACTCCAGACATTTTAGCAATTAGAAATAAAAGCAGTATCTCTGAAGCTAGCTGGAAATACAAATTTTTTCTCAAATGGACAGTCTATGTTCTCTTTATCAGGGAGAATAAGATGGAAAATTTTGGGGAGGTAGGAAGAAGATTAAATAGTTAGCAATACTGCTAGATAATAAGCCTTCCAACATTATAAAACCTAACCTTTGTTCTATGATAATTAAAATAATATAGTATTATTTCACTGATAACTGCTTGGTTTTAAAATGAAAAATGTATGCTGGCAAAGGTGTTGCGATTAAGAAAGTAAGTCTGCATCTAAGCATTTCATGAACCATAGTTAATATTCAGCATAATTAACAATGTATATATTATATTCTCTCTATGAAGATTTTTGACGCCCCACCGATTGAATGGAAATTAGGACATAGGTTTTAAACACACCCTATTCTAACCTTAACTGAAAACAGCAGGAATGTCTAGTCACTAGAGGGCAGCCATAATCTGTTACAGTCCATAAAGATCTTTCTGGCTAGCCAAATCCAATTGCTGATGTGGAGGGCATGATTTAGAATCAGTGAGCTGTTTTTAACTGTGTGTATTTCAGAAACAGGACACTGACATCATGTTTAGACAACATATTATAATTGATGTGATTAAAAGCAAAGCAAACAGATAATTGCAACATTGGTTGTGTAAATTTCATGTAAATATATACCCTGGTTATCAAAGAAAAAAACACGAATGCAATAAAAATAAAAAGAGAAAAGTACATGAATTTTCACATGAATGGACTGGCCTTACCACATTTTATCAGTTTGCTGTTGTTACCAGGATACCAAAGTTCCAAGCAAAGAAAAAAGAATCACTAAACAAATAACTCTGGAATGCATATAAGGCTGTTCATTTCTCCAAGATTTAGCTAGCTTCAGAATACATGTAGATCTACAGGGAGGACTTGGAAATCAAAAGCAAATGAACACTTCATATCAACAGATGCTACTAGAATTTTGTAACAGGGATAAATGTACTCCATGCCAACTTAAAAAAGAACACTGCCAAGTAAGCCTTACACATGGCAGAGTTTAAATCTCTTGCCTTTAAAGAGACCTCCTTTTCTGGCCAATTTGAATTAAAGATAAATGCCAATTAGCATTATGCAGACATTCAGCTTCTGTCCTTCCCCTTAGAACCACCCACCTAACCTGCTTAAAAATTATTTGCAGGATCTATTGAGCCCAGTAGAGGACAGTGATGAGCAGACAATGCAGTGCATGGCTATTCACTCTCACTGGTAAAAGACTTACTGTAAGTGATCTACCTCAGTGGTCGGCTGCTCTGTTGATTAATGAATTTGCTGACCACTGATCTACATCATCATCTGTGAAGTGCATAAGAAAAATACTATTTTCGGTGAGAGTATCTGATTAACAAAGCTATGTTTTCACTCTTGGCTATGTCCCACAACAAATCCCACAGCCACTTTCTATTCTGCTGGCCAAAAGAAAGACCAGTTGAAAGAAGAGGGAGAGACCAATTATGCTATTTGTATTAAAGGGAAATAATGAGAACACATCTTATTAATATTATGTCCCGTATGGCAATGAGATTGATTTTTCTTGAATGATGAATGAATAAATGAATTGTATTAATACTACCCTTATGTAACATAATATTTTGAAGATATATATCTTCAAAATATTATGTTACATAATATGTATATCTTCACACACACACACACACACACACACACACACACACACACATAATCTCTAATATAATCTCTCATATTAGAAATTAGAGACCTGGAACATGAATCCATGCATGGGTGGGGTCCTGAGGGGGATGGGGAGCCTGGGATCCGATCGACCCTTTGGGCAGGCTATGGGATGCTCTTGACTGCCTGGGATCCGGATCAGTCCTGCTGACATTCTCGGTGGTTGTCGGGAGCCACCTGGTGGCCACACTTATATTGTTTCTTCCTTGTGGAGCATCTAAGTGAAGGGAAGTGGCCGCAGTGCCCAGGTCGACTTCTAGGAGGCCTGCAGGGCTGTCAGACTCCTGCTGGCAGCACTGGACCCTCAGTGCCTGGCCCATTCTTCAGAGATTGGACCTGCAGGACCACTGTGGGAGCAAGTAACTGCCACTGGGCTGTGGGCTGCAAAGACAGGTTGGTCAGCTGAGAAGTGCTCCTGCTGTGGGAGTGCAATGACTACCAGGGGCAGCTCCTCCCTGGTGGTCAATGCACATCATATCAACTACTTGTTCCAGTCATTTGGTGGTTCGGTTCCTTAGGCTTTTATATATATATATACACTAGAGGCCCAGTGCATGAAATTTGTGCATGGGGGGGGATGTGTCCTTCAGCCCAGCCTGGTCCCTCTCCAATCTGGGACCCCTTGAGGGATGTCCAACTGTCCGTTTAGGCCCTATCCTTATAGTTCATCTGCCAGCCTTCCTCATTGCCCCTACTTGCTTCATCTGCCAGCTTGACCATCCCCTAACCACTCCCCTGCCAGCTTGATTGATGCTTAACTGCTCCCCTGCCAACCTGTTTGTCCCTAACTGCCCTCCCCTATGAGCCTGGTCACCCCTAACTGCCCTCTTCTGCAGTCTTGATCACCCCCAACTGCCCTCCCTTGCAGGCTTGGTCCCTCCCAACTGTCCTTGGGGTGAGGGGTGGCCTGAGTGAGGGGTCTGTGGTGGTTTGCAGGCTGGCTACATCCCCAGTGACCCAAGCAGAGGCCCTGGTATCTGAGATTTATTTATCTTCTACAATTGAAGCTTTGTAGCCTGGAGGGGAGTCAAGCCTTCTGCTCACACAGCCATTGAAACTTTGTTGCCTTAAGCAGAGACCTGGACTAGACAGGGTTTGCAGAAAGCTTGGCTTCCTCCATTGCCAGGGGAAACCCCAGCCTCTCTCTGCTCTCTCTGTGACCATAGCCATCTTGGTTGGGTTAATTTGCATACTTTCTCTGATTGGCTGGTGGGCATGGTTTGTGGATGTAGTGGAGGTATGATCAATTTGCATATTACTCTTTTATTACATAGGACTAGATGCATGGAAATTTGTATAAGAGTAAGCCTTCTGCCAAAACCAGTTTGGCTCAGTGGATAGAGCGTCGGCCTGTGGACTGAATGGTCCCAGGTTTGATTCTGGTCAAGGGCATGTACCTTGGTTGCAGGCACATCCCCAGTAGGAGGTGTGCAAGAGGCAGCTGATCGATGTTTCTCTCTCATCAATGTTTCTAACTCTCTATCCCTCTCCCTTCCTCTCTGTAAAAAAATCAATAAAATATAAAATTAAATTAAAAAACACCAATAGGCCTTCCTTCCTTCCTCCAGCTGCTAGCCAGCTTCCCTACACTTGCTTCCCTCCTCTGGACACCCGCAGGCACCCACGACCTGGGCTGGCTTCACTCCAGCCCCAACTTCATCAGGAAGGATGTCCAGAATGATGTTGGAAGACATCTGGTCTAATTAGCATATCACTCTTTTATTATATATATTAGAATATATGTACACACTACTTTTATTTTTTTCAGGTGTTTATAGGTTCTTATTTGCCTTATAATTTAAAATTTTAACAGAATTCATATTAGCGCCTGCTATACTTATTTCAATTAACTTTCACTGAGAGTAAAACTATAATTATGTGAAGGTCCACATGGTTTAAAATTATTGATAAGCACTACTTTTATGATTCTAATGTATATTTTAGACACCTATGAACAACAAAAGTAGTGCTTTTGTCATGAAATATTGATGGGGGTTTGTTGTTTTGCTCCACTGACACTTTTGAATTTTGCAACCACTTTGTAAAATGTAACAGATATGTGAATAATGGGTTTGTTTAAAAAGTTGAAAAATTACATTTACTTTACTTCGCCAGAATTTTAATTCATTCCATGTACTTTGCAGTGTACAAAAAAT
Source organism: Lasiurus cinereus (assembly GCA_011751065.1). Taxonomy (NCBI): domain Eukaryota; kingdom Metazoa; phylum Chordata; class Mammalia; order Chiroptera; family Vespertilionidae; genus Lasiurus; species Lasiurus cinereus. The sequence goes on from JAAGEH010000030.1 coordinate 43,823,596, forward strand.
TTTTTTGATATGTCATTATACTCTTGTATTAAATTTAAACATGCCAGAGGCCAAAAACAATTAAAGTTAGTAAAGTCCCCAAAAGTGGTTATGCAGTTTTCATTGAAAAGAGCCCTTGATTTGAAGTTAAAAGACTTGCCTCTCAGTCCTGGGGGTGTGTTCTAATATGCTATCTGACCTTATGCAAGGCATTTACTCCGGACCTCATTTTCTCACCTATAAAAAGAGGCAGATTAGACTGGTTGATTTTGTAAGTTCACTCCTATTCTCATAATTGTTCTACTCTTTGGTACCTGTTTTATTTCACATTGTGTATGGTCATTCATATACTTGTCAAATTCTTCCTTGTAGGACATAAACCTTGTTCTTGAAATCAAGGGATAATTCAGTCATCTTTTCTCCTGAAAAACAGATATAAAAGGAACTGGCATATAGCAGATGGGACAGCAGTACATATTTGTGGAAATAAAAGTGGGGCATAGGAGAATTGTCTTATTGTAGAAATAATTGGTCATTTATCTATGTCTCCTCCATTACCCAAGCACACAATACTGGAACTAATGCATTGTGGTGACTGCCTTTCCTATTTGATCAGTGTTGAAATGAAAGACATATAGTAGAAAAATATGTAGTTACTCAAGATATTAGAGCTTAAACAATGTACATGTAGAACTTGATTGAAAAGTTATAACTTCTATTTCGTGATGTTTTTAAATGATCAAGGGTCCAATGTTTCCTTCTTTATCTTTATCTTTTTCTTTTCTTAAAGAATTAAATAATCTACTGCAATACAGAAAAATTGTACCATATTCTCTAATGTTCCATTTTTCAAGCTTTTGACTTATTTTAGATATTTTCTGGACATTTATATCTTTGTAATAGATTCATCTCTATCCAATAGCATCAGCATATGTAAGTCAATCATTTACCTTTGAGTTTATAAACTTCCTCTTTGTGGAAGTCTGAGAGGGAAAAAAATGTCTGAGGAAAACAAAGATATTGATAGATCCAGATTCTTCTTAACATTTTTTCTCAAGGCATAATTTAGAAAAGTTATTTCAGATGTAAAGAAAGGAAGGCTCCATATCTGGACACACTGCATCTTTGTGGGTTTGCTTTTAATTACTTTGTAGATTAGAAAGAATAGGTAAAATAAAATGAAGTCAAAAGTTTAAATTTCTTCAGACCCTAGATTAGTCTAAATAAAGAAGTTTATTACAAAAGTCACCCAAACTATTAAAACAAATTGAAACAAACATGTAGGAAAAAGTATGATAGATCTTAAATCTTAATCTGTTTCTGTTTTGTTTTGTTTTAAACACCTGAGATGTTTATGTAAGTAAGGGAATGAGGTTTAGGTTTTTAGTTTTATTATGTGTCTAATTGGGTAACAATAACACCATATGTAATCCTTGAAATCATCAATGTCTGTCTGAGATGACCTCCCAAAGCCATTTTCTTTTTTCTGAAACTCTTCTCTGCTCTGGCCATAAGGTTGAAGAAACCATTCAAGATTCTGACAACCAACCACAGTGTCCCATCTGTCTGCTACACCAGCCCCACTAACCTCTTGTTTATTTTCTCTGTGTTTATCATGACACTCACGAGGCCCTTTCATAACTCCCAGAGCATTCATACTTAGGATAGAAGAGACTGTCCCTCATCTGCCCTTATTCAATGTGGTTGGTTAGCCTGTTCTGGCCTAAGTTTCTGTTCCCTGGGGATAACCCCCTGATAAGACCCTCCTGGGTCCTATCTCAAGGGGAGAGCAAATCTACGTAGTCTTAAATCGACTGGACTAAGGGTTAAATGCTGAAGTGACCTTTGCATCTGGAGATATTGCCTCCCGGACCTTCAAGCTGCTGGGCCTGTGAATGACTGCTGAGCTGCTGGAGGTGTCACAGAGAGGCTCAGTGAGGATGAGAAATTTTAATGATTTATGTAACTTCACTCAGTACCCAGAGCTACATGTTTTACTTAGAAGACATTTCAGAAATTATTGCAATATGGGAACTTCTGTTAACTGCTTTTATGGAAACATATGCACAATAATGTTTATTATCTAGATCTGCAATGTGCATGTGAGTTCACATGCATTCTGTTTCCTGTGAATCTGAAGTAGAGCATAGTACTGACAGATGTCATCATCTCCATCATCACAGTAAGAGCTAACATTTATCTAGTGTTTACCATGTGTCAGTTATTGTGCTAAGAAACTTCTTTGTGTTTCCTTATGCAATCCTCACAATAACCCTACATTATTTAAGCCACATTTTAATCCCAAATGTTGTTACTATTATTGTCCCCCTCATACATGTGAGGAAGATTATGCCTGGAGAGTCTAAGAGCTAGCCCAAAGCCATACAGCTTATGATTGGCAAAGAACAAGTTCAGATGATTCCTGCCTTCTATAGCTTACTCTCCAAAGAATAACTGAATGTTTTACTTATCCTTGAAAATGTGCTGAACTACTACCAGGTGCAAGTCAGAGACAGAAAGATCATAATTAACATGGGAAATGAACTATCCAGAGATAGGCTATAAGGGTCAAAGGGACGACTTTCTAACATGACAGCACTTACAGCTGTTATTCTGAGGTCGCCTGATGCAGTGCAGACACTTAATAAACATCATAGAACAAAAATAGCACTGGGACTTTTTAAAGGACAAGATGTAATCACTAGCACTCACTCATGTGTACCTGTTAAAAAGTGACTCATCACAAGATAAAATGTGTATCCCCTTGTTGGGAATGGGAGATCATGAAGTGGAAAATCAGTGACACAGAGCCAGGCAGCCACTTACTGGTGGCAGAACTAGGGCCAAAGTACGTGATGTTTTTAAGATCTAAGAATAATAACCTTACCTACAACACAGGGTAGTGATGAGGATTCAATAAAATATTTTACATGACAGATTTAAAGAACACTTGATAGACACATCATAAGCTCTTCATAAACATCAGCCATTATGATGTTTTTTTGCCATTTTACAAAACTCTGTGATGAAAAAGGTTATTAAAAGCGACCCATTTTTAATAAACTCTCAACATAGGTTCTCCAACTATAAAATCCTGGGTGGACCAATCTATTTTTTGGACTCTATCATGCAAAAATAAAATAAATAAATGTAAAATATACACATCTATATGTGTAAGAGAGCTCATTTGAGCATTTTTTGATAAAGTTGAGTATTTTGTGGACCTTATGTTAGTGAAAACCATTCCTGAAAATATTTTAAATACTTTAGAATCACTCTCAGGAGAGAAACATGCTTATACCTTACGATAGTTTCAAGAGAACTGAGGCTCTCTTATAACATTCTTACTCCTAAGTCTATGAGCCAGGCTCAATTGAAAAGGCTGTAGTATGTAAATAAAAATATCTTCCCTTCTTTAACATATATTTATGGGACATTGTGCATTAATAGCTAAGGAATATCATGTAACCCTTTAAAAGAGTGAAGTAGATCTACATATGTTGATGTGTTGACTTCAAAACACATGCGCAATTGTTTACCTCCAGTTACAGAGGTGGGGCATGGTAAAGAGAGGGGGAGAACAAAACTATTAATGTATATTCCTTGAATCAATGTAGTGTTTCAATATTTTTAATGATGATATGTTGTTTTAAAAAACACTAAGTATAATAGACATCAAGAACATTATTGAAGACTTATCTCTCATTTTTCAAATATTTATGGAAATACCTGGGTGTGTATTAACAATTGAATTTACTTGAACTTTGGCCTACAGGATTTCCATACAGATAAATCTCAACCAGTCATGCTGCAAGACAAGCTAGTTAGTCAAGAAGAAAGAAAAACACATTATTTTTTTTCTACTTAAAGATCTCAAGAAAAGGAGAAAGAAGAGTTATTATTAACCTGGACCTGGAGAAATCCAAGTGGATCAGTGGAGCACAATAAGATTTTAGGCAGAGGGGATAGCATGTTCCAAGATTAGGAAGTATGAGTGAGCATGACCAATTGAACAAGAGTCCAGCCAGCTCCAGGAGGTATGAGATATGTGGAATGGTGAGAGATGATATTGAAATGACAAGCTGTTGCTCCAATGAGAAGGTCCACACATCCTACTAAGAAGTATATCCTGGAGAAACTGAAAAACTAGAGAAACACAGGAGGACTTTTAAAAGCAGAGAATATGGCCATGTATATTTTTTGGGAAGCTTATTTTAGCGGGTTTGGAGAACTGATCTCTCTTCATGGAGAGAAGGTTTGGGCTAGGTGCACTGGATGGCAGAATGTTCAAATAATCCAATAGAGAAATGATGAGTGTGTGGGCTAGAGAGTGGTAGCAAAGATAGAGAGGAGCAGACGAATTCACAGACGAGTCAGTCCACAGACAAGTTATTTCAGTCCTTGGGGATGTAATCAATCTGGGACTGGTAATGTGAACTCATTTAAGTAGCTAAGTGCTCTCTTACTATCTCCTCACTTATCTCAGCATTGGATTCCTTTGTTTGTCCTACCCTTTGGAGGTTGAAGATCATTTTTTTCCCTGATTGAGAAAACAGAAGCAAAATAGGAGTTTAGTCCTTCCAATGTCATCTACTCATATTACACCATCTGTCCCAGAAGCCTAGCTCTTGTTCAGTATTTCTTAGAAATTATATTTAAATGGTCTATAGTGCTTTCCAAAAGTCTCGGCTCACTCTGTAGCTCAACCTTCTTGATACTATTTTTGCAGGTCCCTGCCATTTTTTCAACTTTGCCCTTGATAGTATGTCTCTCCTTCTGGCTTCTATTTCCCTCAAGATTTCTGGAAGAGAAATATATGTGTATGGTTTGTGTTAAATTTCTTAGGCTCATATTTTTAGCTTCTCTCATTGTAAGAGAATATTAAATATACATCCCCTTCATTTCTGTTAATAAGCATTATAGAATGGCAGGGTTAATATTAACACACATTTAAGAATATTTTCTATATTCAAGTTGTTTTGCCACTTCAATTCAGAATGTCCTTCACTTACATATTTTGTCTTTTACTTTTATATCCCTTTTTTTCTTTGTTTTTGTTTTTGTTTTGCTCCAGTTTGCTATGCTTTATATAGCAGTCCTCTCTTCAAGGATTTTCTTGCTAACAATTTGGACCTTGATTGGTCTACCTTCTCCTGAATATTCAAGTCTCCTTCATGGTTTTTGGTGTCTTTTCCTCATTACATATCTTAAACATATCAATGCTGATGTTTCTGTTATCCCCAGGCCATGATTATAGGACTTACTATCTATATCTTTTTCTTTTTTTTCTCAACAGCATTTTAGAAATCTGTTCATTTATTTTAGAGCACTTCAAAACTACTTTACTTTATTTCCTCTGGATAACATAAATTTTATAGCTACTAAAATTGAAGTGTTTAACTGTTACAACTCACACTTATACTATAGAAGGGAAGGCATTCTGATTTAGTGGAAATAATCCCTGAATAGGAGTAAAAAGATATGGGATTTTCCACTTTGCAGCTGTATAAATTCCTTGTTTAAATCACGATTTTCCTAAGGCTCAAGTTTCTTCTCATACATAAACTAAGGATGGCAATATTTTCTAGGGTAAATCACACTCTTGTAAGTATTAAATGAAATGACATACATAAGATCCATTTCTAAACTACAGTCATGGCCCACTTAACAAAAAAGATATGTTCCAAGAAAGGCATTGTCAGGCGGTTTTGTCGTGCAAATATTATAGAGTTCATTTACACAAACCTGGATAGAAGAGCCTACTACACACCTAAGCTCTATGGCCTAGCCCATTGCTGCTCGGCTACAAGCCTGTACAGCACGATACTATACAAAATAACACAAGATTAAATCAAGCACAGGAGAAACATGGTGTAATCAAGAGATAAGTTAAAAAGGAGATATATGAGGCTGCTCCTTGCATAACAAGACATACTGCCTTACAGCATTTTTTTTAAGTAGAAAGAGCACACCTAAAAAATTAAATAAAAAGTATAGTATAATAAATACATAAGCCAATAACATAGATGCTTAGTATCATTATCAAGTATCATGTACTATACATAATTGCATGTGCTATACTTTTACACAGCTGGCAGTGCAGTAGATTTGTTTACATCAGCATTACTACAAACATGTAAGTAATGCAATGCATTATGAGGTTACTATGGCTACAATGTCACTAGGTGATAGAAAATTTTCAGCCCATTATAATCCATGTGGTCTGATGTTGAACAAAATATCACTGGGATCATGGCTATATAAAGTATTATGAAAATATAAATAATTGCTTTTGAAGTTAAGCTCAAGATTTGTCTATTTGTGTAGATGATTTCTTGCAAACAACTTAGGAAAACTAATAAAATAATTTTGTTCACTTCTTTTTTACACTTCATGCTAGGAAAACTAAGCTTGCCAACCGCCTCTGATTTTGTTTTCTGAGCTACATTATTTTGAGGTCAACAAAATATAGTTAGTTCAACTTTTAATTTTATTTTTTTACCTTAGCTCATAGGACAAACTGTTTCATTCTATTTTCATAGATAAGTATCTCCTCAAGGAAAAAGAAACAAACAAAAAAACCCACCACACAAATATAAACTATTTTTGAAGTATGTCTTTGAGAAAATAGAGATATTATAAACTAAAGGCCCAGTGCATGAAAATTCATGCATTGGAGGGGGGTCCCTCAGTCCAGCCTGTCCACTTTCATGGCCCGGGACCCCTCAGGGGCGGGAGGTGACCCGGTGACCAGGGGAAGGCGATGATCCCATCCCAGCTCTGCTGCTGTCACAGCTGGCAGCACAAGCCTCTGCTGGCCCTGGTTGTTTGAGCCTCGGGTAGCCCTGGGAGGTTGGGCAGCTGCCTTCCTAAGCTTGTCTGCCCTGGGGCAGGCCCAGGGCAGCTTGGGGGCTGAAGTATCTGTGGGACTCTGGAGGCAGGCACACAGAGCAGCCTGACGCCAGTAGGGCTGAGAGGACTAGGCACCGCCATCTTGTGGCTGTGGGCACCACCATTTTTGAGGGTGTGGCAGCATATTCCCTCTTTATTAGATTGGATGCTACTTTTCAAGACAGTAGATTTGACTTTCACACAAAGTATACATTCATAATGATTATACTACTAGCAATTATTTTCAATTTAAGTAACTAAAATTATATATTCATGATGATATTACTAGCAATTATTCACAATGTCAGTAACTAAAAATAGACAATTAAGCATGCTTTGATGGATTATTTATGATTTCCAAATCTATCCACTTTCACACCCACCAAATTGACATTACCTTCACTGGAATTAAAGAAAAGATTTATGTATGGAATCTATTTGGGGATTAAATAATTCAAAGAGAATGATAGCAACTCCTTAAGTAATTTGGTCCTGTATGATAAAACTTCACAGAGTCCTGAGTTAATGTTAGTTGTAATTGCCATACATGGCCTGAGGTTAATAAGCTCAAGATTGCAAATTCAATCTGTGACAGAAAGTGTGGGAGAGCATCAACCAGGACCTTGTGCATGTTCTGCCTGTATGAAATGACCGTATGTTTCTCTACTTGTTGAGTGCAAATCCCTTCACATTTTAAGTGAAGAAAAGTTCAAAGGTGATACTGACCCTATTAGAAAAAAAAAAATATATATATATATATAGTGAAGTTCTCCCAGTAAATGAAAGTAAGACTAGCAAAGTGAAATATCTTAGCCTGTTCAGTAGAGGGTCAGCTTCCTTGATGAACTAGAGGTTATGGATATTCATGCAGGTAAATGGCACATTTGCACAAAAAAATTGTCCACATTTGGTCTGGGGTAGTAGAGAAAAGCAAAAAGCAGTGAGAATCACCTTTCTTACTCAGACTCTGCCAGTTCTATGATGTAAATGAATGCCCCTGCATTTCCAAGCAAGTGCCCATTGTGTTCTTCCTTCTTCCATTTAACCAACATTGATTGGGCCTGTGACAAATCAAATTTAATTTACAGCTCAGCTCAATGGCTTTCACCCCTTTCATCTGTTCCTTCCTACCATTACCCCTTTCACTAACAGAAAACAAGGTGGACAACATCAACACCTACCCTGGACTTGGGCCATCACCCTCTTAAACCATTCAGGGCTGAGCTCTAGACAGATGACCTGCATTTCTAATTCCAAAAGATTCTTGACTGATTTATGTTTGTAAATTAGAATGTGCACTGATATAATATAGGCAGTCATCACAAAATTAACATTACAGAACATTATCCTATAGATTTCTTTGATTTTTTAAAATTAAAATGGTCAGCAATACAAGTATAGCACTGTCACAGATATAAATAAGACTGTAATGATGGGCAAGATCAATAATTTGAAGATCAAATGGTAACAGCAGTTTTTCTTTTCTTTAAAGGGGGCCTCTTTGCTTCATGCATATGCCTACAGCTAGATCTTGTTTTCTGTCTGTAGACAGTGATCCCTGCTGTGCACTGTTGAGAAAATGAGAAGACAAAATGGAGAATCAATTTAAGGAAAAAAGCTCAGTTGACAAAGCTTTATAGTGGATCAATGGAATCTAACTAGTTAAGATATCTCTTAGTAGCTGAGATAAAAGTATATAATTGCTGCAAATACTTTTGCATTTTATGACTTCTTCATTTTGAATTTGACTATTTAAAGAAAAATCTTCCTAAGTATGCAAATATTTTTCTTATGACATTTGATTATTTCTCCACCTTCATAAGGGCAATAAATAAAAAATAATCTAACTCCATAAGCATCCCACATTTACTTGAAATTCATCTACTTAAGAATGAAATTCTCCTCCAAGAATTTTTTTTTTAAATGTTTAAGTGCAGTTTCAAGGTGAACATAATTGTTTCCCTTGATCACTTAGTACTTAAGGGAGTTACTTTATAGTTATTCCTTTATCACTTGTTTGTTTAAACAGGTTTCCCCATAAACACAGCATGTGCGTGAGACTGATATAAAGCAGGAGCATTTATTTAATAGGTTGATACATAGATCCAATATTTATTTAATTAGCTGTCACTAAATTTGCATACCAGGAATAATTAGTTGTTTAAAATCCCCAATAGCATTCAGTGAACTATTGTTTGAACTATTTTAGCACATCTTTGTTTATAAAAAAATAAATAAACATTACTGAAAATACTTTTAACTAGATCTACTTCACAAGAAGAAAATATCCCAGAAATAGTGCTTAACTATAAAATAAAGTAAATTCAAGCAAGTTCAAAATTAATTTAAAGTTTGCAGTTAGTTTACAAAATAAGTAATACGATTCATTACTATGTGTTCAAATTTTTACTAATATACTTTTTTGGTTTCTATATTTTTATATTAGGATAAATGGAGAGGGCTACAATGATATGGAGATAGTCATTCAGAACCTCTTATGAGATGACATGGATAGCAGAGTATAAAATTTGAAGGATTTAAATTGTTAAACAGTATATCTGCCTTCCTGAAGCAAAAATAGTTTGAGGGAATTGTAATGTTATCAGATTTACCAGTAAAACATAGGTTGAGGAGCACTGGGGAAGCATGATTCTTTATGTACAGGTATTGATTTCTTTAAAGAAGGCAGGTGGTAACTCTTTAAAAAAATACTTTATTGATTTTCAGACAGAAAGAGGAAAAGGAAGAGAGAGAGAGAGATGCCAGTGAAACACTGATCATTGATCACTGCTTCCTGCAGCACCCCCCCCCACCACCACCACAGGGGATGGAGCCCAGAAGTCTAGTATGTGCACAGAACAGAAATTGAAACAACAATTTAGTTAGGGGTACAATGCAAATAGCTTTTTTCTACTCAAAGATGTCTAGATTCATGACTTAGATACCCAAACTCTGAGGAAGGAAAGAGGATTCAGGTGACTGAGGATGGCCTGCACGCCTGGAGGCTGAAATGACTAGATCTGGAAGATGCAAGCCCAGATGGTTTCCTCACTCTCCTGAGCCGGATCACTTGAAGCCTGGGCTCAGTTGGGATGTGGACTAGTAAAACTGCATGTGAGGCTTATGTTCTAAGAGGAAGAAACATTTCAAGAGTCAGACAAAAGCTGCAAGGCTTCTTTTGACTTCTCTTTGGAAGCCATGCGGTGTTGATGATACTTGCTTCTACTTACTACAAGGATAAACTAAAGCCAGCCCAAACTCAAGGAAGGGGAGGGGAATTAAACTCCACCTCTTGATCAGGGAGCTACAAGCTCACATTGCAAAAGAGAGGTAAACAGGGAGATGTCATTTTTATCTGATCTCCACTCAAGTACCACTGCCTTGGGATGGCCATATTATTAACTTCTTTCATTTATAGTACCATGTGACTATCCAAAACTTATCAGTGTTTCAATTTTAATTTTCTCTCATTAATTATTTAAGTCCTATCTTCCCCAATAAACATAAAGCTCATAGCAGGAATTGGGTATTCCACCCCATCCCTAACCAAAGATAACTGGACTGGATTATGTTCTGTAAATTTGTCTAGAGCTGGGAATCTCCAAGACACCTACATTCATGAAATAGTTTTCCAGGAAAGGCTTCCATGGGTTTTCTACAAGTTCCATCTTCACAGGCTCATTTAAGCAGTTCAGCTTTTGGGGCTAAAACCAGAGGGTGAAAGATGAGAAATAACTGAGTATTTACAGTCCCAGTATGTGCCACACAAAATAATTATTCATTACAACGTGAAAAAGACAACTTTATGATAAAGAAACCTGGCAGATACCACTATCACCAAGGAAACCAAGTTGCCATCCATTATCAGTAACAGGACAAATAGACACCAAATTCGCTGTTATGACCCACCGAGAGAAACACAACAGCGGTCTTTCTGCCAAATGTGTGCATATCTAAATCTAATTGTGAGGAAAAAAAATCAGGCAAACCCAAACCAGGGCACATTATTCACAAGTGTTAAGGTCCTGAAAGTCAAGGAAAGACTGAAGGACATTTTCTTGTTGAAGAATAATAAGGAGACACAAATGAAATGTATTATTAGTGAACTGGGTCCTTTTCTTGTAAAGAACATAACTGGAACAATTAGTGAACTCTAAGTAGGTAGTTAAAATTTCTTGTTAATTTGAAGTGTTAATTCTTTTAGTTTTTATGGAATTTTTGATATGTAGAAGAGTTATTTTCTTGGAAAAAATAACATTTCAGAGTGATAGGGCATCAGTTTGTCAACTGAGTCAGAAATAGTTCTAGAAATACAATAGAGAAAGAGAGGAGAGGCAGAAAAAAAATCTTAACATTAAAAGAATATTAGTGAATGGTAAATGGAAATTATATAATTATTGGAATTTTGACATTACTGAAAATAGAAAGATAAAAATAAAACAAGGGTACCCTAATCGGTTTGGCTCAGTGGATAGAGCATCAGCCTGTGGACTGAAAGTTCCCAGATTGGATTCCAGTCACGGGAATGTATCTTGGTTGCAGGCATATTTCCAGTAGGGGGTATGCAGGAGGCAGCTGACCTATGTTTCTCTATTGTGGATATTTCAAACTCTCTACCCCTTTCCCTTCCTCTCTGTAAAAAAAACAAAAGCAAAACAAAAAACAAACAAAAAAACACACAAAACAATAAAATACATTTTAAAAAATAAAACAAAGGTGTTAAAGAGTAACATTTATCTTTTTCTCCATAATTTTAAGTATGTACTAGAACTCTAATACAATATATAATATTACTTTGACATATCTGCAATTATAGAATAACCTCCAAAAGGATTAACATTTCAATGAGTATCCCCACTGAAAATGGAATGTGTGGCTGTGCTGTTTTGTTACTTTGCACCATCAGGATTGCTCTGACATAACCCATGACTTTCCAGCTCCCAAGTCCATCATTCTTTGATATGCTTGATCTGTTATATTCATCCAGGAGGTGATTTTTCTGACATGCCTCGTGCACTGAGTGAGATTGAATGTCTTTATCTCAGAATGAATCCTCTCTGTCTTCCTACCTTCAGCAATAAAGGAGGACTTTATAACCAAGGTTTTCTTCCTCAGAAAATTTATATCTTTATTTCACTGACAAAAGAAAGTGAAAATGTAGAATTAAAACAGAAGTCATTATTTAATAGCTGTTTTGTGTGCACTTCATTAAATATTTTATCATGTATCTTTTGTTGCTATGGAGCAGAGACTTTTTTTTTAATTGATTTTTTACAGAGAGGAAGGGAGAGAGATAGAAAGTCAGAAACATCGATGAGAGAGAGACATTGATCAGCCGCCTCCCGCACACCCCACAGTGGAGATATGCCCGCAAGCAAGGCACATGCCCCCACCAGAATCAAACCCGGGACCCCCCAGTCTGCAAGCCGACACTCCATCCACTGAGCCAAACCAGTCCGGCGTGGAGCAGAGACTTTTAAAAGTGACAGCATACAATGATTACAGGTAGTTCAACATTTGAATTTTATAATTAAAAAATAAAAATACTATGAGCACACTGAGAGCTGAAATGCATATGAGATGATATTACACCAGAGTAATCTTGTCTGTGTTTTGTAGATCACCTGTTGAAACCCCCAGTAATCACTTTGCTCCTGGAATTAGGGTTCTGCAAGGTCTGGGTTTCACATTTTGTCTGAAAGACAAGGAGTTTTTACATCTCCACCACAATGGTATAACCTTGGCTGGCTGCTGTACAGTGCATGCTCTCTAGATCATATCCATTCATTCTCCGTTCAGCAAACATTTATTTAATCAGATGGCACACATGGCTCTGAGGATAACAAAATGAGTAAAATCTTGACAGGGCCCTCTTGTAGCAAATGATTCCTGCAGCAGGCACCTCTCAGTATGTACAAACACATGCAATTACTTCCTTTCACTGTGAAAAATAATGTCCCATCTCTGGCTTTAGGATTAGATTAGGGTTGAAGACTTACTCAAGCTCTACCACCGAGAATCTATTTTAATGTATTTGAAGCTAGAACTGAAAGGATCTAGTTCCATTTGGCATTTTGATTAAATTTAAGTTCTAGAGAGGTATGGGGAGGCTGCCTTCTCTCAAATATGTGTAAAAGGAAAAGGCATCTAACCACCAAGCAGAGTAATGAAGTTGATCTTCAGAGAGAACAGAGGAAAAATGAGTAAGGCATAAAGAATCATATTTGGTTTTCTGGTGGATTTTTCAGTTCTTATTGCTAAATATCTGTGGGGCCCAGATATGCTTTCTTGCGTGCTGTGAAAGTATATTCTTAAATCAAATCTCTCTCTCCCTCTCTCAAGTAACCAAAGGTCATCTATGACAAATTAATAATTACTGCAATGTGATGGAGTCTGTAAAGGGATTGATACATTGATCCAGCTGCTCTATAGAGACCAAATGATACCAAACTCTATACGATAAAAGGTTTGTTTTGTCATCATATGCATGTCATAGCTCAGTGGTCGGCAAACTAATTAGTCAATAGAGCCAAATATCAACAGTACAACGATTGAAATTTATTTTGATAGCCAACTTTTTTAAACTTAAACTTCTTCTAATGCCACTTCTTCAAAATAGACTCGCACAAGCTGTGGTATTTTGTGGAAGAGCCACACTCAAGGGGCCAAAAAGCCGCATGTGGCTCGTGAGCCGCAGCTTGCTGACCATGGTCCTAGCTGATAGACAGTCAATTAAGTGTAGAGTTGGTATGAACCAGCAACCCAGATTCCATCTATCTTACTGTTCTGGCATTTCCTAGAATGCTCCATTTATTTATAGACTAGTACAATGTGCTTCCTTTCCTAGGTTTGGAACAAAAGTTAAAATCAACCAAACAAACACTAGGTTCTAACTATTTAACTAAAAACGGATGTGATTGAAAACTATAACTCAATTTTTAAAAATCTTATTTCATTGATCTTTGTACTCCTCTAGTCATCTATACCCACCTCCCCACTTCAATGTGCCTATCACACTCATTCTGTTACTTCTTGAGCTGTTGGGGTGATCTCTTTGAACAGAAAGTCACATCATGTCACCCCTATGTCCAAAACTCATTTTACTCCGAAAAAAAAGCCAGAAATCAGACAATAGTCTCTAAAGTACTTTGTGGTCTAATTTCCTCTCACTCTTCTGATTTCATCTCTTAAATTTCCTCCTTGTCCATTTTCTTCCAGACATGTGTTGGCCTTCTTGCTATTCCTCAAGCATCTTCTAACATAGAGCCTTTGAATTTACTGTTTTCCATTTCTAGACCTTACCTGCTTCAGATATTTACATGGCTACATTTTTCACCTCCTGGAAATTTTAACTTAAATGTCACCATTTCAATGTATTACCTTTTAGTGACCCTCTCTAAAATTGCAACATGATCTTCATATTTAATTTCACTTACCATAATTTATATTTTTCTTCCTCAATGATACATATAACTTTAATATTTTATTATGTATATATCACCACTAGATTTCAGGTTTCACGTAGTAGAGTTTTTTGTGTCACGTGTGTTTGCTTTTTATTGGTATGTAACAATTTGCCATAATCACTACATCTTAGGGCCTTTAAACAAAACCATTTATTAACCCACAGCTCTGAAGTCTGGGTAGACTTGCCTAGGTTCTCTCTTTAGGGTCTTAAAAAAACAAATTTGGATGTCAGTCAGCTTGCCTGAGCTCTTATCTGTAGCATAGGTGTAAGGAAGTGGAAAATGTGTTTCCAAGCTCATTTAGGTTGTTGGCAAAATTCAGTTCTTTGCAGATGTAGGACTGAAGTCCTTATTTCTCTGCTGACTGTCAGCAGAGGCCACACTCAGCTTCTAGAGGCTGATCACATTCCCTGCCGTGTGACTTCTTCATTCTTCAAGCCAGCAAAGGTGTGCCAAATCTGTCTCATGCTTAGAATCTCAGTGGCTTCCGCTTTTGCTATCAGCTGGATAAACAAACAACAAAGTGTTTTGAAGCTCTTGTGTGCTTAGGTTAGATAACCTAACATTTACCAAATAATTTAACATAGTCATGTTTATGATTTCATATTCATAGATTTCTCCTGCAATCCAAGTGGGGGGAATTAAATAAGCTCATGGGTCAATGGGGAATATATAAGAGTTTTGCATAGAACACTGTACATATCCCAAGTGCTAAGTAATTTATTGAAATATTTATTGAATGACTGAAAAAATGAATAAATAAGTTATTTAATAAATAAATAAATGAGTGATTTATTGTTGCTACCATATTGCATGCCTATGTAAGGTACTCCATCAGGGTCTGTCTTACATCTCTGCCAAGCACAATAGGCAATCACTGTTTATCAAGGACTAGCACTCATGCTTAGTGTTCTACCTGGGCAAGACCAAAGTGGCAGTTTCCCTTGACTCAAATCTCATGACCAGATCTAGAGAATCTCTTTAGTCATCTCTTACCAGCAGATAAATTCTAATAGAGACTAAAAAAATAACCTATTCACAAAGACCCATCACATTCTAAACTTATTGTTTGTCTTCCAAACTTATTGTTTGATAATACAAAGAATCATTTACAAAGTAGGCCCTACTCTTCTTTATCGGCTTATTCCCACCCCTTCATAGAGCCCTTCCTTAATCCTTTCCATTCTCTTCAGAAGCTATATCTTGAACTCAAAATTCTGAAAGAGAACAGTTTATAGAATGAAGGGAAGGTAAAGGGGAGTGGAGATGGTAAATACCCAGGGGGGAAAAAAAATCGAATAAAGGAAACTAATAAAAGGGGATATGCAAATGGACTGTCATTTTGTGACACCTGTCAGCCAATAAGGAGTGAGTATGCAAATTAACCCAACAAAGATGGCAGCAACCCTGCCCCCCAGACACTCTGGGCTTCTGGGTAGTGTACATGCAGGTGCAGAATGGCCAGGTGGGGTAGGATGCCTGCTATGAGGGGGAAGAGGTAGCTACAGGAGCAGCGCTCTGGCCTGAATGAAGACTGAAGGCTCCAACCAGAGTGAAGATGGAAGGTGGCAGCCAGAGTGAAAGCCTGCATCCCAGGTGCTGGAAGAAAACTGGTACCAGCAGAAGGAAGGCCTAAAATAAAAATCATTGATTTATCTCTTTCTTTCCATTTCTTATGTAACCTCAATAAGTGGTTACTGAATAAATGAAAAATGGAATGCATGCATTAAAAAGATAGGATATATACACATTTGTTATTCAATTTAATATAAAAGTATGCAACCCAACAAACAATATTCAGATTTCAAATATCTAGACCAGTGGTCAGCAAACTGTGGCTCATGAGCCGCAGTTTGCCGCTCTGTTGATTAATGAGTTTGCTGACCACTGACCTAGACTCTCAATTCCAATAATTACAGGTTGTTGTTGTTCCTTGTGATTAGGCCCCTACCCCAGTGGTCAGCAAACTCATTAGTCAACAGAACCACAGTTTGCTGACCACTAATCTAGACATATAGAGATATTCAAAAAGAAATTTCAGATATTTTTTGCCACAACAGATTAGATAGCTTAAAGAAATATTGATGATAAATTTATTTTTTCTACTATTGTTTTGAATATAATTAAAATATTTAAGCCCCATTTTATTATACATTTCCATGTGCCATTTACCAATATGAATCAGATTATTAAGGTCAAAAATTCTTTCTTGGATGTCAAATGTATGTATTATATACTTCAAAAGTTATACATTTGACTCGGTTGTTTTTGATATCTGCTAGAGGATGTTCACATTAAGATAAATGGATTGTCATGTTCTGAGAACTGTTTAGTTTCACTTTTAGGGGACCATCTGTTCTCTGATTAATGGATTTGTGTATAAGAGTGGGCATGTTGATTTAGCTCTTTTAAATAAGTGCCATAGCTAATTATTCTTTTAAGAATGCAGTTCTTAACACCTCAAGCTTCTATAGACTCTTTTAAAGAAATCTATGTAATAAGAGTCATGAGCACTTATAGCTTTCTTTTAGGATGCAATTACATTTTTCCTAAAGTATAGAAAATAATTGTTGGGTAATATATATATTTTAAATCTTTACCAAATGATATATTTTCCATTGATTTTTAGAGACAGTGAAAGGGATGGGGAGAAACACACAGAGAGAAACAATGATGTAAAAGAGACACATGAATTAATTGATTGGTTGCCCCCTGCACATGCCCTGACCAAGACAAGGTGCTGGGTGTGGAGCCTGCAACTTGAGGTACCTTCCCTTGACCAGAATCAAACCTATGCATTTCAATACGCAGGCCTACACTCTTTCCCCTGAGCCAAATTGGCAAGGATGATTCCATATATTCTTGAAGGACTAATGTTCTTCCTATTTAAGAAATTCACTTTCTGAATTAGCACATAGTTTAAAGCACATGCACTGAACAATAGGCCGGCCTATCCTTCCTTGAATTAACCATATTCATTACTGAGATGAGAGCAACTATGTCATCTCCTGCACATTTGTTTGAACACTGCTTCTCTGCATAATCACAAAAAGAAAAGTAATTGAAATAATAAAATTACAAATACATGTAATTACCATGTTAACATTAGCCAGATCTGTAGGTAAGTTGGTAAGTAGATAGATAGAGATTTAATTTATTTTATTACATATATCTGTGTTTTTACAAACTATGTTCTACAACAGAGCCCTAGGTTTATGAGAAGTGTAAGTGATATTCAAAGAGAAGGCAGAACAAAGTTGGACTTATAAACACTCATTCCTAATTCAAACAAAACTGGTTTATTTTATTTTTTGTTAATCCTTACCTCAGAATATTTTTTCCATTGATTTTTTAGAGAGTGGAAAGTAGGGAGGGAGCAGGGAGAGAATGGAGAGAGTCAGGGAGAGAGAGAGAGAAATATTGAATAGGTTGCTTCCTGTATGCATGCACTTCTACCACCACCACCAGGGCTGGGGATCAAGTCTGCAACCCGAGGTAAGTGTCTTTGACCTGAATCAAACCAGAGACCCTTCAGTCAGCAGGCCTACACTCTTTCCACTGAACCAAACTGACTAGGGCAAAACTGGTTTACTTTTAATTTTACAAAATATATTTTGCATGTTTGCATTTAATAAGTCAGCTCTATAGCTAAAGTAACAATGTAGAAAACAGTTCTCTGACATCTTTTCCCTTCAATACATCAACCTAGATTGCAGAAAATGTTTTCCAATGCAAAACAACATTCATCCTTGTCAGAAGATACCAAGTAAAGGCTGGCAACTAGTTCCTACTTATTTAAAGGAGAGAGAGAAGAGATTCATTGTTTCATATCTGCTCACCACACACTGACTGCCTCTGTAGTATATACCTATGATGAGCTCTCTGCAGCCATATGAATATTTTCTGTTGCTTGAATCTCTGGCACTGCATGAGGAATAGTGATAAGATATTTTAGGATAAAGAAATCTTTCCACTTGTCATTTTCCAAATTTTCATAAAAGTTGATTATATATATAATTTTTTACACAGCAATAATTTATTTATCAGTTGGGGTTTTCTGTACTGAGCCTAAGTTAATTACTCTAGTTAACTAAAGCAAAAGGAAATGTATTGGCAGGTAGTTGAATAATTCACAGATTTCAAGTAACTGCTAAAAGCCAGGCTTCATAAAGGAAGAAACCAGAGAAGCTTCCTGAATCTGGGTAATAGCAACTATAGAGTACCTCCACCTCATCCCCAAGTCATTTGTTCACTAGTCCTTTTCTCCTGTTACACTAGAGTAAATGCTTGTTCCCATCAAAAGTCAAACTGCCCATTTGCACTCTGGATATCATTTCCTCTTGTCTTCTCTATGACTAAACTGACAATTCAACACTTTCTCTCCCCTAATTTCTACCTCTGTCCACATTCCCCTCAGGATACAAGCATTTCTTAAAATGTTCATCTTACAAAAACAAAACAAAACAAAACAAAACACCTGTGTTATCATTCTGCCACCAGCTACCACTTTCTTATTATCTTGCACATCAACACATTCTAAAGGGACTGGTTGATTTTGCTATTTCACTTCCTCACATAGCATCCTTCATACTGTACTCTATTGCCTCAGGACAAAATACTGAAGAAACCCCTTTTGTCAAGAATACTGTTATTCTCTATATTTGTCAAATCTGATAGTCACCTTTCTGAGTGTGCTTAACTTGACCTCTTGAGCAGCATTTAACCCTGGTGACCATGCCTATTTTATAGAAATACATTCTGTTCTTGTATCTGCTAGAAGGAATGTTCTTCCAACGCACTGGCTACTCCTTTCCAAGATCCTTTGCCAGCTTGTCATCTTCTGTTTGACTTCTAAGTGTTGAAGTGCCTCCTGGGCTTTGTCTTTGTCACCTCTTCACTATCTGCACACTCTCCATTCATGACCCCCTTCACTTCTCGCACCAGTTACTGCAAACATGTCAATGAATCCCAAACATCTCTCTGCAGCCCTGTCTTCTCCTCAGCTCAAGGTGTGTATACCCATTTGTCTATTTGGCATCATAGGCATGACCAATAAACATCTAAAACCTACCATGTGAAAAGTAGAATACTTACTAGTACACTGCTCCCATTCCCAATCAGATTTTTCTTCAGTCTTTTACCCCCCAGTAAACCATAACACTCCATAACCAGTTGGCCAAGCCACCACACACACACACACACACACACACACACACACACACACATGCACACTCACACAACACCTATAACACATATCTAATGCATCAACAAATTCTATTGATCATACTTCTAAACCATACATAACATTTATTCACTGTTTTCAGTCTCTGCTAAGACCACATGGAGAAAAATATGCCTATTTCTCACTTGGATTATTGCTATAGTCTCCTAAATAGTTTTCCATTTTATATCTTAACTAGTGGCCTGGTGCACAAAATTCATGTATGGATGGGAAGGTTCCCTCAGCCCAGCCTGCACCCTCTCCAATTGGGGACCTTTTGGGGGATGTCTGACAGCCAATTTAGGAGGGATCAGGCCTAAACTGGGAATCGGACATCCCTCTTGAAAGTTGGGACTATTGGTTCACCTGCCTGCCTACCTAATCGCCCCTAACTGCCCTCTCCTGCTGGCCTGATCTTGCCTCCAACTGCCCTCCCTTGCCAACCTGGTTGCCCCCAACTGCCCTCCCCTGCCAATCTGATCTCACTCCCAACAGCTTTCCCCTGCCAGCCTGATCTTTCCCCCAAATGCCCACCTCTGTCAGCCAATTTGGTTCCAATTAGTTTCTATACCAGTCAGCATCAAAAGCTCCACTTTCTACACAGCCATTGGCTCCTCACCCAGATTTGGTTCTAATTGGTCAGTTTCTATACCAGTCAGCATCAAAAACTCATCTCCTAGGCAACCATTGGCTCCTTACAGTTGACCCAAATTTGGTTCAGATTGGTCATTTTCTAGGCCAGTCAGTGTTAAAAGCACTACGTTCTAGCCCTGACCAGTTTGGCTCAGTGGATAGAGCATCGGCCTGCAGACTGAAGGGTCCCAGGTTTTATTCTGGTCAAGGTCATGTACCTTGGTTGTGGGCACATCCCCAGTAGGATGTGCAGCTCATCAATGTTTCTCTCTCATTGATATTCCTAGCTCTCTATTTCTCTCCCTTTCTCTCTGTAAAAAATCAGTAAAATATATTTAAAAAAAAAAAGCTCTGCCTTCTAAGCAGCCATTGGTTCCACATAGTTGACTCAGATTTGGTTCTGATTGATCAGTTCATATGCCAGTCAGCATCAAAAGGTCCTCCTCCTAGGCAGTCACTGGCTTCTCAGAGTTTATCCAAACTTGGTTCTGATTGGTTGGTTTCTATGCAAGTCAGTGTTTCTGGGCTTATCAACAGGGCCTGATCAGAAAGGCAGGGCTGATCAGCAGCCAAGGTGGAGGTCTAAAGAGAAATGGAGGTGTGGCTGCTGGGCATAGTGGGAGAGAAAGAGAGAAGCAAGTGCTGATCAAAAGCTGCCACAGAGGTAAGGATCATTCCCTGCTCTCTCTTCAGGCCTCTCTCTGGCCTTGATTCACAGCCTCCTTAGCAGTCAGTCAGTACAGCAACCCAATGCTGACTGCAGGACTGACTTCCAGTTGGTTAAGTTTTGGCCATTACCAGTCATTACAACCCAGGATTTTTATATATAAGGATTGCTTTTTTCTTTAGGAAAAAAAAAAAGAAAGAAATATTATTTGTAGTATCACTCTTTTGTTTAAAACCCTCCAGTGATCACTATGGTACTTAGAATAAAATCATATTTGTATTCTGCTTTGGCCTATGATATAATCATACTACTTTTCGGGCCACATTTCTTACTAGCTTGCCCTTGTTAGTTCCACTGGTCTTTCTTTTATTGAATGTACTAGAGAGTATTTCTTTATCCCTGGAGTATGCTTTTCTTTTTTTTTTCTTCTTTTTTTTGAATTTTAGTGTATCTCTATTTTTTAATTTATTTTTTATTAATGTGTTACATGTATACATATCTTCCCATTGCCCCCCCACCCCGTTCCGAGGCATACCCTAACCCTCCAGTGTCTTGTGTTCATTAGTTATTCTTATATGCATGCATACAATTATTCATTTAAGTTCATATTTTTATTTAGCTATTTGTCATAACAAACAAATCCAGAGTCTCAGGCTTAACACATACATAGACACACAGACACGGACATATTTATCCACCACTCATATACAGTTCAATTTCACTCATTGTGTGTGTGTATGTGTATGTGTGGTGGGCAGATTTGTTCTGCACCACAATGTGCTAATGGTTTTCTTCTACTTAGTGACTCCAACATCTTTGTAGAACCTGGATATACCCACCTGGAGATCCTCTGCATTTGGTCTACATCACATTTAGGGAAGAGAGTTTATGGGCCAGACCTAATGTATATTTCATCAATGTTTTTCCAAGTGCCATTGATCAGATTTAAGTCATATGGTCACCTTAAATACAAGAGAGGCTGGAAAATATGGCTTAGTTGTTGGGAAGAGGAAAATATGAATGTTGGTGATTACCAGCAATCCTTGACATACCACTTAACCAAATAGTCACCCGGTAACATTTCTTCCTGTCACCTACTTTAATTATATATAAAGCCCTTTGTACTACATTATATTTAATGGTTGACTAGTTAGTACTAACCATTCATGTATTATGTATTAATTAATATTTATATTGTTTCCCTTCAGAAAACATAAGCTTCATAATGACAAAGCCCCTGTCTGTATTGTTTTTTGCTGTACCCTTAATTTCTAGATCCAATTCATGATGTGCACATATTAATATTTCAGTAAATATTTTTATACCTTTAGAGTGTCTTCCTTGTTGTATGCCCAAGATTAGAATAATACAGCTTGTTTGACAAATCCATGAACACTGTGTATTATTATAAGAGACAAATGCAGTAGGGCTTATTTCCTTTATCCCTGTTAGTAACTTAGTGAGATGTAGGTCCAAAGCCAACTAAGCACATCTGATTGAGTTAATTAGAACATTAGGCCAATACTAGAAGCTGAATCTGGAGGTCTTCCTACATCTAACAAGGTCACAATTTTTACATAGGGAGCCTCCATTGAGATAGAACTGTATAGATCTTCTCTGTGCTCCTTTCCTTAAAATACATAGATAATTTCAAGAGTAAGGTTTTTCTCTACCATAATTCATATATGGTGTGTGTATTCCAGCTAGCTAGAGTCTAGGAACAATTCTCTGTTCTAGGAAAAATGTGAGGGACCGTGTACTTTACTAATTTTCTTTTTAAGGTTTTTGGCCAATACATTTTGGAGATTTAATATCTGTACTATAAAGTGTTAGCATCCATGATCCCATGTTTAATAATATCCAGTAAAAAAATAGTAAGTTCCCAGGCCAATTACTTATCAGGTATAAAGGAGATGGAATTTAAGCAAGCAAACAAAACAAAGTAACACAATGGAATATTAAGCTGCTATAAAAAAAAAGAAGGAATTCTTACCATTAGCAACAGAATGGATGGAACTGGAGAGCATTATGCTAAGCAAAATAAGTCCGTCAGAGAAAGATAAATATCACATGATCTCACTCATTTTTGAAATATAATGAATAATATAAACTGATGAACAAAAACAGATCCAGAAACAGAGAAGCATTGATCAGACCATCAAACCTCAGAGGGCAAATAGGGGAAGATGGGGGTAAAGGGCAGAGATCAACCAAAGGACTTGTATGCGTGCATATAAGCCTAACCAATGGACACAGGCTCCGGGGGTGGGGTGGGTGAGGGCATGAATGAGGGGTGAGGGGGAGAAATGGTAAGATAAGGACATATGTAATACCTTAATCAATAAAGAAAAAAACACATCAAGAGATATGATCTACACTTTTCATCTCAAGTAGTTAAAATCTATAAAATTATATATTAGTCAAAAGAAAAATCTTTGTATCTTACTGAATACATAATAGCAAAATCCTGAAATTAGAGCAAGTGAAAAATTATTAGTCTTTAATAAGTAAAATGGTATATGTTATTATGTGCATATAAAAAGAGCTTAGGAATCTTTATATTGAAAAATGCAGTATAGATACTTGACAATTTCCATTTTTAAGTTCCTATATTTCCCTCATATTCCCATTTTATATAGTCAACTGGAGGCCTGGTGCTCAAAATTTGTGCATATTGAGGGAGTGTCCTTCAGCCCAGCCAGTTCCCTCTCCAATCTGGGACCCCTTGAGGAATGACCGACTGCTGCTTAGGCCCTATCCTGGATCAAGCCTAAACGGGCATGGACATCCCTCTCACAATTAAGGACTGCTGGCTCCCAACTGCTCACCTGCCTGCCTTCCTAATTGCCCCAAACTGCTTCTGCCTGCCAGTCTGATAACCACCTAACCAATCCCCTGCCAGCCTATTTGCCCCTAACTGCCCTACCCTGTGGGCCTGGTCACCCTCAACTGCCCTTCCCTGCAGGCACAGTCACCCCCAGATTCCCTCCTCTGCAGATCTGGTCACCCCTAACTGCCCTCCCATGCAGGCATGATCACCCCCAACTGCCTTCCATTGTAAGCCTGGTCCCTGCCAAATGCCCTTCTCTGATGGTCATCTTGTGGTGGCCATCTTGTATCCACATGAAGGAATCATCTTGTGACCACATGAGGGCAATCATCTTGTGTGTTAAAATGATGGTCAATCTTCATATTACCCTTCTATTAGATAGAATAGAGGCTGGGTGCCCGGGTGGGGCTGGTTTGCCCTGAAGGATGTCCTGGGTCAAGGTAGGTGTTCCCTGGGGCATGGGGTGGCCTGCAGGAGGAGCCTGTGGTGGTTTGCAGGCCAGCCATGCCGCCCAGCAACCCAAGTGGAGGCGCTGGTATCTGGGATTTATTTTTCTTCTACAATTGAAACTTTGTTGCCTTACCCTCAGCTGGCCAGGCTTTGTGGAAAGTTTGGCTTCTTTCATCGCCAGGGGCAACCCAGTCTTCTCTCCTGCGCTCTCTGTGGCCATCGCCATCTTGGGTGGGTTAATTTGCATACTCACTCTGATTGGCTGGTAGGCATTGCTGGAGGGCATGGCTTGTGAGTATAGCAGAGGTATGGTCAATTTGCATATTACTCTTTTATGAGATAGGATATTTTCAGTGAAGCACAATTTTTGGAAGTTATTTGAATTGTAATGTCTCTAAGATTTGAAAAGGATTGTATCCTCATCCTAGTAATTGGTGTGCATAAAAACTTTTTGGTGGTTTTAGTCTATATTTTCCTTCATTATTTGAGACAGTCTTTAATGCAAGGTGATTCACCGAAGTTATTTTTTGCAACTTTTCTCAAGTATTTTTCACAATTTTATATTCTAATAAGACATTTTGTTCCTGGATCCAGAATCAAACAAGCATGTTTATAAGTTAGAATTTATTTATTTCATTTTACAAATACCTTTTTTATTCTATTTTCAAGAAGCATACATTAAAGGCAGACTACCCATTTTCCTTAAGTATACAGTGATAAGTAAAAAGTGTTTAATCTAGAAGACTTATAGTTTTGTTAGAAACCCAAATAAAGAAGCCAAAGTTAAATTCTCAAAATATATAATAGAAGTCTACACAAATTATTAAGAAGCTTGTTTAGTTTAGATCCAAATTATACTGTTTAGAAGGAGGAATGCTTGAATTAAATCCCACCTGACGAGCAGAATTCACTGGGCAGAATCTAGAAATGAAATCTAGAAATGAATTACAGTGTATGGAAAGGTGGTGATTTGTGAAATGGCAAAGCAAATTCAGGTATGGTGAATATTTGAGTATTTCAGTGGGAAAAACTGAGCTATGTGAGAAGAAAAAGCTAAGCAGGACTAGATTAAAAAAAAAGATTATGTATTCCACATTAAGGAATTTGATTTTGTCTTCTATGCAAATGCACTGTAGTTCACAAAATTTCAAAACGTCTAAAGTAATTTAAACATGGGGATTCCATAATCATATTTTAGTATGAATGCTATCACTATTAAAGATTGAGGAATGGAATCTAATAAACCAATGAAGACCAATTAGTATGACTTATGGCTCTAATACTTCCATAACATCATGATTAAACCACTGTCTTTAATTTTAAAAACATAGTAACTCTAAATAGTTAAATATTAAAATGAAAAAAATAAAAAAAAATGAACTAAAATTTTAATGGATCAGAAACGGAAAATATCCAACAATTCCACTTCTGAAGGAAACAAAATGACTATGTTGAAGAGATAGATAATCCCCTGTGTTTATTGCAGCATTATTTACAATAGCCAAGACATTGAAAAAACCTAAGTGCCCACAACAGCAGAATGAATAAAGAAAATATTGTTTATATTTACACACACACACACACACACACACACACACACACAAATGGAATAATATTCAGCCATAAAGAAATCCTGCATTTGCAACAACTGTCCTCCCCTGCTGGCCATCTTGAAGGCATTATGCTAAATGAAATTCATTAGACAGAGAAAGGGAAGTATTGCATGATTTCACTTATATCTTGAATTAAAAAAAGAGACGTAGCCCAGGCAGTGAGGCTCAGGGATTGAGCATTGACCTATGAAACGGGAAGTCAAGATTTGATTCCACGTCAGAGCACATCAGATTGTGGGCTTGATCTCCAGGGTTGGGTATGTAGGAGGCAGCCAATCAATGATTCTCTCTCATCATTGATGTTAGGTAGGATTTAATTCAAGTATTCCTCCTCCTAATCAGTATAATTTCTTTCTACCTCTCCCTTCCTTTCTGAAATCAATAAAAATATATTTTTAAAAGGAGAGATAAATCATATTTGTAATTATCAGAGTAACTGAGGCAGTAGAGGATAGAGACAAGAGAATTGTATAAAAGTTGTCAAATAGTTCTAACTTCTAGTTATATTTAAATGCTACTTATTGAGGATGTAATATACAACCTGATTGCTAATGGGTGTAGGTAAGCTTTTGTATGGCATACTAGAGACCTGATACACAAAATTTGTGCAAGGTGGGGGGTGTCCCCCAGCCTGCACCCTCTCCTATCTGGGACCCCTCAAGAGATGTCCAACTGCCCATTTAGGCCTGATCAAGGTAGGATTGGGGCTAAATAGGATCAGGTCTAAACGGGCAGTCGGACATCCCTCTCACAATTCAGGACTGCTGACTTCCAACTGCTTGCCTGTCTGCTGTCCTGATTGCCTCTAACCACTTCTGCCTGCCAGCCTGATCACCCCCTAACCACTCCCCTGCCAGGATGATTAATACCTAACTGCTCCCCTACCAGCCTGTTTGCCCCCAACTGCTCTCCCCTGTAGGCCTGGTCCCTCCAACTGCCATTCCCTGTTGGCCTGATCACCAACAACTATCCTCCCTTCCAGGCCTGGTCTCTCCCAACTGCCTTCCCCCACTGGCCATCTTGTGGTAGCCATCTTGTGTGCACATGAGGGCAGCCATCTTTGACCATATGAGGGCAGCTATCTTGTGTGTTGGAGTGATAGTCAATCTACATATTACTCTTTTATTAGGATTTGAATGTTGTTAAGAGACTAGATCTTAAAAGTTCTCATCACTAGGAAAATAATTTTTTTTCTGTATTCTTTTCATCTTGATAGTATAATGGATGCTAACTAAACTTACTGTTGTAATATGTAAGTCAAGTTATTATGCTGTTAAAAAAGAAAGGAAGGAAGGAAGGAAGGAAGGAAGGAAGGAAGGAAGGAAGGAAGGGAAGGAGGGAGGGAAAAAAGAGAAAGGAAGGGAGAAAGGAAGGAAAAAGAAAGACAAAGAATTGAAAAACAAACATGAAAGATGGTAATTAGGAATTTCCATATTGTCAGAGCCCTTAAGTTCCCAGAAGAATTAGTGGGAAAAGAAATCTACAACAAAGCACAGTTTTCAGAATTCATGGATAGATCAAATATTCTGAAAGTTTTGAAAAGAGGACAATAGAGTATATGTATTGAGATGGAATTATACTTCTAAACTGAAAAAAATCACAAATTAAAAAATGGAGTGCTGCTTTAAACACAAAGAAAAAATAATTTTCAACTCAGAAAGCTTAATGAAAATTATCAGTCAAATTTGGATGCAAAATTATGACATTTTCAATCATTTTATGCACCTTTCATGAAATATGTTGATGCTGATGTACATGTTCACAAAATGAATAAAGAGAAAACAACCAAGGGTCCAAAAAACAGAAGACCAAATATAGAAGAGACTAGACTACTTAGGGATAAAGAGAAAAGCAAAAACAAAAAGACAGTTCATCAAAATGCTTAGAGAGCAAAGGAGTCTAGTAAACAGATAGATCGAATCGATTACCTAATTAATGTCTTGCTCACCATCTTATAGGGAAATAAGGTTCTCTTAAACTTTAACATATATATTGGCCTTTACAGTTTCTTAACAGAGGCAAAATATTTGCAGTGTCTTTATCCTATATCAAGTCTTGCAGTTAGCAGCTCTCTGAGAATTCTTACACCTCTGTCCCCCTCAAACCCCACACATACCCCTGTCTCTCATTCTTCCTGCCAAGGATGAAGAAATTACCTTAAAATGTGCCTGTATATGAACAACGAAAGCAATCTCTAAAATAAAAGGCATAGTAGTTTCCTTGAGGCATAGGGATACCTCGAGTATGAAATAAGAAATTACTGAACCCAAATTATAAAACTTTAGGCTATTGGCCCAAGGCAAAATGCATACCTCCCAACTGCCAAAAAATAATCTAGAAGGACTGGAATCCAGGTTCTCCTTCCTTCCCTCAGGGAACCATCACTAGCAAAAGCATAGTATTAAAGGAATAAAAGATGAACTCACAAGAAAAAGCACAGAACATCTGAGATCTACAAGCACTAAGAAAGAAACCCAGAAGATGTTATACTTTGCCTGTATCTATACAATACTGGAAAAATTTTCAAAATAGAAAGATACTACACTCAAAGTGTTAAGATGTATCTTATGAAGAAAAAGAAGATGATAAAATCCGAAAATGTCAAAGTCAAGGAACTCTCTAATTGCATCCAGAAGAACATCAGATAACCAAAATGAATAAGAGTTTTGTTAATATCAAATTTCTCTATGTAAATAAGAGGTGGCAGAAGAACAGTAAATAAGGATTAATTGCACACCTAGAAAAATAATTACATGTAGTTTTAAAAAATGGCAGACCAACAGAATCTGAAATCATTTATCAGAAAATAACTTTTCTTTGGCGGGGGGTGGGGCAAATGTAAATAAGAAACTGTATTCTAACCATAAAAATCAATCAATAAATCCAGAAGAAAGGAAAAAGTGTATGAGAACTAAGAATGAACAAAGATCATAATGAGGTCTACTCTTTTCTAAAAAAGTAGTGGGAAATAAGACCAAGTAACCATGATTACTCAAAACTAAAATTGCTGGTGATTGCACTAGTGGGAAGGAACTCTTTTTTGTTCTCTTCTAGGTTCTTTGGCTGGTTAAATTGGCACATGACAGATTACCTAGAGAAAAACTAACTTCATGCTATGGGAGCCCCACAAAGACATGAGAGGCAAAAGAAAAGAAAAAATACAGTGCACAGGAAGGTGGGAAAAGCAGTTGTTTGATAAACAAGTTTACTATGCCTGGCATAGGCAATGGGACAAACAGAACTTTGAACAAGCTTGCCCTGTGGGTTGCCCTCAGCTAATTACACCTACCTGGCCCATACATTTTGTAGTTATCTTATATCCTTTTCAAAATGAAATAAGTAGAAAAATAGCAAAGGAATGGAAAATTGAATAATATTAATAGTTTTCTTAAACTTACTAGTTATAAGGAAAACAATAAATCCATAAACTGAAAATATCAATTTTTTTGAGAAAACACAAAACAGTTATGAAATCAAAAATTCATCAAGCCAACAAGCCTAACATATTCCCATAATCAATATCATAAAAACCGTGTTTTCTCTCTAAAATATAATAAAATTAGAAAGCAATGGCAAAGCATGGCTTAAAACTTCTCATATGTCTAAAAATGTAAATAATACTTGAAATAAGAAGTATATAAAACTTACTATCATATGCTTAGAGATTAATAACAATGAAATATTTATAGCTTAAAATCATGAAAAAGACTACAACCTTGCTATAAATTTTACTTGATTTGTTAACAATAAGAAAGCTTAAAAATCATTAAGAAAACAAAAAATATAGACAAGCAAAGAAGTAAAATGACCTGAAGAATAGCATGGATAAAAGTAGATAAGTAAGAATAGATAACAATTAGAGAAGTAAAACAATAAAAATTGGGAGAGAATCCAAGATGGCGGCATAGGTAAACACCTACACTGCTGCCTCGCACAACAATTTCAAAACTACAACTAAAAGACAGAACGGACATCATCCAGAATCACAGGAAAGCTGGCTGAGTGGAAGTTCTACAGCTAGAAGGAAAGAGAGGGGCTCACGGAGACCCAGAGGAGCTGTAAAAAGCTGAGGTACGGAGATGCGCACGTGGAGAGAGCGGGTGCCAGAGTACCTGGCTGGCTTTCTCTGGCAGGAGGGAAACAGAGACTCCCAAAGGCATTGAACCCCTTATCTTACAACACTAAACCCCAGATCCTGCCGAAACTCATACAGGGTGAGTTTGGACTGTGAAAAAGGAGAAGTGCCGGAAATTTAGAGGAGTCACAAAAGATCAGAGGGCTGGTGGCGGCGCGCAAGGCACTGCACGCAGGACAGATTGCTGATTGTGCCGCTGACTTTCTCGAGTGGGCGGGAGACAGACCCTCCCAACTGTGCCACCTCTGACTCCACTAAGCCCCTGTTTCATGTGAAACCCTGGGGACCTAAACTCGTGTGGTCCTGGTGCACAGGGGAGCTGGAAAAGCAGTGGTCTAGAAGCACTGGGGGTGCTCCAGCACAAGAACCGCTCCAGCGATTACCCAGTCACGTGAGACTCAGGGGCCGTGGAGGGCGGGGCCGACTGAAAGGCAAGGCGGTCCCTTAAGCCGTGAGACTCCACCCATCCCAAGCTCAACAGAGGCTTCTTTGGTTTTGCAAGTCTGGCATTATAAGGCTGAATTCAATACAGAAGTTTCCCCGACATAGTGAAAATGCCGAGACAAGGGAAGGGATCACAAACAAAGAAATGGAGGGGAAAAAAAAACGACTGGATATAGAGTTCAAAACCACGCTTATAAGGTTTTTCAAGAATATGCTAGAAAAGATGGATAAATTTATCAAGTCCCAAGAGGAGATGAAAAAGGACCAACTAGAGATGCAAAAGAGCCAACTAGAGATGGTAAAGATCCAACTAAAGATGAAAAAGGACCAACTAAAAATTAAACATTCACTGACTGAAATAAAAAATATTATACAGAGTCCTAACAGCAGACTAGAGAAAGGCAAGAATCAAGTCAAAAATTTGAAATATAAAGAAGCAGAAAACACTCAACTGGAAAAGCAAGAAGACAAAAGAATCCAAAAATGTGAAGATAATGTAAGGAGACTCTGGGACAGCTTCAAACGTACCAACATCAGAATTGTGGGAGTGCCAGAAGAGAGAGAGCAAGATACTGAAAACCTATTTAAAGAAATAATGACTGAAAACTTCCCACATCTGGTGAAAGAAATAGACTTACACATCCAGGAAGCACACAGAACCCCATATAAAAGGAATCCAAAGAGGACCACACCAAGACACATCATAATTAAAATACCAAGAGCAAAAGACAAAGAGAGAATATTAAAAGCAGCAAGAGAAAAACAGTTCATTACCTACAAGGGAGCACCCATACGACTGTCAGCTGATTTCTCAACAGAAATGATGCAGGCCAGAGGGAGTGGCAAGAAATATTCAACATGATGAATAGCAAGAACCTACAACCAAGAATAATCTATCCAGCAAAGCTATCATTCAGAATTGAAGGGCAGATAAAGAGCTTCACAGATAAGAAAAAGCTAAAGGAGTTCATCAACTCCAAACCAGTATTATATGAAATGCTGAAAGGTACCCTTTAAGAAGAGGAAGAAGAAAAAGATTAAAGTCAAAAAATTATGAACAACAAATATGTATCTATCAACAAGTGAATCTAAAAATTAAGTGAATTAAAAATTTGATCAACAGAATAAACTGGTGAATATACTAGAATCAGGAGCATTGAAAGGGAGTGGACTGATAATTCTCAGGGGGAAAGGGGTGTGGGGTATACAGGGAGAGACTGGACAAAAATCATACACCTATGGATGAGGTCAACGGGAGGGAGGGAAGGATGGGAGCTGGTTGGAGGGGTGCTATGGAGGGGGAAAAAGAAAAACAAATGTAATAATCTGAATAATAAAAATTTAATTAAAATTTAAAAAAACAATAAAAATTGGTATGTCTAATATTAAAATTCTGGTTTCTTGAACAGAGTATTTAAGGCAAATAAATCTCCCACAAATGTAAAGAAAATGAAAAAACTTTTAATAAATAACCAAATATTAAATAGGGTAAATTATTACACATACTATAGATAAAAAATTGTAAAATAACATAAAAAGCTAAAAATAAAAGTCTCTCAATCTGTTTGAGCTGGTATAACAGAATATCATAGATAGCTCACAAACTACAGAAATGTATTTCTCCTAGTTCTGAATGCTGGGAACTGCAAGTCAAGGTACTAGCAGTTGAGGAGCTGAGGAGTGCCTTTCCTGGTTCAATGATGGCTGTCTTCTTGCTATGTCCTCATGTGGCAGAAAAGGTGAGAGATTTATTTGGGGTCTTTTAAAAGAGCAGTATTCTATTAAAGAAAGCTCCACCCTCATGACCCAACCACTTCCCAAAGATACCCCATCCTAATAGAAAAAAGCTGAAAGGTGAAAGTAGAGCATAAAGACTGAGAAAAACTCCTAGAAACCTAGTCCCACACAGAGGCATCATTAGCAATGTGGGAGGCATGTGGTACACTGAAGGTAAGCATAGTAACAATAAACCCAAACCTAGATCACCTCCTGACTTGATAAAGTCAAATGCCAACAATCACAGCTTGACAAAAGAAACAAGCCCAATTCCAGACTTCCTGTACCTTCCTGAGTCACTTCTGTCTATTCCCATGATGTCTGCTATTCCATTAAAATTAGACACAGACCAAAAATGGTGGGTAGGGTGAAGTGGGGAACAGGTCCCATTGTCAAGAGAAAACCATACTTTATGTCAAATTAATAGTAAAATTGTATTTTATTTTCTATCCGTTTTTATTTTTTTTCTCAAAAGTGTGATTTTTGTATGAGCAACATGAACATTTTCTTGTACCTTGTTTAAAATGCAAATTGTCAGGCTCCCTCAGAGGCTTATTGAAACAGAAAGTAGGGTGGGACCCAAGAAAACGTTATAACAAGCTCTCTAGGATATTAATTTACATAAAAGTTTGAGAACATCATAGTAGAGGAATCACTAAGCCAGTCTACAATTATTTCCTTGAAACTTTAAAATTGTTCAAACATAGAGAAAGGGTTGTATTAATATCGACATGTGCCAATCTATACAAATTCTTATGGGATCTAAATGAGAAAGATTTTTTCCTCCATTTTATCCTCTTGGGTTTTTCTCATCCCAGCTGAAAATCCTATTAGCTTCATAGAAAGAAAGCTTATGGTGGCTACTGACCCTCCACTGGCACATGTGACAGATTTGACTGTTTTATCACAGATGCCATTAGAGAATTTTGATCTTGATTTTTCAATAAAACTTAGTTTTAAAAGATTAACTGTATGATTCCTTGACAATACAATTTACTAATGGGAGATAGCACATTTTAAAAATGAAATAAATGTTACACAGATCTGTCCTCGGTTTTGGATTTCCCTCTAAAATTTAATAATGGTCTCTTCCTAAAGCACTTACTAGTGTTATAAGTACTAGAGATTGCTCATAATATTTAACATCTGGAACATATGCTAGCAGACGAGCAGCATCTCACAGTAACTCATCAATCATGATATAAAAGTGCTTACTGCACCATTTCATGAGCTCAAGTGGAGTATATTTCATTTTCACTGAGTCAAAAATAGAGACAGAGATAAAATAAACAAAAATAATAGCATGTGAATAGAAATGTATGCAATTAAATATACTAACTTGATCAAATAAAAGAATGATTAGCATTCTTCATCAACTTTTATATTGGAGAGAGTGTATAATGTAGAAGTATGCTATTTAAGACTTAGAAAAATGTCTTCTCATTCATGAAAAATTAGTGCAATATTTGTCAGTCATTTCTATATATTAGTCATTCATCCTAACGAACCAGTCTATTACAGAAATGTTCAGGGTTCTCCATCTAGCTCAAAGTGTTATATGTAATTTAAATACTAGTACATGGATCTTAATAATAAAATGATGGAAATAAAATAGAATTAGAAAAGATAAGTGACAGTTTAACGTATCTTTACTCGTAACCTATTATGGTGATGATAAAAATAGATATATTTCCACTTAAAAAGCTAAAGTTTGACTTTTCCACTTACTTTTCTTTCTTCGCCTGTCACGTTGCTCGGGAACTTTGAAAGACATGCAGCCTTTATGGACTAGGACTCATTTTCTCATTTGACTTCTCCTCAGAATCAGAGTGAAGCAAGGGACTGCCAATATTTCTTACTACTGAAAATACATGTTAACAAACCATTCCAAAATTAGAAAAATATTTTATGTTCTCTCATGCTATAGATTTTCTTAGAGCTCTTACCTTACAAATGTTATGACAATGTAAATGACTGCTCTCTGTACAACCCAGTCGGAGAAATCAACAGTGTTTTTACAAAACAGCTGGTTTAACTACATGAATAAGTACAAATTGGTTCCAGGTATGGAGCTACTGAAAAAAGCTGCAGCAAAACAAGGTGAGGTGCTGGGGGAAACTGTGGCAGCTGACCTAGTGGGAAGGTGCTTAGAATATAACAATAGGAAATGTGTTTTGTTTTGTTTTAAAGAGAAAGAAACAAAACAAAAGAAAAAAAAATCTTACCTTTTATGACAGCATGGATGGAATAAGTCATGAGAAATAAGTTATGCTATGTGAAATAAGTAAGAGGAAAACAAATACCATATGATCTTACATATATGTGGAAGCTAAAAAACAAAAATAATTTAATAAATAAAATAGAAACAGAAGCATTCATTGAACAGACTGGCAGTTGTAAGAGGAGAGGCAGGTTGGGGCTAAGTGAAAAAAAATTTGCTTAAAGAGATAAAATAAACAAAAATAGTAGCATGTGAGTAAAAATGTATGCAATTAAATATACTAATTTGATCAAATACTAGAATGATTAGTATACTGTATCAAATACACACACACACACACACACACACATATTATATACACATCCTTTATAATAAAAGCCTAAATATACTAAATGTCTCATAGTCCAGTCAGCTATTCAACCAGTTGCTATGATGTATACTGACAAGCAGGGGGCAGATGCTCCTACCATTAAGTTAGCTTGCTGCTGGGATCTGGCTGATTTGGATTGAGCGAGACACGCCAGACACTAGTTGCTGTATTAATTATTAAGTCTATCTGTTTTGTTATTACAAATTCAGTTAAGTGCATGTTCATTTCACATAACCATCTTTGAAATTTTAAAATAAATCAATATTTCATAGCACTTTAATTTGTTTTCATTTGTAGACATGCATAAGCAAAAAAAAAAAAAGGAAAGAAGAAAAAAAGAAAAGAAATAATGCTAAATAGATAATCTCAGAGATAAATTTTAGTCTTGACCAGTTGGGAATAAATTCTAGCATTGTAACATTAAGGGGGAATTTGTAAGAAATGAGAATGGGGAAATAATTGCTCCAGTTATACATACATGTTTATTGTGATTCTTCCTTAATTTCCACCTGTTTCTAAAGTTAAGAAAAAATCCAATGCCAGTCTTATTTTATTTTGTTCTTCTTTTCTACTCATATATTATTCATTACCTCCTTAGTTCTTTTTATTTTATTTTTCTTTCTGACACAATGGCAGAAGGACTGTGAGTGTATGTTTGGAATTGAGTAACAAAATTAGAATTTGTTTAAGGATGCCATTATTCTCATTTTTTATAGCCATTGTAGAATAGTTCCACTCCTAACAAATTAATTGTAGTTTTCACTGGTAAATTTGACACTGATACAGGAATATTAATGCAGATCTCTAAGGTGAATTATGTAGGTATTATGCAGTACTCACTTTTATAGTCTTCCTTCTTCTAATATCATAAATAATGAAGAAGAAATATGCTTATTATTAATGCTACTTGTTTTGGCAACCATAAATTGATATGTCAGTTTTAGCTTTTTATAGAAGTAGGACAAGTAATATCATTATGAATATGAATATAAGTATTAAATTATATAAAATGGGCTTAGGAAAATTTATTCTATCAAATTCCCAAGCTGCTGAAATAATAAAACTACCTCAAAAAGACAGATATAAATTAATTTCAACCTCTTTTGTTTTATATCTAATGGCATTGTATGTTTAATGAATAAGATCTTATGAAAAGGAAATATATTGAAAATAAAAATGAGATTTTAAAAAATCTCATGCATCAAAATATTAGAAAATCAAAGTACAATATCTTAAAATAAAAACACTGTATCCAATGTTTTTCACTATGTATAATAAAATTGTCATACTTTAATAATTCTAATATTATAAGATACCAACAAAATATATGTTTTAAAACTATGATCATGAAAATTTTTATATAAATATTTTGTCCTGGGTTTCTAGCCTAATAAAGTGTATAATACAGATATCTGGACTTCACTTAGGCAGGGGAAACCTATTTCACATGTCCAATTAATGAATTTGTAGATAATATTCATGTTGATCAGATGGAATAATACAGTTATGTGGATTTGTGACATCCTAACAAAATTTTCTCTCATTATTGAATGATAATACACAAAGAATATATCAGATAATAAAATTATGTCAATTTTAGTGGAGCAGAGGCATACCACTGGGCTGTTCAGCCAACATCAAGTTGAAGACCCTGCTGATCTATTGACCATGTCAGAATATAGTCTGCAAGGAATGACAGAGCTTTGAAGGATTTTAACTTGCATAAAAAAATGAACCAAATTTAGCAACATTAAATCTGATCATAATAAATACCAACTTATGCATATGTTCTGGGTAGGATGCAATCATGTAACCTTCTTTGAAATAAATAATTTTATGTGTTTTTTAAATATATTTTTATTGATTTCAGAGAGGAAGGGAGAGGGACAGAGTGATAGAAACATCAATGGTAAGAGAGAATCAGTGATTGGCTGCCTGCAAGCTCCACATTGGGGATCTAGGCCAGAACCCAGGCACATACCCTGACTGGGAATTGAGACTTGACTTCCTGGTTCATAGGTTGACACTCAACCACTGAGCTACACTGGATGGGCCAAAAATGAGGTTTAGCGGGGGAAATAATAAGGGTCTTTTAAGTACAGTGTCCCCAACATCCCTGACTAGAAATGCATCCTCTTTCAGTCCCCTGTCCCATTCTGCCATTGCCTTACAGCAAGTAGAGCAGTGTTGCTAGGGCTCTCACTGAAATAAGAATGAATGCCCTGTCTCTGAGTCTCCTGAAGATAAGTTTCTCTTGAGTATTTACAAATAACCTTTATTAGAGACCTGGTGCACGAAGTTCATGTGCTCAGTGGGAGGAAGGGGTCCCTCACCCCAGCCTGTGCCCTCTCACAGTCTGGGAGCTCTTGGTGGATGTCTGACTGATGGCTTAGGCCCATTACCCATGGGAGAGGCTCATGCCACCACCACAGCACTTGCCAGCGGTGAGCCTGGCTCAGGCTTCTGGCTGAGTTGTGTTCCTCTGTGGGAGCACACTTACCACTAGGTGGCAGTTCCTGCATTGAGCATCTTCCCCCTAGTGGTCAGTGCATTTCATAGTGACCAGACGTTCTGCTGTTTGATCGCTTTGCATATCAGCCTTTTATTATATAGGATAACACTAAGATCCATTAATAAAAGTATAAAAAGGACACATATAATTCATTTCAATGCCTCTCACAGCCAACTTCACAGGAAAACTGCTTTCCTCCTCACACTTTTAGCCTCTACATCTGACCAGAAGAGTGAACCAGTTTGCTTTCTGCCAAAAGAGAGAAGTATTCTGGAAATTCTTGTTGCCCACATCACACCTAGAGCATTCTCTCTCTATCTCTCTCTCATCTCCCTCCCTCTTTTCTCTCAAATACATGATGATTTTTCTGTGATGCATCAACTTCCAGGAAAAAATAAATAAAAACTGTGCTCAGGTGACAGAAAGGTGCTTTTTAGGAAAGGAGTTTTTGGCGATATCAGTGATAAGTTTGTCTGTTAAAAGTAAAAAGGGACACAAGCAAAGCACTGTGGTTGAGTAACTCCTAAGAATATGGGACCATATGGGATAGTAATGCTAATCTTTTGGTGATGTGGAGATCTACTACATATGTCTGTGTAATGACAAACTTTGTAAACTTCCTCATGAAATGGGTTAGTAAAGCTATTCCATGGTCATTTTAGTTCTCCAGCAGTCTTTTCATCTATATGAGTTAACCTAGTCATAGTACTAAGCAAATTTAAAATATAGTTTAATTCAACAACTCATATACTGTTGCTACCAAACTTAAATAAAAACATCCTTGAAACATTTCACTAAGACAGTTATTTAAAGAAAGTACATTTCATTTTGCTTGAATGACATTAATATAGTACATATTTTGCTTGACCTGAAAATCTTTACATTACTTATCTGATGGTTTGAAACTCAACACATTTCAGTAAAATAAAAGTGGTGCTAAAAACTAATAAGCTTAAGATGAAATCCTCTATGTTAAAAAAATAATGAAGATCTTAGGATAAGATTATTGACATTATTTAATCATGAACCTAATTGAACTTTCTCATGGATATATTTAGAAGATTGCTAGTTTAGAATTAATTTTTAAGTTGAAAATAATTAGTAAAAGATTATCTTTCAGATTAAAAAGAAGGCATTTTAATCTACATTTAAAAATTAGCAATAAAATATATGCAGGAAAATATGTAACTAAAAATTTATAAAACACAATATGTGTTTTTAAATGAATCTATTATATCTTTAATTTAAGACAAAATTTAATTTCTGTTCTATGTAAAAATCAGCCATCAGAAACATTTGTGTGTAATCTCAACCATTAGAACTGAACTTTTTATTGGATAAATTTAAACAAAAATTTTTTTTTTGCTCATTACATTGAAGGACTTCTCAACCCAAATTGTGGTCCTTAGTCTTTTAGTCTTGGCCATATACAGTTAAAATAACTATATTTTTCTATTTTCGAATAAAGGTTGCAGGAGAGCTTTATAATTATTTATACCTTGAGGCAAGGTATATTGAAATATACAATTGAAATAGCAATTTGTTCAAGTTTTAGCCTCATGGACTTTAGCACAAGTGACACCATTTTGGGCCCATGGTGTTCTCTTTATTAGTGGAAATTACAGAAGGTTTGTAAATAAAGTTAAGAAATGTATTTTATGTGCAATTAAGCTAAGAAATACTGATTAAAATTATAGACTTTAATTGTCATCTGCAAAGAGTTCATAGCTGAAATCATAAGAATAGAGAACATTCTTTAAAATCCTATGTAATAAAGAGGTAATATGCAAATTGACCATCACCCCAACACACAAGATGGCCACCCCCATGTAGTGAAAGATGGCTGCCACAAGATAGCTGGCATACGAGGGCAATTGGGAGGAACCAGGCCTGTAAGAGAGGGAAATTGGGGAGAATCAGGCTGGAAAGGGGGGCAGTTAGTGATGACTAGGCCAGCAGGGGAGGGCAATTAGGGACAATTGGACTGGCAGTAGAGGAGTTAGGTGTCAATCAGGCTGGCAGGCAGAAGCAGTTAGGGGCAATCAAGCAGACCGGCAGTCAAGCAGTTTGAAGTCAGCAGTCCTGGATTGTGAGAGGGATCCCAGATTGGAGAAGATGCAGGCTGGGCTGACCAACACTCCAACCCCCATGCACAAATTCCATGCACCAGGCCTCTAGTAAGTATATAAAAGTAGAAGAG
This sequence comes from Lasiurus cinereus, assembly GCA_011751065.1. Taxonomy (NCBI): domain Eukaryota; kingdom Metazoa; phylum Chordata; class Mammalia; order Chiroptera; family Vespertilionidae; genus Lasiurus; species Lasiurus cinereus. Next base: position 43,863,004 of record JAAGEH010000030.1, read on the forward strand.
TAAAAGGAGAAAAGAATATCGGATAGCAGCACAGAAGAATGGAAAAAGAGGCTCCTTATGAAGATGAAAAATGAAGAATGGTTTATCATTTTAAAATTGACCAAAAAACTCCCACACAAAAAAAGAAAAGAGTAATGTGGCAGAAATCAATTGACTAACCAACCAAACATTCACCAATCAAACACACACACACACACACACACACACACACACACACACACACACAAATAAAACACCAAATTGAAAGAACAATAGTATTTAATGTTGTATAGTTTTGAAACAAAAATGAAAGATGTATGCCTGGTATTATTCTAATTTTCCTCAGCTAATTTCTCAATCATCTGCATATTTCCAAAACTTCTTTGCGATTTATTTGGAGCTTGGAGCCCAGATTAGTTCAATAAATTACAAAAGACAAAATAAAAAATGAATACAAAGAAAAGGCATTGTAGTGATTATTTAATGTTTTCATACTTAATGTTGACCTATGATGCTCCAATAACAGAGTTGCCTACCTAGGGAATCCACTATTGTTTAAGAACAGGGATTGATGTGAAAACACTTTCCCTACTATTAGAGTGATTTATTTTAAGTATCATCAGAAACATAGAAAGTTAATACTTACACATGAATAAATTAATGATATCCCAGGCTTCACACTGTGTCACATGTTTATAAATATAGAATCCTCAATATTAGTCAATCATTCATCTTTATTCCCTACATTCTCCTTACAGTTAAGTACGAAGAAATTGGATGCAATTTTAATGCTGTGAAACCTCTGTAAACATTTTCTTATAGCAATCAAGGTGTATATTCTAGTAAATCAAATTTTCCAGTATTAGGTAAGAGTTTAGACATTGGTTTTATGAAGAACCATTAAGGACATACATCAGGTATGCATGATTGTGGTATAGAATTGATTGATTTAAAAAAACCTTCTGCATTTTAAACAAAAAATGAAATATGTCTTCATATAAATGTTCTTATAATACAAGTTTATTGTATTACAGAAATACAAATAATAACAGATTTCATGAGTTGTCATGAAATATTTATTGTACATATTTCTTATGCATCATAATAAAATGTTTATTCCAAATACAGTTTATAAAATTCACAGAATATGATTCAGAGTACTTATATTCTTTCTACATTAACTTTTTAAACATTTCATTGCATTTTTTACAAGTAACGTCATGATCTATAATACCACTGGTACCACGTAAAAAAAGTGATAAGATTACAACTTTATGTAATAATGCATATGCCTGGATTAGTTTGTTTAAGGCTGATAATATGATGCTGTACAAGAAAAAAATGAATATATATATATACATATATATATATAGTCAAAATATCATTGGAGATATTAACACTCTTGAACAATATTCTCTTTAAATTTTGATGAAACAAATGATGTGTTCATTAAAAAACTGTATAATTTCTTATAAACTCCAGTGGGTCTCTAATATATTCCATAGATATGGATTGAAAAGAAATCATTAAAAGTCATCCATACTTCCTTTACTGTGTTCCTTTCTGTTCATTTAAGAATAACAGCTGCAAGGAGCAGGCTTATTGTTATGCTAAGGAGTTTTGCTGTCTCTATAACTGTATTTAATTGTGATGTCAAGTGAGAGCCATGCAGTCATGATAATAAAAATGAATTTTCATAGCAGCTGCCTTTAGGAATTAATTGTAATATATTAACTATTTTGATCTGTGCTCACCAGAGAGTAAATTTTCCAGATTGTTTTCAACATGGTAGAATCAATAACCAGGTTTCAAGTCATCATATCAATTTTTAGTTAAAAATCAATTAAATGCTCAAATAAAGTTTATGGAAACAATCCAAATGTTACATGGGAGTAATAAAATAAAATTGATTTAAATAATCATTTCTGTCAGTATAAGATTCTCTAAAGCTTTTTATTTTATTTTATTTTGTCAAATCTAGCTTCAATATCAAGCATAAAAACAGACGTACAAATTTCTATCAAAACCTCTAAGTACACTGAAGTATGCTTAAACCTGTTTTATTCCTTCATAACTCAGCTTAAGTTTTACTGATTCCTCTAAAACGCTTTCTAGAACCCAAAATAACAAATGAACATGGAATTAAGTGATAATTCTGCTACTTATAGCTGTTTACCATGTTTCAGACTCTTCTCTAAATTATTTACTGTAATGCTTCCAAAGCCTTAAAAAGATACTATTATCATAAAAATTTTTCTTATGAGAAAATGCATGATTGAAAAAAATTAAATAACTTAATTATTTTTTATGGCTCATAAGTTGTGAGCATGACTAGTATCTCAAGTAATTCATTCATCCAACAAATGCTATTTCTCTGTGTCTGACACTGTCCCAGGTACAAGGTTATAAAGATTTTTAAGATAGGTCCCTGCCACCAAAAAGCTGAGAGTATATTTGATTCTAAAGCTCCTGACCTTTACCTGATGTAATGTTGCCAACTCCAGGTACATTTAATCTGAATCTTTGATGCACAATTTTATAACCCTTTATTCTTATTTAATATATTTAAAATGCAACTAAGAGGGTTAGATTCTTGCACCAGTGAGGATCAGAATAATCCTATTGAATAAAGAGGGAATATGCTAATTGACTGCCATGCCTTCACAAAGTTGGTGGCACCCACAGCCAATAAGAAGGAGATAGGCTAATTGAGTACCACACCCTCAAAGATGGTGGTGTCCACAGCCACAAGATGGCGGTGCCCAGTCTCCTCAGCTCCTCCAGGATGCAGGTGTATGTCATGGTCACGCCCACCCCCAGGTGAGTACAGCTGCTCTACACACCTTCCTCTGGAATCCCCCAGTCTCCTAATCTCCCCAGCCAGTCCTGGTCAGATATGCAGGCAAGCCTCGTATGTCAGCTCCTGGCACCCAGAGCTGGCCCGAGGGATAACCAAATAACTGAACAAGCAGGCTGCATTGGGGGGAGCAGTTGGGGTGACCAGGCCAGCACGGGGGAAGTTGGGGGAGATTAGGCTGGCAAGGGGGACAGTGAGGGGTAACTAGGCCAGCAGGGAGGGCAATTGGGGGTGACCTGGCCATCAGCGGGGGGTAGTTAGAGGCTATCAGGTCGGCATGCAAAGGCAATAAGGGGTGATCAGGTCAGCAAGGGAGGGGAGTTAGAGGCAACCAGGCAGTCAGGCAGGTGAGCTATTAGGAGCCAGCAGTCCAGGATTATGAGAGGGATCGGAGAGGGTACAGGCTGGGCTGAGGGGGACCCCAGCCCCCCATGCACAAATTTCATGCACCAGGCCTCTGTTTATAAAATAAACACATTAATTATACTTATTTACAAAGTAATTGCAACATGAAGCCAAAAACCATATCTATATCTATGTAAGAAATCTCCTTTAGCATGAAATCAATATTAAATGTCAATATATGTAAAATTTACAGTGATATATTTTGCAACTTAAATTTTCCATGTGACAAGACAAAAACAATCTAGAAACATTTCTATAATAAACTTGTAATCACAAGTTTAATGTCTTTAATATATAAGAAAGCAAATTTTTATCATGATTGTGTAACAGAATCATTCATTATCATTTTTTAATATATAAAAAAAATTAATAAGAATGTATATAGATTGTAGCAGAGGTGGAAGAAAATCACCTTCAAGTTTAAAAGCTGGTATGCTAGTTGGATAGAGGAGTAATTATATAAGACATATTTATAAATCTGCAGGGAAATAAAAGCTTTCTATAAATATATAAAAGGTTAATAAGCAAATTGTTCCCTTGGGAGTTATACCAGGAAACCCAGAGTTCAATCGCTCACTATGATGTGTGCTGATCACAATGAGGTGGCATGGAATGAAGGAAGCCCTAGCTGGCAGCCAGAAGGCCCCAACTGGCCATGCCTAGGGATCCTACCCATGCACAAATTTCATGTACTTGGCTTCTAGTATAGAATAATGAGTAATGTACATAATCAGGCATTCAGACAAAGATTAAATATATGTGTGAAAAGTAAGCCTTAAAAAATGCTTAACTTTATTAGTATGGATAGTATGGACACCAGGAAGGTCCCCCTGGTGTGATAAAAAAAAATAATTCCTCCTGCTCATCATAGCCTCAAGGCCCTCTCCAGACAGCAAGCTAGTTCTGTGACAGAAATATTATAAAAGTTTTACTATTTAATTTACATTTTATAGCTTTTCTTATTATCTAATTTTTTAAACTATATTTTTATGGATTTTACAGAGGAAGGGAAAGGGAAAGAGATGGAAACATCAATGATAAGAGAGAATCATTGATTGCCTCTTTCTACTAGCCCCCTACTGAAGATTGAGCCTGCAACCTGGGCATGTGCTCTGACCAGGAAACAAACTCTGACTTTCTGGTTCATAGGTCAACACTCAACCACTGAGCCATGACAGCTGGTCCTATCTAATTACTTATATATTATTTACCTAAATCAGAGAAAAACCATAGAACAACTCATGTATTCAATATTTATTGAATTCCTAATACATGTCAGGCATCGTGTGAAGCACTAGGCTATAAAATGATACACTGCTTGCTTTCAAAAAGGTTTCAGTCTAATGAGACACAGGAGTATTTGCTCAATTAAGTATTCAGTTAATGCCTATTATGAACAAGGACTAGTGTAGATTTGGGGATATGCAGAATAAAGCCCTACTATCATGGAAATTACATCCTACTTTAATCAAATAATCCAATAATAAATGTTATGAAGTTAGGATAAAGATTGAGTTGAGAAATTATCACAAAGTATTATCTAAACCTAAAGGGATGGTTATGGTGGTAGGGAGATTTAAAAAAAAAAAAAAACTTTGCTCCTTAAACCTGTTTAAGCACTAACATAGGGGATAAGTAGCAATTGGCTAAATTAATGGAGGGAAAATGAGAATACCCACCCCAGGAACAGCCATCAGGAAGTGCCCTGAGGTAGATAAAGTTTGCTACCTTCAAGGAACCCCAGGGAAACCAATGTGTCTGAAACTGAGTGAAAATGGCAAAGACAGGGCTCAGAGACAGTCAGGGGCCAGGCCACATGGGGCACTATGAGGATGGTATGAGTGGATTTCATTCTCAACAATGTGGAGAGTCATTAATGGATTTTGAAGCAAGGATTGATTGAGTTGACATGTAATAATAATAATTCTAATGACATTAACAATTATAATAACTAATTTTATAGAGGACATTCTAGGCAGTATGCTATGTAGTTTTGTACACTCTTTCTCCACTTAACAATCACAGGAAAACTATGAGGTAGATATCAATGTCTTCATTTTACAGTTGAAATTGGATTCAGTGAAGTTGTGTAATTTGTCCAAGATTGCACAGTTAGTGTATAAAGGTTTGAATTCAACTAAAGTCAGTCGGTTCTATACCCTTATTAATGCTTTCTGATTCCAAATCAGAACTCTTTCAAGAATGTGGCTTTGTAAAATTATTTAAAGGCCAAATAAGAAAGTGCTAATTCTGGTTTCTTTTGAACCTCAAGATCTTGTAGGGGAAAATTTAGGATGGAGTCTAACATTCTGAGCCTCTCACTTACAAGGACTTTTTCTTAAGGAGACCCCCAATTGTCACCCCAAATTGTGTAAGATACAGGGTACTACAATCTTACTTACACCAGCATACTGAGTTATTCTAAATAAGAAACTCACAAAAGAAAGCCATTGGAAAAAAATGAAAGACATTGAGAGTAAAAGCACCATTTTTCCATTAATGGCAAAGAATCTGCCACTCATTTGCAAAAACAAAGATAACAGTGTTGGAGGAGACTCAACCTAGACACTTGAAAATAAGAGAGTTTTGATTATCAATCTCTGTGATGAAGGCTGTGTCCTCTAGGAAGTCAAATAGGGAGTGCACCTTGAATCAAAACCTGTGGAACGGAGAAGTTGAGCTGCAATTGGGGCCAAGGAGGCTCAGTATGCACAGTCTTGAGAATTAGAGTAGAACATCCTGGGATGCCATGTGGGAATTCTGCCTGCCACACAGGTTATATGGTTTCTGTCACAACTACTCAAGTCTTCGAGTTACACTGTGAAAGCAGCCAGAAAACAAAACAAAATAAAACAAAAAAACCCAAAAACATAAATGAAAGGGAGCCACTATTCTCTAATAAAACTTTATTTATAAAAATAGGTGTTGAGCTGGATTTAGTCCTTAGACCATAGTGTTTGCCAATCTCTGGTCTAGCCAAACAATAAAGACAGAATTATCAGAAATACATTCACAATAACTGTATATTAAATGGGATTCAGCTGAACAAATTCTGGGCAAGACAATTTCAGGAATAAAAATGAACAAGTATCTACAGTATTAAAAGTGATTCATTTGAGAGGAAATAACAGAAAATATGACGGCTTCTGTAACCAGCAATAAGTCTTTCAATGCTGAAAGTTGAATTTTAGAATAAATAGAATCCTGAAGAGTCCAGGGCTTGATTCCAGTCAAGGGCACATGCTGGGGTATCGGGGCATGCAGGAGGCAACTGATCAATGATTCTTTCTCATCATTGATATTTCTATCTCTCTCTCCCTCTCCTTTCCTTTCTAAAATCAATAAAAAAGATGTATATTAAAAGATAATTACTTTTATATAATCAAGTGTTAATATACTAGTAAACACTACATATATTGTTAGGATTGTGTTATGTCATATATTAATGATAATTATATATATATATAATTACAACTCCTAATAATTTATTCTATGATCTAAAGTAATGGTTAGACTTATTTACTTCTAAAATGTAAATTCCTAGTTCAATGAATGTATTGTTGCCCTCAATTCATTACTTAAGAGATTGCATAAAAATAAGAAATTGATTAGCTATAGAGAAATATAAAATTTTCTGGATTTGAAAATGAGAACTAAAGAGTTTTAGATTATATTTTTTAAAAATGAGAAATAGCCGAAACCGGTTAGGCTCAGTGGCTAGAGCATCGGTCTGCGGACTGAAAGGTCCCAGGTTCGATTCCGGTCAGGGGCATGTACCTTGGTTGCAGGCATATCCCCAGTAGGAGACATGCAGGAGGTGGCTGATTTATGTCTCTCTCATCGATGTTTCTAACTATCTATCCCTCTCCCTTCCTCTCTGTAAAAAAATCAATAAAATATAAAAAAATGAGAAATCATGCTTTTAATCTTTATGTTCCCTATTGTATTAGAATAAAGTCTGACCATAGTAGATACATAATCAGTTGTATGTATTTTTAAATTGTTCTCCCTGCTAAGTTACAAATTCAATGACAACAATAGAATCCAAATTATTGAACTTGAATTCTATATTGATTGTTAGGAACTTGGGGTTCCTGGTTCATCAATGACCATTTGTATGCACAAATCTTATGCAAAGGTTATAAAAATATCAAATAGATTATACTATTTAGTTGAGTGCAGCCCATTTTCTGAATACAGAGATCACATACTATAAGAAAAATAAATAATGATTTGGTGCTATATCTCTGTCCCTCTTCTCTTCTTCAACAATGGGTCAATTCAATAAGAAGAAGCCAAAACATACATTGGCTGAGTAGCAAGTGATTACCTACAGCAAAATATCATTAATGTAAACATATCATAGCAATTGTATTATACCTAGCGCTTTTAAAATTCTGATATGCAGAATTTCAAAACATTAATATTATGTAAATGTTTATCTAAATGTATTGTTTACTTATCACATTTACTCAATTTTTCAAAATAAAATATATAATTGTTTTCTGTTTTATTTTTCATGAACTAACTATAAGCCCAACTGCTACTTGTTCCAATTTTTATATTTCAGCTCTATTCTAATAGAACATTCTGTTCAAAATAAAGCTTCTTTGCTTGTTTTATATACTAGTAACTTTACTAAGGTGACATTGATTAATAAGATTATATCTTTTAAGTGTACAGTTCTATAATGAATCATCTGTGTATTGTATGCCTACCAACCAAAGCATAGTCTCTTTCTACCACCATATATCTGAACCATTTTAACCTCTTCAATATTCTCCAATACATTCCTCTCTGATAAACACCATACTGTTGTCTGTACCTATGAAGATTTTTATGTATTTGTATGTTGCTCTCTCTTTTGTATCCCAGAGGAGTGAAATCAGGATAATTGAATAAACGATGTGATACACATCATATATACATGCACACATACATAAAACACACACACATATTTATATTTATATTTATATTTATATTATTTATACTTATATTTAATGTATGACTAGAGGCCCAGTGCATGAAATTCATACATGGGGAGTCTTTCCCTCACCCCAACCTGCACCCTCTCCAATTTGAGACCCCTCAGGGGATGTACGACTGCCCATTTAGGCCCAAGGTTCGGGCCTAAATGGGCAGTCATACATCCCTCTCACAATCCAGGACTGCTGGCTCCCAACTGCTTGCCTACCTGCCCGCTTATTGCCCCTAACGGCTTCTGCCTGCCAGCCTGATCACCCCTTAACCATTCCCTTGACAGCCCAACTGCTATTGATGCCTAACTGCTTCCCTACCAGCCTGTTTGCACCTAACTGCCCTCCCTTGTAGGCCTGGTTATCTCTCACCTACAGGTCTGGAGTCCCCAACTGCCATCCCCTACAGACCTGGTTCCCACAATGGCTCTCCTCTGGAGGCCTGGGTACCTTCAATTGCCCTTCCTTGCAGGCCCAGTCACCCCCAACTTTTCTCCTCTGTTGGCCTGCTCACCCCTAACTGCCCTCCCCTGCAGGCTTGATCACCCCCAACTGCCCTCTCTTGCAGACCTTGTGACCCCTCCTTGTCTGATCATCCACAATTACCCTCCCTTGCAGGCCTGGTCCCTCCTCACTGGCCTTCCCTGCTGGCCATCTTGTGGTGGCCATCTTATTTCCACATGCACAAATTACTCTTTTATTATATAGGATAGAGGCCTGGTGCATGGGTGGGGGTCAGCTGGTTTGCCCTGAAAGGTGTTCTGAATCAGTGTGGGGGTTTCTTTGGGGTGTGGGGCAGCCTAGATGAGGGGCTTGTGGTGGTTTGCAGGCCAGCCATGCCCTCTGGTGATCCAAGTGGAGGCCCTGGTATCTGGGATTTATTTATCTTCTATAATTAAAACTTTGCAGCCTTGAGCAGAAGCAAGGGCCTTCCAGGAAGTTTGGCTTCCTCCATTGCCAGGAAAACCCAAGCCTCCTGCTTGCTCCATGGCTGCAGCCATCTTGGTTGGGTTAATTTGCATACACATTCCTGATTGGCTTGTGGGCAGAGCAGAGGTATGGTCAATTTGCATATTTATCCTATCTGATAAAAGAGTTATATACAAATTAACCATCACTCCACTATACCCACAAGCCATGCCCACCAGCTATGCCCACCAGCCAATCAGGGGAGAATATGCAAATTAATCCCAACCAAGATGGCTGAGGCTATGGAGCAAGCCCGAAGGAGGGTTCGGTTTCCCCAGTGATGGAGGAAGCCAAGCTTTCTACACACCTTGGCAGGGCCAGGTCTCCACTCAAGACTAAAAAGTTCCAATTACAGAACACAAATAAATCCCAACAAAAATGGTGGCAGCCACAGAGTTAGAAAGAGCAGAAGGTTAGAGTTGTCCCAAGTGATGGAGGAAGCCAAGCTTTCCTCACACCCTGTCCAGCCCAGGCCTTTGTTTAAGGCTACAATGCTTCAATTATAGAAGATAAATAAATCCTAACAGAAATGGCTGCTACCATGGAATGAGCATGAAGCTTGGCCCTTGGGTTGATGGGGGTGTGTGGCTGGTCTGCAAACCACCACAGGCCCCTCACCCAGGCTGCTCTATGCCCTAAGAGAACCCCAACACTGATCTGGGACGACCTTCAGGATAAACCAGCTGGCCCCCATCCATGCACCAGGCCTCTATCCTATCTAATAAAAAAGCAATATGCAGATTGATCATCACTCTAACACACAAGATGGATGCCCCTATGTGGTCAAAGATGGCTGCTCCCATGTGCACACAAGAGTTACCACAAGATGGCCAGAAGGGTAGGGAAGTTGAAAGGGACCAGGCCTGCAGTGGAAAGCAGTTGGGGGTGACCACGCCTGTAGGAAAGAACAATTGAGGTTGACCAGGCCTGCAGGGGAAGGCAGTTAGAGGTAAGCAGGCCTGCAGGGGATGGCAGTTATGGGAAAACAGGCTGGCAGAGGAGCAATTAGGCATCAATCAGGCTCACAGGGGCATAGTTAGAGGGTGATCAGGCTGACAGGCAAAAGCAGTTAGGGGCAATCTGGAAGGCAGGCAGGCGAGCAGTTGAGATCCAGCAATCTTGGATTGTGAGAGGGATGTTCAACTGCTCGTTTAGGCCTGATGGATGTCAAGGGGTCCCAGATTGGAGAGGGTGCAGCCTGGGCTGAGGGACCCTCCCCCTTGCACAAATTTTGTGCACTGGGCCTCTAGTTAGTGTAGAAAAGGTTAAGTTACTGATTGTCCATCCATCTGACTGGCCAACTAACCAGCCAGCCAGTACCTATGACATGCATTGGCAATTTAAAACTAAATGTTGGTTCGTGCATGCACAATACATATAAAGTTCTTGTTAGTGCCAATTGAACACGTGTTTCCATCTGTCATTTTCAATTGTGAATTTGTGTTGTTGTTGTTTTTTTTGACATTCTGAAGCTGAAAGAAAGTGATGACGTTGATAAAATATGTTTAAAGACCAACTATTGGCACAACTTACCTCTGAAGCTGAAAGAAGCCAGCATCATCAACAGAATGTATCTGAAGACTAACATACCTCTGAAGATGAAAGAAATAAATATCTGATATTCTCAATGGAGATTTTCATACCTATTTGGGTGATCATTCCATTGATTCAAGGGATGATGCAGAAAAGGAAAATTTTCCCATCAAATTTTTTAATAGTATTACTCTGTCAGGAATGTTGTGTCATAAATTAAAATTGAAGGTAAGTGCAGTCATCATGCTACTGAGATATCTTAATAGTAAATGGGGTCTTTGTAATGGTACTAGATTTATTATTGAAAGATTGAGACCTAACAAACTCAAAGCTAAAGTATTAACAGGATCTTTGGAAGGAGATGTTATTCTGATTCCAAAAATTGGTTTGTCCCTGCCTGAAACTGTCCTCGCATTTAAATTAATTCAAAGACAGTTTTCCATGATACCAGCATTTGCAATGACTATTAAAAATCATAAGGACAAACTCTAGACAGAGTAGGAATATTCCTACCTGAACCCATTTTCGGATATAGTCAGTTATATGTTGTTTTCTCTAGAGTTCGAAGAGCGTGTGACATTACAGTTAAAGTTGTAAATACTTAATCACAAGGGAAATTACTCAAGCACTCTAAAAGTGTTATTACTCTTAATGTGGTATACAATAAGTTTAATCAATTTACCAGTCATTGTTTTTATCAATGTTTTTATATCATGTTTTTATTGTTTTAATATCATATTATTGTTTTATATCATGTCTTTGTTGTTGTTATATTATGTTGTAATGATGATTTGTTAATCAAGTTATATATTATTTTCATATACATTTTACTGATTTTTCTTTCACCTCTGACACTTCTATTATAAAGAGCAAATATAAATATTAAAATATTTCTTCTAATTAATTTCCTTTCAATGTGCATGAATCCATGCACCAGGCCATTAGTATAAATATACTACTCAACCATAAGAAAAAATGAAGTCCTGCCATTGAAATAATATCTTTGGATTTTGAAAAAAATCACACTAAGCAAAATAAATCAGCCAGAAAAGTACAAGAACCATATAACTTCTCTCATATGTAGAATAAAAACCAATTCTTATTTTTTATACAGATTCAATTTTTTAGTGCTTAAACTTTAACAACTTTCATGTGTTTTATCTTAGCAGCATTTTCTGGTAGAAGTTCCAGTTTCAGATTTTTGGTTTTTGGCATTGTATCAGTCATGTTTCAAGCTGAGAAACCAAATAAGTAGATTAATATATAGAAATGTATTGCCAGGAATCAGCTTATACAGTTGTGGAGGCTGACTAAGCAAATCCAAAGTCTGTGAGGCAGGTAGTAAGAAAGGGGAGATGATGATTAAACTGCAAACTCCTGGATGTGATCTGAATTTTATTGTCCAGAGGCAGTGAGAAGGGAAGATCCACAGGAGAAGGCAGAAAAATTGCTGACTCAGCTCCTCCTTGGAATCTCTGATCTTAGGAAAGGCCACTGTCCTCTTTTAAAAGCCTTTTAGCTGATTAATCAGGATCACCCAGGATCATCTTCCTTTTGATTAAATGATTGGACATTTTAATTACTTCTGCAAAATCCTGTCACTGCAGTATCTAGATTAGTGTTGGATTGCATAACTGTGGGAAGGTATGAGTGTGATTAAAAATGGCCACTGCCTCCTTTCCCTGCTCCAGTTCTCACAAGAGAACTTGTATCAAATCATAACATCATAGTATCATCCCAGACCAAGGTCATGGGGCATTGTAATTCAGCCTTACCACATTTACACATCAAGAACCAGCACAGAAATGTGCTGCTTTTGGCCTTATAAATCTCAGAATAATTAGCCAATGTTCAAATAAAAATTTTAAAACATCTGTTTGGTAGAACCAGAATCAACTTTTATGCTAATATTATTAGTTAACCTAGGTATCTTAACCTCTCACTAAAAAAAAAAAATAGGAACACCCATGGACACAGAAAACAGTGTGGTAAAAGCCTGAGGCAGGAGCAGCTAGAAAAGGTCAATGGTGGGGGGTATATTTGTATAATTTTTAAGAATAAAGATAAGTCCTAACCATTTGGTTCAATGGATAAAGTGTTGGCCTACAGACTAAAGGTCCCAGGTTTAATTCTGGTCAAAGGCATGTACCTTGGTTGCAGGTCACATGCCTGGTAAGGAGAGTGCAGAAGGCAGCTGATCAATGTTTCTATCTCATAGATATTTCTAACACTCTGTTCCTCTCCTTTCCTCTCTGTAAAAAAAAAAAAAGAAAAAAAAAGAAAAACCAATAAGATATATTTTAAAAAGAATAAAGATAAATTTAATTATAAAAAAGATAGGATCAAAAATACATAAGATATTAAAATGAGTAGTATAATGAGATTAAATAGAATATGTGACTGTTTAAATTCTTACTTAAAGAGAATTTAAAGTTTAAATACTGAAATTTTTAAAAAAATATATTCCTCAATGATCTGCACTTTGTAAGGAATTTTAAAAGTAGGAAAGCATATTTTCCTAAAATACCAATGACTTGATCTATTTTGCCAGGTCAGTTTGAAGGACCTCATCAAGTTATGAAAGTAGCCATCCTCCCTTGGTAAATCATTCCATATGAAAATCATAGTTTGCTTGAACTTGCAGCAGTGTATTTTTGAGTGACTATGCTAGCAACTCAGAGACAAAGAAATACTTGTCCCTCACATGACAGATCTATATCACCATTTATTTATACACATATTTATGCCAATATATACTATGATCAAATTCTGTGCAAAGCATGATTTCTGGAGTTTAATATATGTATCTAAAAGATAATAATAAAAATAATCCTATATAATAAAAGTCTAATATGCTGTGTCTAACTGTTCATTCAACCATTCAACCAGTTGCTATGACATGCACTGACCATCAGGGGACAGATGCTCCAATTGGTAGATTAGCTTGCTCCTGGAGTCCAGCCAATGAGGACTGGGCGAGATGGGCTGGACATGCCCTGGAGCCAACCTCCAGCATTCCTCCGAGGCCAGCCAATCTCCCACATTTCCTTCCCGGCCTCTAAAATATGTCTTCTAATTAATTTCCTTTCAGTGTGCATGAATCCGTGTACCGGGTCTCTAGTGGAAGAATAAAATGAATGACAGTTAGGAAGAGAAAGAGTGAAGTAGGAAGAGAAAAAAAAGAGATAGAATATCATAGGATGTGGGAGGTTAAAAGGTAGAGGAGAAGAACATTTAAATCAGGTGTTTTTTTCTCTCTTAGTTAGTGGTCCACTTCCATCACCAATGAGAAGAGCTTAAAAGATCTGCCCAGAATAAGTAGGTTTGTAGTAAAAGAACCAAACTCTGGGGAAAAGTCAGACCCAAAATGCTTTTGCAGACACCTGTGCTCTTCCAATTTGGCAAAAAGGTATTAGATATTTTTTGAGGTCAGGTTACCTTTGTGGACATTTCAGTGAAATAGTTTTGAGGCATATATGATGTCACAGTTCAAAGATATAATTCACTGAGGAAATGATTTTTCTGATAATGTATTCTAGAAGACTTCATGACTTAGTAATGGGGATATTGCAAAACATCACAGTAACCTGAAAAGTCAAGATGTAAAGGCATCTTTATTCTTAGAGCTCCTCTGTGCTGAGCTCTATTGGTCTACTTTGGTGGGCAAAGATATGAGTCAGTCAGTGGTGGGCTAGAGCCCTAGCAACTGCTGGTGAGAGCCAACTGTGCTCATCTAGTAATTAGGAAGATGGAAAAGCTCCCTCTCTACCTCCCCAGTATATATGTTTCAAAATTATTTTCCAAGATCTTCTTAATGTAGGGAATATCCTTGTCAATTTGTTTCTGAGTTATTTTTCCAAAACTAAAGCTAACAGAAAGGCTTTATAAGGAGATTTTCCTGAAGAATGAAGGATAAGAAATAACTGGTCTCATAGGACCTCCAGAGCAAATAAGACATTTAACTAAGTCTCCAGTTTCTTGTAAACTTACAAAGATCAAACTAGTAAAGCTCATGCTGTGTTAACAGTCTTATTCCTTCATTCTTCAGATTGAATTTTTAAGGAGAAGAACGGCACTGTAGAAGTTTTATTTATTTATGTGAGGCATTTATGCTTCTGTGTGTATCTGACTGAATGGCCCAGACTGGTTCTTATGTACATGGGTGTGTGTGTGAATTTTTATTTCTAGAAATCTTAGACATGGTCCTGGACTTAAATTCTAGTGTCATTTTACTGCTGAGGAATCAGGTTTGGAAAATTGAATGAGAATTCAAAACTGTCATTTGAATCAACAGCCCCAGTGTTTTCCACTAAATGACATGGTATATTAAGTATATTCTGCATATGTTCTGCATATTAAGTATATCACAGATTCTTATTTTATACATGGTGAAAATGGGATATGTACAAGAATCTCACAATTTTCTATCAGGTTCAAAAGCTTGAGTTCTCAAATAAGGAAGAATGTGGAAAACAGTTCTTTATTAATAGTTCTCTGTCTACATAAAAATTATGTGGGACATTGGTAACAGTATATAGATTGCTGGGGCTAAATTCCAGAGATCTTTCTTTCATAGATCTAAGGAAACCTGAATAAATTAGCCAGCAGGTGAAGATGTGATTCTGACAGAAATCATTTCCATTACCATGCTCATGTTAAAATACAATGCTGAGAATTAGTATGGCATTCACATTGTTAGGTATAAAAATGTCAAATTACTCACTATATTGTACACCTGAACCTAATATAATTCACATAAAATTAAATTGCAATTTTACATAAATACAAAAAATAAAATAAAAATTTTTAAATTGCTATAAAGGAGTTTATTATAAATGCCAATGGTCACTTCGATCTGAGCCCTGTACAAAGCAGCAATGGTTGATAATTGCACACTTTATCATTTTGTGTCTGAAATTTCCCTACATTTTTGTGTTCT
Source organism: Lasiurus cinereus (assembly GCA_011751065.1). Classification (NCBI taxonomy): domain Eukaryota; kingdom Metazoa; phylum Chordata; class Mammalia; order Chiroptera; family Vespertilionidae; genus Lasiurus; species Lasiurus cinereus. The sequence goes on from JAAGEH010000030.1 coordinate 43,878,662, forward strand.
ATGACCTGGTTAGCCTTCAATATGTCCTCATATAAACCCAAATTAGGAAGTCATGAGGAAGGTTTGACTATTCTGTTTCCTTCCTCATGACTTCCTAAAATTTGCAGATGACTTTTTTGTTCACTCCCTTTACTTTGAGGTGCTCCTCATTAATTAATTTTCTTTCAACTGTTATAGCCTATGAGATGAAATAATCTTAAATCTTCAGTATATTTTTTATTTCACAAAAATCAAGTGGGGAAATATGAACCATTCAATATATGGGCTTGGAAATTTGGCTACCCCTTGTGGCTAGAAAATAAAGAGGTGACCTTTCTTCACAAGATAAACACACATTTCTATAAGAATAAAAATGTGTTGTAAAAAGTAAACTAAATTCTTTGGGAAAAATATAAAGGGATAGCTTTATGGCTTTGAGGTAAGAAAATGTTTCCCTAAACAAAACACAAAAATGCAAATTAAAAAGGAAGAGTGGTAAATGTGTGTATAATAGAACTAAAAGTCAGGTACTTCAAGAACTAATAAAAAATGAAAAACAGTAAATACAACTGAATATGAATTCACAGTGGAATTTGTTATATGGTTTTCCACAGTTATTTTGTGTCAGAATAATTGTATAATAAAATATCAAGCAAGTTTGAGATTTAATCTTTGACTAGCCCTGCAGTAGAAAATTTAAATAACTTAGAACTCTCAATAATTAGTCATTAGCCCTGTGTTAGATCAAAGAGTGTCTAGGCTAGAATTACAGTTTGTGTGTTTTAATAGTCTGATTTTGAATATCTTTTAAAAATAATGGGGAAGAGCCCTCACCAGTTTGGCTCAGTGGATAGAGCAACAGCCTGCAGACTGAAGGGTCCCAGTTTTGACTCCAGTCAAGGGCATGTACCTTGGTTACGGGCACATCCCCATTAGGGGCTGTGCAGGAGGTAGCTGATCAGTGTTTCTCTCTCATCCATCGATGTTTCTAACTCTCTATCCCGCTTCCTTCCTCTCTGTAAAAAAATCAGTAAGATATATTTTTAAAAAAGATTACGGGGAAGAGACCATAGTCTGAATTTCAAACCCTTCATTCTGGATAAAGGAAGAACCTCTCTTCTTATTAAAAGATACACTATTTTTGTGCATATTACACAAGATAATCTAAAAATCACACAATCATTTAGATTTTTTTAAAGCAGAAGTTTTAAAACACCTATTGTCAACTACTATAGACCATAGAATAGTTAATGTGTCACCAAATTACCCCAATTTCTGGGGTGTGCACAAAACCAAAATGATCACTGAGATACTGTATCAGTTACTTATTGCTTCATAACAAGTCACCACACAACTTAATAGCTAAAAATTATCATTTTTGCTCACAATTATTTGGGCCTATCATTTAAGCAGGCTCATCTTTGCTCTATGGCTACATTGCCAGGGCTGACTTTGCCTAAGGCTAGAGGAATCAAATGATTTGACTCATGTATCTGCCACCAGTGTTGTGTTGGCACAAAATGAGTGAGGCTGGCTGGGACAGCTGGATTACTCCTTTCCTTGGTGCTGGCTGAGCTTTCTCATATGTCTGTGGCTTTAGTTCTCCTTCAGAGAACCTCTCTTTCACTTGCTTCCTTATCAGTACTCTCCCTCCCCTGGCTTCTCACTATATCATGATATCCTAGACTGCTTCACATGCTGACTATGGTTCTGAGTAAAAGCAGAAACAAAAGCCTCTTAATATATATATATATATATATATATATATATTTCGGAGAGAGCCAGAGAAATAGAAACATCAGTGATGAAAGAGAATCATTGATTGGTTGCCTCTTGCACACCTTTTACTGGGGATAGAGCCCACAATCTAGTAGGTGCCCTTAATTGGAGTTGAACCTGGGACTCTTCAGTCTGAAGGCTGACACTCTACCCACTGAGCCAAACCAGCTATGGCAAATCTCTTAAATTTTTGTCTCAGAAGTTTCAGAACATCAGTCCATGGATTGTATTGATAAGAGAGTCCCAAGGCTGCATACAAAAAAGGATGGGGAAAATGTCCTCTACTTTTTGATGGTAGGAGCAGAAAAAACATGGTTAAAAAGCTTTCTCAATTTTTTTTTACCTCAAAGAAAATTCCTAAACCTAAGAGTATAAATTAGCTAAATCTTTGCTATTTTGTTTTGTTTTGTTACTCTTCACATAGACTATGAATGTGGTAGAAAATTTTTCCTCACATTGCCATTTTTAAGCTTCTACTTCAAGCCTATGGAGCAAAATAAAATGTTTAATTTTTTAAAATTACAGTGGAGCTTTTGAAATATTTTTAGAATCTAATTAGAAAACATATATAGTTGAAAATTCAGAAATATTCAGAAGCAATTTCTTATTTGTTTTTATTTTTCCCACTGTAACCTTACTTTAACCTTGTCACACTTGCTTCTGGACTCCTCTTTTTTCCCGAGCCCTCTTCTTTTTTAGTTTAACTAAAATAACTATTCTAAGATTTATTATTAAACCTCAAAGTGTAAAGACAACATAGTGTTTATGTATACATTATTCTATTTATTCATTTTATAGAAAGGGATTGGTCATATGCTATGTTTCATGTACTGGAATTAATTCCATAAAACACATTCTTTTATCCTAAATTATTTCTACTGGGAAAGATAAACAAGTGACCCCTTCACTGTGATACAATGTAATTATTGCTATCATTATAGTCAAAATAAGTGTATTGAAGAAAAAATAAAGGGCAAAGGTTTTGGGCAAACATCAGTAGAATCACTTGTCTCAGGCTGGAACTCACAGCAGAAGAGTCAACAGATATACACCACTGGCCGTTCTCTCTTTTGGATAATTCTATTGGGTTCTCAGAAAAGTGGATACAATTTTGCATATTCACCAAGACTCTTTCTCAGAGCTTGTCTATACAGGCTTGCCCTAACTGCTCTTTCTATTTTACTCTTTGACTACCAAGATGCTGAGGAAAAATTCAAAGGATGGTTGGACTCTATAAGATAATGATGCAAAAGGTCCTGGTGTTCTTGGATCCCCAAATCACAGTTACATCTGTGATTCTTGTACCTGAGAGTATGACTCTAGGAGGAGTACTGAGTGTGCTCTCAGATAAATATAACAGTGGCTAATGTTATTGCTCTTTTTTCTGATCTTTCTCCTTCCTTTCTACACTAAAAAAGCTTGTAGTTTGTAATTGATCATCATTCTTTCTATGGATTGCTTAGGCTAAGACTTCTAGGCACCTGATGCCCCAGAGAACAGGTGTTTTACATTAAGAGAGCCTTGCCTGGTATTATTACTACTATCTATGCATTGGAACTTTAAAACTAGACACTGATTTTCTTGAAATTATTTATTTTTCTGAAAATTCTGTAGCAATAACTCTATCTGATAGGTAATACAAATTGAATTTCTTAGCATCTTAACAGAGAAAGGAGAGTGTTCTTATCAAGACTGAGCAGAACAGAGGCCAGGATGGTGAAAAGATGGGGAGAAATTATTTGGAAAACCTTCTACAGTATCAATGTGACCTAGATAGACTTCAGTGAAGAATGAGTTGATCACCAGTATTTCACTATGCTGCATGAAAGGATACAAAAAAAAAAAAAAAAGCATGGCCCACGTAGCTTGGTGGTGCCATTTATCTAACTGGATACCAGAAATAAAAGCTGATTTGGGAAAGATGATGAGGTAGGCCAGAACTCAAAGTATAGTTTTAGGAAAAATAACAGTCTGGATTTGAGATTGTTGTCATTCAGTATGTTTCTGTGCCCTCAAACAAACAGTGCAAAGATTATGCATTAGAAAAAGTATAAGTTACTCATTATTCCTGCAAGAAACCCAATGCCAAATCTTACTTTTGACATGTTTGGGGCAAAATTTGCCCCTAAAGAAAAATAATTCCCCAGGAAAACTAGCAATAATGGAATAGTATGAAGTTTCCTTGTCTCAATGCATGGGAGGTATCTCTGCAAGAAGTTTTAAATCAATTCTAAAAATATAAGAGTAGCCTGATTGTCATGGCATAATGGTCGAGTGTCAACTTATGAACCAAGAAGTCACTATTGGATTCGCACTAAGAGAACATGCCCCAGTTGTGGGCTGGATCCCAATATGGGGCCTGCAAGAGGCAGCTGATCAATGTTTCTCTCCCATCATTGATATTTCTATCTCCCTCTTTCTCTCCCTTCCTCTATGATAACAACAAAAATATAAATAAAAATAAAAATATAAATGTAAAAGAGAAATGTTTTCATTTCCTAAATAAATTATTAGCAGAAACTACTAGTAATCTTTTAAGATATTCTCTTTCCTTCTTCCATAGTAATATTTATGAATGTTCTTATTTTTAGCTCAGTACTCTGAAAAAAATGCTTTCCCAGCTGTCCTACATCCCAGGTAACATGACTTAGTTCTAGCCCATGAAATATAAGGGAAGTGTTTCATGTTTCCTCTGCTACCTTCCTTTAAATATAGCTAACTGTACACTTTGTCTCATCTGCATCATCCCTTCCCTCTTAAAACCCATTGGGATATCAGTCTTTTAGAATTATGAATTGAACTTGAGAAGGGAGAATGGGCATGAGCGAATGAACAAGAGAGTTGTTGACTGACATTCTAAGGACATTGTAGAGTGAAGTTGCCATATAAGGTCTAGACAATCTACTCTGGACTCATGTGAGAGAGAAATAAGATTATTTCTTGAGTAAGCTACTCCTTTTTGGATTTCTATTTCTCAGACCCAAAACTAATCATAAGTGATATATTTAGTGACTATTTTTTTTCAGAATAAGTTGAACTGTGTGTGGAAAAACTTATAGGAAAAGCAGGTAGGCAGGAATTAAGCATTAGCAAAAGACTTGACTACTGGATCTCAATTCGTCTCTAGAGACAGAGTCTGAGTTTGACATGAAGTCAATTTCTTTGGCAAATCCTTGTATTCATTTGTGTTGATTTCCTGGGTATCAAATTTCATATTATGATATATTTCTCTTTGTTGCTAATACAATATAGGTTAGAACTGGGACCTTCATACTGTCCTATGATTTAATACTTTTGCTTACATCATCTTAAACCAAATCATATTTAATATACTTAGCAAATTTTACTGATTGATCTTTTCACATTTCTCTCAAGCTCTGAAATCTATGGGATCAAAGATTTCCACTTTCCATACATCTAAATAATCTAAAACAATTAATAATTTACCACTCTAGTAGTTTAGTTGTCTCCTTGAAAACTTTAGTGCCATAGTGTGGTGAGCTTTGGGGTCTCACTACCTTTGTTTCACCATTTACTAGTTATTAACCTTAGGCAAATTAATTCTCAACTCTAAAACTCCCTTTTTTCTTAAATACAAAATGGAGAATTAATGGAAATACAATTAACTAATCCATGTAAAGCAATTAGCAGAAGCCTGGCCAGAGTAACTGCCCCATGTGCACTAACTGGAAATAATAATGGGTTTTATTTCCACTTTGCAATCTTAAAAAAAAATAAATACAATCTTCTGTCAATTATTCTTTTAAGATAACATTGTGTACATTATTTTTTATTCAGTAAATAGTTCTGACTTATTTTTTTCCAGGTTTTGGAAATACTGTGTAACAGACACACTTGGTTCTCACCATCAGATGTCTTCTATTTGCCTATTACATATAAAATTCACTGGCCAAATAAATGATGTGCCTTACCAGCTAAAAGTTTTTTCAGGAGTGCTGTATTTTTTATATGTTTCTTTTCATGTGTTTACACTGTATCTTGGCAATTGTCTAGATAAATAATACATATTTGAATTGTTTTAATACATTTTTCTAGGAGTGTGTGAGTATACCCAGTAGTGCTTCAGAAATATTCATTTAATTAAAGATAATTATTTGGAGATAACATAAATAAAAGAGAGGAAAGAAAAGCTGAATTAAAGGTATGAAAACAGTAGTTTTTTTTTATATTTTTTTCCAAATTCAGATTACAGTGAAACCTCAGATTGACTATTTAGTTTATTTATAGTTCTGCTTCTCATTTGAAATGTAGATTGTGAAAGTTTAGGGGTTTTTTTAGAAACAGTTTGGATATTTTAAATGAAACATATTCAGAAGTCTTTGCAGCTTCTCTTTGTGCTAAGAAAGGAATATGGGCCATCAGCAAAAGGCTAGGCACACACTAAATGCCTATGGCCTTCATATCAGGCTTCTCCGATATGGCAATACTTCTATTTCCCCTCCCGCTGTCCTTACATAGCTTCTCATGCCTTTCATTACAATCCTCTCCCCAACAAAAAATTGTCATTTTTTTTGTTGCCAAGTCATTGCAGTTAACCTAGATCAAAAAGAAACTTTAATTTCCCCAGTTGATGTAAAATGTGGAAAGAAAAACATTCTTTTTGCTAGACGAACTTTATTTTAGTCCTATATTTTTCTCCCTCATCCAATGGAAGAAGTAAAACATGAAAAATTTCAGTCAGAAACTTGAAAATGGTATTAGTGGAGAGATACTAACAAATCACAAAGGACATCACCAGATTTGCACCCCAAAAATCTTTCCTAGTTGAGATAAAAAAGACCATTTATTAAAAATCTGCAGCATATCACATTATGCAGGATAAATCAACATAATGTGATAGGATCTGACATCAAGTTAAAAAAGTGCCTTTTCTGCTTCTGCTAAGACCATATGTTCAAATTATTAAAAATACTCACAAATGCTTTTTTTAAAAAACAAACACAGGCTTCTCTCATATTCTAATAAACCATTTGACTTACATTATTGTTTGGGCAGCTAACTGCTTTTTCCTCTTGGTAATTTATTATCATTTCTTTTACTGGTAATGTCTTGATTTTTTTTTTCTGGAGAGCTTTTATAAAAGAAACATGTCTGTACAAACACATATGTTAACAAGAAGTAAATGACTATCAAAAAGTAAGGTGCTAATGGATACTGAAAAAATAAAACTTACTTGTGAAATAGTTTATTTATGATATCAGACACTCCTTATAGTAAAAATTTCTGGTATTTTTCTTTATTTTGAACTTCTAATATCTAACAATAAGTCATTGAATATCCTAATGTGATTGTCTGTTCATTGTCACTAATTTTGACCTAAATGCTGATTACTGAGCAATGTCTAAAAAAACCTGCTCACTCATGGATATATAGCAACTTAGCTCTCTATATATAAATGTAAAATACCATCCCATTTATGGGTAAACAGCCAAGTTGGCAAGTTTAAAAACACACACACAAATGCTGGAACATCTTGACTGGGCTGATGACATGACAGCATTATAGTGTACTACCAGCTGGGAGCTGGCTGAGGTTCAGAAATGGACTCAAGATAGCAGAATGCACAAGGAGGTAGCCACTAGTGTGACTGCTTTGTTGAAACCAGCAAGAAGACAGACCATTTGCTACACCAGCTTTCTCTCCCTCTGCCCTTAGCTGATTTCTTGTCGGCAATAGAAAAATGTGACATAAGGGGATACAAACGCATGCGAAGTGATACTGCACAATCTGCTCAAGCTTCCATCTCAGTCTCCAGCCCTGTTTCTCATCTTACTCTGGATCCCTCCTGAGCTGATGCAAGCACGGAGTTCCCGTGGACTGGAGGATGGGGGCTCCATGCTTCTAGCAGGTTAAAGCCTGGAAGGTTGGAAGGGAGCTGAGGGGCAGGATATGTGAAACAGTGCAAGTTTCTTGGTTTACTCTGGTTTCCTTAAAATAAAAATCAAAGGATTGTCAGGTAAAACTAATAATAATAATAATAATAATAATAATATCAGAAACCAAGCTGATTTACCAGTACTAGTATAAAGATTTTGAAAGCTCACTTTTGCCATTTTAATGTCTCTGCATTTCTGGGATTTTTCACTTCTTTTTAAGCTGACCTGGAGAATGCTGAAAAAGCAGGGAACGGCCATGCATGTTGTATTTTCAGTCCAACCAGCAACTTGATGCACTCAAAATCTTGCAAAATAGGTCTTTCCCCCAGACTTGCAGTTCAATTTTGCAAACACCAGAATTTCCATAGTTTTGATAAAGTTAAGTAAGCATCCTCCAGACTTCAGTATTTATCTGGACCAGTGTGAATATTGCATTTTTTTAATTCACCCAGCACTAATTACCTTAATATTTGAGATAGCAACTACTGATCTGTAATCTTTCCTGGGGAAAAGTAATCTGAGATTTCCTTAATAGCTTTGTATTAATATTCTTGAGGATCTTGAAACATGGGGTATTGTTATGTCAGCACAACTGTGCATCCTTTTTGGGCAGAAAAAATAACTATCTGGCATTACTGATACAGCAGGGGAATTTCTGAGGTCTTTTGATGAGAGGAAAGTATAACTGTAATGAAAATTTAAGGTATTTTTCCCCTTATCTTTCCCATCTCAATTTGTATTGCAGCATCTCTGGCCATTAGGAAAATGAAGGAAAAAGTACACATTTCTTAATATCTAAATAAGACCTGAAATAGACCTGCAAACTTAAAAGTCTATAACCCTAAGCATAAAGAGAAATGAACTACCTTCTAGCATTCCTTTAGAAATGCCAACTCTTTATCTAGAGTAATGGTAAAGCTTGGGAAAGTTTATGCTTTAATTTGATAGTTAAGCATTATTTTAAAAATATTCTTCTACTGATCCTTCTTGCTTGGTAAGCCATGAAAAATGAAATGCTGAAAATATCACAATCATTTATCCGAATTTGTTTGGATACAGTACCTCGTTTTATTTTTTAAATGCTAATCAGGATGTATAAATTAAAAAATGCAAGGTAAAGGTAAAATGCATTCTAATTGCCTTAGCTACGAAATGAAGGACTTCGTTGAAGTGTTGATAACTCCTCCAGAGATCAGCCCTGAGTAGCTGGATAAAACTGTCAACTAAGTCAGCTTGCACTCACTTCTCTCCTCACAAATTTTGTCTTCTTTTGTAAAATGATTTTTCTGGTGGAAATTCTCTGCCTTAATTGAATTTTTTCTCTATACCTTATGAATGTTTTTCCTCTCATTTATATTCTGTTATATTTCTTATTTGCTATCTCAGCTAGATTTCACTAATCTGGTTTTAATCTCTTGATTCAAAATAGATCTCAATAATAATAATAATAATAATAATGAAATGGAGAAGTAGGAGAAAAAGAAGAGGAGTATCAAGCTATGATTTATTATTTATTATATGTGTTACTTTGTGCTTAATGGATCTCATTTATTTCTCATAATAATCCATAAGATAGTCACTGTTATCTACATTTAAGAAATTAGTAAAATAAGTCTCAAAAAACAAGTATATTCAGCAACATAACAGGGTTAGTGAATATTAAAACTAGAAATGAAACCTTGGTTTCTGTGAGTTTGACACTTATGCTTATCAATGTTTTTTATTAATGAGTTTTTATCCCCAGTCTTAAGAAATGTCATTAAGAAATGTCTGACCAGCCGAGATTGGTTTGGCTCAGTGGAGAGAGCGTCGGCCTGTGGACTGAAAGGTCCCAGGTTCGATTCCAGTCGGGGGCATGTACCTTGGTTGCAGGCACATCTCCAGTGTGTGGCGTGCAGGAGGAGGCTGATTGATGTCTCTCTCTCATCGATGTTTCTGACTTTCTATCCCTCTCCCTTCCTCTCTGTAAAAAAACAATAAAATATATTTAAAAAAAAAGAAATGTCTGACCATATTATAAATAAATTAATATCTTATACTACTTTTTTTTAATCCAACCAGCCCTATACAGCAGACTTCATGTTTGTATCCTGTGATGATGCCAAATTTGTGTGTGAGATATAAACTTGACAGTAACAACAATCCATAAAACTCAGATACTTTTTTTTAAATCTTGTTTTCTTTATTTTTATGTAAATCAGCTTAATTTCTATCATGAGCTCCCATTACTTCAAGATAACAGAAAATTTTACCTACTTAAGTCTGTTTTGTTTTTTATAGTCTAATCTAGTGACTTCTTAGTCATTATAGGCTAACAACATAGTCCCATTTATACTAAAATCTATCTCCAATGTGTCTTTTTCTTCCTCAAGAAATTCTGAGGTGGTATCATTTCAGAATTTGGATTGAATATAGGAGTATCATATTGGTCTTCCTGAGTCTCATTTCTCTTCTGACCTTCTCTCCATTAAAAAAAAAAAAAATATATATATATATATATATATCCTCAGGCCATTTGTAGAATAATAAAATGATTTCTTGGATGTCTGTAGTTCTAATTTGTCTTTTAGTTGGTTACATCTGTCATAGTCAATCGGCTGATATTTCAGCTATATTCTAATTCTGTTTTCAGCAGGGAATATATCTCCAGCAGGGTATGTCCTATTACACATTCCCTCCTAACTTTTACGAAGAAGTCTTACTGGCATGCTTTCTATATCAAGTGTAAACAGTATTCTACTTGAGAACCAAAGGAACTTTGGTGTGTGCTTACAAAATACCTTTTTGGGCCCTCTCATTTTCCAGGTAGAGTAAACTATTTTCTTGAGAGTGAACTGAACTTTATGACCATATTAAAAATAAAGGGAAAATATAAAACTTTATAGTGAGTAAACATCTTATGTTCCCCTCCCTCTTCAAATAAGAGATGGATTGAGGTTGACAAGCAAAGTCATGTGCATATTATGAATCACAATGAGAAGCACAATTCATCTCCTTGGTATTCTTCTGAAAAACTACGAGAAACCATTAGGCAAATCCAAATCAGGAATCATTCTGCAAAATATCTGACATTACTCTTCAAAATGGTCAAGGTCATAAAAGAGGAAAAACTGAGAAACTAATGTAGCATGATAATTAAGAACAGTGTGGTATCCTGTAATGGATCCTGGAAAAGGAAATGGACATTCTTTAATGAAAAAAAAAAAAAAAGAAAGAAAGAAAGAAAGAAAGAAAATAAAGAAAATAAAGAAAAGGAAAGAAATCCGTGTAAAATCTGTAGCTTAGTCACAAATATTATACCAATGTCACCGTCTTAGTTTTAACAGATATACCATATTTTTTTAAATAAATTAACATTAGGTAAAATTGGGTGAAGCAAACATGAAAACTCTCTGTACTGCCTCTGCAACACTTCTGTAAATCAAAAATTCTTGCAAAAATAAAAAGTCCAAATAAATGGATTTTGTGCATATCAGTTATAGCAGATGACTTAATTGAGATGTAAGAAGGGAAAAAAAGTGAGTAATTCTTAGTTACAGTGAGGTGATCACCTGGCACATAATTTAAATATTTTGAAAAAAGTAGATTCTTATATAGCATACTGAGATACTTCATTTATGAGTCTGCCCTTAAGGATTTGCCAATGTTAATGATGATTTATATGTTTTTTTCTTTACAAAAATTAGTGTTCCAAAATTGCCAATTTTTTTTTTTTTAACACCAAGTAAGAAGATTGTTGCTTTTCAAACAAACTGCTCCTTGGAGAGAAAAATTTGAAAAGTGACATTTGTAAATATATCAACTTAAGATAAATTTGTTGCTGAAAGTAAAGTGTGACCTGTAAAAATTCTCATATCAGCATGTTTTAAAGCTTAGAATTCTAATTATCTCATCTGATTACAAATCTTCCAAAAGAATTTTTATGACTGGCTTTGAGCTTATTTTATAAAATTATATTATATCACTTTCCTATGCAAAAGAAAAAAAATGATAAATGATATATATATATATATATATTTTTTTTTTTTTTCCATTACTAGAGGATGGGATTGAAACATGAGTTTCAAGATTTAGTAAATGTGTATTTCTCCTCTTGGATCAATAAATTTTAACATTTGACTATTCCAATGACAGTCATTAAACCAAAATAGCATATCAATAAAGAGTACTTAGAAACAGAACTTTAAATAATTTTCTGGCATAAATCAAGGTACTCATGATGCATATGCAATCCTATTGAAAGCACCAATAGATCTAATAAAATATTTGACAGATTTTAACTCCACTGAAAATAGAATAGAATGTTTCAGAAAATGAATTTTATATATCTCATCCAGTTGATTATCATGCTTTTGTGTAAATTATGTAACACAAATCCTAGCCTATCCAATAAAAGAGTAATATGCAAATTGACCATCACTCCAACACTCAAGATGGCTGCCCCCATGTGGTCAAAGATCCTGCCTCCATGTGGACACAAGATGGCCAACACAAGATGGCCTGCAGGGGAGGGAAGTTGGCAGGGACCAGGCTTGCAAGGGAGGACAGTTGTGGGATATCAGGCCAGCAGGAGAGGCAGTTGGGAGGGACCAAGCCTGAAAAGGAGGACAGTTGGGGGTGATCAAGCCTGCAGGGGAGGGCAGTTATGGGTGACCAAGCCAGCAAAAGAGGGAAGGGCAGGAGTGGGGGGTACCCAGACCTGCAGGGGAGAGCAGTTGGGAGCAAACAGGCTGGCAGGGGAGCAGTTGGGCATCAATCAGGCTGGCAGGAGGGGGTTAGGGGAAATTAGGAAGGCAAGCAGGCGAACAGTTGGGAGCCAGAAGTCCTGGATTGTGAGAGGGCAGACAGACATCCCTCGATGGGTCCCAGATTAGAGAGGGTGCAGGCTGGGCTGATGGACACACCCCATGCACAAATTTCTTGCACTGGGCCTCAAGTATAACAATAGAGAGACATGCTAATTAGCCCGGATGCCATAACAGTCAAGACTGGTCAGATGTGTAATAGTCACGACAAATCAGGTGCGTCCCAGGAGCGTCCCCTGAGGAAAGCAGCCACCACTGGAGGCATGTGCAGGCCCACAGCACTGCCCAGTCCGGAAGCTGCCTGCATGCATCCCCACCCCCCGCTGAGGTCCAAGCTGCCTGCCTGTGTCCCAGGCAAATAGCAATAATTAAAATATTTCCTCTAGCCGAAGGTGGTTTGGCTCAGTGGATAGAACGTCAGTCTGCGGACTGAAAGGTGCCAGGTTCGATTCCGGTCAAGAGCATGTACCTTGGTTGCTGGCACATCCCCAGCTGCAAGAGGCAGCTGATCGATGTCTCTCTCTCATCGATGTTTCTTACTCTCTATCCCTCTCCATTCCTCTCTGTAAAAAAATCAATAAAATATATTTTAAAAATTTATTAAAAAAAATATTTTCTCTAATGAATTCCCTTTTAATGTGCATGAATTTCATGTACCGGACCACTAGTATATAATAATAATATACTCTGTGAAGATTTTTTAAATATATAACTATGCATATAAAGTATAATTACCTTTATTTAATGCAAAACTTGTTTCTCAAAAACACACACACATGCAAAATACAAACACTTTGAAAGAACTGACTCTCATGAGAAATTGTTCTCCAGATCTCTCTAATCTGCTTCATAAACTTAAACAGATGTCCAATATCAAGTGGAACATAGGTAGTGACAAATTTTCTTTAATAGGCTTCTAACTCTTCTCTTTATGCAATTTCTTATTAGAAAATCAGAAAAGAAAACTGGTTTTAAGCAGGTTATATATACCTTCAAATTTTTCTGGCTTATATCAACTCTTAAATTTACAGGTATAATGTGGGGATTATTATTCATTTTCTTTTATCTTGGTGCTTTTTTTGGCAGGGGGGGGGAGAGTGGGCAATAGCAGCCATGTATCTTCACTTTAAATGGAGTGGTCTTCAGAAATAAAAGAATTTACAATCAATGTAAATGTTTCCACTCATTTACACACAGTTCCGGCAGGAAATGACTCTAACATTATTTATGGAGCAAAATCTGTCATAAGGCAGGTCCATCCTCCATAATTCACAAAGAAATGTTTTCCTGAATTTTCAAGGTAACCTCAGCTAAGCCCAGGACAAGGAGGCAAAGAGCAGTCAGGCATCAGGGTATTGCAACCTGGAGTGGGTGTGCTTTGCTACAAAAGAAAATCATCATGCAAACTGCACGTGTCAACGTGGCACAGATTTTAAAGAATGAACCCTCAGGCCCTGAAAAAAATTAATGAGTTTTGCCTCTCCTTTCCGTGACCTTTCAGTTAGGTTTTCCTGGGAATTTGTTTTCTTTGTTTTAGTCTGAGCTGTTTTGTGAAGTGTCTCAGTGGGACAGTGAATCTGCGAAAGTGCTCTCATGGCACAGATTTTGCAATTGACCACTGAGTTGCTGGCTTTTGAGTACTTGAAGGTCTTGACCTAGGCAAATTCATGCAGAAGTCAAACATTGTCTCACTAAATCCAAGCCAGGGTTCCTCTTTCTAGGTGTTTTCCTCTATGAAAGTTTCTTTTCTTTCTTTTTGCCTCTGTAAGGAGCCTATTTATCATCTTTTTTTTTTCATCTTTCAAACCATACTTTCATTAACAAATTAGATGAATTCATTCAATACATCACAAGAGAATAGAAAATAGGGACAGGAACAATGAATCTGAGGTCAGATAACTGGTCTCAAAATCTGACATTGCCACTATCATAAGATTGAGATCAAATTAATTGAGCCTCAATTTTTGTTGTATGACATCGGGCTAATAGCCTCTGCCTTGATTCTCACAGAAGTTGCATACATTGTGTTTCTGCATCCCTTCCACGTTGTTCCCTCTCCCCACTCAGCAGTCAGTGAGATTTGAGTGGGATCCAGATCCAGAGTGAATTCCTGCTGGGTCTAAATTTATCAGCTAATTTCATCCCATCTGCTATGAAGGCTGTCTCCTGGATAGATAGTAATTTAGGATTATGTGAAGAGGCCCAATTCTTTCCACAGCAATTGGTTGAGGGGTGGGTTTGAAAACTCAATTTGTCCAACCAGCACAAAAATACAATTTCTTTAAATTGTATTTTGAGTGGCTCTGAACCCTGATCAGATATAAAGATTACTCAAAGGTTTGGAATTAATCATGGTAATATTCAAATTATCTACAATTCCTTAAACCAGTGGTTGGCAAACTCATCAACAGAGCCAAATACCAACAATACAACAATTGAAATTTCTTTTGGGAGCCAAATTTTTTTAAACTTAAACTTCTTCTAATGCCACTTCTTCAAAATAGACTAGCCCAGGGCCATGGTATTTTGTGGAAGAGCCACTCCCAAGGGGCCAAGGAGCCATATGTGACTCACAAGCCGCAGTTTGCTGGCCATGGCCTTAAACAATTGTATTTGTAGCACATATCCCGTGACAACACCCTTAAAGCTATTGGGAATTTCTATTAATTCAGTCTGAGCCCAGTCCCATATGCAATCACAGGCCTTGCAAAAATATATTTTCTGCTTGTTCATCTATTTCTTACCAAATGATTCTGTTTTAGTTGACTTAGCTTAAAAACAATTCTATTCTCATTTTAAAATAAGAATATGAACTAGAAATAGTGAAAGAGGAGAGGATAGCAAAGTTAGAAATGTAAACTTGAGATAAGAGATAGGGTAATTAAAACATACTATGCATCTATACACATATACAAAAAGTAGATGATACATTTTTATAAGCCAGAATAGTTCATTTGTTTTATATAAAAATTGAAGTCTTATAATTTGGAGATATTCACCTATAGTACTTTGTTGAAAAACACTCTGTACTCAATTTTATTTCTAATGGAATGCATGCTATATTATGGATAACTACCGTCATCCAAGGAAGAAAGGGTAGGTCTAAGATATTGGAGGACAGTTCTCATGTTTCTGTTCATCAGTGATAGTCTTTGTGTAGGAAGCAAACTTAGAAAATAGATATAGTGATTTCCTTTGGAGAAAAGGGCAGGTTTAAATAGTATTCAGTTTAATAAAGATCACATCTCACTCTGAGCATGGGTCAAGCAGGTTTACTGCCAATAAAATATTTTGTTTCCTATTCTGGAGGTTCCCTTCTTATAACAGAACTTGTATGTGCAGAGAGTTTCAATCACCTGGCCTTCTCTGCATCAACCTGTGGGAATCATGCAGTTCAGGCAACCCGCACAGATCATGATACTCTGGCTTCTGCTTTTGCTGCAAAAGAAAAGCCATGTGTCAGTGGACGATGAGTCTTATCTCTCAGACCAGTATGTACAAAACACTAGCATGTTACATTTGAGGAAGCAAGTAAACTTTCAGATCTTTTACAGCTCTTGACATAATAGTCTATATTTGTTTTATTTTGCTGCATAACAAATTATCCCAAACTCAGTGGCTTAAAACAACACCCACTTATTAGCTCATAGTTCTTTAGGTCAGAAGGCCAGGCATAGTGTGGCTAGGTTTCTGATCAGGTCTTACAAGACAAAAATCAAAGTGTTGGCCAGGATTTGTTCATTTCTGGAATCTCCAGGAGGGAGGGAGAGAAATGTACTTTCAAGTTTAGTTACTTTTTGGAAAAATTTAGTTTCTTGCAGATATAGAATGAAGGTACCCATTTTCTTGCTGGGAGCTGTTCTTAGCTCCTAGAGTCCACCTATATTCCTTGTCACATGGCCCCACCCATCTTCAAAACCAGAACAGAGACTATAAATCAAATTGAATCCCTTTCACTCATTTTGTGTTTGAGTCCTTCATCTCTGACCTCTAGATCCATATTAAAAGCTCATATGATTAAGTCAACCCATTAAGATAATCTACCTATCTACATATCCACTAACAAGGGACCTTAATTATATTTGCAAAAATCTCATCTCTACATGTTCCACCCATATTCAAATGTATAAAAAAATATGTACAAGGATGAGGGTCAATGGGGGTTATGGAATGCCACCTCTACAGCATCCTGATATTTACCATCCTTGACTATTCATGAAAGCTCCCATATGTTTCTCCTATTACTATCACTGCACTTCACTTCTGACACAAGATGTGTGGGTTTTCCCCACATCAAGCAGTTCACCATGACACCAACTGGATGTCCTACAATTCAATCCAAATTTGACTCTAACTAGAGTTAGCAAAGACCCCCATAGGTTAAGGGCTCAATCTCATAAGACTTCATATCACTCCACCTTACACATTAGTCATAACCCCAGGTTGACATCTGTGCTTCTGACTAACCAGCTATAAATCAAAGGTCCCCAAGGCCACCCTCCTTAGGTTTGATAATTTGATAATTCACAAAACTCAGGGAATCACTTACTAATATTTACCAATTTATTATATAATAAAGGACGTGACAAAAACACAGATGAACAGTCAGATAAATACATGCATAAGAAGAGGCCCAAAAGGGTCTTGAGAGCAGTAGCTTCTATTACCTGGTAGTTGGGGTATATTACCATCCTGGCATGTGAGTTTGTTCATCAAATTCCATACTTTGATAATTTTTATAGATGTCATCACATAGGCACGATCATCACTAACCCCAATTCTCCAGTCTCTACCTCTTTTCTGGAGGATGGCAAGTAGGGCTAGAGGTCCCAAGTTTTTAAGCATGGCTTGATCTTTCTGATGACTAACCCAGAAGCCATCTGGGAGCCCACCAAAGTCACCTCATCAGAACAAGAAACATTGTTATCATACAGGACATTTTAAGAGAATATTACAATAAAAGATACTCTTAGTCCTCTTTTCACTCAGTAAATTATAAGTGTTTTAGGAGTTTTGTGCCAGAAATTGGGGGGCAAAGATATATCTACACTAATAAGAGAAAGATATGAATTGTACCTTCATGATGCCCATCAGGCAATCAGGAGTGAGTATGCAAATTAACCAAACAAAGGTGGTGGGTTAATTTGCATACACAGGTGTCAAGCTGCCAGGGACAGGGCGGGATGCTTGTGTTGTTGCTCTGGTGATGACATAGGTATTCTGCACTTTACAAGCAGCTCCAGGCCTCTGGGAAGCATGGGAAGGCAGAAAGGCTGCTCCAGGCCCAGAGCAAAGGTAGAAATAGGGCTCTGGCTAGAGCAAAGGTGGTGCCAGCAGCCAGGGAAAGGAAAGCCCATTATTGCACTAATCTTTGTGCATCAGGTCTCTAATATATATAAAGCATAATATGCTAATTAGACCAGATGTCTCTCCAGATGCAGCTAGAGCTGTGAGGGAAGCTGGGGTCCCAGGTGCCTGTTGGCAGCAAGAGGCAAGCCCAGGTTCTCGGGTGCCAGAGGGAAGCCCAGGTCCCAGGTGCCAGCAGCCAAGAGAAGGAAAGCCTACTCTTGCATGAATTGCATGCATCAGGCCTCTAGTCTTAATATATAAAAATCCTGGATAGTAACAACCAGTAACAATCAGAGGCTGACCAACCAGAAGTCAGTGCTGGCCCTGCTCCCAAGCAAGCAATAAAGGGCAATCAGGCAGGCAGACAGAGTAGTGAGGGATGATCATATAGGCAGACCAGAGGTTAGGGGTGATCAGTTAGACAGGCAAGTGGTTAGAGGAGATCAGGTAGGCAGATGGCACCTCACTGGGCTGGCCCTGCTCCCAAGCAAGTGTTAGGGGCAATCAGGCAGGCAGGCAGGCAGAGTGGTTAGGGGTGATCAGGTAGGCACACCAGCAGTTAGGGATGATCAGATAGATAGACCAGTGGTCATGTGGGCAGGCCAGCAGTTAGGGATGATCAGGTAGATAGATGGCCCCTTGCCAGATTGGCTTAGCCCCCAAGCAAGCAGTTAGGGGCAATCGGGCAGGCAGGTTGCTTGGTTATGGGTGATCAGGTAGGCAGACCAGTGGTTAGGGGTGATTAAGTAGGCAAAAAACCCCTCACAGGGCTGGCCCCATTTCCCCCAGCAAAGAAAGAGGGAGGCCCAGGCCAGTCAAGATATTGCACCCCAGCCTGTCGCCTGCAGAGGGAGGCCACTGGTGGCAGGGGAGGAAGGAGCAGTGGTGCATAGATGGAAAGCAGTGGCAGCAGTGGGGGTAGTCCAGCTGCCTGCAGCACAGGGAAGGAAGGCCTCTATAGTCCTTGATTTCACGTCTGGCCTAAGGACCATATGAAGGACTCCCCAAAGTGCATGACTTTTTGTGCACCAGGCTTCTAATATATATGACCTTAAGTAGTTTACATGAATGTAAGTTTTCAAGAAATCAGAATAAATTGCATAGTGAAATCAGTTATTAAAATAACACTATCCTGAGGTGAAAATGAGTCAATTAATTAGAACAATAACTTAATTCAATAATTTTAGAAATAGTCTAGCCAGTGTAGTCCAGTAGTTGGGTGTTCACCCAGAAACCAGGTGGTCATGGTTCAATTCCTGGTCAGGGCACATGCCCAAGTTGTGGGTTTGATCTCCAGTAGGGTAGATGCAGGAGGTAGCTGATCAATTTCTCTCATCATTGATGTCTCAATCAATCTCTGTCCCTTCCTCTCTCTGAAATCAATAAAACATTTTTTAAAATAGTAATAATATTAGAAATAAAGATTTTTATTATTTATAAGTAGAGGCCCAGTGCACAAAATTCTTGCACTTGGGGTGGGGGGTTGTTCCTCAGCCCAGCCTGCACCTTCTCCAATCTGGGACCCCTTAGGGGATGTCTGACAACTGGTAGTCAGACATCCCTCCCACAATTCGGGACTACTGGCTCTTAATCATTCACCTGCCTGCCTGCCTGATTGCCCCGAACTACTCTGTCTGCCATCCTGAAAGTCCTCTAACTGTTCCCCTGCCTGCATGACTGACACCTAACTCTCCCCTTCCAGCCCAATCACCCCCAACTGCCCTCCCCTGCCGGCCATCTTGTGACAATGTGGGTGGGGCCAGCTTGTGGTGGCCATCT